>JAUCBN010000013.1:14940529-16190529 GCA_035048815.1 Abelmoschus esculentus | reverse complement strand
ATATTTTTATTCGTATACTTTTTATTCGAATATTTTTATTCGAATATTTATTATATGAATATTTTGATTCGAATATTTATTATACGAATATCTTTATTCGAATATTTTTATTCAAAATTTTTTATTGGAATATTTATTATACGAATATTTTTATTTGTATATTTTTTATTCGAATATTTTTATTCTAATATTTATTATATGAATATTTTTATCGAATATTTATTATACAAATATTTTTATTCAAATATTTTTATTGGAATATTTATTATACGAATATTTTTATTTGTATATTTTTTATTCGAATATTTTTATTCCAATATTTATTATATGAATATTTTTATTCCAATATTTATTATATGAATATTTTTATTCGAATATTTATTATACGAATATTTTTATTCGAATATTTTTATATGAATATTTTTATTCGAATATTTATTATACAAATATTTTTATTCAAATATTTATTATACACATATTTTTATTCTAATATTTATTACACAAATACTTTTATTTGAATATTTATTATACGAATATTTTTATTCGTATATTTTTATTCAAATATTTTTATTCAAGTATTTTTATTCAAATATTTATTATATGAATATTTTTATTCGAATATATATTTATTCGAATATTTATTATACAAATATTTTTATACGAATATTTATTATATAAATATTTTTATTCGAATATTTATTTTATAAATATTTTTATTCGAATATTTATTGTATAAATATTTTTATTCGTATATTTTTTATTCGAATATATAAAAATAAATTTAATAACCATTATTAAAAAAAAAAACTGATTTTACATTGGCTGTTGGCCGGTTCCCATTACCCTTTAACAAGGGCTTTTTTTAGGCTTTATTTAAGTGACTCTTTGTAGAACCACCCGAGTTGATTGTCAGCAGAAGAATACGATTTCTTTTCTTTTCTTTTCTTTTCTTAGCATCCAAAAAGGAAGTGCAGCAGCTGTACTACACCCGAGTTTAGCTTTTGACCTAGAAAATAGAAAAACCGCTCCCTTTAGATTTTATTTTTATTTATAATAATAACTAGTCCCTCCACTTTAATAAACTTTGGATTTAATCTCTATAATATCATTTTTTGAAACATTAACTCCATTTACTTTTTTGGTTTAAGGATTTTAATCCAAGCATTAATATTGTTAACATTTTATATCAATTTTTTTTCAATAATTATGCTATCCACGTGACTTAACTATGAAGATATAAAATAAATATTTTTTTAGTATAATTATCGGTATATAATTATTTGATCAACTAATCTGATCAGGTATTATAAAGGTTCTTAAAGAGATAATTCTCTTAATTTAATTTTCTATATTTATAATACCAAGTCGAATATCACAATCAATAAATTATTTACGTATACAATACATAAAAGTAAAATGATGCTCTGTAGATAACATATTTAATAATTTTTAAAATTTAAATTAAATTGAAATTTTATGTATATAATTACGTAAATTAAAGTTTATGTATCGCATTTTTATTTAACTAAAGCTTCAAGGTCATAATCTCTAATTCGTAAAAGTTCAGTGACTGAAAGAACATTTTTTCCTATTTTCCTCTTATTTTCTATATATTATCTTAATATTTTTTTCTACTCTTTTTGGTGCCGTGTAAGCTTATGGTTGATTACGGGTGTGTATTATTCGGTTTTAATTGAATTAATTGATCAAATCGAAATTATTTTAGTTAATTTAGTTGATAATTTTTTATAAATTTGATTAACGTTTTTCTTTTTGGAAATTTGATTATCGATTAATTCGATTTAGAATCAATTAATTAGCCGAATTAACCAAATTAATCAAAATTATTATATATTAAAAATCATATATATTATATTTATTTATTTATAGTCATTTAACTTTTAAAAAATATAAATATTCATTAAATTTTTTATATTAAAAAATGGTAACTAATTTTTTTATTAAATTAACATAAAATAAAAGTTTAGTGATTAAAATTATTTTAGCATAATTCAGTGATCTATTATATAATTTAAATAAAATTTATAATAAATTTTGTTAATTAACTAAAATAATTTCGATTTGATTATTTCAGTTAAAAATACTTTAGTTTGTTTAACGGTTAAGATTTAAATTTTTTTGATTAATTTGATTCGACCACTGATCAACTTACATCATATAATTGAACCACGTCACTGATATTCTTTCGTCCGTTTCATTACTTTCTCGGCTCCGTTCCGCTTTTTAATATCTGCCGTTCCAATAGCTCACAGTTTGCGAGCTTATAAGTTACAAAATTATTCTTGAGCGAAGCAACTTCAGTCTTCAGTGGATTTACTGTCAACAACATAAGTGCATTTTAGTCATTTCATTTAAAAGAAATTTCAATTTGTCCGAAAAAAGTGGAGAAGTTAAGATCCTTTGGATTTAGTGGATAGTCGATGGTTCTTTAAATTACAAAATTAGCCTGTAAACCCCAATTATCATTTATTTTATTATTAAATATAGAATTATATTACGATAAATATAGAAATTTAAGCTCTTATAATAATATGTAATAATATGAGTATCATTAATAACTTAATTGATTATTACTTATTAATTTTATTTTAAAATAATATAATTATTTTATGTATAATGTCATATGGTAAACTTTTAAACTAATTCACCCTGTAGTCTTAAACAATGAATTACTCGAGAGAAACGTCTAAGTCTTTTCAATATTTTCGGAAGATGAAACTTCCTAAGCACAGACTAACGCGAAGCATTCTAAACGAAAACGGATCAAAAGAGATGAGTGATGAAGAATTTTGAAAAAAAAAACGCTCAATGTACAAATAAAGAACGATAAAAAACGCTCAAAAGATTTAGAGTAAGATCTCTATTTATACTTGAGTTCACCTAATCCGACGATATATACAGATTTATATCATCAACTAAGATATAACTCTATCCATTTACATGCTCTGATTTTGGGAATATTTTCAACTAAGTATTACAAGAATTTCTATGTTCACATAAGATGAATGGATAAGTCACCCTCTTTAGATCGGATCGACGTTAGTATTCTTCTCAAACCCAAAATCTTCCTTGAAATTACTTGGACAGATATAAATGTACTATGTGGTACCAATGGCTCAAACCTTGATATGCAGCCCATAACAATAAATTTTTGTGAGAATGTATTTTTATAAGTATATTAATTTTAGGGTTAAAGAGATTTTATTCAAGTCTAGTGTTTAAGAGTTTTAATGGACAAATTTTGATTTTAGAGAGTAAGGTCAAAATTTAGATTTTAAGGTTAAATTTTAGATTTATAGGTTAAAACCTAAATTTTTAAAATTACTGTTCTAACAACTATCTTATTAAGTTGATCAATCGATGAAAATATCAATAAGAGGTGGTTTAATAAATAAAATATTAGTGATAACAAATTGCAAAAAGAAAATTTACAAAAATGTTTATTATGATTCAATCTTCTAAATAAGGTCTATATCTACTATCTTTATTACCACATTAAAAAATTATAAATTTATTAACTTTTCTTTTAGGTTAAAGAATATAATTTCATAAACCATTTATTTATACTTAAAGTTTAATAATTTTTTTCTTTAAAATTAGATATAAAGAAACACATTATGAAAATTCTTTAAATAAAAGTGTTAGATATAATTCAAAATTCATCTTACTAAAATTCAATGGTATATAAAAATAAAAGGGTAAACTACACCAGTGACCACCCAACTATTTGGGGATACCTATTTTGGGCACCCAACTAACGGACTCGTCAATCAGGTACCCCAACTTTAAAACCCTACCTATTTTGGCCACCCGCCGTTAAGAAAATAACGGTAAATCCGACGTAGCTGTTAAAAATAAACGGGAGTGTATATGTGTCAATTAACATTATTTTTCTTTTTCCACGTTTGAAAATTGTTTAACCTTCAGAATCTCAAAAGTTTCTTTTTCATCTACTCCTAAAAAAATCTCAAAGAGAATCCTGAAAACCCTCCATTCTTTCTTCATCTATGATCGATTCGGTCGATTGGGTTCTTATTAGACCAGGAAAAATCTTGCAAATTTATCCCTGCGTTGATTTCAGTAGCCATTGACATGGGTAGAGTTCGTCGAAGAAGACAAAAACGTGAAACCTTATACGGTAAGTTTTCAGTTTTTAAACTTTTTTACGAATCGATTAGGATTTAATTAAACTTTTTATTTGAGTTAACTGATGAAAAAATTGATTAGGATTTGATTAAACTTGATTAGTCAAAATTTTATTAGGGTTTAAATAAAATTTCGATTATATTGTTTACTTGATTATCTGTATGTGATTAAAATTGGTTAACTTGATTAAACTTGATTATCTGTGTGTATTATGTGTTTTTAACTTAAATTTGTTTAACTTTAGATTTTGATTATATTGCTTACTAAAATTTGATTATGATTTTTACACATGTTCTTATCAATGAATGCTCAAAAAGTAATATTGTTGTACTTTGTCTGGTATGTACTTGCTTTATCTGGAACTTTTGCATGTGAAATAAATATGTTATAAGAAACAAGTTTGTGGGGTATAATATTACTTTATTAGTTAGTTGAAAAATTAATGCTATTTTTATATCTTAAAATTTGTCTTGTAGTGTTGACTTAAACTGTTTCTTTTTCTTTTTTATTCTGTAGAACAAAATTCCCCCCAATTCACATTAGTCATTCACTATGGTGGTTTCTTTGTTCAAAAAAGAAAATTGATATATACTGAAACTTCTGTGGATTATTTTGATCGATGTGATGTGGATGAAATGAGTATGTTTGAGGTTACTGATATGATTTCTCAGTTAGACTTAACCTATACAATGAAGATATACTAGAGAGTTTCTGAAAATCCATTTAAGGTTAAACCTTTAGGTAGTGATAAGGATGTTCTAGAGATGCTTAGCAAATTACCTAGGCATCATTATGTTCATGTATATTTGGAAGAGTTTATACCCTATCCTGTTAGTGGTGGAAATGAAATGGATGTTGAGGAAACTAGTGAGGAAGATGCTGTTGAAACTAAAATGAATGTTGAGAATACTAGTGAGGAAGATGCTGTTGAAAATGAACAAAATCTTGAGGATACTAGTGAGAGAATTGCTGTTGAAACTGAACAGAATATAGAGAACAGTAATGATGAAGCTGCTGTTGAAATTGAAGCTAGTGTTGATTCTGACTCAGAAGATTTAGACTATGAAAATGAAAAATCCAGTAGCTCTGAGTCTGGGTTTAATGATAGTGAGAATGAAGTGGATGAAGTTTCTAAAGGGGTTCCTGATAATGTACATGGACCTGAAAGGGAGAACAATGGTAATTTCAGGATTAATAGCGAGAATGATGATGTACATTCTGAATCATTACAAAGTTTAGATGAGTCAGACTCTGATTGTCCCAACAGAAAACCTAGATATCCAGAATTTAATACCACTGTTGATATTTCTAATCCAAAGTTTAAGATGGGCTTAATTTTTGCAACAAAACAGATATTGAGAGAGGCTATTAGGATGTACAACATGAAGAATAGATACAATGTTAAGATGAAAAGAAATGACAGTAAGAGAATTCAAGCAGTTTGTAAGGCTGGGTATCCATGGGTTTTATGGGCTTCACCACTTCAGTTAAATGAGCCTTCTAAATCTTGGCAAGTGAAGTCACTTACTGGTGAACATAGATGTCTTAGGGAGTATAAAAATTCAAACATAACTTCTAAGTTTTTACCAAAACAGTACTTAGACAAGTTTTATGTTGATCCAACTTACTCTGCGAAGTCCCTTAAACAAGATGTATTTAGGGATTATAGCATCTCTGTCCATTTGAGTAAGTGTACGAGAGCCAAAAATTTGGCCCTTGAAAAGTTGCATGGCAATCTAAAGGACCAGTATACCAAATTATATGATTACTTACTTGAGCTTAGGTCATCCAACCCTGGTACAACCACCATCTTGCAATTAGATGAAAGTGTATTTCAAAGACTCTATGTTTGTATGCAAGCTATGAAAGATGGATTCAAAGCTGGTTGTAGACCTATTATATGCCTGGATGGGTGTCACTTGAAAGGTCATTATGGGGGTCATCTTCTAGCTGTTGTTGGAATGGATGCAGATGATGCTCTTTATCTCATTGCATTTGTAATTGTGAAGGCTGAGACTGAGTCATCATGGTGTTGGTTTTGGGGAATATTAAGGAATGATTTGGAGTTGAACAATTCACATCACATTACATTTATGACTGATAAACAGAAGGTACTATTACCCTTTATTTAAACTTTTGTTTACTTTATGTTTATTTTATATTTTTAATAAAGTTTACATTCTTTTTGCAGGGATTAATGGAATCAGTGATGGAATTATTTCCCAATGCAGAACACAGAACATGTGTTAGACATCTCTATAATAATTTCAAGTTGAATAAAGGTCATAAGGGAAAAGCTTTGAAAGACCAACTTTGGAGAGCAGCTAGGGCAACATATGTAAGAGAGTTTGAATTGGCCATGGGTGCTTTAGAGGTATAATGTACTGGTTATCAACTTCTTTATTTGGAATGTAGTTTACCCTTAATTACTCAATTTTATTCTTTTTAAAACATGTAGAGTTTATCAACTTCTGGACATAAATGATTGTCTGAAAAAGACTCTACAATGTGGACAAGATCACATTTTTCTTTTAGACCTAAATCAGACATACTGCTGAACAATCATTGCGAATGTTTCAATAAGGTAAATCTATTTTACTTTGTAGATAGACAAATCAGACATATAGTTTATTTATTATTGTTTTGGTGTTTAGATGATTGTTGAATCTAGAGACAAAGGTGTGATTACTTTAGTGGAATCAATTAGAACCAAGTTGATGCAAAGAGTTGCTAAAAAGAGATATGAAGCTGAAAAAGTATCTAATTTTTTGTGTCCTAAAATTCAGACAAAGCTAGATACTGCAGTATCAATGTCACATAGGTTTGTAGATTTTATTTTTATACTTTATTTCTGATTTATTTTTTAAATTTATTATTGATTTTAATTACTTTATATAATATAGATGTTGGCCTTTGCGTGCTGGTGGAGAATTGTACCAAGTTTCATATGGTCCCCAAGACCAACATTCTGTTAACATGCAAACAAAAGAGTGCTCATGTAGAAAATGGCAACTAACAGGTTATTTTATTTGTGTTTAGTATAGATGTATTCATAAACTAAGTGCTCATGTAGAAAATAAAAATTAAAATGGCAACTAAGTAATCCATGCTATTCTTCCATGCAGGAATTCCATGCATTCATGCAATTTCTGTTATATTATTCAATGGAGAAAGACCTGAAAAGTATGTAGATCAATGTTACTCAATTTCTACTCAATTGACCATATATTCCCATTTCATTAATCCAGTAAGGGGTGAGAACCAATGGAGTCATCTACAGACAGAATTACAAGTCTTACCTCCTGTCATGAGAAGACCACCAGGAAGACCACATAAACATCGAAGAAGAAGAGAGGTGGATGAAATATCACAAAGTGGTAAGATATCCAAAAAAGGTGTCAAGATATCTTGTACAAAGTATGTAGGGACTGGTCATAATACAAGAACATGTAAGGGAATTGTTCGTGGCAATACTAGACATAGATTAAGAGGATCCAGTTCGACTGAAAGTAGAGCTCATCCAAGAGCTAAACTTCCAGAAAGTAGAGCTCATCCAAGAGCTAAACTTTCAGTAAGTGTCATGTGAAAACATAAAATAACTAATTATTCTTGTTTTACAGATTAGAAGAAAAACTCCACCACCAGTTGAATCAAATCGACCTCAACCATCAGTGGAATCAAACCGATCTCAAACACAAGTGGAATCAAACCGACCTCAACCACAAGTAGAAACTTTTAGATGGATGCCAACTCCTACCACTCAGGAGAGTTCAGTTACACACCAAGGTAACAGTCCAAAGGCAAGCAAGATTCTTCCACCAGTTTATACTGTTAGATGGATGCCCACTTCTACAACTCAAGAGAGTTTTGCACCTTGATTGTGAAGAAATGCCCGAACCTTGACTGTGCTAGTATTTAGGATTGAACTTTTTGATGTTATGCATACTTTTTGGTGGAGAAAGTATTTTAGGATTGAACCTTGATTATGGAGAAATGCTTGTACTTTTGGTTGTTATGCATACACTTGATCATGAGATACATTGGTAATTTTGAAATGATCAAAAACATAATCTTTTGTATATGTTTCAAGGTTTGTTTTGTAATGGTGAAAAGCATTTCATGTATTTTTATAATGGTTTATATATGTATCAAACTTTATTTGGTAATGGTGAAAAATATTTCATGTATTTTTGGAATGGTTTGGTTTAGAGTTTGGTAATGGTGAAAAACATGAAATAGAACATAAGATAAAACCTTAAAATACAAAAACTAAATAAAAGTTCAAATTCATTTCATAAAAAACTTCAAATACAAACAGAAAATAGAACATGTTCTATACATGTTTAAATACATAACAGGAAAATAAACATAAAATACAACAGAAACTTAAGAAATTATTTTTTCTAAACCTAAACCCATAAGAAACCCTAAACAAAGAATCACAATCCTAAAAAATCTCTCATTCTTTCTTTCTCCTTCCATAGCTGAAATCTTCCTTAAAAGACCAACAATCACAATCCTTGATTGATTATAAACTGGAGGATCATACCAAACAAAAAAATTGCAAGTTTGAATTTTTCGCCCATAATTTCCACATCCCCAAAATCTTCTCCTAGGATTATTTGCTTTCCATGCTATCTTCAAGGAAGAACGTGCTCCACAGAAGCATTGTCGATCCAAATTATCTTCATCCATTTTGAATAGAAGCTTGAAATCTTTTGTTTTTAGAGAGTTTTTTCTTCCAAAAGAGAACAGAGGTTGAAGACAATAGAGTAAAGTAAAGAGATAATTAGGGTTTTATTATATAAAAGTGAACTTCACTTAGATTATGTGGCATTATGTGTCCAAAAAGGAATAAAAATAAGTTATTTGAACAGCTACGTCATATTATGTGGCACTTTTAATAGCCACGTCAAATTCACCGTTATTTTTTTAACGGTGGGTGGCCAAAATAGGTAGGGTTTTAAAGTTGGGGTACCTGATTGACGAGTTCGTTAGTTGGGTGGCCAAAATAGGTATCCCCAAATAGTTGGGTGGTCACTGTTGTAGTTTACCCAAAATAAAATTAAAAGAAAATATTCAGATGTGTACAAGATAAGATAATAAAGAGCTCTTAGAAACATGAATATATGTTTGGATGCTTTAGAATAACTGTTTTACGGTTAAAAAAATTTAAGAACTCATGTTTATACCATTCATTTACTTTTAGCCATTTAAATTATTAAAAAAATTAATTATTTTCACATAATAAATGATGTTTGGTAAGTATAAATATTGAAACGTAGATTTTTGTATCAATATTTATTCAAAGAAAAATAACCGTTATAAAAAAAATCAATACACGGGTTTATATACCAATACGGAGTACAAAATTTGATAAGAGGTATCAATATATCATATTTTGTACTAGCACTCAAATTCACTCACCGATGTTTTTTTTTTAAAACTTGTGTGTCAGTACTCACCGACTAAAATGATTTGTTTTAGTACCAAAACATTTCAAAAATATTTTTAATATTTTTTCAAAAATAAAAAACATTGGTTTAATATAAATTTTAACGTCTAAACTCTAAATTTTAAACTTATATATTTATCCTTAATTCTAAACCTATACCGAATCCATAAACCCTAAAACTAAGATGCTATTAAAATTTTCTCATTTCCACCGCAGTATATAAAATATTTTTTCTTTAAAATAATAGAGAATAATTATTTCATGTTCAAGTGATTTTTTCATAAACAAAGTTATAATATAGTCGTATATCATATTTTTGATATCCTAAACCTTGAAATATGACACATAACAATATTAAAATAAAAAATATCTGCTATATCTATGGATGGAATATTAGGGGTTTCAAAGGTTCGGTCCTCATCAATTATTGTTTTTTATATACTAAATAGAGATAAAAAAATTAAAATATATAAATATGTCTAAAATAATTGTATTTTGGTCCCCGCCAATCAAGAAAAATATAAAATATATATTTTGATTCCTTTATAATAAATTTTTGGTTCCGCCCCTAAGTATATCTTATAAATGGGTTCATATCGAGCATATATAAATTTGTATATTATCATTTGTTGAATTGATCTATCTTGAAAGATGGCCAAGAGGGGGGTGAATTTGGCAATTAAGATTTTTCGGTGAAGGAATTTTGATAAAAATATGCAAAATGAAGGACACAAAGAATTATAGTGGTTCAAACTTCGGAACAAGCTCTACATCCACTACCTTAGCTCCCAATAAGGATTTTGAAACCAATTCACTAATGAAATTCGACATTTTTCTCGGTTCAAGGGATAACCGTTACAATTCGAATTCTTCTACCCAAGAATTGATTCAACCTCACAAGATTAAAATTGAAGAAAGATGGTCAAATAAGTTACTCTTATAAGATTGATAAGCCCCAAATACAAAAATATTCTCCCCAAACTTAATTACAAATAATCAAAATGAAGTACACAAATTGAGAGTGAAGAATATGCAATGAAATGCTTTGAGTTGGATTTTGTGTGCTTGGATGTTGCTTGAGGTTTAATAGTCCTTAATGCTGTTGAAAACGCTTCATTTTATACCCTCTCATTGATTTCTAACCGTTGTGGTTGTTGGGAATGTAAACAAGACCGTTAGAACTTCATCTTCCCACCATAAATGCACTCTGCAGTAGGCGGTATCGAAACACGAAGAACCTGTTTCGAAATAGACCAAAGTAGAAAGAGTCGTTTTGCATTTAATACAAGGGGTATCGAACCATGCTTCGATACCTTTATGAAACTGTAAAGGTCGGTATCGAACCATGTTTCGGAACAAGTTAACCACCATTTAAAGTCTTAACTGCCACCAACGGTTGACTCATTTAATGCTAAAATAGTCGTTGGGATTAAAGGGTGTATAGATACTGGTATCGATACCTGGAGTCATAATTTTAAATAATTTTAAAATTAATTAAAATATACGATGTGGTTCGATACTTGGTTCGAAACAGGTGTTGGCAGTGAAGAAAATGTATCGAACCATGTTTCGATGCTTGTTTTTGATCTCAAGAACAATGCTCTAAAATCCAGGTTGGTATCGATACCTGTTCTAAGGGTATCGATACTGCCGTGTAAAAACACTTAAAAAATTTATATCAAAGTTCTTGGTTTGACTTGAAAACAAAAGTTTGACTTAAGGACTTAAAAATGTATTACAAAATAATCAATTTTAGTTTTACATTATTGAATTGTATTAGGATATATTGATTTAGTTTAAATTGATTAATATATTTATAAATATAAGATCAAACATATTTAAATATAAAAATATCATAATATTAATCACTTAATAAAAATAGAAATAATTAATATATATATATATATATATATTATAGTGAATTTTTTAACATTTTTACTCAGTAACGGTATCGACATTTTTTATTGTTTATATGTCAAATATAAACCACAGATAAATAAAATTCAAGTGCAATATTCCTCTAATTTCACCATAATTATTCGATACATACATTCATAAAATCTTTAAGACCCACAAAATAAATAATAAATATTTTAAAAATAATAAATAAATAAATAAACGAGACAAATATCATTTTCTTTATTCCACCAATTAAATTATTACAAATAATAATCATATACTTAAAAAGTTTAATTAGTTTATTACTTCCTTTCTAAAGCCTTACTATTTTTCTTTTATTTTTAAGGGTTTTACCAAAATTAGTTTGAGTTGACTTGTGTTGTATAGCGAATTTAGGTGATCGAATCTTTCAACGAAAAATTTTTATATATACAAAATCTCAAACTCAACATCTACTTAAATGATACCTAGTTGCTTATCACTTAGACCAATTCTATTAATAAAAGCCTTAACTTCTTTTTATCGCTTTTCTAGTTTCTAGGGTTTCATCCTAATTAATTCGGATCGACATGAGTCGTACACTTAACTTTGATGGGTTAGTCTTTCTACAAGAACTTTTTACGTACATATCGTCTAAAACCTAAAATCTAATTAAATAAAATCAAACTATTTATCACTTTGAATCAACCACCGTTAATAAAGCCTTAAGCAAACTGTAATAAATTTAATAAAAATGAAAACAAACATAAAACACAAAGTTTAATAATCAACCACTGTTAATAACTGATTATAATATAAATGAAAACAAACATGGTGGAACTTAAGAATTTAAGGGTACCCAGTACTACCGATTGTTGTTTTTATGTATTAAATAAAAATAAAAAAATTAAAATATATTATTTTTAAATAAATTATATTTATACCGTCATTCAAAAAATTAAATATATATTTTGATCTCTTCTATAATAAATTTTTAATATCGCACCGCACATAAAACACAAAGTTTAGTAACAAAATTTATATAATATAACGTATTTGATTCTTAAGACTTACACAAATTAAGATATGAAAGGTGGGAATTTGTTTTTGTGTGTACGAAAGGGAATGTCTTCACTTTGATTTGATGGATATTTTGCTACATAAGGTGAAAGCTTAAGAGAGAATATCAGCTCATCTTTATCTATTTTTGAACCATCTATTGATTTTTTTAATTGAGATGAAGAATTTTAAACCAATAGTTAACTAATGATCTTAAAAAATACATAAAATTGTTATTAAATCTTTATCTATATTTTATTAATTATAAAAATAACATAAATATAATATATCAAATCGATGAGAAATTATATCATGAGTAAGTCCCACTACGTCATCTATGGACCAACCACTAAAAATCATTTATCTCTTCATTTTTTTTCATGACATATTTTTCTAAGTGAATCTTCACTCATATTTATTGTTAATTTATTTTAAAAATATTTTTCAAGTTAAAATTCACTTAAAAAAATGACATAAAAAAATTGATGAAATAAGTGAATTTTATTGATTGGTCCCATGGACACGTGATGAGACTTACCCATAATATAATTTTTCCATAAAAATCTTATACAAAGGTACAAAGAAAAGTAAACTTTTTTTTACTAAGATTAACATACCATAAAAAATTATAAGCTTTTATGAATCTTTTTGTCTTTAGTTAGACGAGACGCTTTACGAAATAAAAAGAATAATAAACGAATCAAATTATTAGATAAATTATTTTAATACACAGTTTTGATTACGTAATTTTGTTGTTTTTGTTTATCTTCAACATTAACAGTAGCATACTTTAAGATTATCATTTGGAGTTAATCTTAGTCTTCTATTTTACCCGTCTAATAATATTAAAAACGTGTAAAATTATGAGTTTTATATTTTATATAAGGATCCAAACTCCAACATGTAATTGGTAGGCATCGAATTTTACACAGTGGGTAAGATTAGTCGAATATGAATAATTTTAGACACGATACGAAAAAAATACACAAGTACAAAAGCATGTCCTAAGATCAACTACTGTCAAACTGGGAGTAGTAGATTCTACATTCTGTTTTGATAAGTGCAAAATGAGTGTCAATCATGAAAGCATACTAAATTTATTCTCAACTAAATGACCAGTCATTGACATGTCCATTCTCTTACTACACTTGCTATTAAAATACTAAAATTTGTATGATGTGGATCATAGACGAAGTCGAATTTAGGATTAGAGATAAAACATAAATATTTTAAAGTGAAGATAAATTTATAAATAAATATATTATTTAAAAATTTAAATAATAAGACAAAAGTGAAAAAAATCTTTAGGGATAGGGAGTGATTTCTCCTCTTAATCTTGGTTTTAAAAGGAGTGAGGCGTTCCGAGACATAAAAAGTCCCTAAAGCCGAGGCAAGAGGTGAATGTGCTCGCCTTTCGTAGACGAGACGTCTTTTTTTAAAAAAATTTATAAATTAACTATATTGCCTATTTTGTGCTTAAAATCATTATAATTTATAAATTAAGCATAAATTTATCATAAATTATAATTTAAATTCTAAAAACTTAAAAATTAAATTGTAACAATGGTTTCACCTTTAAAAAATTACATGTATTTTTAAGAAAATAGTTTTATTTTGATTTAAAAGAAGAGTCCCTAATGATAATGATAATAAATATTAAACAAATAATAACAAATATGTTATATATAAATAATAGCAATTATTTTAATAATAGTATTTAACGATAAATATAGTAATAATATATATTACAATAAAATATGTAAATAATAATAATAATCAAACTAATATTATTAGTAATAAAAAATTAAAAAAAAAAGGAAAATGATGATTAATATTTAATAAACGTATCAGAGGTAAATTATAAACTTTTAAGGGATTAAATACAATATGGTTTTATTGCTTTAGCATATAACTTGTAATTTTTCAAAAGATTTAAATGTGTAAGAGGCTCTGTACAGTTTCGAAAGTTAAAATTTAGTCTTTATTTTTGCGAAATTGAATCCTTGTACTGTTTCGGATTTGAAGAACTCGGTCCCTTCCCTAACTTCTGTTTAATTTAATTGTTAATTACTACTCTAACAACTATAATAAAACGCAAAATAACCTTATCAGTCTCGTACGTTTATAGTTTTATCAAATTGACACTTAATCTTTAAAAACTAAAAAAAACATTAATTAAACAATATGATTTTTCAATCATCTACATGTACAATCTTTTCATGATCAAATTGATAAAAAAAATTAAACATAAAGGACTAAAAAGTTAGTCAATCATCTACATGTACAAGCTTTTAAGGATCAAATTGATAAAAAAAAATTAAACATAAAGGACTGAAAAGTTAGTTTTCTTTTCTATGTCAAGAATGAATCTACTTGTGTTTTACACTTGCAGAGTCATCTCAGAGAGATCAGTTTAAGTCTACAGACAAGGGAAAGCTATATATGTTGGAGATTCTTTTTTGGTCATTGAATAAAACACTGTTAGAACTTACAACAAGTTCACAATCTTTATCTGATCATGTCGAATTCGACAATTCTCGATCTAATGATAAAAGGGTACATCACTATTCTGATTGCATTAAGTGACAGACCAAACTTGCATGATTAATAACTAAGAGAATGCTATAGAGACCATGCAAATGCATCTGAGGAAGATCATAGTTTACATGTACAGGAAATGGTAACTATCCATTCGCCTTAACCGGAACCTATTGGCAGATGCAGAAGGAGAAATTACTAGGCATGTTCATGCTTATAGATAGCTCAACAAGGCAAGAACACAATGGGAAGTAAACAGATCATTATCAAGTTTGATCAGCTCAAGTTGTTCCACTAAACCGAGTACAAGTATACTCGAAAACAAGTATAGGAATGGAAGAGCTTTAGAAAGCATGTCCATGCTTATTGAAAGCTCAACAAGGCAACAACACAATTGGAAGTAAACTTGATCATTACCAAGCTTGACCAGCTCAAGTTGTTCCATTAAACCGAGTACTAGTATACTCGAAAACAAGTATAAGAATGAAAGAGCTTTAGAAAGCATGTTCATACTTATTGATAGCTCAACAAGGCAACAACACAATGGCAAGTAAACTTGATCATTACCAAACTTGATCGGCTCAAGTTATTCCATTAAACTGAGTATGAGTATGCTCGAAAACAAGTATAGGAATGCAAGAGCTTTAGAAAGCAAGTTCATGCTTATTGAAAGCTCAACAAGGCAACAACACAATGGCAAGTAAACTTGATCATTACCAAACTTGATCGGCTCAAGTTATTCCATTAAACCGAGTATGAGTATGCTCGAAAACAAGTATAGGAATGCAAGAGCTTTAGAAAGCAAGTTCATGCTTATTGAAAGCTCAACAAGGCAACAACACAATGGCAAGTAAACTTGATCATTACCAAACTTGATCGGCTCAAGTTATTCCATTAAACCGAGTATGAGTATGCTCGAAAACAAGTATAGGAATGCAAGAGCTTTAGAAAGCAAGTTCATGCTTATTGAAAGCTCAACAAGGCAACAACACAATGGCAAGTAAACTTGATCATTACCAAGCTTGATCGTCTCAAGTTATTCCATTAAACCGAGTATGAGTATACTCGAAAACAAGTATAGGAATGCAAGAGCTTTAGAAAGCATGTTCATGCTTATTGAAAGCTCAACAAGGCAACAACACAATGGCAAGTAAACTTGATCATTACCAAGCTTGATCGGCTCAAGTTATTCCATTAAACCGAGTATGAGTATGCTCGAAAACAAGTATAGGAATGCAAGAGCTTTAGAAAGCAAGTTCATGCTTATTGAAAGCTCAACAAGGCAACAACACAATGGCAAGTAAACTTGATCATTACCAAACTTGATCGGCTCAAGTTATTCCATTAAACCGAGTATGAGTATGCTCGAAAACAAGTATAGGAATGCAAGAGCTTTAGAAAGCAAGTTCATGCTTATTGAAAGCTCAACAAGGCAACAACACAATGGCAAGTAAACTTGATCATTACCAAGCTTGATCGTCTCAAGTTATTCCATTAAACCGAGTATGAGTATACTCGAAAACAAGTATAGGAATGCAAGAGCTTTAGAAAGCATGTTCATGCTTATTGAAAGCTCAACAAGGCAACAACACAATGGCAAGTAAACTTGATCATTACCAAGCTTGATCGGCTCAAGTTATTCCATTAAACCGAATGCGAGTATACTCAAAAACAGGTACAGGAATCGAAAAAGCTTTCGAAATTCCAAGTGAAGCAATAGTCAACAAAAGACAATGAATGGTGTTGAACCATCATACGTAGTGGGATTCAAGGGAGGATACCAAAAGAACAGATTCTCTAGTTGAAAAATGCCCAATCAATGTAGAATCACAAACAAATTCAATTTCAGAAACGTGTGTAACTCAAACATCAAAGACACAATAAACAGATAATGCCATCAAAATTCCCAATTCAAACAAATTAATACCAAATGTAAGCCACAAAATTGAAAAATTAAACAAAGCTAACCTTTAAGAAACCTCTGAAAATTCTTCCACCATTGAAAATCCCAGAAAACAGTGTCCTGCAACTTGGGGATTTCCGATTCTTTTACAACCTGTTCTCCATAATGAATCAAAAAGAAATGGAACAAACATTTAATCAAGACCCTGAAACAATTGGCCTCACATAAAGCATCTCCTCCCCACTTATCAAAAAAGCTACGTATTTGATGCCCGAGAGAGCGACCTTTGACGTCCAATGCCTGGGTTTCTTGCTTTGGGTCGACGCATATTTCAGAGAAAAATGATGGGTCTTTGTTGGTTTCGGAGCTTGATAATTCTGTAGCCTCAGTTTACGCTCAATGCTTACTAAACCAGTCTATGCACATGAAGTGTAGTTTTCATGAGTAAAAGTATTACATATTAGATAATTGTTTGAGATTTAACGACTCAATGGTATGCATTATTTGATTTTAATTGAATTAATTGATCAAATTAAAATTATTTTAATTAATTCAGTCGATTATTTTTTTGATAAATTCAATTAACAGTTATTTTTTTTAAAATTCGGTTAACGATTATTTTTTTTAAAAAAATTGGTTAGCTTTAGTTTTCATGAGTAAAAATATTACATATTAGATAATTGTTTGAGATTTAACGACTTAATGGTTTGATTAGGGGTGTGTATTATTCGATTTTAACCGAATTAACCTACCGAATTAAAATTATTTTGGTTAATTTGGTCGGTTATTTTTTGATCAATTCGATTAATGGTAATTTTTTAAAAAAATTCAGTTAACGGTTAATTCGATTCGAAATCGATTAATTAACCGAATTAAACGAATTAACCAGAATTATTATATATTAAATATTATATATATTATATATTTATTTTTTATTTAAATTTTAAAAAATTATAAAATGTTCATTAAAATTTTATATTATAAAATGGTCACTATTTTTTTATTAAATTAGCATAAAATAAAAGTTTAGTGATTAAAAATTTATTTTAGTATAATTTAGTGACCTATTATATAATTTAACCAAAATTTATAATAAATTTTGGTTAATTTGGTTAATTCGGCTAATTAACCGAAATAATTTCGGTTCGATTAATTCGGTTAAAGAAAATCCAGTTCGATTAACGGTTAATATTTAAAAAATTTTGGTTAATTTGATTTTGATTAATTCAGTTCGGTCACCGACCAAATTAACCGAATATACACCCCTAGGTTTGATGGTTATGATTATTTAATTAAGTAATTTGATTGTGATTTTTTGAAACATAGCGATATAATTGTAAATTTCTAAATAATATAGTTACATGTGACGTAATCTAAAAAATATATGCACGTCAAACGAATTTTGCATGAAGAAAAAATAAACAAGGTAAATTTATCTGAGAATTGAGACTCGAACTGATTTATCTTATTTCAGATTTAATATTAATTAAATTATAATCTGAATTTGATCTTAAACCTAAAATAAATTGAATCAAAATATACACGAATTAATTTTCAACTAAATTGATTTCACTAACGTGAAATAAAATAATATATTAAAAAAATTACGATGTAAATTGTCACGTAATTCACTAAAAAATTAAATATATTGACTTTATAAAACCATATATAGGAGTGTAAAAATTAATTCGACTTGAAATCAATCAAACCAATATTACATATAACATTTTTATTCATGCAAAATCCACTTCATGTGCATAATTTTAATGGGTAAATTACACACAATAATAAAAATTGAAATTAAGATGATAATAAAATTGTTTTTTATATGATTTTATTATTAATTCTCACAAATTTAAATATTTTTAAATAGTCTCTTCAATAAATAATGTTGAATTTCGCTGTTAATTATGATGTCATTCTTTTACTAATGAGTTACTAACTTAATATTTTTCTATTTGTCGCTTGTCATTAAAAAAAATTATAAAAAATATAATAGTTCGGTGATCAAAACATAAAAAAAGCGATAGATTGGTGACCTAAATAGAAAAAATAATATTAGTGACCCAAATAGAGAAAAAATGCAACGTAAGTGGCAATTTTACTAAAAATGATAGTTTTGAGACCAAAACAGAAAAATGGAAATAACTTAATGATTATCCTAAAAATAAAATATAATAGCATAGATCGATATTTGCCTAAATTATATTGTAAATTTGTCATTTAACTTTTTTTATTTGAATCATCGATACAATTAGATCTTTAAATTATCATCGGTAACCCATTTAATTATATTATTTGATAACAAGTAAAATTTGAAGAAAAAAAAAACTAATGATATTGAATCCATTAGGTGACTTGGAATGTTATCTTTAGAAAACTCGAGTTTAAACATTTTGTTTGTATGGAGGAAAAAAATCAGGATTAAAGGTTAGAGAACAAATATAAATATTTAAAAAATAAGGGAGTAAATGTATAATTAATCTATTTTTTAAAATTACACTTACCAAATGTTAAAGAAATCGGGGGAGGGGGGTGGGGGTGGGGCAAGGATCTACCCCTTAACCTGTCATTTTTTTGGAATCAGTTACGATAAACAATAATATTTGTTTTAGAGTATGATCTGAGACGGAGTTGTTTATGTATTGGAAGGGACTATTGTCCCTTGTAATTTTTTTGGTGCAATTATACTTTTAGTCCTTTTATTTTAAATATTAATTAAATAAGGGTTTTTACCCCTCTCAATTTTCTAATTTAAAGGTTTAATAGGTTATTGCCCCTCCCAATATTAGTTCTTAACTCCGTCACTGAGTATACTCTCAATCATTAAATATTGATCGCTCAATCACTATGTTGACATTACTGGTACTCGAACCCATAACCTTCAGAAACAACAATCATTTCTTTAATCACCGAGGCAAGATGATTCATGCTTAGCATATCATTCTTACTTACATAGCGTGTGTGTATTGTTAAAGAATTAAGACTAATGATTAAGTATTAGATTATAATCATTCTAAATAGTTAAAAATATAACACCCAGAAAACCGGTCTAGTACGATTTATGACTCGATAATTGGAACTTTGTACCGAAAAATCGAAAATGTAATATCAGAATCCTTTTGTGCTCAATTGTTATATAATGGAACTTCAATTGAGTTTAATTTTGGCTTAAGGACTGATTTAGAAGGATTAAAGTTTGTTTGGTGACTAAATTGTGAAAGTTAAAAGTTCAAGAACAAAAGTGTAAACTTTGAAAAGTTAAAGGACTAACATCATAATTTTACCAATTTGAGGTGCTAGTCACCTCCTTAGGTGACTGATTCACGTGAAGTTGGCATGAGTTGTCATCAAATTATGACAACTTTCAATTAAAGAAAATAAAGAGATAAGAAGAGATAATTTTATATTCAAATTTAGCTTTCCCTATGGTGAAGGAAAACTTCTCATTGGTTGAAGTAGAGGCACCCCATCATTAGTTTTTATACGACATTGTTGGAAGCATATATGAAAGATGAAAAATTGTTGGCTAACACTCAAGCTAATCGAGAGAAAGACGTAGATCAATATTGTCTCTTTCAGTTTTATTGCAAAACCTAAGCAAGCACCTCCATTGCCATCTTCTATACCTTGAGCTCACCAAACACCTCAATCTCATCTTGGGTATTTGATTGGTTTCAAGGCACCAAATCAAAGCTAAGGAATTGGTGAGTAAAACCCCTTTTCCTATTATTGAATTCTATGGTTAGTTTATATTTAATTTCAAGAAGAATACTTGAAAGATTGATGTTAAGACCCATAGGTTTTAAGGTCATACCATAAAACTGTTATTAATTATAAGTTTATGTAAACTCAAAAATGCATCTTTCATGGTTAGAATTGTTAAAAATAATTTTCATGGTTTTATCTAGTTAAAGTCGTAGAGGACTGTTAAACTTATATTGGTAAACAATTCAAATATTCAGTTCGTGTGTTATGCGTAATTATCAATATAGGTAAACAGTTCAAGTATTCGGTTATCTGTGTAGGTTACCTAAAGCTTAAACATATAAGCTTATATGAATACTTCTGGTATACTATACGAATAAGAAACTTGCTTTCTTTCAATTTACCACAAGGATTCATCATCGAGTCCTAGTCAAACTACGGGCAAAGAGGTTGTCATTCAAGAACCTTAGAAGCTCTTTAGCAAGGTGAGTATAGTAGAGTCATGGGACAAAGCTAGGAGCTTTTCCCATCTTATTTCGTTATTTATTATTGACATGTAGCATAACATTGGTATAGAAAGGTATTGAGACCCATACAAGGCTATGGTAAGATTTGGTAAGCTTTCTTTGTTGCATTTATATTGTGAAAGCATTGAATCATCGAAATATTGATCATTGAGCCTGACATTGAACCATTGATAATGTTATCATTGTTAGTGATACTGGTATGGATTATTGGACTCATTGACATGGACCTAAGGGTCAAAATCATTATTGTTGATTTATTGGAATTATGGATAATGTCATTGAAATTGTCTATTGGCCTAAATGTATTGGACCTTAGATTCGAGTGAAAATTAGATATAATTGGCATGCCATAGGATTTATGAGCTCATTGGTACGAGTGAACTACAGTCCTTGGGCTACAACCTATATTTTGGCGAGGCAGAGGGATGATTGTGTATTGCTCATTTTGGCAAGACGGATGGATTAGACCATTCATTGTATTGGCGAGGCGTAGAAAATTCATGTATCCACTATCTTGATCGATCCAAGGGTTTATAAGGACTTATTGATTTCATCGTTATGGCATATGAATCATTGATGCATTGATATTGAACATTGAGCTATTATCATGAATCATTAAACATTGGCCTACTTTGAACTTATGACATAAGAGCATGTTATATATGTGCATTTTATACATTGATGTTTTCATTGAATATCTCACTAGGCAAAGTATGCCTAATGTCTTCATTTTTCATACATTTTCAGGTTAAATTTTGAAGAGGAGATTTGGATCCTTTTTGACAAGGTTTGACAAGTTACAAAAGTCAAGAGTATGTAATCCTATTTTAAATACTCCTAGAATGGTGACAATATGTTTTGTTAAGTCATAAGCATGTATTTTAATATGCTAGTTATGCATAAAATATGTCTAGACTTGTATCTTGAAAAATGACCCTAAGAAAAATAGTAAAGATAGATAACCATGTCTAATGTGAACTAAAAGTCAAAATCCTAGTAAATGGATTTAGATTGCTCTGAAATTTGACATGCTAATAGTTTATGCTCATTGAAAGTTGTTGGTAAAATTTTATAAGATTTGAGAATTCATCTACTAAGTCAGGTCGAACAAATATCAACTAAAATATTACATTACAGGTCAGGTATTCCGAAACAGCTCCTAAGTGTTTCGGTACACTCTGTTGATCAAACTTGATTACCTTCATAGGTAATCACCTTTCCGTTAAAACATCTATTTACCTCTATAGGTAATTATTGTTCCCTTAGTAACCACAGATTACCATTGTAGGTTATTACCTTGTTCATAGAAGCACCAATTACCTTTATAGGTAATTAGTTATCTCTCAATTATAACAGTTTACCAACATAGGTAACTACGTCTCTCTTAAACAGAGGAGACTCTTAACATTAATATTGATAATTAAATCAAATTAAATTTTCAAAAATACCACTGAGTCACCGAAAACTCTGACCGTAACATTCTCCAACCCGGTTCTCTACCAGGCCGGGAAGGGGTGTTAAAAAAATACTAATGATGTTAATGATTGATCTAAAAAGTTAGGTGTACACAATGATCACTAAATTAAGAAAAAAATATATGTTTGACCATTAAAGTTTTAAAAATTATAAAATAATTACTAAACTTATCGAATTATGATAAAATGTCCTTAAACTTATAAAAAATCATTATTTTAAAACACGAAGTAAACTTTTTTGTAAAAATTTAATAAATTTAATAATAATTCCACAACATCTAAAATTTCAGTGATTAAAAAAATATTTTTATTTAATTTAGTGACAATTTATGTAATTTACCGTACAATTAAATATAAATTCTGAAAAAAAATAATTCCATGGGCTGGAAATTAAGACTAGTCACCTTTAGGTCCTCAATTCTATGGGTCGAAAATTAGGCCTAAATAATTTCTTAGATCAAGTAGTGGCCTGATTATTGACCTTAAATAAAGTTTTTTTTTTAATTCTTCTAGTTTTTAAGGTTATGTTTATTATTAATATTAATATTTATTATTATTATTATTATAATTTTAGGGTTTTATCTTTATTAATTTGGATTGATTTATATCACACATTTATTTTTAGTGGATAAATTTTTTAATAAGAATTTATTTAACGACACAATCACTGATAGATGTGATAGATTGACCAACACAATCACTTCACTACTAGACAACAAATAAACTAGTAAAATATACCTATTATGATCTTAATATCGTCCATTAATAAATATAATTTTAAACTAATTTTTAAATATAAAAAATTAAAATTACTGAATGATTTCAAATTAAGACTCTAATTAATATAAAATTATAAGAATTAAATTTTTTACTATAACAAATTATTTAACAACAAAGTGATATATTTATAAAAAAAAATTAATAAGCCATTAAATTATAACTTCTAATAAATAATGACATTTATTATTAAATCTATAATTAAATAATTTATTTTCTATTTTATCTTTCTTAATACTAAGTGAAAGGAACTTTGGTTCTCAAAGAGGGTAATATTGTGGTATAACATCTTAATTTAAAATTAAAGAATAATAAATTTTATTGTTAGTGCATAAATAAAATACTAAAAAGAATAAAAAATTTAATTTTTTTTCGAGACCTTAAAAGTTTTTGAGACGATCCTGCATAGTTACAAGTGTTATATATTTTAAAATATATTCTTAATTATATTTTAATTTATAATTTTTAAGAAAAATAAATATTTTTAATTACCAAAGTAAGATAATTCGTATACTTTATTAACTTTAAATTAAATTATCATTTTTTAGAATCTGTATCTCAAAGAAACCAATTATTCAAGAACTAATGTACATGGTTGTTTTGAATTGATGTTTGGGACATGGGATTTTTGCTCTTCTTTGAGAAACGTGCAGGAATATACTGCATTTTTTTCCTGATATATAATATTTTTAGAAATAAAAATAAAAATAATAAATTATAAATTATTTTTTCCCTTTATTTTTTATTAAAAATATGAAACTGTGACAGCTTGCTTTGTTTTTAAATTTTTTTTAATAAAAATATTGTTAAACAGTAAAAATAACATGTACTAAATTTGATTTTTAATTATTAATATTCAGAATTCAATAGGTACAATAGGAGAAATTATATCATGAATAGGTTTTACAACGTAATTCATAGGATCAATTACTAAAAATTATTTATCTTAATATTTTTTTCATGTCATATTTTTCTAAGTAAACCTTCACTCATATTTACTGTTAATTCATTTTAAAAACAGTTTTTTCAAGTAAAGATTCACCCAAAAAAATATGACATGAAAAAATTGATGCGATAGATAATTTTTAGTGGTTAATCCTATAGACATGTGATAAAACTTACCCATAATATAATTTTTCGTACATTAGATATTAAAATAATTTTTTGGACGTAATATCCGAAAAGATTAGCTGAAAATGTGGATCAAAATGGAATCAGCGCATGGATCAGTGAAGGAAAGTTTCTAATTATTTATTGATGAATGTTGTGAATCTAAAAGAATTATTATATAATCTCCGTTCATCGAGTTATTTATAATTTTATTTAATGATATGTAGGAAAAAATATATTATATATCATTCTTGTTACGTTATCCATGAAATCAACCAATCAAATGCATCTACTTCATTAATTTTTTCATATCATCTTTTTTTTATCAGCTTTGGGTTAGTTATATTTTCAATATTATGTTTCGAACTATTAATTTTGCATAAAAAATTCATCAATCGTCTCGCTAAATCAGTTAATTATAGGTTGATGATAATTTTTTTATTTATACATGTAGAATAAATGTATTTGGCATTGCATGAGCTATCTAGTTTCAGTGGTTAAGGGAACGATTGTTGTTCCTAGACAGGTTCGAGCACTTATAATGTCAATACAGTGATTGAACGATCAATGTCTAATGATTGAGAATATATTCTAAAATAGATACTACTGTAACACTGTAACTGATTTAAAAATATGTATTTGATATTCAATAAAGTACTCCATGATAAAATGTATTGACCATGATGTTCAAATTGTCTACAAGTTAATATTTAATAATAATAAATGATAACATATCTATTTAATGCAATAGTGATTCTTTCTTCATTTCTTCATTGTTTTATGCTTTTTTTTAGTTACGGATTTGATTCATTAATTGACTAATCTGAATTGAGTATTATAAATGTCTATTATAAGAGCGATTTTTTAATTTAATTTTTTTCATTCACAATACCAGATCTTGAACCTCTAGTATTGCTTAGGAGATCTACTTTCTCGTTCCACTAAACCAATTAATTATTAAAAATATATTAAAAATTTTAATCACTATTAATTTAGATACTCGAGTCGAATTAAGTCATATCCTTCCCCAATTTTAAACTAAATATTTATCGGATCATCATTAACCTTAAAATTAATCACCTTAATCTCTCGCCCTTAAATCCTAACTCTGTCTAATTTTACACATTTAGGGACATTCAAATAGTATATTTTCATATTAATCCTTTTTTTATAGGTGTCTTAAAATCATGTTGCCGACACTCAAATCCTTGACGTTTAGTCCTTTTTGTTTGATTTTTGGAGTTTCAATGAGTCCAAATGGGGCAATAATTGAGCACATGGGACTACAAATTACAAAGTGTATTTTTTTATGCACCCATTGAAAATTATTTTTTATATTTATATGCTAAGAAATTTGTACATTCAACAATGAACCCCCACACTTTGCTTTATATTCAAGTTAGTCCCTCATGTCACTATCTAACATTGGGATTTAAATGAGATGAAATAGTCTTTTTTAGCCTTTTAGCCCTATTACATAAAGGTTTTAGTCCCTCCACATTGCTGAAATTTGATATTGATCTTGTACTTTAATCTGATATAGTTTGGTTCTTCTTGTTCTTTTATAACATTACTGTAGGTAAGGCCGAGCATGGTTAACGGCAAAACCGAAAATCGAATCGAACCGAGGTATTATGGTTCATAAATTTACGAACCGTGGTTAATCGAATTAAACTGAATTTGGTTTTTAATTATTTTTATGAGGTAAAAATATATATTTTATACTTAAAATACTCTAGATATATTTTTATTCTTTTTATTTTTTACTTAAAAATAAGTTTTTAAAGTCATAAAATAAAGCTATTTTGTCAGGATAAAATACAAAAATTTAAAATATTAACGTTAATATGAAAAAACTTAAAACCGAAGTTAACTGAACTGAAAATCGATGGTTACTAAAATAGTTTACCGAATTAAACCAAAATCGAACCGAATGCACCCCTAATTGTAGGTCCAAATTGATAACACTATTAATTGTTATTATGAACTATGTGCAGGGAAACCAAGATAAAAAAAAAATAGTAGGCCTAAGCTAAAAGTCTTATTTTTAACGAGGGATAACATTAAATGACTATTTTTATAATTTTTGAAAGATATAGACCAAAATGATAGTTTTTTCATAATATAATGACTATTAGTGTATTTCACCCAAAAACAAAACCATGGTTTCTAATTCTACCTCATTCTGTGTGTCCTTGAAAATCCTAAAATAGAAAATTATTTTATTAAAAAATAAAGCTTATTATTAATACAAACCAAAAGACATAATTGTTTTTTATGTTAGAAATGAACCTAATTTTTGTAGGACATTGAATTTTATGTCAATCTATCTTTGTAGTAGGTTTATTCCATTTCAAGACATTTAATAATATTTTTTTACGAATAGGGGTTCGTCCAAGTGGTAAGTAGCTTGGTTCCGTTTAAGCAAGTCTTAGGTTCGAGACATTGTGTATGCAAAAGATCCCTGTTGGGAGACTCACCTACCAAAACTAGGTATGCGACGCGGGTTGGTTTGGATTAGTCAGAGCTACACTCTAAAATCCAAAAGAGCAAACAAACAGAAAATAATAATAATTTTTGGGGATAATCGAAAATATTCAAAAAAAATTAAAATTCTGAGATTTTTTTTTTATAAATTTGAGGGGTTAATTAAAAATTTAAAAGTATCTTAAGGGTATAACAAGTTAATTTCATCATATATTCTTGGCCAAATTGTCAAAATTTTAAAATTTTTCGATTAAACTCATGACGAAAAATTTATTAATCAAATGATTAAGATTCGTTTTCACATTGTTACTTTTAATATTAACTAGTTAATAAATTAATTTTCCGTATTTCTCTTTTTATCCTCCACACAAAGTAAAGTCTAAATGTCAACTTGAATTAGATGTAGTTTTTTTTCTAAACATATACGAATTAACAAATATATTTTAACCCATAGATCTACGATGATATTTAACGATAAAATTAACAATTAATCGAACACATAAACCTGATTAAACAATACTTTAGTTTAAGGACTTAATTAGAATAATTTAAAATTCAAATACCAATTTAAAATTTTGAGTCGCGGTTGGATGATATGTTGTAATTAATCCATTATATTTACATGTTGTTGCTTTAATCATCAAAGCTAAGGTTCCATTTCCGTTCCCGTGCCCTAGGATAGATGGACCTGTGAATCTCGTGCAGGAACTGATCTAGTGATAGGGAAACGTGGGCAGCGTACACTAAGAAAATCGATAAAGATAATTATAAATTTAAAAATTCAAGTCAAATTTATCATTCGATCAATTAATTCAACGAGTTAACGAAATAAATTCAATCAAAAAAAATAAAGAATGGATTAGAATCGATAAAAATTTAAATCCGAAAATTAATTAAAATAACTCCTTTTCTATTAAATTTAGGGGTGAGTAGTAGATTTACGCTATAACACTAATTGTAGGGACAAAACAATGATTTGAGGTTGAGGGGACAAAACATTGATGTTTAAAAATAGGGGTTAAATTTATAAGGAAAACAATTTTTAAAAGAATTTAAATAAGGAGACAAAAGTGAAAACAAAATTATCTTCGAGGTTTGGGAGGAGATTTTCCCTTCTTACATAAGTGTAGCTCCGTCCCTGACTAATTGTCATGTTATAAAATATTAAATTAAAATATTAAAATTGATATAAACATCGATATTTATTAGGGATGGTAATTTGATCCGTCTTCATCAGGTCTCGATCTAATCCAATCCGATCGGGACAGGTTTTTTTATTTAAAAAATCGGAGTTAGGTCGGGTGATCAGAAAATAAAATCGGATCGAGTCAAAATAGGATTTAGGGTGAAAATTTTCTAACACTATATATATATTATATTTTTATAAATAATATTTAATATTTTTATTAATCTTTTGAGTCAAATCGGGTTTATTCAGTTTTATTTTACTAAAATATAAGGATTGAGTTAGAATCGGATTATAATTTTTATAATATCGGATCAGGCCCGGTCAGAATAAAAAATTAAGATTAGGTCAGGATCGGATCGAAGGACTTAAGTTTTGGGTCGGTATCGAGCGGCCAAAAACTCGACCCGACCTTTTGTCATCCTGATATTTATTATGTAATCAACGACCTAAAATATTATTAAATAATATAATATTTTAAATTGATTAAAACCCGTTTTAAGTTTTATAACATTTTAGTTAGTACTGCACTTTAATCGTATCGCAACCCAGCGGTAAATTAGACTCCCTCGAATATTAAACCAAATATTTTTTAAATAAAATATAGAGAAAATAATTAACTCTGAAATCTTCTGCTAATATTAAGTGGAAAATGTACAGAGCCAGGAGCATTTGCACCCCTAATCTGGGAATTTAATTTAGTGTTAACCTTATATTAAAAAAATAATTTAGTATATTTATATAAAAATAAATATTTATATATTATTTAAAAAATATTTTAAATTCTATTTTTATAATTTTAGATTTATTATTGTTCGTATGATCATATCGTCGAAATTAAATTTTCATTGTCTACATGATAAGACAAACAACATTAACAATTAATATGAAAGTATATAACTAGAGGTGAACAAAATTTAACTCAATTCGAAAAATGAATAACTCGACTTGAGACAAAAATATTCGACTTATTTTGATTTGACTCGAAATTTATAGACTCCCGACTCAAAAAAAATTCAAATAGAGTTCGAGTTGTAAAATAAAAATTCTAATAACTCAAAATTTTTAGTAATTAAAGGGTTAATTTTTAAGTTGAGACGAGTCTATCAAATTTTTTATGATATATATACATTATATATAAAAATTTAAAGAGATATTGCTACATATGAAAATATATACATATGTTATATGATTACAGAAACTCGTTTAAATTAGAATCAAATCATACTATAACATGATAAATAATTACAATTAAATATTTATAGGAACTCGAAAACTCGACTCGATTCGACTCGATTCGAATTTCTTAAACTCGACCCGAACTGAAAAAATTCAAATAAAGTTTGAGTTATAAAATATGACTCATCAACTCGAATAACTCGAAAGTTTTTGACTCGACTTGATTCAACTCGATCGAATACTCACCCCTATATATAACAATTATGCGTGAAGTTTAACTATTATGTTAGTTAGTGACAGTTTTAGAAAAATATTTAAGTGTGAGAACATATAAAAATTTAAAATTTTAGGGTGAATATAAATATTAAAAAATTAAAGAATAATTCGTAAAATTATAAAAAAATTAAAGATGAATGCATGAATTTTAAAAAGATTTAGAATGAGCCTGTGTGCACCCTACACACCATATGTATCCGCCACTAATGTTATATAAAGATTAAATTAATAATTAAAAAATTAAATTAATAAAATTAAAAATAAAAACACCATTATTAATTTTAAAAATCTAAAAGAACTAAATTGATAAAATTAAAATATTAATTTAAAATTACAATACTGACAAATGAGGTATTTTTAAATTTTTTAACCAACCATTATGATAATTAAAATTAAAATAAATAATAAACGTATACTATAAGTTAAATAAATGGAATCTCAATATTTGGATGTACGGTCAACTAAGGCAAAGTTGTGGCATTTATTGTTGTAATACGTTGGATCTGGAGAGGATATGATATGGAAAAACTACATCAGATGTCCCTAAACTAAGTAAAAATGATATACTTATCACTGAAGTTTAAAAAATTAAAGAATAACCATTAATTTTTTAACAATTACAAAATGGTCATTAATTTTATTGAAATGTTAACAATTACAAAAAGTCTTTGAACTTTTGAAAAAAAATTAAACCTCTAAGTTTCCCTATTAGAATTTATTGAACCAAAAAAATTAAATCAATTAAGCTTTTTATTAATTTTGATCATTAAATTTTGATAATTTTTTGATCTATTAATACATGCATCGTGTTACATTGTTTTCACTTAATATTTTTATATTTATATTTTATTTAAATATTTTTAAAAGTTCTAAAAATTTTAAAAGATTTATTTTTTTAAAAAAATCTATAAATATAACATGATAGAACTGTAATATATTACGTTTCAATAATATCTAAAGAAAAAAATTGTTAAAATTTAATGATCATAATTATTTTTCTTTCAAAAATTACTAGAATTTTTAAATCTTTAACTTTATTATTAAATATCACAATCTGTGACAGATGCATACAACCCCTTAAAGATCGTAACTATATCCTCATTTTTTCGAAAATAAGTTTTAATTAAGATTTTTTTCTCTTAAAAAAATTTAATTTAAGGTATAAAGGTATTTTTTATATATATTTTATAAAAAATATTTTAGATCTTATTTTTTAATTTTTAGACCCGTCACTGATTTTAGTGATCATTTATAACATTCCGATAATTTTTATGATAATTTTGTAACTTTAGAACTTTAGTAACCGAAATGTCAATTTTAGAAAATCTCAATGACCTCTTTTATACTTTACCCAATATTTTTATAGTTCCATACAAACATCATAAATCAAAACATTTCACATTTTCACCAACGACAAACAACAACAAAAACAAACAAAATAAAATAGCCTAAAAAGAGTAGAATTTCTTCACTAATATTAGCCTTAGCCGCTTTGATTTTCTGGAATCGGCGAATATCTATTTTCGTTTTTTATTTATTTCTTCTTCTCCTTGCTCGATTTTCTCTTCCAGTTTCATTGACACGGCGATTGAAGAAGATCGTAGAATTTTGGAGAAATTTACCGGCGTTTGTGGATTTTTTATTGTTAAAGTTGTTAATGAGAAAGTAGTCGGAGGCGGAGGCGGAGCGGTCAGAGGCTTTTAGGCAGGTTCTGTTTGAGTTTCCATTGTTGTTGTATTTGAAGCAGTCAATCTCCACGGAGCAATGTTTTGGCGCAAGAATAAGGTATTTTACGGATGAAAGTAAAAGGAATTTTTTCTCTCAAAGGAAGCCAAAAGTCAAAATTAGGAACGGTTTTGGCCTTCGTGCATGTTCTTCTGTTAAATTCCCTGAGCTTAATGCTCGGGGAGGAGATCCGAAGCTAGAAATTCGAAATTCTGAGAAAAAAAAAAGAAGCTTAGGATGGAATTTTCCGCAGCAGAAAATTATGATATTGTTGTCAATAATGGAAGATCCTCGCAATCTCATAGTTCTACCTGTATGCAGAAATTCAGACTCTACGAAACTCGATCGGTATTTTTTCTGTTATTTATGTCTTTCATTGTATTAATTTTGCTTTTTTGTTAGCTTTGTTTATTTACGATCTGTTTAATTTTTATTGTTCGTAATTTAACTTAGATGTGTAATTTTAGTTAAAATAACATTGATTTAAGCTTTGGATTATTAAATTAAGTTACTATAATTTTTTATTTTGATTGTTTGCCTTGTAATGTTTGTGTCCAGAACTTTTATATGATTGGAAGGAATAAGAGTAGAAATCACTGGAGAGTATTAAAGATCGATCGCCTTGATCCTTTCGAGTTGAATATCAGTGAGGATTATACCACTTACACGGAGTTTGAATGCTCGGAGTTGCTGGGGAGAATACACGAAGGAAATAAATCCACTGGGGGATTGAAGTTTGTTACGCCTTGCTATGGCATTGTTGGTATAGATGTTGAAATTACCGACTTTTGGAGACTATTATTTTTATGTAACTTCTTTTTCTTTTTTGAATATTGTTATGTAAATTCTTAGTCGTGCCTATTTGTTTTTTCATGCTTTAGGGTTCATTAAATTTTTGGGGCCTTACTATATGTTGCTTATTACAAAACGAAGACGGATTGGTGCAATTTGCGGTCACAATGTATACGCAGTTTCAAAAAGTGAGATGATTCCCCTCCTGAATTCAACCGTTAACCAAGGCATCTCGGACATTAGGAATGAGAACAGGTATTAATCTATTCTGTGTGCTAACTATTTTGTCTACTGCTAGAATGTCATTAATGTTTTGCAGAAAGATTGTATATTCAGTTCTGTTGTGTGAAAGTAGAAAATTCTTGCTATGTAATAGAGTCTCCTTTTTATTTGTTTTAAACACAAGTGCTTTTTTTTCTGCAGCTCATTTTATGCAAATGGTTTGTCATTTGATATTCATCATTTACTTTTCGTTTAGGTACAAGAAGCTCCTAGGCACGGTGGATCTTACCAAGGACTTCTTCTTCAGCTATTCATACCATGTTATGCGTAGTCTTCAGAAGAACCTGTGTAATAATGAACAAGGCCAAGTTCCTTATGAGACCATGTTTGTTTGGAATGAGTTTCTGACCCGAGGAATCCGCAATCACCTCCAGAATACTCTCTGGACAGTTGCATTGGTGTATGGCTTCTTTAAGCAGGTTAAGGATGGATGCTTGGCTAATTTTCTTGTTCGGTTCTGTTGTGCTGAATAGATGGATGGTTAATTTTTCTTTCTAATCTTCATAGTTTGACATTGGGCTGTGAATGTAGGCCTCACTTTCTTTATCTGGACGGGAATTCAAACTTACGCTTATAGCAAGACGGTCTCGTTACTATGCAGGTACCAGGTAAGAAAGTTGTCCCCCATTTGAGCTAAAAGGCTTAGTATATTTTATTGAAGTTCCTTATGAGATGGAATTAAGCTTAGGTTAATGGATTAAACTCGGCATAATTTGCATCTGATTTTGCATTTAGGTATTTGAAACGAGGAGTGAATGAGAAAGGCAGAGTAGCTAATGATGTTGAGACAGAGCAGATTGTTTTTGAAGATGTCCCTGACGGGTTTCCCACAGAAATAACTTCCATCGTCCAGAACCGAGGCTCAATCCCACTCTTTTGGTCTCAAGAAACCTCACGGTTGAATCTAAAACCAGATATCATATGTATGTGCTAGTAATCTATCAGAGTACTTTTTGGTGTTGCTTCTACCATTTGTATGTTCTGAAAATAGAATGACTTATCCTTTTATTTTTTTTACCAGTGTCTAGGAAGGACCAAAATTATGAAGCAACCAGGCTTCATTTTGAAAATCTTGTCGAGAGATATGGCAACCCAATAATTATATTGAATTTGATTAAGGTAAGAAGGTTGTTCTACCATATGCCTTCATCATTCTATTTTGAATCATTCCATCTTTGTATTACTTCTGAATCTCGTATATCTCATTAAGATATTACGTTTGATACAAAATTTTCAGTTAATACCGTTTCTATTGGATCAAGGAAAGGCACTTTAGATGACGAGTTTGTTGATGTAGCTTCATTACATGACTGATATACTAATCAGATTCTGAACTCAATTGCTTTTTTGTGATGAGCAGACACAAGAGAAGAAGCCTCGAGAGTCAATTCTCCGAAAAGAGTTTGCTAATGCAATTGATTTTATTAATAAAGATTTGTCTGAAGAAAACCGTTTGAGATTCCTTCACTGGGATCTACACAAACATTCTCGGAGGTATATGTTCTAAGCTTGTTGTTTTGTCTCTTAACTCACTCTTGTTTTGCTTTCACTCCCACTCTATCCCCCTCTTTGTTCTTTGTTCTATTCATTTTAAAGCTTGATTCCTAACCAACAGAAAACTCCATTTTTCCTTCCAGTAAATCGCCAAATGTTTTGCAACTTTTGGGTAAAGTGGCTAGATTTGCATTAGCGCTAACAGGTTTCTTTTATTGTCGGGTGACATCAACCTCGAGACCTGAGGAGTATATGACGCAGCCTTTCTCGGAGTAAGTTTATCATGTTTCTTTCACTTTCAGTTTCACCTGTGCAATGGTTGCTTAGATTTTTGTAGTAAGCTTTTCTTGAACGATCTATTATTAGGTTTTCGAATTTGCAGTGTGTTGGATTCTTGCATTAAGTAAATACTTAAGACTTTATGATTTCTTGGTGTTTTTATCTTATAGTAATGTACTTATTGTGGGACAGTGGGAATTTATAATGTCATTGCCATGTTATAAGATATTGATCAATGATCGTTAGTGCCTTGCTTTTTGCTATGAGTTGAAAATGACATTTTGATTCTGAAAATATAAAGCAGGAATATCGAGGAGGATGACATGTCGCCCCAGAATTATTGCAATGATATTATCGAGGATGTTTACAGATCAAATAAAACTCGTTCTGGAGATGATAATGTTGCTAATGGAAATCTTTCTGTGAAGCCTTCCACATTCCAAAGAGGTGTGCTTAGGACCAATTGCATAGATTGTTTGGATCGTACAAATGTTGCACAGTATGCATACGGATTGGCTGCTCTTGGAAGCCAGCTTCATGCTTTAGGGATTAAGGATTCCCCAAAACTAGACCTCAATGATCCTTTGGCTGATGAATTAATGAGTTTCTATGAGAGAATGGGTGACACACTTGCACATCAATATGGTGGCTCTGCAGCTCACAACAAGGTAATCCAACTTTTGTGTTCATACTCGTAACCATATGCAATTTGCAAAGTTGGAATAGAATGGGTTTCTCGAATTTTTTTTTTAGATTTCGGAGAGGGGTTAATGCTCCCAATATTTTGACATATCAGTCTGTCTTAACTCTCTGTTCCCTTGTATGATGTATCTTTTACATTATACAGATATTTTCTCAAAGAAGGGGTCAATGGAGAGCAGCGACCCAGTCTCAAGAATTTTTTAGAACTCTTCAACGATATTATAGCAATGCATACATAGATGCTGAGAAACAAAACGCAATCAACGTGTAAGTTTCAGTCTTTTATCTGTTGTTAGAATAAAAATGCTGGTCTTTTTTCTTCTTCTTTGGAGTTAGTTTTGCATTTGTTTTGTATGTTTCTTGAATTCAGTTATCAATTATTTGGTTATTCTTTTAAACAATTCTTTGTACAGATTTCTCGGGTATTACCAGCCCCAGCCTGGTAAACCTGCAGTTTGGGAGTTGGGTTCCTATCAGCATTATAAGGGAAGAAATGGGGAAACAATTGTGGATGACGATGAAAGGTAGCGTTCTCTTAACTTGTGCTTAAACATTTGTCTTGTCAATCGGGACGAGATTCTCACCACTGTTCACCTCTTCACTTTCCAATACTTAATTTTCAGGTCATTTTTCAAAAGATCCTTTTCCGATGGAAACATTCTTTGGCCAAGTGTGTCACCTGAGTCGGCCAAAAATGGAAAGCAAGAGAAATCTTTGAATTCATCAACTTTACCTGGCCTTTCAGAGTCATCGCCCAATATATCAACTTGTGAAAGTGATATATCATATTCAAGGTTCCTTGCTTTCAATTCTCATTGATGCAATTCCACTTTTTCTAGTGTCAATTGTTAGCTAATGAGATGAAATTTGCATTGTCGGTTGCATGGAAGATTTAATGTGTATATTCTTAATGTTTGACCAAACGACTATTTTGTGTCAATGATTTTGTATTTCATTTTTGTTTAACATTTCTGTGTGAATCAGATGTCCGAACCATAATTTTCATAGTTTACCAAACTAATGGGTTTTATGTTTCATAGTTATCGCATTTCGTCCCGTAACTGATATGGCTATTATCCGGTTTTCTTGTGTAGGTACACCCCCTTAATGCCTCCAAGGCAGCTGTTTGGAGACATTCAGAGAGACTGCTGTCTCGAAACTGGTCGCATTTTCTTCTCTGAACGTGGGGATGGTTTCAATTGCTCTAACTTTGTTGACCTGGACTGTCTTTCATCCTCCGGAAATTCTTGCGAGGATGAACTGTCCGATAGGTACTTCTTCCTTTACTGTAATTCATGGATGCTCTAAGGCTCAAACTTTAAAACTGTGTGATATAAAATACAACTCATTCTCTTGGGTACCTGCAGGTCGACTAGCTCTTCCCACGCCGGTCTTTCATCGGAGATTGTTGTTAATGGTGTATTGGGTGAAGCAACCCCATCCAGTAGCGAATACGGATCAAGTATGAAGGTCGGTACTCATACCACTGGTAGGAAGTTCCTGTTTTCTGTTTACTACTTGTAACATTGATGCACGCAAACTAGAACTCAATCCGTAATCGAAAAGAAATACCAGTCAAGACATTATATTCATTTTGGAAAATAGTTTACTTGTAATCTCTAGCTGTGAGTTTGTTTGACGGGAAAATAAAACGGCTAACCCTTGTTATATATTATGCAGGGACGGCAGCAGACCGGAACCGAGCTATCTTCTACTAATTCGCAATCCAATGTTCTTGAGGAATTCTCAGATAGTTTCGTGCAGTGGGTCCACTCCGGAGCAATGCTTTGTTATTAAATTTCCGATTCATTTCCGTCAACTTGATCGTCACCGGCTCTACGGATACAATCCTTCCACGGAAACGGATTTAGGTATGTATAGTAAACCCCGAAAGCAGAAGTAGTTTTAGTGTGAGTTTTATGTTAAAGATTATCCTGATTCCTAAAGCTGTCGTTTTGGCCTTAATGTATGTATTCAGGGAAAAAGAAACAGAAGCCTCAACAAGAAACTGGTCTTGTAAATAGTCACGGTCGAATCAAATTCTTTTTGGACCTCGTTTTTTTATTGATTAATTTTTGATTTATTCATGGTTAAAAATAACGATTTATCGGTCGAGTCGGTTAATTTTGAATTAGTTTGGGTTGAGTCGGGTTTTTAAATTTTCAGATTATTTCGAAATAATTTAGGTTCGGAAATTTTGAATTTGCAAAGGGAGTTTTTAGAATTAGGTTACATATTAGAATCATTTTTCGGTTGTTGGAGGGGTTTAGTTTTGGATTTAAAATAATTTTTTAAAATAATGTAAATATTAATTGTGAGGTTATTATTCTTAATTTGTTTTACACTATTAAAAATTGGATTTTTGATCTTTTAATATATATCTTATTAAATTAATCGATAATTAATAAAAATTTTTTAGAAAACTATTTGTCTTTTTTATTTGGTGAGTTATAAAAAATATTAAAACTCTCGAGTTAAACACAATCGAACATTCATTTTATCATTTTATTTATACATAGAAGAATCTATGACAGAACATTGTCCAGGCCCCTTTACAAGCAAGGTAACAAGACTAGAGTAAGTGCCATTCTTTTACCTGAATTACATCCACCCTTGGCCAAGTTGAAGCACTCTCAAGTCATCCTCAGGGAAGGCGAGCAGAAAGGCTAAAAAGAAAGGAAATCTAAGCAACTGGGTATTGGACGTTAATTTTCCCAGGGAGCTCCGATACGATTGACAATGATAAATTTCTATCATAATTAAATTGGAACTTTTCATTTGCTTTTAAAAAAGGTTTTGCATTTTATTTTTAAATTTATTTTGAATATTAATATTTTAAAATATTCAATTTATTTATTAAAATTTAGATGTTAAATTTTTTATTCTTAAAACCAAAACAATCATAAATAATGACAGTTCGATTTTTAATTTCACTAATTATTTCATTTTGGCCCATTGAGAGTATTCGGTTTCTTCTTTGTTAAAAATTATTTCAAAATTCACGGATCAGTATTTTTTTTTCAAACTTATCTCTCGACATTCTTTTGTTTTATCGTCAAATGGAACTAGTTTTTTAATATGTTATTTTTTTTTACCGATAAAGTTTTACAGCTCAAATTTTTAAAAATTGTTTTTTTATAGATAAATAAACATGGTTAAAAATGATAAAAAATAAAAAATAAAAAAATATATATATGATATCTAAACTTTACAAATAAGTTAAATATTTTAAAACTTTGACAATTAAAATAAATTTGAGAGTAAAATTCAGTAAAATTAACCCAAAATCCATTTGCATTTCAGTAGGAGTGATCGAAGAACATGTATTAGTGCACGTGTTAATCCAATAATTATTATATTAATAAATAGATAGACGGTGATAGAGGTAATTGGGGTAGAGAGGTGTAATCATCTCTAGTTCTCGAAAAGTATTTTATTATTTATTTATTTATTTAGAAATTAGTTTATTTATAATTTTTTTATTTATATTTTATTTCTAACTTTAAATCTCGGCTTTATCTTTGTAAATAGATACTAATTAATTTGATCGTGTTATATGTACATGTTTATTTTATTATTAGGTTAACTATTAGAATGATCACTTTTATTTTTCTTCAATATAAATTTTATCATCATTTAAAAAAATGACCAATAAAATTATTTATATTTTCGATCCATAAACTTTTGGTCATTAAAATATTTATTGCATTAAATTTTAACAAGAGATTGATCTGACATAATAAAAAAAATAAATATCTAAATAGTTTTTAAATTATTATTTTATTTCTATTTTGACAACCAAAATAAAAAATAATTTATATACTTGTACATTTAATCCTCTGTTTATATTTTTTTAAATTTTTTTTTCTCTACCATCTTTTATATTTTTTTCATCTAATTCAATCTTTAATTTTTTTACTATATTAATCCTCAATTCACACCATATATTTTCTAAAAAAATATAATGGTTACTTATTTGAACCACTTCTTACGTGAAGATTTTCTTGCTTGCTTACTGTATTTGTGGAAGTGATTATGATGCTGATATAGCTTTCAGATATCATTTCGTGCCAGGCAAATCCTACTAACCCAAGGACGTTTTCATTGATATTGCTTGGAAACAAGATAGATTTAGGTGGTCACAATAGTCGACAAAAGAAGAATCAATGTTGATGTTGGGCTTTTTAGGCCATTTAAAGTTTTCATCCGTAAACCAACACGGGTTGGTTTAAGTGATAAACAATTTAGTTCTACTTAAACAAATCTTAGGTTCGAGATATTATGTATATAGAAAATCTTTGTTGAGAGACTCTGTTATGAACGAACCAGTGTTGTATTGATTGAAAGAATAAAGAAGGATATGACAGTAGAGAAGAGGAAACTAAATTGGATTTTTCATGCCTTCTACCGCTCACAATCGAGCTTTTTTAAAGACTCCCTAACGTTAAAGGAAAAAAATCAATTAATCCACGCGGCAACCTTCTTTCCCTTATTCTTCTCCGTATTTCTTGGGCCTCCTCAATTGTGAGAATGTTGGTATCTATACAGCTGTGCTCTGGATGCCCAGTTGTTACAGTACCACCCTCTTTAGACAAAACCTTGTCCTCAAGATTTGGGTTGGTGTTGTCCGTAGACTCTCGATATAATGGTAAGGGAGTAAACTGGTGCAAGGGTTGTCCTTTGCATTGCTTCAGCTGAGAAATATGAAACATCAAATAGATTTTAGTGGTGGTCGGTAGCTCAAGTTTGTACACAGCGGAACCAATACGTTGAACTACTTTGTAAGGACCAAAGTATCAAGGACTTAATTTCTGGTGACGATGCAAACGAAGTGAAAGATGACGGTATGGTTGTAGACGGATAAAGCCCAGTCGCCCACAATAAACTCCAACTCTCTTCGGTCCTTATTCGCCTGGTTCTTCATCGTAGTTGAGCTTGCAGTAAATTGTGTTTCAATTCACGTAAGAGTGCATTGCGGTTGATGGAGGCTTGGAAGTCCTATTGGTTCCACCTTTGTCAGGTTGTAGTATTTAAGATGTCGATCCCACGAGGATTGACGTTACTTACGCAATTTATTATTCCTACACAATGGAAAGGTAAAAACACAGATAATTGAGTTTGAATTATATCTAAGAAAACTAATTAAAGCAATAAAGATAAATGATCAAGAAATCAAGGATAGAAAAGTGGACCAGGTTAGAGTGCTTCGTAGTGTGGAATCAGAATATAATTATCTCGTTCTTATAATGCAATAGGGTTGAACTGCCACCTCGGCGGGTCCGCATAAAGGGTCGCCGCAGCTACCTAGGCGGGGTTAGGCCTTATCGACAATTCAACAACTCATAGTTCGACAGAGTAGCCTTATATGTTTCTTCCTTATCCATAAGCGGAGAAAACTGTTGAAATCCCCGTGTCTTGATGATATTTCCCGGCGTTAATCAAGGGTAGATAACAACAACCTCACATACGTCTTATTAGTCGCTGAAATCCGACCCGGATTATTCAATACCCTTAAGCAAAGACCGTATTCTCTCTTTTCATGATCTTAACTCTCTCGATATTAGACAAATGGATATTTCTTCACATACTTATCATCTCGAGCTCATATACAAAGAAGGTGAATGCCAAGAGAGAATAAACTATGAATTCTGAAATTGCATTAATAAGAACTAAACAAATTATAAACTTTCTTCCACAACTACTCCACAAACTAACCTAAACCCCAAGGGGCGATGGAGAAGTTAGGGTTTTTCTATGGAACTTGATTTTGAGACATCCTCCTTTCTACATAGGCTATGGTTTATATAGGCTCGACCTAGGGCAAACCTTTCCAAAGTAGGAATACAACTTAGAGTAAAACACAAGTTAAGTACATAAATAAAAGATCTTTATTTTATTTCCTAGTTTATTCCTATAAGGATTTTTTTTCCCGCATGACCTTTGACCTTGACTTTTCGTTTGTTTCTCAACTTCGATTTTTGTGCCACATATCTTAAAACGTCCACCTTATTTTTCTCTTCAGATCGTCTATCATATCGATATTTGTTCTTCAGGTGCTGTCGCAGCATCGGTTGCCGCGGCCTCTGCCGTGGCGGGTGCTCATCTGCAATTCAACTTTGGTTTCCAGCATCCATCGTGCTATCTGGCATTACCTATGTGGTAGTTTCCTGTCTAAGAGAAAACTCCATTAACCGTACCTGTTTTATGCCAAAAATAGATAAATTCATAAAATCCGTATTGAGATGCTGGAAAATGGAAAATAAACAGTTTTATCCAATATTGTCGTTAAATCTATCTATTATTAGCAATAATCTAGTGGGAAATGATATAAAAATGAGGACTTTTGAGTACTCATCAGCGGTCCTGCAGTGCCACATCCACTGGAGTAGACAGAGATCCGCCCTCCATATATGAGATTAACATAGGTGGATCACGACCATAAAGTTTCTGAAAAGACGTCATACCTGCTGATGCCTGAAATGCTGTATTATACCAAAATTCTGCCCAAGCCAGGTATGATTCCCATTTATGTGGTTCGTCACTGGTCATGCAATGGAGATACATCTCTAAACAACGGTTCATGGCTTCAGTTTGACCGTCGGATTGAGGGTGATACATAGAGCTAAGACATAGCTCGATACCTTGAAGTCGAGCAAGTTTTGCCCATATTGCACTAAGAAATATAGGGTCGCGATCGCTCACTATGGATTGAGGAAATCCATGTAACTTTACCACACCTTGAACCATGACATTAGCAACCAACAAAGTATCATAGTCTTTGGGAAGGGTAAAAAATGTTCGTACTTAGTAAGGCGATCCACCATCACTAAAATGGCCTCTTTTCTATTTGAACGAGGTAAGCTAGTTATAAAGTTTAAGGAAATATCCTCAAAAACTTGTTGTGGTATCGGTAGAGGTTGCAACAAACCTGCCGGAGCACGAAAATCGTTTTTCATACATTGACATATTGGGTATGTGGATATGTAGTATTGAACATCCTTACGCATACCCGACCAAAAGAAATTGCTGGCAAGATGACGAAAGGTCCTAGTTATACCGGCATGACCACGCATAGGAGAATTGTGAAATTCACGTAAGAGGAGGGCAAGCAAAGCACTCTCGTTAGGAACCACAACACGACAATGAAACAAGAGCAGGCCTTGGTGAACTATGTAGCCAGGTATCGTGGCCTTGCCGTCAATGATATCATTCAACAAGGTAGAGATAACACCATCAGCTTGACTAGCAATACGAATATCCTCTATTACACCAAAAGTCGATCGTGTGAAAGCAAATAATTGGGCACCCACTTCTCGTGACAAGGTGTTAGCTACCGTATTGAGCTTTCCGGGATGATATTTAATCTCAAAATGAAAACCAATTAGTTTGGCGAGCCATTATTGTTGTTTCGGCGTTTGTATTGTTTGTTGTGTAAGCTTACGAAGAGCTCGCTGATTGGTGAGGATAACAAAATGACGAACAAGTAAATATTAACGCCATTTACCAACTGCCTGAGTGTGACACCCTCGCCCCGGGTTAGGAGATGGAGGCGTCGACAGAACATTCAACTCGTATTTTAAACCGAATTTACATTCAATTGTAAGACATTTTAATTCATTTTTATGACTTTCGATTTGTTTGTAAGACATTACGAGTTAATCTATTGTATCTCTTATCAATTTAGAGGCCAATATAAAACTTTTTCAGTTATGATTATGTTCGTCAATTCTAAATTAACTATCATTTCAATTCTATCTCATTGTTCAATATTAACATACTATCAATTTAAGTCCTAATATAGATCTTAATTCAATTTGTTTAATCATCCCCTAATATTATCTTATCGATCAAGTCAATTTTCATTTTCAAATTTAACTACATTAGCTATAGGTATCGATACCCCTATAGGAAGGTATCATAACAAGGGTATCGAACTGGGGTTCGATGTTGGTCACATACGTTGACCCGTTAACCAAGACTGAGGTGCCTGGTTCGATACTAGAATCGATGCAATTTCGTTACTGGAAGCTCCAGTATCAAACCAGGTATCGATACCAGATGACCTTGATGACTCATTAACTTAAGGCTATGGTAACCTGGTTTGATACTTGTATCGAACCAGGGAGCTTACATGAAGGCTTGGTATCGAACCAAGCATCGATACATTTTCTTACAGTCAAGGATGGTATCGATACCCATATAAGTGGTATCGATACCCTTGCTCGAACTTAATAGGTTTTAGACCTTTTTAAACACTTATACATTTTCAAGGGGATATCTAGATGATCTCAACCCACCTCTAAACCTTAAGGGACAATTTCAGCATATTTAGGCAACATGTATCAATTTATTTAACCTATCCACTTAGCCCATTCATTACTCAAGCCATTAACCATATGCAATGACATCCAAGACAAGTATATCATGTATTTCTCACTATAGCAACTAGCATGCTAGTGTTATAGCTTTAAGGTTTCACATGCTAACCTACTTAGTTCATGTTTATCATTCTAAGGCAATTTCATACTTAACTTATGCATATCACCAAGGCCTACTTATACAAACCATAGCCAAGAACTCAAAATATGCAAGGTTAGCCTACCATGAATATTATGCCTTATGGCTTACATACCAAGTTAATTAACGAAAGCCTTAGATATACAAACCATGAATCAATTATCAAATGCATAGGCTAATTAAACATGCTCACTATTGCCACCATGAACTAGGAGTTAACCAAAATACAAAGTACCATACTTTAGCTTACTTGTAGTCCTTGCTCCGGTTCAATCTCGATCTAACTCCTTAGCTCGTTAACCTGTTGTTTTGGGAAGGAGGAAACAACGAGTGTAAGTACTAAGAAGTACTTAATGAGGCAGCCCTAGTCTAACCATATTAGACATGAATCAATCAACAAAGATAGCATGCTATAATAAGCAAATAAAACCAATTCATAACAAGGTTCAATCAATGAACAAGGATATCATGCTTTGCATGTCAATCACAAGTCTAGTATACTATTTAAATTCATATTCTATATGCTAAGCATTAACTAGCATGTATTCAATGCATGTTGGTCATTAATCAATTCTCATTGTCAAGCTTACAATATACAATTCATTTCAAGGTCTACTTATAGCCATATATTCATTCTCATTATCAATAGCCATTTCCCATTCTCATTATCCATTTTATATACAAGTGTTACTCACAACAACGATCACATATCAATTTTCTATATTAATGCATGATCAAGTGTCAATTCTCCTCAAACTAATACATGTACATACAGTTTACATTTAAACTTTAATTTCTCATTTTAGTTTCGTGTATTGACTTGGTATAGTAGGACAAGGTAAGCGAGTCAACAAGAGTGTCACGAAGACACTAACAAGCTTACCATAAAGGCACTGCAAGAGTATCATAAGATACTAACAAGAGATACCCATGGTATCTAACAATTGATGACTAACCACTAAATCACGGTACCTATAGTACCAAACAAGAGTATCAAAGTACTAAACAAGAGTGCCGTAGCACTAAATAATGAGCTCAAGACCCTAGGCATGCCGTACTACCTATGACCAACTATCGACCAAGGCTCAATACCATTTCAATATTCATTTGATCATTATTCAATTCATGTAATCAAGTTCGTGTCACCAATGGCAAGTATTCATAGCATACTAACATAAAAGCATCTATCATGTTTTAACATATCATTCATATCATGTGAATCCATAGTCATGCATATCATGTCATCAATTCAATGTTCATATCACAATATATATACATGCTTCATGCATGAATCGCGTACCTAGCATTCATAGACGCGTGCCGTTACTTACCTCGGCATTTCCAAGCAATGCATATGTACTAAGCTAGCATTATCAATCTAGCAATCAATCAAGATGTCAAACAAGTTATTTAATTTAATCTTCCTTCCCTTGTTACCGGATATATAATTAGTCCATTTACATGACATATCAATTCAAATAAACAAAAGATGGTTAGGACCTAAGGTTTGCCACACTCACTATTGGTTCCAAGCAATTATGGATTGTAGATAGTGATCCCTTTACCCCTCTTCTTTGTCGCTTCGATCTTCTCAAGTTCCTCAACGTCCTCTTACCTTGTATTCACTAGTAATTCATAAACACGTAGCATTCATTAGGATACATTCAATCATCTAATCCGTGTAATCCTAAACTTAACAAATGTACATATGTATACTTGTTCATTAAGAACGATTTTGCCATCCTTTGATGAAACGATCATATCTCCTAGCTCCCTTGTCCGATTTTAGCCTATTTTACCTCTTCGGAAAGCTAAGAGAATCCTATACAAGTATAATTTAACCTTACATTTTAATTATTAACCAATCAACACCAGATTCCATTCGAAACAGACCCGACCAGATTTCCGAGACTGCTCGGATAGCCTTACGGAAACACTTATATATTTCTCTACCAAACTCGGATTGGGGTTCCGTAAATTTTCACTTAAACTAGGTATATATGAGTATCATGCTTTAAAATTTCAGTATCTAACTCCTTAAATCCCGATCTAGGGAATTTTCTCAAAGTAGCTACTTGAAACTGTATTTCTAGGCAATTTTATCCAACTTCCACTCATGAGTTTAATTCCTATCCTAATCTTGTTCTTATAATTTTTCAGCATTTCAAACATTAAATTAACATCATTTAACTCATTTTACATCAACTATTTGTATCTTACCCACCAATCTACCTTTAACACATTCTCCCTCCTAATGTTCTTGCTAAACATGCTTTCACTATACACATTTGTTCTAAAATCATGGCATTTCATTCAACTAAACTTATTAGTCATGGAAACTTATACTTTCTGAGGGAGATAATCACACTACCTTCAATTATTTGAGCATGCAAGTTCTTCCAATTCCTTGGAACAACAAGTTCTCCCTCTAGTTTCGGAAATGGGGAAAAAGATGAGAATGAGAACTTCTCTTCTCTTAGATTTCGGTTATGGTGACACTTTTTAAGAAGGAAGACAAATCTCTCTCTAATATCCCCTTCAAGCTTTCTAACAATGGAGAGAAGATAATGGAGAAGATTACAACTTAATTTTTCTCTTTCCTTTCTCCATATGTCGTCCAATCCCCCCTTGTTTTCTCATTTCTTTACTATTTTTTTGTTTAATTAATGGGATAATAATTCAATTAAAATAGATCCTATTGGTCCATGATAGTCACATAGGATTTCCATTATCCTTCTCTTGCCATTTGTCTAAACTATTGGCTTATTTGCTCAACTTTTCAATATTATACTTTCTTATTACATGCGAGCTACCTTAATTCCACTTTGTTTCAATTAGGTCTCCCTATTACATAATTTGACTATCAATTGGTCAATTAATCCTTTTAGGCCCTATTGAGGGCGTTACACTGAGTAATGGTAAACATCTCACGATGGTATGTGGAGGCAGCCTACATTTTGGGGTTGAGTTTGCGACTAAGATAAGCCAAAGAGCAATTTTCCTGTGTTAACATTGCTCCTATACCAACCCCAAAGCATCAGTTTCGACTATAAATTCTTTTTCAAAGTCTGATAAGCCGAGAATTGGCGCCAAACATAAGCATGCTTTGAGTTGGATACATGCATTCTGAGCCGTCTATGTCCAGAGAAATAGTTCATCCTTTTTTAACAAGTCGGTCATGGGTGAGGCAAGAGTATCATATCCATGGATAAACCGACGGTAATAATCGGTGATCCCTAAAAAATCATGTACCTCACGTACTGTAACAAGCACAGGCCATTGTTCAATAGTTGCAATCTTTGAAGCATCCACTGCCAACCCCTCTCGTGAAACAACATGACCCAAATATTCAATCGAAGGTTGACCGAATGAACACTTAGACTATTTAGAAACAAACCCATATTGTTGTAATGTACTCATTACAAGGTGTAAATGGTGAAAATGTTCCAACCAAGTGCTGCTAAAAACCAAAATATCATAAAAAAAATAAGTATGAGCTTTCGGAGGTAAGGGCAAAAAATATAATTCATCGTTGCTTGGAATGTAGAAGGGGCATTAATCAAGCCAAATGACATAACGAGAAATTCATAGTGACCCTCGTGAGTGCGAAATGACATCTTGTGGACGTCTTCCATACGAACCCAAATTTGATGGTACCCGGCTAACAAGTCGAGCTTGAAAAGGAATTATGCGTTTCCTAACTCATCAAATAGCATATCCTCTGTGGGAATAGGAAATTTATCGCGAATGGTGATCACGTTTAAAGCGCGATAATCAACACAGAAACGCTAAGAACAGTCTTTTTTACGAACCAACAAAACAAGTGATGAAAAATGGACTATTACTTTTCCGAATCTGGCCAGCTGCAAGCATATGAAGAACTTGTACTTCAATCTCAGACTTCTGAAAATATGGGTAACAGTATGGTCGTACATTTACCGGCTTACTATCTGAGGCAAGGTTAATGACATGGTCATTTTCACGTTGAGGTGGCAAAGTGGAGCATGCTGCAAATACACTATGAAACTCAGCTAGCAAATCCAGCAAATCAAGGGAAGTCGCAGCTGTCGTAGTGCTTGATTGCATAGCCATATGTAACCGAAAGAATTCTGTAATAGCCCCGGTATCCGGTAGCCGTCGAAGTGAGTGCAAATGTATTGTTATGGCCCAAAGTTTGCCGTACCTTGCCAACAATGACGGGCATTGCCCAGATTGAATTCAAAAGTTAACTTGGAAAAATCCATGGTAACGGGTCCAAGAGTGGTCATCCATGCTACACCCAACACCATGTTGGCACCTTCCAAAGGTAAAATATAAAAGTCGGTGACCAAATTAGTATCTTGAACCATGACTTAAACATTTCGGATGCACCCTTCATTTTGTAAGCGTTGGTCATTACCAACCAAAACTGTGAAATTGGGAGTAGTTGTCACTGGCAAACCAAGATGTTTTGCCATCCGTGATTGAATAAAATTGTGGGTGCTGCCGCCAACGATCAAAATACTAATGGAGTGACCCTAACTTGTGCCTTGAACCCGTAGTGTGGTGGGCGTTTGGTAACCATCAAGAGCATTTAAAGAGACAGTCGAATGCTCACCTACAATTGGTGAGGGCAACTCATTAACTTGGGATGATTGTGGATAGTTGGAGTCGTCGGCCAATGTTTTGTCGTCGAGTAAAAACAACTGAGGCGTCTTGTATTTGTGGCCGGGAGAATAACGCTCATCATCATAATAAAATAATCCTTTTGCTCAACGTGTTTGAGCTTCGGTTGAAGAAATACGTCGAACATGTGGAGATGACCTAGGAGTAGGAAACTGTGGTTCCATCGGAGGAGGAAGACCCGACAATGATTTAGAATCGAGGATCATGAAAGTAGGTGTAGGTAGCAAAGGTGATAGTTTCGAGGCTGCACTTCTGGAATAAGAACGACGATCCTGAAGCCTAGCTTCATGGAAACGAGCCAAAGCTTGTACCTCAATCATGGATGTCGAGCGATGCCCCAAAACTTCATGCTTAATATCCGAATAGAGACTAAAGGTGAAACAATCCATAAGAAACTCATCCAAGAGGTTAAAAGTACAAAGACCGAGATCTTCAAAATGGGACTGGTAATCAATGACGGTTATTGTTTGAATCAGTTTGGATAATTGACCAAAGGGGGACTCAATCTCTAGAACTATAAATCATTTAAGTATTGCGTCCACCAAATGATTCCACCCACAAGTTTTCGTAGACGTTGTATCCACCTGAATCACTTCTTTGCAGTCCCAGTCATACGAAATGAAGTCATTGTAACCCTATGGTGATCATCAGTTCCATAAAACTCGAAGAAATCTTAAGCAGAAGCAATCCATTCCTCCGGATCATCGCCAGTAAAAAGGGGAAGTTCGACTTGAACTGGTTTTAGAGGAAAAGGAAAGCTATCATCCATCTCGACATACAACTTATCTTTCCCACGATGAACAGTACTATCGGCAGTAAGTTCACCGGTGGCCGATGTTGTGCCTCCCAAACCAAGCTGATGAACAATGGTTTGCAACTGTCGTGCCATATCCTGCAATATGGACTGGGTAGTCGCATTCCATTTCTTTTGATTCACTACATGAGCTTCCAGGGTGGAAAATGTCTGATCATGGTGGTTGGTCGTATTTTAAAGGGCAATGATGGATTCAGTGTTATTCACCATGTTAACAAACTCAATGAAAACACCAAATCTGTTATGAACGAAGCAGTGTTGTATTGATTAATGGAAGAAAGAAGGATATGACAGTAGAAAAGAGCAAACCAAATTGGATTTTTCATGCCTTCTACTGCTCACAATCGAGATTTTTTAAAGACTCCCTAACGTTAAAGGAAAAAATCAGTTAATATATGTGGCAACCTTCTTTCCGTTATTCCTCTCCGCATTTCTTGGACCTCCTCAGTTGTGGGAATGCTGGTATTTGTGCAGTTGTGCTCTGGATGCCCAGTCGTTACAGGAGACTCATCCACCAAAGCTAGATGTGCGACGTGGGTCGGTCTGAATTAGTCAGGGTTAGACTCTGGAATTAGAAGAGAGAATTCAAAAATAAAGTTTTTATTTATAAAAATAGATTATTTAAATTTTATTTTAGAATCTAGAAAAAACTATGGTACATGTAGAAAAATATCATTTGCATATGAGATTTGGGGAAGACACCACTAGGTGATGCTATCTCTCTTTTTAATATATTTTTGTTAATTTTAAAAGAACACCACAAGATGACGATTTATCTCTTTTTAATATATTTTTGCTAATTTTGAAAGGAGAACACCATATGTATATGATGTTCTCTTATTTGTAGTATATAAATTAGCCTAGAATACAAAATATAGGTGAAGATCTCATATATTTCAAAATAAAAAATTAAATTAGATTATTCTCAAAATTTAAGCGTTGATGTTGTGTTCTATTGTATTTTCAAAATTCCTCTCAAGAATGAGCACAAGGAGGAAATGTAACTTATTTAGGTTTATAAACGAACATAAATAAGGGTATATTTATGTTCATTCATTTAATTTTAATTGAATAAATGAATGAACACAAAAATAAACAAACACAAATTTCTTGTTCGTGTTCATTCAATAAGGAATGTACCTTGTTCGTGTTTGTTAAATTGATAAACGAACACAAATGAATATAAACAAACACAAACAAATATGTATCATGTATTAAATATTTAATATTTTGGGTTAGTTCAATTAATTTAGTTAATTAATTGATTTTAAATCCAATTAATCGATAATTAAAAATTGAAAAAAAACCTCTTAATTATTAGTTAATAGATTAACCAATTTTATTTTGATTCAATCAGTTAGTTCAATTTAAACGAACAAACATAAATGAACGAACATAAACTAAGAAACATGAACAAATAAATTACCGAATGTTTACAAATATAAATTAAGGAATAAATCATTTGTTCGTGTTTGTTTATTTAATAAATGAATAATTCTTTTTATTCATTTTCGTTTTTTTAATAAATAAATCAACACGTATATTTTGATTGAAAAATTATTTAACATTAAGTTTGTTTTTGGTAGAGATGAAGTAAAAGAACATAATTTTTTATTCATATTTTCATTGGACTTAATTTATTTAGTTACAAATTTTGTTTATCCTGCTTTTAAATATTTATTTGCAGTTTTATAATTTAATATAGTATAAAATATACAACATGAATTAGAGATTAATATAGTTGAATATTAAGAATTAAGTTAGACGAAGAAGAATATGAAAGATGGTAGAGAAAAAAATACAAATATAAAAAATAAATATTTAATTATTTTAATTACCATTTTTTGTCCGGGACTTTATTACTTTTATGTTTAAAATAAAAGAGCTTTAATTAATACATAATGAGCATATACATGTTAAAAAAAAGAAAAAAGAAAAAAAAAGAATATAAATTTATATAATAACACGTGTTAGTTAATATTATTACGTGTTATCATTGTGTTTGTTAGTGTCACCATTTTAGATCTATATGCGTTAATATTTATGTTGCACGTGTTAATGCATGTCCATGGAGTATTTTATGGCTATTAATATTACATGTTTTCCTTTCATGAGTAAGTATACGATGCTATTTGTTTATGCATATTATTGATCATTCGCTACTGTTTCAGGGAACGAGTTTTCTTTTGGAGTCAAAATTGATTTCGTGACCACTTTGGGGAAGCCAAGAGTTCGTTCTTTTTCTATTCTGGGAGAACAAAATCATTTGGACTGTTCACTACCGTTTCGGGGAACGAGTCTTCTTTTGGAGATAAAATTGACTTCGTGATCACTTTGGGGAAGCCAAGAATTTACTCTTTTTTCATTCAGGAAGAACAAAATCATTTGGACCGTTCGCTATCACTTCAAGGAACGATTCTTCTTTTGGAGGCAAAATTGGCTTCGTGAAACAATTCAAAAAAATGGTCGTATATGTTCTTTTAATTAAACACCATCATGTGTTTCTGCCACTTTAGGGAAACAATTCAAGATCTTTTCACTGTCGCTTCGAAGGATTAGATCGCTAACAGGAAAGTAGGACAAAAATAGTGATTATGGTCTTTGCTTTACCCTTGTTCCACAAGTGTAAGCAAAGAGGAGCAGTTGTAATCACCATTTTTTGTCTGAGATTTTATTACTTTTACGTTTAAAATAAAAGGGCTTTAATTAATACATAATGGGCATATATAACATGTGAAAAAAAAGAAAAAAAAAAAGAAGAAGAGAAGAATATAAATTTATATAATAATACGTGTTAGTTAATATTATTGTGTGTTATTATTGTGTTTGTTAGTGTCACCATTTAGATCTATATGGGTTAATATTTATGTTGCATGTGTTAATGCATGTCCATGGTGTATTTGATGTCTATTACATGTTTTCCTTTCATGAGTAAGTATATGATGTTATTTGTTTATACATATTATTTAAATTGTTTGTACGTAGATATGTATATGTGTTTTATATATGTATATGTATGATTCATGTTCGTAGATTCATATAAGTAATTGTGGTTACATACATCATTTTGTTGTACACGTACATAAGTATATTAGTAGATTGCATTACATGATCATGTGTTTTATCCGTATTTCACATGGTTAATATTTACATATTAGTTGGTATATATTTATGTTTCGTATATCTTTATTGCATGCATATAATAATATCATGTATTATGTTACTATAATAAATAAGCCCACAAATATTAAAATCACAATTGGAGTTTATAAATATTTGAAGTCCATGTTCAATACAAGTAAAGTCCGCTCTTCGGCCATAGACTAAACCCTAATTTCATCCTTGTTTCTGGTTACATAAACCAAATGAGAGCAACCAGATTGAACCAAATTGAGTGGATGCCCTTTGATTTTCCATGCACGTGGGCGTCCGTTCGGCTACTCCCAACCGTCCATTGGATCTTCCAGCGACGTGGCTACTCCACCGGATTTGCTGCTGCCATCTTGAGATACACAGAAACAATAAAAATAAGATATCAGATTTCTGGATGTAAAAAATGATATCCAACAGTGAAGATTAGATCTAGAAAATGATTGTATTTGGGTGGAGTCTTGTATAAAAAGAAGAAAGCAGATTGTAAAATGGGTTTTTTTCGGTTGTAATGAAAAATCTGAGAGAAACCACGTTGGGAGAACAGAGAGAAAAAAAGAGGCAAGAACTCTCGGTTGTAATAAAATTTTTTTCCTAAAAATAAAAAATCAAAAAGCCCTCTTGTGGAGGTAAAAAAAATCTTTCTTATTTTAATTTTAAAACAAAAAGAAAAAGGTTTTGAATCTTTACCGTTTGTTGTGAAGTCGAGTCGTCGACGAACGACATATATTGACCGACCGAGTTTGGTAATATCTCCATGACGCGCCTCTAGTGATTGATCAGAGGAAAATAGGGATGAAAAAAAGAAAGTGAAGAAAATGAATAATTTTCAAACAAAACCAAAAATCTTTTAATGTTTTAATTTTTTTTATTATAATTTATTTCACCACTTTAATAACATTTATTTCCATCTTTTATCTTTTCCATCTTTCATGCCGTTTCTTCTCATTTTTTTTCTTTCCTTTTATTATGTATATTATATAATTATATAATTATATATTTATTATATGTTTAACAATTAATTGCACGTATTATTTATATGTTATATAGTCTATTGTTTGGTATATTTCGTTATATATATGTATATATTTTTCTGTATATGTATTCATTCATATTTTAATTACCATAAATATTTATGTTATGAATATTATTTATGTAGTGTTATGATATAATTATATATATGTGTTTAAATCCTTGACCATGCACCATTAACTATGTTATATAAATTTTCTTATATTCTAAAATATGTTGTAGTTTATACCAATGTAATGTAGTAAAATATATTCGGCAGTATATATATATATATATATTCTCATATGCTTTGTTAATGTTCCTATGTTTTTCATTTTTAATATTCGGCCATTATTTATGTATTTGTTTTCTTTTATTTGTCATACAATTATTATTTGTCTATCATGTGACCCTTTTATTTACCATTATCACTAATTAACTCTTAAAGAAACAAAAGAGAGGTATTTATTAATATTTATATTTAAATCATATCATTCCGAATCATCGGATGTTATTCAAATATTCAAATTAATTTTTATCTTCTCTAGGTAAATAATAATAAAAATTGACAAGATAATGGCATCATCTTTTTAAATGTTTGCATCATGCAGAAAGGTGACGTACGAGATACGAACCCTAAACTAATACGGCGGTCAATATTATTTGACGTCGATTTAGTCTTTGGTCCGGTGTATCGTCAACCTTAGTAATTAAATATCTTATTAATTTGAATTCACCAATTAAATTAAGCAAGGTCAATTTTGAATTTAAAAACCGGTTTAAAGTTAAATTAAAGTTCAAAAATGGATTTAAAAAAAAATTGGTACTGATTTTCGGCCACGATGGGGGTGTTAATCCTTCCCCACGCGTAACCAACCCCCAGACCCTTTTCACAGTGAATCTCTGGTTTTCCTTTTATGGTGTCCGATCTACCTAAATGACTAGTGGCGACTTCAGTTTTATCATTTTTGAAAGAATTAATATTTTTAAACGATATTATCTAAAGGGGATTTAATGGTAGCATCAAAGACCTTTTTCTTCCCCACCTTTTAAATTAATTTCCGTTTTTCATCTTTCGAACTTCAGAAAGGTCGCTACAATTATACAAATTATTTTTAAGGTAAATTATATAAAAAACCTAAATATAAGGTTCGTGTCGAAATAACAATTATTATTTAAAAAAGTGAAAAAAATATACTATTTGATTATTAAAATAATTTTAATATACTCGTTTTTAAAAATTAATGGAACGATAATATGTCATTTAAAAATAAAATAATATAATTACACATGTATTTTATGCTATTTATATTTTTTAATTTAATTTTAATTTTATTCTAACAAAATATTTTAATTATGGTGACACATGTCACCATTATATTAGAGAATTTTATTTATATATTTAATTTTTTAAATTTATATTCCTCATTTCATCATTACCACCACCACCTATTTTGTAACCCCCTTAGCCCGGCCTAGACGGAACTGGCACTAATGGGTTACACGGGGAATATCAAACCAAACCTGCGAAGGTTCGATTCGATAAACAACCCTAAAACTGTTATATTTTTTTATTTTATCTTTCCTAGATGCATAATTTTATTCCTACATGTCAAGGTCTCATACAAGGCATTAACGGAAACAAACCAATCATAAACAAACATCCGATTAAACACTTAAGTAAATTAAGGACTAAAACGTAAAAATTTTAAATTCTAATAATAAAGTATAAATTCTTTTCATCAAAGTTCAATTAAACACTCAAGTATCCTTCACAGTAAATTTCAAGTCAAACGGATTATTCTAACATCATCAATTGCATGTTTCTCTAATTTAGGGACCAAAATATAGATCTTTCAAATTACAAGTAATTTATTCAAATTAAGTTAACCATCTTGAAATTAAGTCAAACTTATGCATTCATGTGAAATTTCGGCTCAAAATAGCATCTATAGGTACCCTAATTGAACAAAGGATGATATTCGGGACTAAAGTGTAATTTCCAACAACTATCAATTCCTGGTAGTCAAAGGTTTCGAAACCTTCCATAAGGTTTCGAAACTTTTTGAAAAAGGTTTTGAAACTTTTCGCGTCCAGTAACTCTCCAGAATTGAAATTACCCGCAAGGTTTTGAAACCTTCTTGAAGGTTTCGAAACTATTTGATAAAGGTTTCCGAACCTTCACTAAGGTTTCGAAACTTTGGGTCTGGAACCCAAAAGTTCCGTCACACTAAGCGAACACTAATTACTCAATAATCAACCATTAATCACTACCACTAAATGCATCAGTCTTAGGTATAATTAACATCTTATAACACATGATTAATAACGCCACGGACATCAATCAAACTATAAGCATGCTTCCTAGAACACGATTAAATTCATAACGACCATGCAAGTTCATGCTTTATCAATCCAAACAATTCCATAGTCCATCCATTAATATTCAAGCAGCATAAGTCTTATTTCAACATAAACCAAAGTCCAAGTTCACACTCCTTATATTGGTCGGGTTTACACATTGCTGTGCCCCAATTTATTTGCCAAAAACATACCAAATTTGAAGTAATCCTTCCCCTTGGTTTCCTTGCCTCGAACGAAGCCCCAAGTGCCTTTATTTTTCTGCAAGGATGAAAAGAGAGCTTAAGCAAACATGCTTAGTGAGGAAGCTCTACACAAGATCATCAATGCATCTATTTAAGACCATAGTGAAACCATAATTTGCAATGCATCACTAAATCATGCATGCTAACATCTCATGTTCATGTTCATTAAACCAAATACTTCCTTGAGTTTACACAACCTTATCAAAATAATTTATAAATGATGCACAATGTCCTTCTTAAGTTCATGTATGTATATTGGCATTCTAGTGACCACTTAATATGAACCTTGAGTTCACCGAATACACGGATCCATTGTTAGAGACCATTGTCTCGTCATGACACGAAGTCACCATTGACATGACACCAAGTCACCATTGACATGACATGAAGTTACCATTATATCACTACCACGCACGATCGGACACATAATCACCTTTTTACGTGTAGGCGGCTCTACCACGCACGGTTGGACACAAAGTCACCCTTGTTACGTGTAGGCAATTTTCTGTATTCTCAATATTGTTTATAGTGAACTTAAGACAATCCTAATGACATGTCATTCGTATTCGAATCTAAAGTTAGTGTCACTAAGCCAATATCATAATCAAATGTGCATGATAACTTGTTGTTCATAATGCATGCATAATATGTTCAACAAATAAACCAAAAGCCATGCCCAAAGGCACCATCATATATAAGGTAATTAACCATATTGTATTCCAAATCATTTCTCATAATTTTTCCATAATCATGGATGCTTGATAAACTATGCATTTCAGCAAGTATTTCTCATGCATGCACCAATTCAAATCATGTTCATGCATTTCCAAGAATCTCATTGCATTACTCACATTAATGCCCTTATCAAATGTAGCCGAAACTCATGTTGATATATCAAAAACATTTACTTTACTTACTCTTGAACTATGGAAAGTTTTCACACTCTTCCATAGTCCCCAAAACAGAACCGTACCAAACGCGATTCGCTTTAAGTCCGAAAACACTCACTGACAAGCGAAACGAGCTTTCGCCGGTATCCCGATGATCGCGCCAACACACCAGAACTCAAGCACCTTATTGTAACTCTTCTACAACATTAAAACAAAGCATTCTCACATTATAACATGCTTAAACCATCAGCCGTATCATACCTCCACAACACTACCGAAAAACCTAGCCGAAAACACCGAAACTTAGTCAAAACGTATCCGAAACATCAACAACCCAAAACCTAATGAATCTAGCATCTAATCCACTTCAATTATGAACTAAAAACACATAAAAACCATCCTTATATCTCCAGCAACATTAAAGCACCTAAAATAGCCCCTAAAACAATCGAAAAGCACCTTAAAACAACACCGATTGCATTATTCTAGGATTAAATTAATGTGTCATCAAATGAAGACTCAATTAATCATTTAATTAACATATTAACATAATTAAATCCATCTAATTTCAGCATTGAATGAGATCTAAAAAGATTTCACAAAAATATTCACAAAATCATTAGATCTAGCATTGAAAACATAGAATTAAGTTTTATTCAAAGATTAGCAAGCTAATACTTGGGAATTTCAATAAAGAACCTTAGAAAAGAGTTAAAATCTAGAAAATTACCTTTGAGATCTATTAACCAAAAACACAAAGTTTTCTCTTCTTGATTCCTTACAAATTGGTGTTGATTTGATAAAATTGATGGTTAGGTTTTGTAAAGAATGGAAAGATGATTAAAATGAAGTAATCTTTTTTAAAAAAGATACAAAAATCAACAAGGAATTGAAGAAAAGAGATGAAGTAAAATGGAGAGAAAATGAGAGAAAAAGATAAGAGAAAAAAGGTAGTTTTGTAAGAAAATGATTATCATCTTTAATTAAAGTAATTAAAAAGCATTTTGGTGAATAAATCATTATTAAAAATTAAATTGGGTTTATGGCCCTCTAAGGATTCTAATTTTAGCTTGCTTTTCAATTTAGTCACTAAAACTATAATTTCGAAAATCACTAATTAAGTCCTCCATTGTTTCAAAAAATTACAAATTGGTCACTTATGCATAATTAAGCATAATCAAAAATCAATATAAAGTTCAAATTACCTTCTTTTAATTTTGAAACATATTTTTAATATTTTAAAACCATATTTCAAAATTATTACTTTTCTAATTAAAAATATTCTTATTTTATATTTCCCCGGAATAATGAACCGGAGAACCTGATTCGACCTAAATCGAATTCTCCTGACTAAATCCTAAACTAATAACCCCAAAATCGGGATGTTACATATTTATTAGTTCTAATCGTCGCAGTTTTTACTTGTTGATTGATGTTATTTGATACGGTGTTAGTATTTTATAACAAATAAATATGCTTGTTCAATGGTTAAAGTATTGTTTATCCATGTCATGGACCTAGGTTATTCCTATTGAAGTATGCTTTTTAATTTGTTTTTCTTCTCAAAATAATTGGTGACATTACGGAAAAACTTGACCTGAGATCTAAAAATCGAATCGATTTGTTTGAATTAAGACTCAAAATTAACTCAAATGTGATGATCTGAATTTGATTTGAAATCCTAACCGAATTGATCTGAAATCGATCCAAAGTTTAGTTGAATCGATAATAGATCCGAACCGATTTATAACAGAATCGAATAGACCTGAACCGATTTTCAACCGAATCAAATGAACCCAAACTGAAGACAAACCGAAATAAAGAAAATATATTAAAATAAATAAAGAAAAATAGGATGTGAATCATCATACAATTCACCAAAAATCAAAAATAAATATTATACAAAGTGATATATAGTGTGTAAAAACCTAACTCGGTCTATAAACCCGACAGGAACCGATTGATATCTTGCTAACCCGCTATTAACACTTTCCGAAATCAATCGAACCAAAATAACCGAGTCTAACCGAGAAATCAACTGACTCGATTCGATACCTAAACCGAAATCAATGTAGAACCGAACTAAAATCAAAAATTTGAACCAGACCCAAACCGATTCGAACCGAATTTAAACCAATTATAATCAAAATCAAAATGACCCAAACCAAAATAAACCGAATCCAAACCGGTTGACTTGTTTGCCACCTAAAGGTGACACATTTAAAATAATTATATTTTATTGAAAGCATGTTTGGTTCGATTTTTATTGTTTGTCCATGCCCTACACCTAAGTTCGATTCCTGTTTAAATAATTATACTATTTTTGTTTTTAACGAGGGATGATTATATTAGAACAATTTTAATAATTGAATAATATATTTGTCACTTTTAAAAAAATGATTGTTATTTCGATATTAACCTCTTAATTAGGTATTTTTTATGTAGTTTACCTTTGTTTTATTTGATGGTCAAAATAAAAGTAAAGTGATAATTTAGAGATTATTTAGATAATTTATCCTTTTTGTTATGATATATCAACCTTCTGTTCAAGTTAAACAATAACAAACCTTTCAATGACAAAAAATATAAATGACCTTATAGATCATTTTTTTAAAATAAATAATTAAATCTATACTAAAAAAAAATAATCATTCTAATAATTAATCTTTTATTATTTAAAGAGTTGAATTTGTCTATATATATATATTTTACTTTTTCTTAGACTATTGAAAAACGTTTTATTCTAATAATTCATTCTACCAAAGATATTTATATAATAAATAATAATTTTTGAGTATTTTTTTATATTTATTTCTTTCAAAAAATTTATAGTTCGAGCACTTATTTTAGCCGAAAAAACATTAGACACATATTTCAGAAAAATGTATAGTTCAAACACTTATTTCTGAGTTAAACCTAATATAAAATTCAAGTATTTCGAAAGCGTAATGAAGCTCTGAATAATACAATCTTTAAAAGCATTCAACATAAACTCAACTATAAAATAAGAGTTACAAATTACACATATATTGTCTTACGAATTACACAACCCAATACAGATAGTCATTGTACCCAAACCACTACGTTGATGTTGAAAATCCAACCTTTGATGGTCCTCCTCCAAGCCACACAACAACCTAAGAACCTAAGAACATAAACAACGATTTTAAACGTTGAGCTAACAAAGTTTAGTGGATACACCGTCACTCGATCATGTATCATGCATATCATAAATAAAACAATGCAAAATGTATAATATCATGAAAAAATAACAATGACGCTAGCATAACCGCCTAAACACATTGCATCATGAATGTATAATTTGTACATATCATATTGATATGAATATTAAGTTTACACAACATCACATAGATAATAATAATAACATAAATAGTGAAGCTCGCATCCACAAAGCATCAGGATCCTTCACTACGAGTAGAGCTCGTATTCATAAAGCATCGAGATCTCACACTCACGGGATTGAGATTCGCGTCCACAAAGCATTGAGATTCTCAATCCATGCTTGGAAAATCCCATCAAACATCTTCAATTGAGGTTCATATCCACAAAGCATCGAGATTCTACATTCGAGAATCTTTAAGGTGTTACAACACTTACCTTTAGGTATCCGGATCCTACCAAACAAGGATTCAAATATTTAAGCAACCCATAAGCACACAACAAGACTCGTAATTACCATACAAAATCAACGATCCACCAAGTATTCCTATAGGTTTCTATCATATATAATTTATCCATTTATTTACTAAACCATTAACCATTTATTTCTCATTCAGGGTTAAATTCAAACTTTTTTAGGTGAATTATACCTCAAAATCCACTTGAATTTTTTTAGTCGAGTTAAGAAGATGGCATTTTCATATCGATTTGGTCAAATAATTCAATCTTTTTAAATGAAGTCGAGTTTTATTTACCCTTAACTGACAATGATATTGTATTTTTAAGTCTGGCCCACATGGATGTGTTTTACCAACAAATGTTCATCGTTTGGTAACGCACCCCCCTACTTCCTTGGTCTAGAAATTGAGTCGTGTCTCTCTATTGCCGCAAGAGACAAGCATGACATGATGAACTAAAGGAATGTAGTTCAACAGAGTAAATTAATGTTTTGGTTGGTGGAGAAAACACCAAGAAATCAGACAAATCTCCAAGTTTTTCAAAGCTTATGGTAATGAACTTCAATGCTCAGCTAATTCTTACATTGCTCATGCAATTTTACTTCATGATCAAGAAATTTGTTGCATTGCCATAGACGGAGTTGTAAGACAAAAGCATTGTCTCGTTAGTAAACGTTGGGAAGATCTTTTGTTGTTCTCATCATGTCATGATTGAGTAAAACTCGACTCGAATTATTTTTAAATTTTTTGATTTCACGTGAGAAAACTTGGTTTATTTGGTCATTTTGATTTTGATAATGAACTTGAATCTAGGGGTAAGTAAAACTCGATTCGACTTGACTTGAAAAAACTTAATTTTTTTACTAGAGTTGAATCATAATTTTATAAAATCGACTCGAAAAATTTCAAAGGAAGTTTGAGTTATAAAATAGGACTTGACTAACTCAGATGTTTTTAGTAATTACTGGATCGGTTTTTAAGTTCAAGTCCCTCATCTCTGAATGATATACGTATATTGTATATGAAAGAAAATACGAAGATATATATATTTACATCAGATATAATTTCAGGAAGTGGTTTAAATTGTAGCCAGTTATAATCATAACATTATAAATATTTATAATCAAATTTGAACAAAAACTCAAACGACTCGGATTTCAAATAAAGTTCAAGTTATAAAATAGAACTCGTCAATTCGACTAACTCATTTTTTTACTTGACTCAATCAAATATTCACCCCCTAACAATAATACATCTTCTGATACTTGGATTCGGGTACGAAAACTAACATGAACATATATCTAAATAGGATATTTTTCATTTCTAATAATTTTTTTTTCAAATATAACCTTGCAAGCATATCGAACATCGATATTTTAAGAAAAATAAAGAGTTTAAATATGATTTTTTTCTTCTTCTTCTTCTTTTTGTTGATTGATATGCTCCACCTAGAAAGGTCTGATTGTTGCTTAAGAAATCTCATAGAGCTTTGTTATTTAGTAGCAGTTGGTGCAAAACAGTCAGAACTGAAAGGGTTGTCAGGAGGGCTCTTATTATTACATAAATTTCTTTGGGTTCTTTATAAATATCGGAAGAAAAAATTTATGTAGTGTCTGTTTTATACTGAACACTAAAAAAATAAATTATAAACAATAATTTTAAACTTTAAAAAATATATCATATATCAAACTATAAATTATAAACTGTCTTTTTTAGTATTGATGCATAATTAAGGACACCAAAAAAATAAATAATTTCTATTATAAATATCAGTATCTGATTTACTACTCGACTAATCTAAATTAAATATTATTAAGGGTTAATATGTGAGTGACTCTTTCAATCTAATTTACTCTCTTATATCAAAATTTGATCTCAACCTTACTTAAAAAATGATCTAACGTCTCATATCATTGGACAAACTAAAAGCGTTTTTTCTTTGGTAGGGTTGTATTTATGAGATTGACATTGTGAGGGGCAAGAGTCTTTAGCTACGAGGACAGAACTAGGATCAAACGTTAGGAGGAGCAAGAGTCTATTAAGATTTAAAATATAAGAAAATGGGAGGGACAAAAACCTTATTTGACTCTATTTAAATTAATAAAAAATTCAAGGAAAATTCTATAACGGGCGTCGAATATCGCTGAACATCATTAATGTTGAACACCGCTGAACACTATTAAATCAATTAATAAAGATTAAAAATTTTAAGGACTCAACGCACAATTAATAATTATTTAAAATAAAATATTAATTAAATTATTTTTATAGGAAAAACTATCTGGATAGTCACCCAACTATCACTCTTTTTTCTATTTTGGTCTCTCAACTAAATTTTTCATCAAAATCGTCACTAACTTTTTATTTCGTTATCATTTTAATTATCGATTATTAAATATTTATCAAAGATTATGATACAATATGATTTATTGACGATTTTAGTCCATAAAATTATTATATTATACTAATTTAATCATAATAAAAAATAACCTATCAAATATTTAGACTAAATCCCAAATGTTCTATCATTTTCTTCTTCCTTAACAGTACTATGAAAATTTAACTAAATTTTTAAGAAAAAAATCACGTATGAACTCTTATTTCAAGTTCAAATTTACAGCCGTCATATCAAAATGAGAGATGTTAAACCTATAACAAATTCGATTAGATAATAAAAAAAGTTTATTGTCCGGTTAATTATCTTATTTAATTTTTTTATTGTTAATTACAATCATTGCCTTTAAAGCTTATATCTCTCAAACATTAACTCTCCATGTATGTTTTTATTTTTCTTTTTATTTATTTATTTATTTATTTTATTCTTTGTAAGTATAAAATTATATAATTTGGTTAAAATATTAAATTTTTAATCTCGTTTAACATGTAAAACTATTCTAGTGTATCGAAATTAGAAGGAAACAATAAATATATCGAAATTAGAGATAGAAGATCAAATATTATAAATAATTAGGGTTGACAAAGTATTTAATTATTAAAATTAAAATGTTTAAATGACTTATTTAACTGATATTCAATTTAAAGACTTAAAAAATTATTTATTTAAAGGTTTAAATAAAACGATAATAAAATAAAATATTAGTGATGATTTTGATTAAAAAATATTTGTATGATCAACATGTAAAAATGATAATAGTTGGGTGACCACTCGTATAATTTTTAATAAATAAAATAATTTAATTAAAGTTTTATTTTAAATAATTATTAATTGTATGTTGGGTCCTCAAGATTTTTAATTTTTGTAAATTTAATGATGTTCAGCGGTGTTCAGTGTTAGTAATGTTCAGCAGTGTTCGATGCACGTGATAGACTCATCCAAAATTCAAATACTATTATACTAAAAAAATGGGAGGGACAAAAGCCCCTCCCATTACATACCTAACTTTGTCCCTGTTTAGCGTCGTTTTTAATCATATAGTAACATTTTTAATATCGTTAAAAAAATTTCATTGTTTAAAAACATTACAAGAAGTATCGTTAAAACCAATATTATAATAGTTTACAGTATTTAAAAAAAATAAAAAATATATGATTGATAATAACGTTTGTGTTTACAAATGCTGTAAATAATGTTTATTGAAAAATAAATCCACGTATAGTATTTATATGTTTTATTATTTATTATATTTTTAAATTTCTTTAAAACTTGACATTATCTTACCATTATTATTATTATTATTATTGTTATTATTATTATTATTATTTTAACAAGTTAATAGTGACTACAGTAGTATCTGTTCTAGAATATAATCTTTACCATTTAGCATTAATCGTTTAATCACTCTACTAGTATCGTTGGTGTTCGAACATGTGATCTCTTAGAACAATAAGAGAATTTGTATCAAACAATAATCCATTTATAAATTACACCATAAGAGAATTTGTGTCACTTTGTCTTTAAAATTTTGGTCTAATTACAAATTTCATCCCTATACAACATTTTAAAAGTTATTTCTTCTACTTTAATTTATCGAATTCGGTCCATATATTTTACGAAATTGAAAAATTATCCAATATCCAATTTAGATAATTGCATTAGACTAATACTCATATATGTAAAGTAGAAATCTATCCTCATTTGAATCAGACAAGAACCATAAGATAAGGTGAGGTGCTGTCGAAATATCGTTGACATAAAAAAAATTTCTTTAATTATTCGATAAAATATTTTTTTATTATTTTTGTAATTTAATATATGCTTTTCCTCGATTATAGTTAAATCCACAAATTGTTGAAATCTAAAAAATAGATTATTATTTGATAGTTACTTCTTAATTTTATTTATTTATTTATTTATTTATACCTTATTGGTGCATATAAGTCAATGGGAGTAGGTTGAGTTTTACCTTTGAGTATGGAACTATAAAATGACAACTACATGTCTGCTAGAGAGTACAAAATTCATGACGATTCATATTAGGGATAATATTATATTTGGTATCAAAGATAAAATTAGGATCGAATATTAATAGAATTAAATTATTTAATTTTAAAAATATAAAAATTGTTAAATATTTAAACTTAAAATTAAGTAACAATACTTATTTTTATCTAATATTTAAGTTTATTAAAACTTAAATTATCATTAAATCAAAAATGAATGGAATAAATTAAAATTTTAGAGAATTTAATTAATAATATTAAAAAAATTTAATATAAATTTTTAAAATTTTCAGAAGATAAAATTTAAATTTTTAGGAAAAAAGGATTTATTATAATATTTATAAATTTTTGTGGGACAACCACTTTATGTGTAGCCTAAACTTCGTTCTTGATACCTATATTTATTTAAAAAATTAATATAATAAATATATTTTTAAAATGTACAATCTAAAATAATTTTATTCTACCGTCAGTGTAAAAATAATATGTATATAGTTGTATTGATTGTTGCTTTCAAACCGTGATGTTTAGGTTAATATAAATTAAATTGATATTATCGTTGATATAATATACATAAAAATATAATAACGGATCTACTTTTAAATCATAGTAGGCAATTATTTGCACTCAATGTTAAAAGAAAATCTAGGCTAATGTATAAAAAAATCATAATGAATGTATGCATGGTCCGTCGTTGTCACCCGCCGTAAGATAGGATTGGTAAAACCTCAAAATATTAGTCAATTTTGTCTTTAATTAAAGAGTAAATTATTAGAATAAACACTCTTACGTTTAGAATTTATGTAATTTTGATTATTAATTTTTAAATTCGATCATTATGATCATTTACGTTTTTACGTTTTTGATATATAAACTTATGATCATTAGGACATTGATATTAAACGTTAACAGGAGATTAATCTGACAACGAAAAAAAAAAACGAATGAAGGGAATTGTTGATCGATAATGATGGTTCTGATCGACAATGATGAGTGCGGCGAGTTGTAATTTGGATTTTAGGGGTTCGGTGAGATTTTTGTTTTAAATAAAATAAAATTTATTTTTTTTAACCGCAGATCCTTCTATTATTGTTTAACGTCAACAAATATTTTAATGATTATATTTACGGATAAAAAATGTTAGTGACTACAATGATCAAATTTGAAAAATAATGACTAAAAATCTACGAACCTTAAACATACATGACTATTTTAATAATTTATATTTAATTAAAAAAATTCTTAGGATTAGAGGATAAAAAACACATGAATTTTATATCTCAACTACAACAATCATATTTACCGTTAAAACTAACACATTTTTTTATGTATTTATATTTGATAAATTAACAGTAAATTGGATAAATAATATATCAGTAAGAATTTAAGATTAAAAGTTATAGTTTAAGGTTTATAGGTTAAAATATAAACCTTAAATTATAATTATAAATTTTATATTATAATTATAATCCCTGAATTTAAATCCTTAAATTAAAATTCTAAATTAAATATAAACTCAAAAATTAAAATACTTATGAAGATATAAAATTTTTACCCATACATGAAATATTCTTCCCATATATAGGGATATATTGTCAATAAAGTAAAATATAAGAACAAAGTAGGAGAACAAAGATAAGAGACAAAAGGGAGAGATTTGTATTATATTCTAAAAGTAGGGTTGTGTACATTGCTTTGTGCAAAAGTTTATATCTATAGGCATAAGATGAAAACCTTAATTCCAATGGGTATTAAACCCTAAAAATACCTATTAAACCTTCCTCTAATACATGGATATTCACCATAAATAAAATATTCTTAACACTCCCCCTTGAATATCCTTGAAGATAATGTGCCTCGTTAAAATCTTACTAAGATAAAATCTCTGTGGGAAAATAATTCTTAGTGAAGGAAAAAGAGTATACACATCTTTGATACGCATAATATGTTGTCTCATTCAAAACCTTACTAGGAAACCCATTGGGACAAAACCTTGATTAAGGAAAAAAGAATGCAACGCGTATTTACTCCCCCTCATGAAAATATCATAGATCTTTGAATCTTCATAATTCAATATTGAATACAATCTTCAAATGTTGAAATAGATTATGCACTAGTGGATAAATCTTCCAAATTATTACTTGAAATAAATTGCGGATATTATTCTTATGAAGATCATGAGGGACGGAACTTGAAAGAAATATGTTTCGTTTTATCACATTTGATCTATCCACCTTGAGATATAAATTTTGCATTATCTCTACACAAGATAGCTTGCATCTTATTTTGTGAAAGTAATTCATATATCTTTAGGATATGTTTAGCCAAACACATATTTCAGCTTTATCTCATGCATAACAATTATTTAAAGGTAATGATCTCGTAGTACTTAAATAATATTTTTGGACAGCTAAGATATGATACTTCTAGATCAAATAATGTATATATTGTGCTTTTAGACAAAGAATATCATTACCCATTTCTTGAGACAGAAAGAATATTTGTTTACATTAAGAGACCTAGCAACAATAAGGGCGATCAATGAATATGCGTTATGCGTGTAACGTCTCTTTCAACATTTTCTGTATGTCGATTGATACACAAGGATTTGATGAGATCTCTTCATGAGTCTCAAAAATATTCAAATAATCGACATACATAACAAAAAAATTCAGAGCTAAACCTTTTAATAAAAATGCTCGGAGAAATTAAACAATTCATATAGTATTATGCTAGTAAGTATTCAATGAGACGATTATATCAAATACGCCTAAATTGTTTTAATCTATAAAAGATATATTCAATATGGTTGAATAATATTCTCGAGAACTTGAATTAACTGCTTCTAACAGTCTAAATCCTTTTAGAAGTTTCATGTAAATATTGTTATCAAGAGGCTCACACAAATAAGATGTAACAACATCCATTAGACGAAACTAAGTCATTTCATTTATTGCTAGAGTATCGCATCCACCATCGAGGAATGTATTTTCCTCATTCAATTTCATATCTTTGTGAGAATCCTTGTGCAACCAAATGAGCTTGTATCTCATGATTTCCTCTTTTGATTTCTCTTTCTCACAAAGGCTCGTTTATATCCACGAGCTTCACACATTTCAATATACTGGCTATAAGCCCAAATACTTCTCTTTTGAAAGAGATTTTAGTTTCGCCTCAATTGCCTCTTTCATGTTGGCCAATCATTTCTTTGTCCAATTGACAATGGTTCATGATCTACATAATCAAATAAAATCTCTAGTACTATATTGCATGCAAATATATTAACGATATCGATTTAATTTCAGTTCCACTTATTACTAGACATGACATAATCTATTGAGATCTCTTTATTATCAGGTACCTGAGTAATGTAAATATCTCTGTTGGAGACTTTTTAATCTCTTCTAGAGATTTTCATAATTCATTGATTCCTCGATCAAACCATCATAAAAAATAACTCCTTTTCTTCTTTGAGGATTTCTTTATCTTTAGAACTTACTTGTCTACTAAGCTTCAAGCGTAACTTAGACTCATTAGTAACTAAAGTTTATCCTTTCAGGATATCAAATTTTATCCGAGTATTCATAGCTAGTATACGTGACTTAGTCACTCTTTTAAGGTCAGCAAAATTATCTGGTAATTGATTTGCTAAATGAATTATCCTTTGAACTTATAATTTATATTGTTAAATTTGTGGATCAAACAAAAAATGATAATTCATTCCAACTTATTTTCTTTTTCAGCTATTTTATTTTCTCCCTCTAATGTCGGGTAAACTAACTCATTAAAATGATAGTCAGTAAATCAAGTTGTAAATAAATTCTCTTATCAGAAGCTCAAGATATTTAAATCTGATATATATTCCTAACAAAACTCATCTTTGTACGTTGTGGTGGACCAATTAGAACATATATCGCACACCCAAAAAATCTAAGATGAGAAAAATTTGGTTCCTAACCAAAAACCATTTGTAATAGGGAGAACTTATAATCATTTGTTGACTTGATGAAAATTGGTGATACTACATGTAAAATGATATGTCATTAACATTATCAAGACCATTTGTCTTTATAAGATAATCTGGAAAATGTGCTCGTAATTTTATCAACTGAGCAAGTAGCCTCGCAAACACCAAGTTGCGGGTTAATAACAAGGATACATATAACCATCTAGTCAATACATCGATAAAAATCATAAAATATCTAAATGGTCTTTAAGAAAGGTGTATGGACCCACATATATCACCTTATATCCATTCTAGAAAATTAATAGATTTACACTCTATCTTAGTTGTTGATGATTGAATAATCAAATTGCTTTCATAGAAAGTGTCACATGAAAATTACCTTGAAGAAAATCTTAGTTCTTCAATAAGTGACCACATAAAAGTTACAACAAATTTTTGCATCATAATTTAACCGGGATGGCCTAACCGATCATACCAAATAAAATTATCAGTAAACATCTAGTTTACAATAGCATGAGCTTCAATTTATACTAATTCTTTTGTAGTACAATATGGATGACAATGCATGTAATTTTGTCAAAATTTTCTTATTGTCTTGAGTTATACTCGTAATATTGAGATAATCAGCATTCCTTTGATTGATATTCTCAATATATTTCTATAAATATCTTAAAAATCAATGTCTCTTTGCGATTTTGATGAGTATAATGTACTGTAAATATGAAATAAAGTTCCATTTGACAATAACATATTTGCTTTGTCGGAGCTTTCTGTGATATTAGTACTTTCGGAAATAGTACTCACATTATTCTCTTGGATTTAAAATGGGAAAATATGCATAGTCATGCACCTTTTAATATGTACTTTATTTTATTCAATTTGGGGAATAAAAAATATGTGTTTTGTACCATTCACTTCGGGGAATAAAAAAATATTAAATATAGCATATTATATCAAATCAGTTATCTATCAAAGATAAACTCTCAAAAGATCTTCCGAAGCATTGATATTTCAGTACTTTGAGATATAATACTCACATTTTCCCTTGTATTTAAATGAGAAAATATTTCTTATGATTAAGTATAGTATAAGTACTTATAATGTCTATTTGGCATAAATAGCTACAATTCATTGTAGATTTTATTCCGGAAGTGATAATATTCTTCGAAGGATAAATTAACATAAAACATAAATAAATAATATGTAAAATAAATCAACGATAAATTAACATGAAGCGTAAATATATAATATGTAAAATAATTTAACATAAATAAATAATAAATAAAATAACTTAATATAAAACAAAATAAATAAAAGATCAATTATTTCTTTTAAATGTTATAAGAGAAATAAAATATATGGGGAATTATTCTCTTGAAAGATTATGAGAAAATTAATAATATCCAAGTTAGTTAGACCAACAACGTCATAATTATTAACGCCACAAAGAAAATTTGTTTATATTTTCTTTCATTTATCATTCATGATTATGGATAAAGTCTATAATACTTTGACGTTTGACAAGTATGAGATCAATAGTTTGTATCATCGCATTGATAACATAAATATTTTGATATGATCTCTATCATTCTTGTCTTCTTTATAATTTCACTTCTGGTGGATATAAGCATTCTCAAAAGAATTAACTTATCCATGTTTATTTTATGACCTCAATCGCAATCACAATTACTAATATGGCTTTTATTCATTCCGCTATAAAATATCACATTCGCTTCAGGGAATGGAGCAGAGACTAATAGTTATTTAAAATCTTTTTATGATATTGTGTCTATAGGACAACATTAATGTGTGAAAAATTAATTATGTTTTTCTAACATATCCTCATCAGTGATACTCTGACACACAAAGAGTTTTATTCACTAATCATATAATGAATTATCACGTTTGCATTCACTTCAAGGAATGAAACAAATTTAATAATCGTATGGAATAAACATCATACTTGTATAATCGCATGGAATAAACATCATGCTTGCATATTCGCATGGAATAAACATCATGCTTGCATTCACTTCAAGGAATGACATAAATTCAATAATTGCATAGAATGAGCATCATGCATGCATTCACTTCAAGGAATGCCTCCCATAAAAATTTTTGGATCAAGATGATTTTTGTAACTTGAACTTGGGAGAAGTTTATAGTCGAGTTTTTCGATATAAAAATAGTATTGCTTTTAAGCAAATATAAACTTTATAATATTCATACTATTAAATACTAATTGATCAACTAATATATACACAATACATACAATGAACAAAAATTTAATCCTTATACGCGGCATTGTTAAACCAGTCCACAAGGTTCTTTAAAAAGAACCTCCTTTGAGACCAGTTGCCTCGTAGAACGGGATGTCCAGCCAATATAATCGGATTAAACCAACATAACAAAGAACATATTAATTAATTAAATGTTTAATATTTGTTCTAGTATCATGTAATACTTAGAACATGATTAAAACATAAGCTTTCATCATAATAATAAAATAAACAAATATTTGTTATAAACAAAGATAAAAAAAATCTCAAATTAAATAAATAAAATATATCGAACTTTCTACTAATTTGAATATATGATAGATTTAGTTACCAATATTGTGTTAAAAAAAATTCGATAATTGTCGATAAGAACCACGATAATCGAGTCGCTTTATCGCTACACAAACATCAAATAACAAAAGATTTTTAATAAATTAAAAATCAAATCAAAGATCAAGAGAGAAAAATAACCGATAATTAAAATATAATTGAGGGAGAAGAACTTATCTTTGCTTTATGATAGTAACAAATTCTTTTCAATAACTCCTTCAAGATTCGAACGATAAAAACCTCCGTTGGTTAGAGTCTCGTGCTGATAATGTATTGTGAATAAAGTAAAATATAAGAACAAATTAGGAGAACAGATAAAAGACAAAAGAGAGAGATTTGTATTATATTCTCAAAGTAGGGTTGTGTACAATGCTTTGTCCAAAAATTTATATTTATAGGCATAAGATGAAAACCTTAATTTCAATGGGTATTAAACTCTAATAATAAAACCCATTAAACCTTCCTTTAATACATGGATATTCACCATAAATAAAATATTCTTAACAGGATAAAGTAATTTATAGATTTTGAATTTAAAAAAAAAATTGCTTATTAAAATTTTTATTATACCACATTAGTTGCAAACTTTTATCGCTGACTCAATTTAAATCATTTCAATATCATTAGGGATTGTACGAAATCCAAACCCGATAAGTTCCGATCCGTTCCAATCTGATTGGGTTGGAATTTTGTAGAAAATTCAGATTAGGGTTAGATCGAGTTCGAGTGAAAAAATTTGACCCGACCTGAACCTGTTGGACTAATAGTGTAATTTATATATATATATTATGAATATTTATAATAATGGTCCCTCTTTATATATTTTTGTATACAATTAGATCACTAAAATATAATTTTTTACAATTAGATCTTAAAATTTTATTTTTTATAATTAAATCACTAAAATTTAATTTTTCTAATTCGGATCGAGTCAGATTCTAAAGCTTAAAATCGGGTCGGATTGGGTTGTTTTTCTACCCTAAAACTGGGTCGGGTGAAGGGTATAATTCTTTGGGACAAGTGTGGGTGGACTGAAAATCCAACTCGTGCCCATCTCTAAATATTATCATCAAAAGAACTAAAAATATCAATGTCAATGACTAATACTAGTCAGAAAAGATTAAAAATTAAGTTTGAATAAACGTCAAGATCATTAATTTTTTCGAAAATATTCATATTCGATACTTGATATCGAATAACATGTTATATCTTATTTTAATTTGGTAATGCGAATGCACCAGCCACATCTTGAACATTGATTGGACGCTCATGAATGCAACAAACATTAATTCAAGGGAAAAATTACAATACGAAACAAAGAAGTAATGATAATTCAGTGTTGGTGAGGTATGAATTGTGGGTGCAGCAAGTGAATTTTGGACATTAAATTTTTCTCTTTAAAAAAAATCAAAATCGGAAAGTACAAACATTTGAATAACTATTACAAGAATTAATCAGTGACGAATCTAAAAATATTATTCAGAGTGTACACAAGTTAAAATATCTTTAAGAGTGAGCACAAACCATTAGGGGTGTTCAATCGGTCAGTTCGGTTAACCGACCGAATTGAATTTTCAAAATTTTATTAATCGATTTTTTTTGTATTAACCGTTAACCAAAGTGAAAAAATCGGTTAATTTGATCGGCCAATTCGGTTAACCGAAATTTTTTAAAAAAATGGATAAATTACACAAATGGTCACTAAGCTATGTTAAAATAATTTTTTAGACACTGAACTTTCAAAAATTATAAAAAAACCTTAGACTTATCAAATTATTACATTGATTCATCGTATATTATAAATTATTGACAAATATTAAAAATTTTAATATTTTTTAATTTAATAAATTTAATTATTATTTTATGATAATTTTATAAAGTTTAATGACCAAAAATAAATATATAAAAAATATATAATATATAATATATAAAAAGTTTGGTTAATTAACCGGTTTTGAACTGAATTAACCGATAACTGAAGTTTTAAAAAATCAATAACCGTTAATCGATCCAATCTATAACCGATCGATTAACTGAAAAAATTTTGGTTCGGTGGTTAATTCGGTTAACTGAAATTTTGAACACCCCTACAAACTATAAAAATTTTAAAATTTTAGGGTAGGCACAACTCATAAAAAATAAAAAATCAAGAATTAAATCATAAATTTTTAAAATTTAAAATCAAATATATAAATTTTAAAAATCTAGGGTAGGTACAAAACCGCCCAAACTTACTCTTGGATCCGCGGTTACAATTAATCATTATAAAATATAATCATATTAACTTTTTTTAGAGTAGTTTTATCACTTTATTAACCGTAAATCTTATAATTTTATGATGAAAAGAACAATTTATCAAAATAAGGAGAGCAAAGATTAGTTTTCCCATGTTATGAATTGAAATTTTTATTAACATAAGGACCAAATGAATAATTTCACCAATACAGGGAGAACAAGACTCCTGCCGGATAGGGTTGTGCAAATAATTGATGAATCGAACTGATTCGAAATTCGAAAAAATCAATCCGAAAATTTAGTTACATAAAAAAGTTTTAATTTTATTATGTTTTTAATATTTTAATTTGGTTACTATTTGTAATTTAAAGTAAAATCAAACTCAAATTTTAGTAAATTCAAAATTTAATTATTCGAATTTACTGGTTAATTGAAATAATTTAATAATGATTAATCAAACTCGATTTTACACACGCTTACTACAAGTGACGGATGTTCGTTTTGGATAGGGTTGTGTCTACCCTAAACTTTTTAAATTTACATATTTATCATTAATTTTATAATTTTTATGAATTAATTCTTAAAATTTTATAATATTTCAGGTTTGTATCTACCCTAAACTCTTAAATTATAACCTAAACCCTTAAAAATTCTAAACCTATCAAGTTATACCTTAAACCCGAGATTAATATTTACACGATTTATATATCAAATAACTTTTATTTTTTTTATTGTGATTCATGTCTATTTTATAATTCATATTAAATGTTTATAATTATCTCTATTAATAATATTATCTTTAAACTCCAAACTCTAATATTTTCTCGTAATAAAATATTCAAATAAATTTACCTTTATCTCTATCAAAGATGTTGAGCAGAATTCTATCAACCTTTTTCTTTTTCCTTCTACTTTTTTTGAGCTTGGTGTGTTAGATGAAGAAAAAACAATATTTATAATATTATATAATATTTTAAAATAATTAAATCAAAATCGAATCGAATATTATTAATTTATTGTTATTACTATACTTAAGTGGTAGCCTCAGTGAAGAATCAAGAGTTTGATATGGAAAAGAAAGTGGGGGACACGAACATGACAACTAGATGAATTTAAGATTATTTACAGTATATTATTAAAAATTCAATTTGTTTTTGTTTATAAAAATAGCTGTGACTATAATTTTTATTACTAAAAATAATTTTTTTACCTAAATTTAACATTTTTTTTTATTAATTTCATTCTGTTTCTGTTTCATGTTAGTCCTAAACTTCAAAGGTTAGATAAGAAAAAATTTAAAAGATAAAATTAAAAATATATATATCAAGTTCAAAGATTATGTTTAATTTATTTTTATATATTTTTTATTCATGTAGTCTTAAATATTTATTAGGAGTCATATTATTTATACAAAATAATACGAATTTAGTTAATACTCTTAAAAATAGTTATCGAAGAGAAATCCTCAGTAAAATCAAAACTGCATTAGTGGTTCCACGAATACCCGCACTGCAATTCCTCAGTATTTCGCATGATCTTAGTCAACATGTCTGCTACACTATTAGCCTCTCTTCCCGCATGTACAATCCTAATGTCCCAAATACGTACAAGTAGCTCATTAATTTTTATTAAGTGAATCTTCATTAATATTTGTTGTAAATTAAATTTTAAAAAATTATTAAGTAAAGATTTATTCAGTAAAAAAATAAAATAAAAAATTAATAAAATAAACATATTTGATTAGTTGATTTTATGGATGACATGACAAAAATAAATCATAATATAATTTATCGTGTTTAAGACTCTTAATTGATATCTTTCTCTTGGTTAAAATTATGAGTTTAAATCTAATGATGAGTAAAAAAAATTTCCTCCTCTCCTAAGTAAAAATTATTAAAAAAAAATAAAACTTTAAATATTAAATTCATTGTTATTCTTGGTATGGTATTACTCTCATTAATAAAATTATAAAATTTTATCGTATGTATAAAATAATTATATATAAATAAAACTAAATTATATTTTAAAATCAACAATTAGTTGATTTAGTAAGATGATGTACAAAGTTACTTAAATAATATCAGGGGTTTGAATACTTAGGATGATAATGGGTCGGGTTTTTGGTCGCTCGACCCTGATCTAATCTGATCTTAATATTTTTTATCCCGACCCGATTTGATATTATAAAAATCTTAATCCGACTTCGACCCGACCCCAATAATTTAATAAAAAACTCGAAAAAACTGACCCGACCGAAAAAATAAAATATTAATATAAAAATATAAATATACCGGGTCAGGTCAAGAAAATTTCACTCTAAACTCAATTCGACTCGATCAAATCCGATTTTATTTTTTTATTACCCGACCTGATCTAATACCCATTTTTTAAACAGCCATCCCTATTGAATAGTGATGTTGCGAATTGAAAAAAATTAGAGAGAGACGCACTAAGTTAGACAATCGTAAAGTTCGATTTAGATTAATTGATCAATGAATCGAATATAATATAATTTGTTTAAAAAACATTTAAAGACCCTGCTGCCGCTTCCTAAAAAAAGGGTAAGCAGCCTCCGATCAACTCAACTCCATGTATATTCCAAGCTCTCACCTTCCACATTGACCTCTCAGCAATCCATTTTTGTGTACATTTCAATTGTTGTTTTTTTTTCATTATAAAATTTAATTCAGAATTCTTTATTTCAAAGAAATTTGTTTGGCAAAACCTCAACTACTCTGCAAAATCAAGCACGAGATTGATCTCAAAAGCGTTGAAATCGTGTGAAATGATCGGTTGAGAAGTGTTTCTCTTGTTTTTTTGATTGATAATCATCCCCCACTCCCCATTGATTTTTAGAAAAAAATCCCAGAAAATTTGTAATTGTAGTAGTAAATTTGGTTTATCGGAAGAAAAAGAAACGTACCCGAAGATTTAATGAAGTCGCCGGTGTCGTTTCACTCGTTCGGAAGGAGTAGCAATTACAGCCGTTCGTTTGACCTGCCGGAGGACTGTGAGGACGGTGGTGGTGAGTACGGCGTTGGTGGAGCAATGTTGCCGGTTTTCCTCAGCGATTTACAGAGGAATAACGGCCAAGAACTCGTCGAAGTCACACTGGAGCTGGAGAATGACTCCATTGTGTTTTGTAGTGTGACGCCTCCTCCTCCAGGTACTCCTCCGATTGTTCCGGACGAGAGGGAAGCTTCGGTGGCTGGTTCGTCGGGAATTTCAGCGAGAAGCCTATCTACGACGTCGAGAATACGGAGGAAGTTCGCGTGGTTGAAGTCGGGATCGTCTTCGAGAGCTTCGTCGACAGCGGAAACCGATCAGGACCGTCGGATCACGGCTCGTGACGAGAGAAGAATCAAGGCGAAACTCCAACGGACGAAATCAACCGCCGAGCGAGCGTTGAAAGGGCTGAGATTCATCAGCAAGAACACCGGTGTAAATGATGAGGAACAAATGTGGAAACGAGTTGAGTCGAGGTTCGAGTCGTTAGCTAAAGACGGATTCCTTGCAAGAGAAGATTTCGGTGATTGCATAGGTCCGTACGACAGAATCTCCTTTCTTACGCCTCTGTTTGGCAGCTAAGAAAATAATTTAAATCTTTTTAAAATTCCTTTTTTTTTCCTCCATTACCTTAGGCATGGTGGATTCAAAGGAATTCGCAGTCGGCATATTCGATGCGCTAGCGAGAAGACGACGACAGAGAATCCAGAAAATAACAAAGGAAGAGCTTCGAGATTTCTGGTTACAGATTTCAGATCAGAGTTTCGACGCGCGTCTTCAGATTTTCTTCGACATGTTAGTTCATTTTCTCTCTTTCTCATTTTTGGGTTAATTGCAAAAATACTCCCCCAACAAATTTTAGATTATCCTAAATTCGAAACGAGCCAATACTATTTTTTTCATACATATTCTTAACCGTTTAACAATACACGCATATCTTGTAGATAAAACGATTAAACTCAAATCTTTTAAGATAAACACCATCTATTTTCTACTAGAATTACTTGTTGGGTTCGATTAAGGCTAAAGTTGATAAATAGATTAAGAGAAAATTTTAACTAGAATTAGGGGTGAGTATTCGATCGAGTCGAGTTGAGTCAAAAAATTTTGGGTTATTCGAGTTAACGAGTCATATTTTATAACTCAAACTTTATTTGAAATTTTTTCGGTTCGAATCGAGTTTAAGAAATTCGAGTTGAGTCGAATCGAGTCGAGTTTTCGAGTTCTTATAAATATTTAATTATAATTATTTATCATGTTATAATATGATTTGATTCTAATTTAAAAGACTTCCTTTAATCATATAAGATATGTATATATATATATATATATATATTTTCATATGTAGCAATATTTCTTTATATTTTTATATATCAACATATATATAAAAAAAATTGATAGACTCGTCTTAAACTTAAGAATTAATTCTTTAATTACAAAAAAATTTGAGTTATTCAAATTTCTATTTTACAACTCGAATTTTATTTGAAATTTTTTCGAGTCTAGTCGAGTCTATTAAATTTTTAGTCAAGTTAAAACGAGTCAAATATTTTTACCTTAAGTCAAGTTATTCAATTTTTTTGAATCGAGTCGAGTTTTACTCACTCTTAACTAGAATGATATTTTAGCCTTTTATTTTATCAATAATTTTAAAGTTTGGGGTTACTTTAAAATTGAGTAAAATACATAAATGATCATTAAATTAAAAAAATAATTTTTTGTTTAAATTTTAAAAATTATAAAATAATCATTAAACTTACTAAATTATTATAAAATTATTATTTTAGAACCAAAACTTTTATCACCCAAAAGATTAATTTTTCTTAATTTAATAATCATTTGTGTATTTTATCTTTAAAATTTATTTATAGTTTAAGGACTTATGGTGAAATTAATCCTTTTTTATTTCAACGTTCATTTGCCGCGGAAAAGAACAATTGCGATTGTGATTGGTTACGTGAAGCACCTATTTTTCCATTAAACTAATTGATTATTTCGGGGTTTTTTCAATAAATTTTTAATTATCGAACTAAAAAATTGTATTAATGATTAAAAAAGCGTTTTAAACGTATGTTTTGTTCTTACTTGATTCTAATTAGGTGTTTTAAAAAATTTAAAAATTTTATTTTTAAAATAATTATTTGTATTTAAACTATTATTTAAAGAACTGTGGAATGAAGCCACGAAGTCAAAACGCTGCGTTTTGATTTATTTATTTCTTGTCGATTAATTTGTCTTGCTGGATTTGTTTTTCTTTTTGGTCGGTCCTTTTGATTATTTATTTCTTTTCTGATCAAAACAATTGTAGGGCTGACAGCAACGAAGATGGTAGAGTCACAAGGGAAGAAGTACAAGAGGTAATAAAAAAAAGTAATCTTTTATCTATTTTTTTATAAAATAATATTTAGTTCATAATTCTATAATTTTTAATTAAGTTTTTGAATTCTTTTATATTAATCTTTAAATTTAAAATTTAAAATCTTTTTAAGGTTCTATACAATCATTAAAATGATTAAAAGTGAAAAGATATTAAATTTAGGTTTTTTATATGTGAGGCATGTTAAGATGAGGCGTAACCGAAATTATTATAAAAATTATAAAAATTTTTGTATCAATTTTTTAGGATGTACCGAAGTTCTTATACTTTCGAAAATTTTAAAATTTTTTTAAGAAATTTGTACATATCGAAAAATCGATACCGTAATTTTTATAAAAATTTTGATTCCACCTCATTTTAACCTTATTTTTAAACTGTCAACCAGAAAATTTTCCCTAAATTTAAATATCAATTTAGAGAAAAAAAAATTATGATCAAATTAGAAGAAAAATATCAATTTTAAAGACAAAATGTTAATTACAAAATTCATATTTTGTGTAGAAATGATAACAATTCAATCCCTTATAGTTTCAGTTAAATATTTTAATATCAATGTCGTTGGTGCTGGTGCTGATTTATTGGATTGTATATATAATTATATTTTAAAATACAGCTTATAATGCTGAGTGCTTCAGCCAACAAGCTATCCAAGCTGAAAGAACAAGCTGAAGAGTATGCTTCACTTATCATGGAAGAACTGGATCCTGAGAATTTTGGGTACATTGAGGTACATGGTTTTAATTTTTTTTATTATATTTGGTCCCTCTATTTTTACAATGTTAATGGTAGGTCTAAATTGATAACACTATTAGTCGATGATTTGGAGTTTCTTTTATTATCATATCGTTACACGGTCACGAACAAAAACGGGTGATAATATAATTTATTAGGTAAAATTGTTTAAAAAAAATCTGCGTCATCACTTTAACTTAAGAAATAACAGTGTTATTAGTTTGGATTTACTGATAATATTATGAAATAAAATGATTAAATTATAACAAAATTAAAAGTTGAGGAATTGAATGCGTCATTTTGGGTTCACTTCAGTTATGGCAATTGGAAACTCTACTCCTACAAAGGGATACATACATGAACTACAGTAGACCACTTAGCACAGCAAGTGTTGGTTGGAGTCAGAACCTAAGTTCTCTCAGACCGAAAAGTATGTTCCGACGAGTGTGCTTCAAACTCCGGTGTTTGCTGTTGGAGAACTGGCGAAGGGGATGGATTTTGTTGCTTTGGATGATGGTAATGGCTACCCTTTTCGTTTGGAAATTCATGCAATACAGAAACAGGGCTGCATTTCAAGTCATGGGATATTGTTTATGTACCGCCAAAGGTGCTGCCGAGACACTCAAGCTCAACATGGCTCTGATTCTTTTACCGGTGTGTCGAAACACCTTGACTTGGCTTCGTTCGACCAAAGCAAGATCTTTCGTCCCTTTCGACGACAACATTAATTTCCACAAGGTAAGAAAAAGGGTTTATTCTATTGATGTTGTAAATTGAAAGTTGCAACATATTCAGTAATGATCCATTTTGAACAGACAATTGCATGTGGAATAGCCATTGGGGTCTTGGTTCATGCAGGAAGCCATTTATCTTGTGATTTCATCCGCCTCACTGATGCGCCTCCCGAAACATTCGCTCTCATAGCCTCTGATTTCAGTCATGGCAAACAACCTACGTATACGGGGCTTGTGATAGGTATTCTAGGTGTAACAGGGATTGCCATGGTGATTTTCATGACCATTGCATTTATATTAGCAACGAGTCACTTCCGGAGGAACGTTCTGAGATTCCCGGCACCATTCAACAGATTGACGGGCTTCAATGCTTTCTGGTACTCTCATCATCTTCTCGGTCTCGTGTACATTTTGCTAGTGATCCATGGCACATTCTTGTTCTTGGCACACCAGTGGTATCAGAGATCGGTAAGAACGTCTACATCGTAGTTCCTTTTATGATAATGACAGAACAAAAACATCCCAACTTGACCTGGTACTAACTGTGTTGGTGTTTGCAGACATGGATGTACATCTGTCTTCCATTGCTGCTTTACATAGGGGAGCGTAGTGTAAGAACAAGTAGAGCAGAACATTATTCAGTAAAAATATTTAAGGTAAATCTTAACAAAGTTGTTTTCTTTACAAATTCTAGTATTGAGATTAACTTGGTAACCATTCGAGTTCAATGCACAGGTTTCGGTACTACCCGGAAATGTCTTCAGCATCGTCATGTCGAAACCGCAAGGATTCAAGTACAGAAGTGGGCAGTACATATTCTTACAGTGTCCATCAATCTCTCCATTTGAATGGTAAATCTTTGTTTCTGGAACATTGCTTGTAACTTTTTGGCACATTGAGGTAACATTAAATTCATTTCAGGCATCCATTTTCTATTACCTCAGCGCCAGGAGACGAGTATCTTAGTGTTCACATCCGGACAGTCGGAGACTGGACTCAGGAACTGAAACGAGTTTTCACCGAAGTCAACGACTCGCCATTCGTCATTGGCCGAGCTAGATTTGCTGGCCCTGGATATATTGATCACAATTGGTATAAACAACATTAGTGAGAAAAAATATGGAGTACTTATTTTTCAAATCCAACAAGTATTAACGCTATGTGCTTCACCGGTGCAGCCAACCTAAGCTACTCGTCGATGGTCCGTACGGGGCTCCGGCACAAGATTACCAGAATTACGATGTTCTCCTCCTCGTTGGACTAGGAATCGGAGCTACCCCTTTCATAAGCATCCTTAGAGATCTCATAAACAATTCAAGACCAGAAGACCAAATGGTACATGCATATATTCATGATTCAATCCACTTTTCTATTAGTACCTTTTCAGCTCATAATACATTTGATGTGGCATTTCATGGTTTACAGGACACAACAACAGAAATGAGTAGATCAGATGATAGCTGGAACAGTCTCGCATCTTCGAATTACACCACGAATTCGAGCTTGTCCATCGGCGGAAAGAAGAAATCAACATCGAGGACTCGAAACGCTCATTTCTACTGGGTCACAAGGGAACCAGGGTCATTTGAATGGTTTAAAGGAGTAATGGATGAAGTTGCAGAAATGGACCACAAAGTAAATATGTCATTCTTTTCACTCCAATAAGCTTCCAAAATGTGATTATACTAAATTGCAACTTTAATCCTTGTTATTTTCCAAACTCGAAAAACAGGGTCAAATCGAGCTGCACAACTACCTTACAAGTGTTTATGAAGAAGGGGATGCAAGATCAACCTTGATAACAATGGTCCAAGCTTTAAACCATGCCAAACATGGTGTTGACATCTTATCAGGAACCAGGGTAATGATCTTCATCTTCTTACATAATAAGCATACTCCCAAAGAAGTCATCTTCACTTACCATTTCTTTAGTTTATCAGTTGTTTTAGATCATTGAAATGTGCAAAGCATGTCATTGGTGTAGATTCTCTCCATTGTCAAATTTAACATCTATAAGATTTTCTTCACATCATTTTCTCACCTACCAAACACCCATTTTTCAAAAAAAAAACATCCAAATTCTTCAATTATTGTTCTTTTGCTACCCCTTTGAAATATTTAATTGCTTGCTTCATAGGTAAGGACTCATTTTGCAAGGCCCAACTGGAAAGAAGTCTTCAGAAAAATAGCTTCAAAACATCCTCATGCCACAGTAGGTAAATACTTTTCTAACCAAATAAACAATACTAAAAGTACAGCATCAAATGGCTGTATGCTACCAACTAATGAAAAGAATACATATGTATATGTATATGTATATGTAATATTTGACCTTTCAGCTTTGCACACAGCTGTCATGATTAGTTGAATTAGTGGAAGAGAATCAAACATAAAAGAATATGGAAGACTTTTGACATGAATCAAGAACATGCTTAGCATCATACTAAAACTTTTTTTAATAATGGTTTTAGTCTTTTTTTTAATGGGTTGAAATTCGAGATTTAATGGTTTAATTGTAGTTTTAGTCCCTTACCTTTTAGATATCTGGGATTTGATCCCTCTACTTTGAACTGACATAATTTGATATCTTATTCTATAATGTTATTAATAGGTTTAAATTGATTAGGCCATAAATTACGGTTGTAAATGAGATGAGATGGATCATGAGTTACTCGAATCCGATTCGGTCAAAGCTTGATCAATACTTTACTTGATTATGCTCGAATGGACTCGATCAAGCTCAAATTCGGGTTGAGTTCTTAACGAGCCGAGCCGAGCTACTAGATACCCGACTTAAAAATATAATATACTATTTTAAATTTTTAAAATTAAAGTATACTAAAATGTATGTTATTGAATAATAATAATAAATGCACAACGATTATTATTGTTATTATTATTATTGTTGGGGTCGTAAATGAAACGCTATAGATCGTGAGCTACACCAGTCTAACTCGGTCAATACTGGACTGGACTTGAACTTAAACTTGGCTCGAGTTCTTAACAAGTTGAATCGAACTTAATACTACTCGGCTCGATCTCAACTCGAATTTCTTAGACTTATTTATACATCTACCTTCTGTTGTTATTGTTAACTGGTAACAGTATTTACAGATTACTGGAAATCCATGTCATCATTATAATCTCATAAAATAGTGGGAATTAACTCTCTTTTTTAACTGCAGGAGTGTTCTATTGTGGTATGCCTGTCTTGGCCAAGGAATTGAAGAAGCTATCCACTGAACTGAGTCACAAGACAACGACCAGGTTTGAGTTCCACAAGGAATATTTCTGAGGTTTCCACAAGTACATTAATGGAAGTACATACAGGTCAACATCATCATTCGTATTTGTAACTAATACATATATATATATATTCAAAGAAAATATAGGCTCATATATATTATATAGTATTTATAATTATATTTGTGTCTGATACTTATGTTAAACGAATATTTAAATATAAATATAAATATAATCTTTCTAATATATTATAAGTAATCAACACCCTTTTTCGAGTTATAAATAATTGTAAATGTAAAGTATAAATAGCATTGAAATATAAACATTCTCCCATGCAAATTATATATTGAGTTGATCACACAATGTATTTGGCTAGGAGAGGTGAATTGGTAATTTAAAATTTTTTTGAAAGATTTTCGGTGAAAATGAAGAAAATTAAGAACACAAGATTTATAGTGGTCAAGCTTCAAAACAAGCTCTACATCTACTACCTTAGCTCTCACTATTTCTAGATTCAAGGGCTAAACTTTACAACAAGTCATTTTATTACCCAAAATTGACTTAAACCTGAAATAGGCAAATTGATTTCTCTCACAAAATAAATATGTCCCAATTACAGAACAATACTCCCCAAACTCAATTACAAAGAAATGAATTGAAATACAAGAGTTGGGAGACAAAAATTTACAATGAAATACTTGAAGTTGGATTGGAATACTTGAATGTTTGCTTGAGGTTCAATCGTTGTTAATATACAGCTTGAAATACTTCGTTTTGTACCTTCTCATTGATTTCTAACTGTTGGGTTGTTGAAAATATAAATATGGATGTTAGAGATTCATCTTTCCACCGTAAATGCACCTCTGCAGCCTACGATATCAAAACTTGGGTACCTATTTCGAAACAGTACACAAATAGAAAGAGACGCTGTGCATTTATTATAGTGTTTCGAAACCATTGATCATGACATCGAAACGCTTGGTTTTTAAAGCAGGGATGTATTGAAACGAGTTTCGATACTGGGAGTAAACTGTGATTCTTGGTATCGAAACGAGTATCGAAACTGGTCAACTACCATTTAAAGATCAATTGTTACCAATGGTCAAAAATATCTAAATCTTAAAAGAGCCGTTGAGATTTTTAATCGTATCGATACTGATATCGAAACGCCTTGTCATTATTTAAAATATTTAAAAGTTAAAGCATGGTTTCGATACATGGTTCGAAACATTTCTTGGCAGTTTAGTTTCGGTATCGGAACATGTTTTGAAACGGATGTTAAAAATCAAGAACACTTTTCGGAAAACAAAGGTCGGTATCGATACCAGTTTGAGTGGTATCGAAACGTCTGGAGTAAAATACTTAAAAAAATATTTTTGGTGTTCTTGGTTTGACTTAAAGTGTAGTTTTTGACTTAAGGACTTAAAAATTTATTTTAAAATATTACTCTAACATATTTGTTATATCAAAATCAATTTTAGTTTTATACTATAAATCATAAAATTGTATTCAAATTTTAGGGTCGACGGAACTAGTAGGGTTTAATCGTTTGAGAAGGCCAGTACCCAATTATAGTCCCATTGTTTTGAGTTATATGACTATTGATTCTGTTTTAATTTAATTAGTATCATTATTGTTATTTTAGAGTACGAGAGATAAATGTATTTTTTCAGTTAGTTTAGGTAATTTTAATATAATTGATATAGTTATTGTTAAAACGATAAGGACGGGTGTCAATTGTCTATTTTTTAATGTCTTTATTTATGCCTCCGCTATAAATTAGAGAGTTTAGGGGTTAGGGGTTAAGGTTTAAGGTTAAGGGTTGTAGTTAGGGTTTAGGAAATTAGGGGTAGAGTGTAATTTTTAGGGTTTAGGGTATAGAAAATAAGGGTTAGGGTTTAAAATTTAATTTTTAAAAAATTTCAAAAGATGCATCAAAGGATGCATGATAAAGAGACAAATGATTTTTACTCATTGAATGATATAGGTGAGGAAAAAATTCAATCCAAACAGTCTGATTTGTTATTCGATGATTCAATTTAAAAATATAGATACTCGATTTATTTTTAAATTATCGAATTAAATATCTAAAATAATTAGATAAATAATTTAATACAGAAAATAATATTTAAATTTTAAATTATTCGAAAAATCTAAAGAAAAAAAATAATAATGGGCCTTTAAACTTTAAGCTTGGCCCATTTTTTAAAAAAAGTCCACTCCACCCATTATCCATTGGGTCCTCCATTATCCCAATCAAAACATAATACAACGTCGTTTTAAATTTTGCATTCCTTTCACAAAGGTATATGTAAGGATTAGGGTCCTTATCGATCGAGTCGAACACGAATTGGGCATCGTTCGACTCGTGCTCGTTAAAAAATTTTGTTGTTCGACTCGACTCGTTGTTCGTTAAGCTCGTTAAAATTGTGCTTGACTCGTGCTCATTAAAATATTTTGTTGCTCAACTCGACTTGTTCCTCATTAAGCTCAAGTTGTTGCTCGTTATGCTCATTAAAAACTTACTTTATTTTTAACTAAAATTAAATTTAATAATACCATAAGAGGCTTAATATTTACTTAAGTTAACAAATTTAACCAAAAAAAGTGTATAAAACATTTTTAAAGTCTAAATTAAAAAGTAACATTCTATAAATAGACCAAACTAATATATTAAAATTAAAGTAATAATTCACACATTAATAATTATTATTTATATTTATTTTTTAAATGAAATTATTTTAAAGCAATTATTAAAAGTTATTTTAAAAAATTAATGAGCTGCTCGCGAACTTATCGAATTGAGTTAGACTTTGCTCGATTTAACTCGTTAAGGTATCGAGTTGAGTTCGAGTCGAACTAATCCAAATCGAGTATTTATCAAGTTTTGATCGAGTCAAATTCGAACAACTCACGAGCTGTTCAACTCGTTAAGCACCCCTAGTTAAGATCCTGATGTTCAATTTAAGAATCTAACATTTAATTTTCAAATAGGTCTGGATATTATCTCGTTGATTTAAAATTTTAGATATTTGAATTTTATTATTATAAAAGATATGAGTTTAAATAAGCATACATTTTTTTATTTAGTAATTTAGAGTTGGAGTATTATATATGGATAATCATTCAACGTACAATTATTTTTGTAAATAAAGTTTTCAAAGTATTTAAGTTTCAAGACTTACAGAATTCATTTAAGGTTTAGGATTTAAAAGTTTTAAGTGTAATAATTTTGAATTTAAATGCTGATAGAATTTAGAGTGTAGGGTTATAATCTAGGGTTTATAAGTTAAAACTTAAATCTCTAATTATATTACTTAAGGGTGAGCATGGTTAACTGTAAAACCAAAAATCAATCCAAATTGGACCGAGGCGTTTAGATGATTTATGATTCATAAGTACGAACTGTGATTAACCGAGTTGAACCAAATTTTATTATTTATACTTTATAATTATTTTTATAACATAAAAATAAATATTTTATACTTAAAATACTATATTCAATACGAGTTGAATTAACTTAAATTAAATATTAATATAAGTTTAATTGAATTAAACTCGAACAGCTCGTAAACATTCATAATAAAGCACTTCTTTATTGGACATGATTACAAGAGCTTGAATAATAATTTATATTACTCGTGTAGATTTCTAAAAATATTATTTATATATGTATTTTGTAATCATATTTTAGTATTTTTAATATTAATACATTATTTTATGCATTTCATTTTATTTCTAAAAATAAAAATCTAATTTATGGATAAACAATATTAAGAATATAAATTATATAAATATTATAATCATAACTTTAATAAATAATATACTATATCGGTGTGATACAGATTGATCAATTATTCTCATTTTTTAATTTTTAAAAAATGTAAACATAAATTTTTTATTACAGAAGGTAAGAAAGTATTCTCATAGTACTATGCCATCATTCGAGGAATAAAGGAGAAATGATGTGCAAATAAAATATTAAAGTTAAGTTTTATATCTTATTTTTTAGTGTTTAAAAATATAATTTTATATATAATATTTTTATGTATATTTTCCTTTATATAATATTTTTATGTATATTTTTCCTTTATAAAGTTTATGCTCGAGTAAAGAATCAAGTGAAAAATTGAGTTACAAATTCCTTATATCCTCTTTCTCTCACATTTTAACTTTTAGAAAGTTTTCTTTCTTTTTATTCCAATATTTAATCTTTAGTTCATATTCTTAATTTAAAATCATCATCATTTTTAGGGGTGATAACGAGCCGAGCCCGAGCCAAGTCAAGTTCGGTCGGCTCGGAAACAAACATATTTGGGTTTGGCTCAGCTCGAGACTCACCGAGCTCGAAATTTTAGGCTCGAGTTTGGCTCAAAAGTAATATTACCGGGCTCGGCTCGGGCTCAAAGCTCATCAGGCTCGGCTCGGCTCGATTTGACTCAAAATAGACATTTTTTATATTATTTTTATTATTTATTTATTTATACTTTATTTTTTATTTATTATTTGTAGTTTTTGCAAATTTGTTTTAGTTGATAATATTTATTTTATTTTATTTTATTTATTTTTAGTGAATTTACTCTCAATGTTTTTATTATTTTTTTTGCTAAACAAATTGTTTTTAATGTATATATAAATATATATATATATGTATGTTTATATAATTATTCTGAGACTGTTCACGAGCTTTTCGAGCCGGCTCAACTCGTTTAAATCTCGAGTCGAACCCGAACCCGAATCGAGCTCAATCGAGCCGAGCTTTGATTGAGCTTTGACCGAGCCGAGCCCGAGTAGCTCCCGAACCAAGCCCGAATAGCTCCCGAGCCGGCCAGGTTCATTATCACCCCTAATCATTTCTACCCAAATGTGAAGTAAAAATACAATCATGATAATTAATTTTTATTATATTTCTTAGTTTAAAAACATATTCATTTTATTTTATTTTTATATTTGTGTTGTTTTGTTTCACATATTTTGAAGGTTTTTAGGTAGAAAATATCAAAATTAACAGAATTAAACGAAATTATTACGTATTAAATGTTATATATATTAAATATATTTATTACGGTCAATAAATTTTTAAAAATTATAAAATAATTATTATTTTTAAATATTATAAAATTATCATTAATTTTTTATCAAATTAGTAAAAAAAATAAAGTTTTATGACTAAAAAATATTATAATATAATTTAGTGATATATTGTGTAATTTATCTAACATTTTATAACAAAATTTAGTTAATTAAAAAATATCGAATTAACTGAAATAATTTTAGTTTGATTAATTCAATTATGATTAGTTCGATTTACGGTTAAAATTTTAAAAAATTTAATTAATTCGATTATGATTAATTTAGTTCGATCATTGATTGAATTACCTAAATGCATAGCCCCTATTAATTGTCATGGAACATGGGTAGAGGTACGCAGGTTATGGGATTGATAATTGCCCTCAATCCCTAATTTCTTACATTTGTTTTTACATATATTTTTAAATAGATTATTTATGAATTTATCTCTGACTTCTTCCGTTTCTTCTGGAGCATCCTAATTTCATGATTTTCATGCCTAATGATGATTACTTATGAACATGAACATAAAAAATCTTATTAATTCAGTTATGATTAATTCGGTTAACGGTTAAAGTTCTAAATTTTTAATTAATTCGATTGGATCATGGATCGACTTATGAGGTGCTGAGGTTGCTGTCCCATCCCTAAATATTTTAAGTTTCATATATTATCTATATTTCCTTTGTATTTTCTATTGATAATTTAATTCTGCACCTCCTAAACTCTTGTAATTTTGTACTCTTATATTTTTAATATATCTTCTTGATAGTTTGCAACCCCTTATAAAAAGTTTTATTTTTGTTCTTAAATTAGATCACCGATCGAATTAACCGAATATACACCCCTATCGATTACAATATAACAAGGATAGAGGCATGTAGGCCTAGGGATGGATATTTGCCTCTAATCCATATTTTTTTCATATTTGTTCTTATATCTTTTTAAATAGATTATTTATGAATTTATCTGTAACTTTTAAGTATTTATATATTTTTTTTAGTCTTAAATTTTAGTCTCATTCCTTGCAGAGCATTTTAATTTCCTGATTATCGTGCCTAATGATGATCACTTATGAACATGATTTTTAAAAAAATTGTACTTTGTCATCGATAGAACCTCATCAAGTGATCACATGAACCATCAATGGCAGACACTCAGTGACGAAGCCACATTGGGTGGGGCAATCCCCTCCCTAAGATTTTTTTTATATTTTCATTTTTTATTTAAGTTTCTAAAAAATTTAGTTTTTTTTTTATAAATCTACCATCTCTACATCTAAATATTTATATTTTGTCCTTCATCCTTATCCCGGCTTTGCCCCTACAAACACTAGATTACATGTGTCCATCATTTTTTTTCCTTTTCCTTGTAACATTTTTCGTCCTAGGAAGCCAAAACAATCTTTTGTCCTAAACCAACAATTTCGAGTATCAAATGTTTGATGTTATTGCAAAAGAAAATGAAAACTGTATGCCCCAAGCTTCAGTTCTGTCTTGTCTTCTTTTTACCTGGTCTGCTTAGTGTCTGTAATATCATTTGAGCTTGAATTCCAATTCTCAATCTGTCACCTTTGTTCCCATAATCCTCAGTTGAGGATTTGATTCTTTGCCCTAGAGTATCACTAGACTTATAGGACATTTGTCCAATCGTAAAAGATTTAGTTGTCGGATCGAATATATTTGTATCTGATACTATCAAAGATAATTAATCACGCTTCTAATCTTAATGATGAAAGGTTAATTTCGAAACGACGATGGCAAAAGTACATAATAATTGTTGTCTCCATTTTTTTGGAGACAACAATGGTGCCATTGGCGGCGCCTCACTCATTTAAGAGTGATAACGCTATTTTATAATTTTGGTTTGATTAATAATCTGTGTTTATTAGGGTGTGTATTTTCAAATATCTGACACGAAAATTATACATCTGAAATTTTAGATTAGTAAAATAAAAATTTTATTCTATCTGAAAAAACGGATGATCAGATCAGATATTCAGATATTCAGTTATACAAATATAATTTTGTTTAATTATTTTCTCCCTGAATTTTGTGATTGTCTCTATGAATATTTTAGATTTTCTAATATAACAAATAATAAGTTGTCAATATAACAAATTCACATTATGAAATTTTTGATTTTTAATTTTTTCGATATAAAACATTAAATTACTAAAAATAAAAAAGTTCATGTTCATAAAAAATTGAATTTCCAGTGTTTTGGATTTTTGAATAATCTAAAATTTAAAATATATTACGATATGTATCGGATACAAAAAATAATTAAAAATGGATTAGAGATCCAATCCAAAATAAAAATTGAATATTTAAAATTTAAGTTAGATCAACATATAATCAAATCGGATCGAATATTTTTACGCATCCTATCTATGCTAATAATATGCTAATATGCTAATATTTAGACAATTACTCTTTGTATTTTATGTTTTAATTACATAGATTACGTTTGTCAAATTTTAGGGAAATTAAAATATTTAATTATTTATTTTATATAAAAATTCAACTATTAAATATAAATATTGACGAAAACATTATTTTTAAAAGATAAAAAGGGTCTCATAATTATTATATGATAGAACGAGGATAGATAATTTTAGGGTAAACTGTAATAGAGGTCGCTTCATTATAAGTAAGGTTATATTTGGATCACCTAATTATTAAAATTTATATTTTGATTATTTATTTATAGGTAAAGTTATATTTGGGTCACCCAATTATTAAAGGTTACATTTAGATCACTCAATTTATATTTGGGTCACTCTTCATATTTAAAAAAAATTATCAATTTGTATATTAGATTAATTAATGATTTCAAATGAAGTACTCTAATGTTAACAAGGGTATACTAGTGATTTAGAAGAAAAAGAGACCAAATTGATGTACTTTTTTTAAATATGAAGGGTGACCCAAATATAACCTTTGATAATTGGGTGACCCAAATGTAACATTACCTATAAATGAGTGACCAAAATATAACTTTAATGATTAGGTGACCCAAATATAATTATACCCATAATTAAGTGACTTTTATTACAGTTTACCTTAATTTTTAATATTAACAATAAATTAAATAATAAAACATCATTTATTAAAAATAGATAATATGTTTTTATAGATCAAATTAATTGAATTTATTTTTGTTTTTTAATATTATTTTTATATTTTGATGTGATTATATGATAGTTTTATTTTTATATTTAACCATTTGAAAAAAACGTATTCACTACGCAGATAAACTATTTGAACACAAGTATCTTAGGTAGGGGTGTTTATCGAGCGAATAAATCGCAAGTTGAGTAGTGTTCAATTCACGTTCATTAAAGACTTTTTTGCTCGACTCGTTGCTCGTTAAGCTTGATAATATTTTGCTTGACTCGTGCTTGCTAAAAAATCTCATTGTTTGACTCAACTCATTTTTCGTTAAGCTCACCAAATTTTTTACCTTCTTAAATATAGATAAAATCTAGCGATGCTATTAGAGTTTAATATAAACATAAAAATTTTAAAAAAAAATGTGAGATCTGAGAAAATAAATAAATAAAATATCGTGACTGAGTTAGAGATGAGATTGATATTAGGTGTGAGATATTTTTTAATTTCTCAATAATCTTTGATAAATAATAAAGAAGTGAATGTATTAAAAATTTTGAGATTTTAACTCTTAATTATATTTTTATATGAAAAGTAGAAAGTAAATTTTTCTCGTTTTCTACTTTTATACATAAAATAATAATAATATTTTAATAAAAAAGACTTTAATAAAAAATTATTATAATATAATTTTCTATTAATATAAATTAACTATTTTAATTCTTCTGTTTTGTACAATGAACAAGGGCAGAGACTTGACACTTCTGATGCTATTTCTTGTGAGTTTATACGTTTCTTTACTATGTTGCTTGGGAAAAAGGATGTCATGTATAGCTGGGAGAGACATAGTAGATAATGTATTACTTGCTCAAGAATTGGTTCAAGGTTATGGTAGGAAGAACATGTCTTCCAGGTGCACATTAAAGACTAATCTCAGGAAAGTTTTTGATTCTATTGATTGGAGGTTTCTTCTTCAATCTCTTAGGGCTATAAGGTTTCCTGTTATGTTTTTCTCGTTGGATTGAAACGTATGTTATGCATCCCAAATTTTTTATTAATTTAAATAGAGTTTTTGTGGGTTATTTTGATAGAGGAAAGGGAGTAAAGCAAGGCGATCCACTTTTTCTTTAATTATTATTGTTTTGAATGTTTTGTCTGATTTATTAAATTTAGAAGAAAAACTTAGGGTGATTGACTACCATCTTAGATGTAAACGAATTCAAATGATACACATTTATTTTGTTGATGACCTAATGATTTTTATCAAAGGCATTAAGCTTTTTAATGAAGTAAAAGAGGTGCTAAAGCTCTTTTATTGTATGATTGAAATACAAATAAATGATTCAAAGTGTGAGATGCATGTTGCTGGAATTGAAGAATATGAAGAAATTTTAATGAGAGAGCAGTCTGACTTTAAGTTGGGGTTACTTCTAGTATGGTATCTTGGTGTTTTTTTGGTTACCAAGAGGCTACCTTATAATGATTGTGAGAGCTTGGTTCAAAAAATAATGAAGAAAATAAATAGTTTACTGACAAAATCTTTGTTTTTTACTGATAGAATCCAGCTTGTTCAGACTATGATTTTTAGTTTATAAAATTATTGATGTCGAATATTTTTTTTTGTCAAAGAAAGATATTGCACGAATAAATCAACTTCGTAGTTTTTATCTCTGAAAAGGGGCGGATGGTAATGAAAAAGGGACGAGAGTAAAATAAGATTTTATTTTTCATCCTTAAAAAAAGGAGGTTTGTGAGTAAAAAGTATTGAGTCGTGAAATAAAATATTCATCATGAGATGTTTATGGTTAGTTTTGGTTCAAACCAACGCTTTATGAGTTGCGTTGGTGAATGAATATTTGTTTAAGGGTAAAATTATTTGACAAGCAAGTATTAAGTTCACTCACAGTTGGGCATGAAAAAAGATCCTTAAGAGACATTTTTATGGTTGTTGGTCTAATTCAAGAGAAATTTTCTACTAAAATAGTTTGGGAATGTATTTGACATAAAAAAAAATTATTGTTTCGTTGGACTGTGTGGTTTGGAGTGGCTCAATCATTCTCAAACATTCTTTTATCACTTGGTTGGTGGTGTTGAAAAAATTATAAACAAAAGATCGAATAATGCAATGGGACTGCCATGTTGATGTTATCTGCTTGTTATGTGGGAAGAGATCATTTATTTAGCAGCTGCAACTACTCGTTAAGGCTTTGGAAGCTATATTGTAAGAGTGGAATATATCTTGCTCTCATTATTGCTGGACTGATATACTTACCTAGATTAAGATGGCGAGAAAGAGAAAATCGAAGAAAATTGTTACTCTTTGTCTCTCATGAAAGGGTTTCAATTACTACATTTGATAGGAGTGTAATAGAAGATAGCATGGAAAGTGTCCAAATTGAAAGATTTTTTTTTATCATAATTAGAAAGGATGTAAGATAAAAATTTTTACAAAATAGATTTACTACTTACTTTATTAGTCTGATGTTGGTTTGTACAGGGTCTATTGATGAATTTTGTATGTATTTTTTTTTAATCTTTAGATGAAATGAAATTTTATTTATAAAAAAAATCTATTTTAAGTCTTAAAAAATATAAAATGTTCTTAAATTTTGAAACCAAAATTTTATAAGTAAATATCTAGCAAATTCACCTAACTTTTATTGAGTTTTCAACTATAATTTAAATTTCTTGAAACATAATTTTTAAGGTAGTCGTTAAAAAAAATTATAAAAGAATTTATAAAAACTAATAATGAGTGGATTCAATTTTTTTTAAACAAACTAATAGTGATTACAGTACTATCTGTTCTAGAATATAAACATCCACCAGTTAACATTGATCGCTTAATCACTCTATTGACATTGTTGGTGCCCAAACCCGTAACCTCTAGGAACAATAATCGTTCCTTTAACCACTTGGGCTAGAGGGCTCGTGCATTTGGATTTAATTTTTAAGTGATGTTAGATAAAAATCAGATGATTATATGACATTTTAAGATTATATCATAGTATTATTTGAATATATATAATATATAAACTAAGAATTTAATATATATCAAAATTACATATTTATCACCTGAAAAATTATTACGAGTAATTATTTCAATTTAGGTGTTAGAGAATCTGTTTAAGATTAGGATTTAAGTATATTAGTTTTAAATTTAAGGTTATTCTAAAACCTTAGATGTAGAGTTAAAATTTAGGGTTTATGATTAAATCTAAATTCCTAATTATATTATCTTAAAACCTAAACTTAAACCCTAAACCTTAACTACAAATACTAAATTTTAATCACTTACACTGAAACCCCTACATTTTCTAAACTTCAAATTAAAACTTATAAATTTAAAATTAAAACATTTATAAAAGTAAATAAAATTCTACCATCTATATATAAAATAACAATCTTAATCTTGTTAATAGTGGTATAATAATTTCAAGGATTAACTATTCGAGTGTTATCCAACTAATTAAAATATTTATTTTGGTCACCGAACTATCGAACTCGTCAATCAAACAACTCGTCACCTTCTTTGTTAGAATTTTAGACGATAATTAAAATTGATCGATTTAATAATTCAATAATTAAAATACATGTCTTAAATTAATTAGGTTACCAATTTCATCTACAAACACTTCATTATGCCAAAGCTTTACTTCAATTGATCGATTTACTGTATTTTTATAATATATTTTTTATTATTTTTTTGATATATTTTTTTATCATTCTTTTTACATATATTAAATATTATTTGATGTCGCTCAAAGATTATCAGATATTTTATTTTCTAATTTAGATTGTCGGTGGTTATAAAAAAATTAATTTATCTATTATTGTTTGTCGATGTGATAAAATTTATATTGTGTCGCAATCTGTCTTATAATTTAGATTTTTTTTTATTTTTTATCTCGTAAAATATCTCGTTTAAATAAAAATAAAATATATAAATATTTTTAGATTGTTTGACTATATATATTAATATCAAGTGAATTTAATCCAATAACGGTTTGGGTGCTATTTTTTTTATTATTTTAACTTTGAGCTTCAAAGTTGAACACCAGCTTTGTTCTTGAGTTGTAATTTGTTTTTTTTAATCTTAACGAAGGTTAATTAGTTATAGATAAAATTGTATTTGGGTCACTTAATTATAAATAAAGTTATATTTGGATCATTTAATTATATAGATAATATTATATTTGGGTCGCTCAATTATTAAAGGTTATACTTGGATCACTCAATTATGGGTAAGATTACATTTAGGTCATCTTAATATTTAAAATATATATCAATTTATGTATTAGATTAATTAATGATCTCTAATGAAGTACTTTAGTGTCGACGAGAGTATATAAGTAATTTGAAAGAAAAAAAAGACTATGTTGATGTATTTTTTTCTCAAAACATTACGGGTGACCCAAATATAATCTTACTCATAATTGAGTGACTCAAGTGTAACCTTTGATAATTGGGTGACCCAAGTATAAGCTTTAATAATCGGGTGTCTCAAATATAATATAATTAAATGACTCAAATATAATTTTATCCCAAATTGAGTGACCATTATAATTTACCCTACTTTTTATGTAGTTTGACATCTGACTTTAACTTTGATATGTAAGTTGACACGTTAATAATTTTTTTTTAAATTTTCAAATAATAATTAAAATTTCATTTATAAATTAAAAGTTATCTAAAAGTGTTAAGATTTTAGGAATAAAGTAATCTATGAGAATAAGCATTTTGATCTATCATTTTTTGTTATTTTTATTCGAGCATATGTTAGAAAATATTCTGAGGCACAAATTATTTTTTCACAATCAACAGTGAACTCAAGTAATCGTTGGTCTCCACCACCGGAAAATGTTATCAAGGTTAATTTTGATGCTGCTTATGATCAGAGGACAAAATCTTCATTTTTAGAAATTATTTTTCGTGATCACAACGGTCTTATTATGGGTGCTGCTACTGTACCAAATTGTCATATTTTTGACCCATGTGTAGCAGAAGCATATGCATGCAAACAAGCTATCAACCTAGCTCAGGAATTGTTCTTCAAAAAAGTACTTATCAAAGGGGATTCTCTCACAGTTATCAAAAAACTTCTTTCGCTAAAATGGAGACAAATCTCTTATTAGCATGATAATTTCAGACATCAAAAATAATTTGAAGAATTTCGAGCACATTATTTTTCAACATACCACGAGGATTTGTAATAAGGTAGCTCACCAATTGGCTTATCATGGTCGAAGTTTATCTTTATTGACTATCTAGATCGAAAAAGCCCCCCACAAGTAGAGAATATAGCTGTTAAAGATCGTTGGTGGTCCGATCCACTCGAATAGCTACATTGGTTGTAGAAGTCTTCTTCAAGTTGTCATTTGCACAAGTTATTTTTGAAGGTTTGATGGCTTATTCCTTTCACTGTAATTCTAAGCATTTTCTTATGAATTCGGTATATCGAATTAGATATGCAGTGGAAGTTTTGTTTTTGCTGGCAATCTTTGTCTATACTCTTCAGATCATCTCCTAAAAGAAGGTTGTTGTTTTAGTTTATTTTTTTTAGTTTTGTTTGTCGTTGACGTGTTTGTCTTCTGTCTTGACTTTGTTAGTTCTTATGATGAACATTTTTAATAAAAGCCAGCATTACCTTTTAAAAAAAAGTGTTAAGATTTATATATCAAAGTTTAATTTATATTACCAACAGGGGTTGGTTTAAGTGGTAAGCAACTTGGTTATGCTTAAGCAAGTCTCAGGTTTGAGAGGTTGTGTATACAGAAAATCCTTGTTGGGAGACTTATCCACCAAAGCTAGGTGTGCGACGCGGGTCGGTCTGGATTAGTTAGGGCTAGACTCTAGAACTAGAAGAACAATAAAAAAATAATTTATATTAAAAAACTGTTAAAATCAAATCTAAAGTTAGTGGTCAAATCGTAGATAAAATCAAAATTTGGAGGATAAATTGTACCAAAAATATCATGAACTAAATTGCATACTAAAATAATTATTTATCATTTATAAAATAAATTATTATTATTTATCTTAGATCGTTGAATGAAAATACATAGACGGATGACGTTATATTCTTTTTTTTTATAAAAATATTTATATTTTCGGTTATTAATCTCAATCATATATTTATTCTCATCCAATGGTAGAGATATATTTGATTCGATTTTGATTTAATTTTGTAAGATATTTTAGTAACAATAGGTTTTTGGTTTGATTAACCTCCGTTTTCTGTTTTTTCATATTAACATTAGTTTTAATTTAAAAATATTTTATTTTAATAAAATATCTTTATTTTATGACTTTTGAATGTTAAATGGTAAAATTTTAAGATGTTTCTTTATAAATATTTATTAAAAAATTATTTTTAAATAAAAATTAAAAATATATTTATAATATTTTAAGTATAAAATATATATATTTTCTTTATAAAAATAATTAAAAAAATAAATTCGATTTAACTCGATTAACCATGATTATAAATTTATGAACCATATTGCCTCGATTTGGTTCGATTTTCGATTCTGTGATTAATCATGCTCAACCCTATTTGACGATTAAAAAAGGTACAAATCTTAAAAATTTTATACGATATAACACCATTTAATTATCAAAATATTTAATATAATTTATTTCATCATTGATTATACGATATAAGAAAATATTGCACCATTTAATATATTTAATATAATTATCAAAATATATTTACTCTCGTTTAGTTTTGTCACTGATTATATTATTTTATATTAATTATACGAAATAAAATATGATTTCATTTTTTAAAATAAACCCATAATATAACGTAGAAGGCGTATAAAACATGAAGCAAGTCTAAGGATGTAATCGGGATGAAACTTGAAGGACAAATATAAATGATAATAAAATAGGGAAATGTCTAATTAGTAAGCATCCAATATAAAATTTCAAAAATAAAGGGTCATGATTTATTTTGCTTAATTTTGAAATTGATAAGAATTTAATTATTATTTAAATTAAGAAAAATAGACTTAATTTGTGTAATTTCAAAATAATTAAAAATCTAAGGAGTATTTAAATAAAAAAATGTGGTTCAAGACTTGATTTTTGTAGCTTCAAAACTAAGAGTATTTGGATCCATCAAAGTTAGGGAGGGAAAAAACTTATTTTTCTTAATTTCAAAAGTACAAGAAAATTAAAAAATTATATTATTTAGATCGGTTCAAATCTGATTTAAATCTTCGGTTTTAGTTCGGTTCTATGATGATTTTGGTTCGGTATTGGATCGAGTCGATTGATTTTCAATTTAGTTGATTTTTGGTTCAATTATTTTTATTTCGATTGATTTCGGTTCGGATCAATATTATGTTAGCAAGAGATCGATCAATTTCAATGTAGTTAGATTTTTACACTCTATATAGTGTGTATGTTTGGAGAAATTATTCTATAGACCGGTTCCACCACGTCATCCATGGTCCTTAAGAACAAAAAATAAATTCACGTCATCATTTTTTACACATCATCTGCACACTCATAATTTTAATTTTCAAATCATCTCTAAATAAAATATATTAAAATTAAAAAAATAATGACGTGGATTTGTTTTTTAATTAGGGTTTAGGGTTTAGGGATTGGGGTTAGGGTTTAGGGTTAGGGTTTAGTGTTAAGGCTTAGGGTTAGGGCTTAGGGTTTAGAATAAAAAATAAATTCACGTCATCATTTTTTTTAATTTTAATATATTTTATTTTGAGAGATGATTTGGAAATTAAAATTATGAGTGTGCAGATGATGTGTAAAAGATGATGACGTGGATTTGTTTTTTTGTTCTTAAGGACCATGAATGACGTGGTGGAACCGGTCCATAGAATAATTTCTCGTATGTTTGACTTTTTGGTGAATTGTACAACAGTTTCCATAAAAGAAAATCCTTTTTCTATAACTTTACTTCACAAATTTAAATATTTTTTATTTTGTGTTGCTTTTTGTTCGAGTTACTTTCGATTTGATTCGGTTAAAAATTGATTTGATTATATTTCTGATTCACCTAAAATTTTAAATTAATAGTCATTTAAAAGAAAATCCTTTTTCTATAACTTTACTTCACAAATTTCTTGAGCAAACTTATCTCTTTAGTTAAGCAATGCCATTGCTCTAATTACAATCATCATTTATGATTTGGAAGGAAATGTTAATAATTGATTTAAAATCTTAATTAAATTAAGTGAAAGCAAAACAGTAATTAGTGGTATGATAATTCTTTAGGATTTTATCATGTGCTATTTGAGAATTAAACATATAACACTAAAGTCAAATTGAAAATTGACTCAAAGGTAATATATATTAGGTATAAGCTATATAAGTGACGATAAATATATCATGGCTAAGTTTTAGCACGTTATTTATGGAACAAAATATGATATAAAAAAATTAATGAGATGGTAATTTTTAAGGATTGATCTCATATACACGTGGTGGAGATTTACTCATAATATAATTTTTCCTTGTTTAAGGGCATTGATATACATTTATGGAAATTATTAGGGAAAGAGTGTATATTTATAATTATTAATAGGGGTGGGCAAGATCGGGTACCCGACCAATTTGAATAGAATTGGTCCTGGTCCAGGTAACCACCGGTTCTTGAAAATTGGAACTAGTCCCGATCACATCGTGTTCTAAAATTTAAGAATCGATCCTGTTACTGGTGGGTACCGGTTCTAATATTAGGTACTCGATCAATTAGTTTATTCTTTAAAAAAATTGAGTAATTAAAGAAAAAATAATTCAACCACCAATAATAATATTAAATAATAAAAATAGAGTATTGTAGACTTGAAAATTAAAGTTTTAAAACTAGTCATATTCATAATATTCATACATAAAAAAAAAGTTTGATAAGAAAAATAAACAAAAAAAATAATATCGGATACTTGGTATTGGTTCCAGTTCTACTAGGTACCGGATCTAGAAAATCAAGATCTAGTCTCGGTCCCGGTTATGACCGGAACCTAAATTGTAGATCCAGTCTCGATCCCACAAAAACCAATATCAGATAAAAATCCACCGAATCTTATCGGATCCAAAACCGTGTAATCGAGTTTTTTGCCCACCCTTAATTATTAATATTTAATCTATTGATCACTTAATTTAAATTCAATACGGTTAAAATTAAAAAAATAATAATAAGAGAATGTACCTTTAAATATAAATATGACTAAAATAGTCTCTTAATCCGGCCAACCAAATAAAAAAGTACATAAAAATCATCTTTATTGAGTAAGTATATTTGACCAGTTAATCAAGTTACGTATCTTTGTTTTATTATATTCTTTTAGGTCATGATTCTAGACCCACTATGAACAATTTTCTTCCTTCCACTAGAGTCTCCCTTCTCCTTCCCTCCTTTCTAGATGAGATTAGAATTTGATTTTGGGATTTGTTAAAAAAAACATAATCGAATCCGGTAAATGGTCTGAATGGAAAAGAGAATGATATTTATTTTAGAGATCCGAAATAAAATCATTTTATCTATAAAGTGTATATATTTTGTGAGAGGGTTAAAAATATGCATAAAATTTTTTTAAAAAAATCATCTTTTCTTTTATTTATGGTTAAAATTATATATTTTTTTTCCTGAATTTTACTTCAAGGTGTAATTTGATATATTTTTAGTTTGGTTAGATATCATAAATTGGTTTTAAGATTCAAATCGGTATCTAAAACGTTTTGGGTCCCTTTAAGTACATGAACTTCTCTTCATAGTTCAAGTTGGTACCTAAGCTTCGCTTCATTGTTCAAATTGATCCAAATAAATAATTTATCTTAAGTACATTTTGAAGCAAAAAGTGAATTTCTGGTACCAATTTAAATAAAAAATTCGAATTTAGGCATCAAATTGAACCTTAAAACTATTCAAGTTCCTATTAAATAAAAAAAATCAGGTACCAAATTGCATCTTAAAGCCAAATTCAGGTATCAATATAATATATTTACCCTTTATTTTACTCTGTATAAACGACAACACCGCACGCGCGTATCTCCCACATTTTAACTTTTCCTGCAATTGCAGTGCGCCAATCGTGAAGTTTCACGCGAGCATCTCCCAAATTTTAGGTAGGGTGTTTAAAAATATTCGATTTGATTATTTATTGACTTGATCTGATTTTTATTTTTAGATCAAGTATTTAATTTAATTCTAAGTTTTTTGATAATCATAATATTTTAAGTTCTGAATTATCCAAAAATCTGAAAAATATAAAAATTATTTTTTTTAATATTAATCTTATTCTATTTAATAATTTAGTGTTTATTATATTTAAAAATTTTAAAAATTAAAATTTTTATAATTATGAATCTTATTGTATTTAGTAATTTATTGTTTATTATATTTGAAATTCTAAAATTTTTATAAATATAATCTTTAAATTGAAAAAATTAGTATAATCAAATTATATTTTTGAATAATCAAATATCCGACTATCCGATATCTGAATATACAAATATCCTTTTTTCTGGCTCAAATACAGATCACTATATCATTCATCCGAAGATCTATAAAAATCGGATGCGATCCAATATCCGATAATGAACACCCCTAATTTTGATGTGAATTTGAACTTTCCGCTAATTGAATTATATACGCGTGGAACCCACGCGCATCGGTTAAATCTAATTTAGAAAAGGTTTAATTTCACTTAAAGTCTCCAAATAATGGTTGATATTCTAAATTGGTCCAAAACTTCAAAATGTTTTAATTCAACTCATCATACTATAATGTCATTTGTTCAATCTAACCATCGAACTGAACATTAAACATTAGCTTGGATGTAATGAAAGTGTTGAGCATTATTAACCGTAAAATTGAAAATAGATGTAAACTGAGATACTGATCGGTTTACGGTTCATAGATTTATAAATTTTGGTTAATCCAACCAATTTAACTTAAATTGAATTTAATATTTAATTAATTTATAATTATTTTATAATATAAAAAATATGTATTCTATACTTTAAATATATAAATATATTTTTAATTATTATTATTTTACTTAAAAATAAAATTTTAATAAATATTTATGAAAAACATCTTAAAACTTTACTCTTTAATGCTTAAAAGTTATAAAATAAAAGTATTTTGTTAAAATAAAATATAAAATTTTAAAAACTAAAAAAACTAAAAACTGAAAGTTAACCGAACCAGAAACCGATGATTATTAAAATAATTTATCGAATTAAACTCAAATCTAACCGAATACATCCCTAATTTAATGCGAAGTATTTAAAGAACCTGACTCAAATTTTATGCTAAGTTATTCAAATATACCCTTAAAAACTATTACTTAGATAATAGTTTCGTCCAAAATAATTTAGATTAACACCTCATTTCTACCCACATGGGAAAGTTTATGTCTAGTTCAGAGTGAATTTAGAAACCATATCTAGTCCAATGCGAATTTTATATAAAAATTTCGATAAATTAAATTATTTATCTTTTTATCTACTTAGTTAATACGAAACTCAATTCTAGTGAAGCACAATTTTATAACCTGCTTTACATAAAATACGAGTTTATCTTACGTGGGCAAAAAAAAACTATTTATTTAAATAACTTTAAAAGAGAGTTATTTATCTAAATAATAATTTCAAGTTGGCACATTAAAATAATTATGATTGCATTTTCGTTCCTATAAAACATATAATTCAATTTTGATCCTCCTCAAAATTATAACAATCTGACACATTATATCTTTATCGTGTTAACTTTAAACTATCTGTAATTTTATATAATTATTTTAAATTTTGATCATATATTTTGAAAATACTCCACTGTGAAATTTGCCCAAGATGATGACTAAGTTGATTGAAGGACCTGACTAATTGTATTTGAATGTTATGAGATTTATGGATCAGTTTAGAATAAGTTATAATTTAGGGACGTATGCTGCAATTAAGCCAAAAAGTTCCTTTTTTATTTATTTGCCAGGCCTGATCGCCTTTCTATCATATTGCTATATTGTCGGCTTCTTTCCCAGAAAATTAATATTAAAAAAATCAGAGAAAGTAGAGAAAATGGAAAGAAAGCTGCTTTACCTTTTAGCTTTTGATTTTCATTTGGCTTTGTCTCTCTGATTTCCCGGAGACAGGTCTGTTTCATTCTCCTTGATCAAAGTTCCTTTTCTCTTTTTTTATTTGAATCTTTCTCGTCGGATTCTGGACCCAAAACGGCGAGCTTCAGGTCACTGGCGGTTAACACTCCGGGAAGTTAGTTTGCCTTCTCGGAACCGATTGAAGAAGGAAATGCTTTGTGTGATTGAAATACCAAAACGAATCAAAAGCCTTTTAAGAGGAAAAAAATTCAGCTCCGAAATGAACTAAGCTTTGATTATTTACTATCAGGGATTTAGTTTCTATTTTCTGGGGGAGGGGGATTTTTTAATGTGAATGAAGGTGGCGGCAGCGACGACGGCGGGGGCGTTTCCTCGTAGAGTTGAAGTTGAATTTATGGTTGAGAGAGTTGTTCTCTTTTTCACCATTTCTTGGAGCAAAACAAGTTATTGGATTCGCTAAGAAAAGGGGGTTTATTGATTTTTTCCCCTTAATTGAACCAAATTTGCAAGAAGCATGAAGGCTCCACCAAATGGATTTTTGGCAAATCCTGCTGAAGGTTTGCTTGTTTATTTTTCTTATCAATTTCTATTTTATTTGAATATTTAGAATGTTTTTTGCTTAATTATTTGTTGTTGAATGGATTCCCCACTAAATTGTTGTTGGTTTAAAGAAATTTAGTTTCTTGTTTAGTATCATTTAATACTTTATATTATGATTTTTTTTGAGAAATCCTTTAAAATCCCATTTCCATAAAAATGGAAAGTAGGTAACAATAAGAGAAGAAATGAAGTTATTGTAACTGAACTGAGTGTCAAGTTTTCCTTTTTTTAGAGGAAAAGATTTGGGTTTGGGATCATTTAATATCATTTGCAAATTGGAGGTGAAACAAGGGGGAAAATGAAGTCTTTAATTATAGAAGAATATTCATGATAACCTTTTTCATGAACTGGCAATCTGGAAAAAGAAAGAAAGTGGAATTAATAATTCATACACTATGGAATTGGGGATTTCTTGCTTTGAGTCTATAATTCTATAAAGTCAATTCTTAACATGTCTATCCTACTAAAAGTTTGAAGGATATGTATATTGTGAATCTTTTGGTAGTTGAAGCTTTTTATGACTTTTCCCCCATCTTGTGGTTTTTTTGGATGTTTGATAATATTCTGGTTGGTTTCGGTAACGCAGGAGAAAGGAAGGGTATCAATTCAGAATTATGGCATGCTTGTGCTGGGCCACTTGTTTCTTTGCCGCCAGTTGGAAGTTTGGTGGTTTACTTTCCTCAAGGCCATAGCGAGCAAGTGAGTCGTTTTCGGCATTCATTCCTATGGAATAATTGTTTCTGAGTATAGTCTTTTATGAAACTTCGTACTAATTAATATATTTTCTTGTCAGGTTGCGGCTTCAATGCGGAAGGAGACTGATTTTGTTCCAAGCTACCCTAACCTTCCTTCCAAGTTAATTTGCATGCTTCATAATATCACATTGCATGTAAGCAAAAGCAAGCCATCGTTATCCCAATTTTTTTTTTCTTTAAAACATTTACGGGAAAGTAGTTGTTCCTAAATGAATTTGTGCATTTATCCCGAGATTTGCTGCACTATTTGATTGACAATATTGCTTTTCCTTTAAGCTGAGTTGTTGTTGGCTTAGGTACTTGGTGCATCCATGTACTCATCTGGATGGTGTAGATAACTTTGTTACTGTTAGAAATGATCTAAAAATGCAAGTTATAAGGTTCTTTGAAGCCTCTAATTTATTCGTTTTATTTAAATTTTGAATCAGGCTGATCCGGAAACTGATGAGGTCTATGCTCAGATGACTCTTCAACCTGTAAGCAAAGTAGGTCAGCTGGTCAATTTGAGAATTACTATATAAATATGGCAGTAACTGCCTCTTTTTTCCTTCCTGAAATTTTGGAAGAATTTAAGTAGTATTCTACAGTGTGACAGGGAAGCATTGCTGGCATCTGATATGGGCCTCAAGCAAAGTAGACAACCTGCTGAGTTCTTTTGCAAGACTCTTACAGCTAGCGACACTAGCACTCATGGTGGATTTTCTGTGCCTCGTAGAGCAGCTGAGAAGATCTTCCCCCCTCTAGTGTGTAAAAATTTTCAATATTTCAATTTCTATTTTAGGATTTGAGAGGCATGATGTATGCATTTCGTGCCCACTTTTACTGACTAAAATGATAATATTTGGTAGGATTTTTCGATGCAACCACCTTCTCAAGAGGTAGTAGCTAGAGATTTACATGGGAATACATGGACATTTCGACATATCTATCGAGGTATAAGTCTCTTCTATATGTCACTCTTCTTCTGTTTCACAAGGAAAAGTCTTTGCTTTTTTGCTGCAAAGCGATCATCACTTGCTTTTTATTAATGTTCTCATAAATACATTTATTAACACCCTTACTACTCAAAACAGTTTGAGGATAAAAACTTCATCATTCAAAACTTTACACTTAATCTTAATTAATAATGCTTTTTGTGATACTAGTCATATCATTCTGTTCACTGTATTATGCTACTCAAACGAATTCGTGAATAAAGAAACAAAATAACATGCTTAAATGCATAATGGCTTCTTTGCAGGTCAACCGAAGAGGCACCTTCTGACTACTGGTTGGAGTGTCTTTGTTAGCAACAAAAGACTTTTTGCTGGTGATTCCGTTCTTTTCATAAGGTATGGTTCATATAGATACATATATAGAGGTATGCATACATATATCTTTTTATGCTACTTAACTGAACTCCTTGCTTAAATGTAGAGATGAGAAGTCCCAGTATCTCTTGGGTATAAGGCGAGCTAATAGACAGCAGTCACCTCTCTCTTCATCGGTGATTTCTAGTGATAGCATGCATATCGGGATACTTGCTGCTGCGGCTCACGCTGCTGCAAATAACAGCCCGTTTACTATATTCTACAATCCAAGGTATTGCTGCCTATAACATATTTTGAGTGTCCTTTAATTCATTGTTATCATGTAGTCTTCATCTTTTTTTTCCGTAAAAAAATTAAGGTCTTGATATGTCTTAATATTTTTTTTGAAATTTTGATAGGGCTAGTCCTTCTGAGTTTGTGGTACCCTTGGCTAAGTATAACAAAGCCATGTATACCCAAGTTTCTCTTGGCATGCGGTTTAGAATGATGTTTGAAACCGAGGAGTCTGGAGTACGCAGATACATGGGTACGATTATTGGTATCAGTGACCTGGATCCTGTGCGATGGAAGAATTCACAGTGGCGTAGTCTTCAGGTATTCTTTGGACGTTCTCTAATAGTAGGAATGCAGGTGTTGTCCATTTTTATTCTGCACCTTCTTTCCCGAAATGTCTGACATGATTTCAGTGGAAAATATATTATTAGCATGCACGTTTTAAGTTCATCTGTTTTACCCGTTATACTACATGGCTCTAATATATGTGAACTTGGCTACATAAATCTGTTTCTGCCAGGGTAACTTGTACATCTAGATACTTGTTGCAGCAGGAGAAAAAGCTTGTAATTTTTCGATTTTGGTAATTAACTTTTAGATCTCAACAGGTAGGATGGGATGAATCAACTGCTGGTGAACGGCCTAGCCGAGTTTCAACTTGGGATATTGATCCTGTTGTAACTCCTTTCTACATATGCCCGCCACCGTTTTTCAGGCCCAGGTTCCCCAAGCTTCCAGGGATGCCAGGTGAACCATATGATCAGATATATCTTGCTATAAAGAAGGACAAATAACAGGAAAATTAAAGAACTTAGTTCTAAGCTTTGGAGATGCTTTTGCAGATAATGATGGTGATGTTGAGAATGCTTTCAAGAGAGCTATGCCCTGGCTCGGAGATGACTTCGGCATGAATCATTCGCCTAGTTCAAACTTACCTGGTATGAGTTTAGTTCAGTGGATGAGCATGCAACAAAATAATCAGTTTCCAGCTGCTCAATCAGGACTCTTTCCTTCAATGGTTTCTTCAAATCCATTGCAAAATAACCTTAGTGCCGACAATCCTTCCAAATTATTGAATTTTCAAGCTCCGGCATTACCTGCATCAAATATGCAGTTTAACAAAACTAATTCGAACCAAGTCAACCAGTTGCCCCAGGCGCCTATGACATGGCCCCAGCAGTTATTGCAGACTCCTCTGAATCAAAATCAACAACAGCAACTCTCCCAACAGCAGTTGCAGCGACAACAGTCGCAGTCTCATCTTCAACAGTTGCCTCAGCCACCTCTACAGCAGCAGCAGCAGCAGCAACAACAACAAAGACCACAGCTGCAACCGCTGCCAGCACAGCCGCTGCAGCAGGAACAAAGTCAACAGCCACCGCAGCAGCAGCAGCAGCAGCAGTTGCAACAACAATTTGTATCAGCTCAAGTAAATAATGGCATCACTGCCTCAAACCATATCCTGAATCAAAATTTGCATCAGCCAAGTGTTTATTCTCAGATTCAGCAGCAGCAGACAAGCAATAGCCAGTCAACTCAAACTATCCTTTTGGCTAATAAGACTTCATATCCTTTAACATCATTACCTCAAGAGACACAGATTCAGCAACAGATGGAACATCAGCCTAACCTCGTACAGAGCCAACAACAACAGATGCAATTGCAGCAAAGTCTGTCCCAGAGGACACTGCAGCAGCCGCAGATTTATCCACTGGCTCCGGGCCTCTCTGAGCAACAGCTTCAATTACAACTATTACAGAAATTGCAGCAACAGCAGCAGCAGTCGTCTCAACAATTACTCTTACCAACTGGATCGCAGTTGCTGTCTCCTGTGATGCAGCAACAGCCAATGCATCAACAAAACCAACCATCACAGCAGTTGCCTCTTTCTCAGAGTACACAAACACTTGGCAGCAATGGCTTTTCAGCATCAATGCTCATGCAACCTCAACAACCTTTGGTGAGCCAACCCCCGAGTCAGAACAAACCACTTATGGCAATGAGAACCCGTTCTGGTCTTACAGATGGTGATGCTCCATCGTGTTCAACCTCGCCTTCTACCAATAATTGTCAGGTTCCACCATCAAGCTTTCTAAGCAGAAGTCAGCAAGTACCGCCCATATTGGTGACAGATCCAGTTGTTGAGCCTGCAACTACACTGGTTCAGGAGCTTCATAGCAAGCCGGACCTCCGAATCAAACATGAGCTACCTGCCTCCAAAGGTCCAGAACATTCCAAGTACAAAAGTACTCTGCCGGACCAATTAGAAGCATCCTCTTCTGGAACATCATACTGCCTGGACGTAGGCACCATCCAGCATAATTTCTCCCTCCCCACCTTTCTGGAAGGTGATGTCCAATCACATCCTCGGAACAATCTTCCATTGACACCTAATATTGATGGACTGGCACCGGACACTCTGTTATCAAGGGGATATGACTCTCAAAAGGATCTTCAAAACCTGCTTTCTAATTATAGTGACAATCCAAGAGATATTGACACAGAGATTTCTACTGCTGCAATAAGCTCTCAGTCGTTTGGTGTTCCAAACATACCTTTCAAGGCTGGGTGTTCAAATGAAGTTTCCATAAATGATGCAGCAGTTTTGAATGGTGGATTGTGGGCCAACCAAACTCAACGGATGCGAACATATACAAAGGTATGTAAGAAGCTCTAAAATAGAAACATCACATATACAGATAATCAGATTTTTTTAACCTCAAGAGTTTCCGAGTCTAAACACAAGTTCAAGTTAAACAAAACAAGTATTGTTTTTGTTGATATTATTAATATGAGTTATCAATAGCAAATAATTAGGAGTTCTAGTCTAGTTTGAATTCTATTCCTATCTATAAGTCTTTTAGATAGAGTTTATCTTTAATTAGTATTTTAGAGTTTTATTCTACTTATACTTAGTAATTAGTCTATAAAAGGACTAAGGATCTGTTCTTTAAAGCATTGAGTTTTTTAATAAAGTTTCAGAGAGTATTTTTTCTCTCAAATTACTCTATAAGGTATCTGCATCACAAGTAAAAGATAAATGATCTTTATTAATAAATAAATGTGGGAAAATCTTTTGAAGATAACTAAAACTTGGATGTCCAAGACGAAAATGCCAAAGTAAGATATCACTAGAACCTAATACACAATTACATTTGGGGTCCTTCTAATATGAAGAATATTAACGGGGCTAGATGGTTTGTTTCATTCATATATGATCATACTAGACTTACTTGGACTTTCCTAATGAAAAATAAGTTTGACACTAAAAATATTTTCAAGTATTTCTTCTTCATGGTTGAAAATCAGTTCCACAGTCGAATAAAAATCTTTAAGAGTGATAATGGTAGTGAATTCTTTGCTACTTCTTTAGGAAAATATTTTAAAGACAAAGGTATTATTCATATTAGTTCATGTGTTGATACTCCACAACAAAATAGAGTGGCTGAAAGGAAAAATAGACACTTGTTAGAGGTGGTTCGATCTTTAATGATATCCTCAAATATTTCTCATTCTTTTTGGGAGAAGCTTTACTTCATGCAACGTTTCTCATTAATAGATTACCTAGTAGAATTTTGGGTTTTAAAACTCCTAAGGAAGTCTTTCTTCAGAGTTTTCCATTCTTTAAGCCTTTAACTTGCACTCTACCTTTAAAATTTTTTGGCTCTACTGTTTTTGTTCATATTCACAAACAGTTTAGGGGTAAGTTAGATCCTCGGGCTATTAAGTGTGTCTTCCTTGGTTATTCTTCACAAAAGAAAGGCCATAAATGTTACTCTCCAAAACATAAGAAATTTTTTGTTTCTATGGATGTCACATTTCATGGGACCTTACCTTATTTTTCAGATTCTAAAATTCAGGGGGAGCAATGGAATGAATTTCAGTCTCCTCAAATACAACTACCCCTAAATGAGCCGACACATACACTAGATATCACTCAAAATAAACCTCTTTATGATACTCATGAATCTGTTCCTGAACCTATAAACGAAAGTGAAAAATCTCCTACTACACCGAATGTCGTTCTAGAGAGCCAACTTGTAAATAAGGAACTCAGTGTCTATACAAGGAGAAATAAAAGACTTACTCAGGAAACTACACAACCGAAAACTGGTTCATGAAATGGAACCAATTCCATTATCCTTGAAGGAGGAAGGTGTGGAAAATTTAAATGATGATTGTGCTGTTGATACTTCTGATACATCTGACTTACCTATTGCTTTAAGGAAAGGTGTCAGGAAATGTACTAGTCACCCAATCCAGAGATATATAGCCTACGGAAAGTTAATGCCAAATTTCAAAGCATTTACAACAAAAATCGACAAGATACAGATTCCAAAAACTATACATGAAGCTTTACAAGATCCTAAGTGGAGAAAAGCTGTAGAGGATGAAATTAAGGCCTTGGAAGAAAACAAAACATGGGTGATGACTGAGTTGCCTCCTAGAAAAAAGGCAGTGAGTTGCAAATGGATCTTTACAGTAAAATACAACTCAAATGGAAGCATTGAAAGGTTCAAAGCAAGGTTAGTAGCAAGAGGATTTACTCAATCTTACGAGATTGATTATCATGAAACATTTGCACCTGTAGCTAAACTCAACACTGTGAGGATTCTCTGGTCTATTGCCGCAAACTTAGACTGGCCTTTACATCAGCTTGACATAAAGAATGCATTCCTGAATGGTAATCTAGAGGAAGAAGTTTACATGCACAGACCAGCTGGATTACCTGGCAATTCAAATCAAGTATATTAGCTTATAAAATCTCTATATGGCCTTAAAACAATCTCCTAGGGCCTGGTTTGATAGATTCACTAAAGTAGTCTTGAAAGTCGGCTACTATCAATGTCAGTCTGATCATACTCTATTTGTGAAGACTTCTTCAGGAAATAAAAGGACTATATTGATAGTCTATGTTGATGACATAATAATAACAGGTGATGATGATCATGAAATTAGAAAGATAAAAGTTTTTCTTGTCTCTGAGTTCGAGGTAAAGGACTTGGGTTACTTGAGATATTTTTTGGGAATGGAAGTGACAAGATCAAACTCTGGGATTATAATCAACCAGAGAAAATACATATTAGATCTTCTCTCAGAAACAGGAATGTTAGGGTGTAAGCCTGCAAAGACACTTATGGAATCAAATCTAAAATTTAAACATAAAGATCAAGGAGTTCCTACAAACAAAGAGCAATATCAGAAACTAATGGGTAAGCTAATTTATCTATCACTTACTCGATCAAACATTGCTTTTCCTGTAACCATTGTTAGTCAATTTATGAGCAATCCAAAAGAAGAACACCTAGAGGCAGTAATGAGAATTCTGAGATACTTGAAGGTGACTCCAGGACATGGAATGTTCTTTGCAAAGAATAACAGTAGAAAAGTGGAGATATTTACTGATGTAAGTTGGACAGGAGAATTGACAGCTAGAAGATCAACCAGTGGCTATTGTGCTAGAGTATGGGGAAATTTGGTGACATAGAAAAGCAAGAAACAACAAGTAGTTGCAAGAAGCAGTGCAGAAGCAGAGTTCAGATCGTTAGTAAATGGGATTTGTGAAGGAATTTGGATTCAAAGACTCCTATCAGACTCTAGCAAAAACTTTGAAGTCTTTTGTGATAACCAATCTGCAATAAGCATTGCAAAGAATCTAGTACAACACGACAAAACAAAACATGTGGAACTAGACAGACACTTCATTTCAGAGAAAATTACAAGTGGAGAGGCCAAGCTAAACTTTATTCCTACACAAGAACAGCTAGTTGACATTCTCACCAAGGCACTTCTAAGAAGCACCTTCGACAAGTTTACATCCAAACCGGGATTAGCCAATATCTACTCACCAATTTGAGGGGGAGTGTTGATATATTAATATGAGTTATCAATAGCAAATAATTAGGAGTTCTAGTTTAGTTTGAATTCTATTCCTATCTGTAAGTCTTTTAGATAGAGCTTATCTTTAATTAGTATTTTAGAGTTTTATTCTACTTATACTTAATAATTAGTCTATAAAAGGACTAAGGGTCTGTTCTTAAAGCATTGAGTTTTTTAATAAAGTTTTAGAGAGTATTTTTTCTCTCAAATTACTCTATAATTTACAGTTTTTATCACCAGTCTGATACATATATGTAGGTGCAGTTTTGTAGTTTCAGTAAGTCACAATGTTATTATAGTATAAGCTCTAAATGCTTGGTGCTGGTTTGAACTTGTGAAGGTGCAAAAGCGTGGCTCTGTGGGAAGATCAATTGACGTGACCCGCTACAAAGGGTATGATGAACTCAGGCATGATCTTGCCCGCATGTTTGGCATCGAGGGGCAGATGGAAGATCCACAAAGTTCTGAATGGAAATTAGTTTACGTGGATCACGAAAATGACATATTACTTGTTGGCGATGATCCTTGGGAGTAAGTGACGATGCTAGTTTGAACAAACTTTCAGCATTTGCTCTTTCTGTTTCAAGTCCCTAACTTTGTAATTTCTAATTCCTTGCAGAGAATTTGTAAGCTGTGTTCAGAGCATAAAAATACTGTCATCCGTGGAAGTACAGCAGATGAGCTTGGATGGTGATCTCGGAAACGTGGCAGTTCCTCCCAATCAAGCTTGCAGTGAAATTGATAGTGGAAATGCATGGAGAGGACACTATGATGATGCCTCAGCTGCCTCTTTTAACTGATAAAATTATCAAAACTCAAATGCTAAAACAGATTGATCTTTCTTTCTGCCATTGGACTTTGACTAAGCCTCATTCATGACTTGAATCTAATCAAGCCTTGAGAAGGTATGATTCAGAGGTGTTCAATTTTGAAATCACTGCCATAAAATCTTGGCAGAAGGATCTTGTATTAGCTTTAGCATCCACTCTTTTTACTCGGGAGCATGAGTCAAGCTATCATTGTATGTATAATATAAACCATATTTAGAGATGATCCGACATTATCAGCAAGATATACAATCAGCATATTTTTTTAGTGACTAGGTAACTGCTCTAATGACAATCTGCATCATTTTTTACTCATTTTGCAGCAGATACAATTGAAATTTTCTTTCAAGTGAACTGAAACAATGAAAATTTCCAGGGACAACAACAAACTTGCCATCACTTGTATTAAATTGTAGTCATAAACCTCACAACTTCATCTTTATCAGACCAACTAGGAGAGCACAGTCATTACATCAGATGCTCTGAGAGCAATATAATTAGCTCCATCATTGCCTTTGAAGTTATTCCCTGCATATTTGGAATATAAAACCGTGTTCCCCGGGGCGATAGATAGCGGCTTCCGGTTATCTTCCTCATCCAGAGTACCAGATCCAACAGCTATCACCTGTTTCATTTCATTCAGGGCATAGGTAAATATTTGTTTTTGCATCATAGCCGACAGCTATATGCCATGTTCCGATGACAAACATGTAATTGTTACTCACCATGCCAATGGAAGGTTTTTCTTTGCTTGCCTTGGTCAACAACAAGCCGCCGGCAGTTTTCTCGCAACCTGCAACAATCTACATTTAAACACTTGACATTCTACCAAAAAGGAATCCATGATAACACTGCAGTGAGATAGCAACCTTAATCGGCTTGAGGTCTTTAATGTCGTCTGTTTCAAGAATCCCAACAATGTTATCCTCCTTCAAGATAAGATGATTTGAACCATTGAACTCAACCTCAGTTCCAGCATACTTGGAATATATGACCTGGGCACCAGTCTATGCAAACATAGGATTTCGAAAGTAAACATTGACGCAACGACGAATGCGGAGAAACAAAGCGAAGAATGTCAATTCCTGAAATCGACCTTACCGGAGCTTTCCAAGTTGGTCTTCCCCTCACCGATGGCAACCACTTCACCTCCCTGAGGCTTTGATTGAGCTGTTGTACTTGTTGGAAGCAAAATCACAACCTCAGTCTTCTCCTCAGCTTCTTTGATCTTCACCAACACTCTATCCCCCAACGGCTTAATCGAGGTATACTGATATAAACCAATAAAACCATACCATATAAGTAAGCATAATGTCACGACCCGCCAACAACAATGAGATTACTAAATCATCTTTGGGCATTCTTAAAGAATCCATACACCAAAGGAGCTTCCAAAATGACCTAGAATGGCCTACATCCATCTTAAGGATTCTATCACGCTCTAGAATGTTCCAGGAGATTCCACCGAGATCTAGACAAGTCTAAAAGGCCTGAGAAGATTCTAGAAGACTCTAGATAATTCTCGAAGGTTCTAGAACATTCTAGAAGGATGAAAAAGATGTTGAAAGCATCTAGAACATTCTAGAAGGATCAAGACTATTCTAGAAGACCTTGAAAGACCCTAAAAAGATTAGGACTACTCTGAAAGCCTATAGAGTTCTCTAGAAGATTGTAGATAGTTGTAGACATGTATAGATACAAGTAGATATCTCTAGAATAGTATAGATCATTGTAGATATTTATGGAGGCAAAATATAAGCCATCGGATCAAAATAATCTTAGCCGTCCATTAGGGACTTGGGGGCCTATAAATAGGACCACCCACCTCATTTGTAACCATCAAGAAAAAGTGTAAGCATCAAGCCTTGTAAAGCTCAAGAAAGTGTTCACTTCTTGCCTTCTCAATTCTCTTAGCTTTCTAGCCCTTCACTTGTCCAAATTAAGGCTTGTTAGCATAAATCGGGAGTGCTAACGCCACACGGATAGTTCGGGAAAGATTAAGTCCGTGACAGTTGGTATCGGAGCAAGGTTCGATCACACACGGGATATGGCCAAGATGGGGAAAAACCAAGTTGTTAGCTCGACCGAGGCAGAAGTCACTCAAGAGCAACGAGGGCGCGAGGAGGTAGTTGATCCTGTTGCAGCTAGGACACGAGCCAAGTCCAAGGATCAACTCTCTAGCTTGGAGTCACGCTTAACTCATGTGTAGGAAAGCGTTGGGGGCGTGGGAGCCCAAGTGGACGACCTTAATCAGAGAGTGGAAGGCCTTGAGGCGGAGGATGCCGAGATCCACACGGCCATGAGGGCCATGATGCTCAAGCTAGAGAAAACCTTGCTTGCGGAGATAGGTCAAGTTCGCGATCTTCTCATGAGAGAGCTCTCAAAGGTACGTGCTTCCTTTAAACAAGAGTTAGACCATATTCATACCCAAGTTGAGACACTACAAGGCGATGTTGCCTTTTGCAAACGTGCAATGGTCTCCGGGACCAACACCATTTATGAGGCTAGAAGGGTCGAGGTACCCAAGCCAAAGACCTTCAATGGATCACGTAACGCTAAAGAAGTAGACAACTTCTTATGGGGGCTAGAGGAATACCTAGCAGCTGTTGGCATCGTGGATGAGGCATCCAAAATTCAAACTGCAGCTTTATACTTCACTGACACTGCCATGCTTTGGTGGAGGAGAAGACGCTTAGACATTGAGAGAGGTACGTGCAATATCTCTATTTTTGGTGACTTCAAAAGGGAGTTAAAACGACAATTTTATCCCGAGAACGTCGAAGATAAGGCACGAGCTTGTTTACGAAGGCTCAAGCAATCAGGGAGCATCCATGATTACGTTAGAGACTTTACCAACTTGGTTCTCGAGATCCCTGGTCTCTCAGAAAAGGACTCACTCTTTAATTTCATAGATGGGCTTCAACCATGGGCGAAGACTGAGCTTAAACATCGGGGAGTGCAAAATCTTGCCGATGCCATAGCTGTGGCCGAAAGCTTGATTGATTATTCTAGACACAAAGAGTTCAACACCAAGCCGAAGGATAAAAAGAGTGGGGAAGCTGTAGGTTGGAGAGATAAGAGCCCTCGTAAAGATAACTACAATGAGGATCATTCGTACAAGTCCAAAGACTCATCCTCATGGAAAGGTAAAGTCAAGGATAAGTCTCAAGAAGCTCGAGGAACCAGAAGATCACCACCCAGTAAGTGCTTCATTTGTGATGGTGATCATTGGGTTCGAGAGTGCCCACAGAGACAAGCACTTAGCTCTCTCCTAGCCAAGCTCAAGAAGATAGTGATACTGAGAAACATGAAACTGATGCACAAATAGGATCCATGCAATTGCTTAATGTGATGCAATCCACCCCAAAGACTGAAGCCAAGGGGTTACTTTATGTGGATGTCATGATCAACGGGAAAACATCAAGGGCAATGCTTGACACAGGTGCATCTCATAACTTTGTTTCTCTTGATGAAGCAAAGAGATTAGGTCTTAAAGTTACAAAAGGTGGAGGATCCATCAAGGCAGTTAACTCCATTGCCCTACCCATCCAAGGTATTGCACACGGGGTCAAGACCAATATAGGGACATGGTTTGGCCATCTAAACTTTACAGTAGCCTCGATGGACGACTACAAGCTCGTCCTAGGTATTGATTTCTTTGACAGGGTCAAAGCCATTCCGATGCCATATGCCAACACTCTATGCATCACGGAGGGTCACCAAGCTTGTGTGGTTCCAACCATTAGGGCCACCAAGCCAAATTCTAAAGTGATCTCATCACTTAGAATGGAGGAGTATGCAGAGTTCAAGAATGTTGCACCTTCAAATCCGTTAAAGAGGCTACCACCAAAAGAAAAGATGGATCATATGATCACGTCTAAACCAAAACGAAAACAAGTTGGGAGTCCAAGAAAGAATAACAACAATTCCATGAAGACGCGACGAGGGCGTCGTGAGCTTAGGTGGGGGAGAATGTCACGACCCGCCAACAACAATGAGATTACTAAATCATCTTTGGGCATTCTTAAAGAATCCATGCACCAAGGGAACTTCCAAAATGACCTAGAATGACCTACATCCATCTTAAGGATTCTATCACGCTCTAGAATGTTCCAGGAGGTTCCACGAGATCTAGACAAGTCTAGAAGGCCTGAGAAGATTCTAGAAGACTCTAGATAATTCTCGAAGGTTTTAGAACATTCTAGAAGGATGAAGAAGATGTTGGAAGCATCTAGAACATTCTAGAAGGATCAAGACTATTCTAGAAGACCCTGAAAGACCCTAGAAAGATCAGGACTACTCTGAAAGCCTCTAGAGTTCTCTAGAAGATTGTAGATAGTTGTAGACATGTATAGATACAAGTAGATATCTCTAGAATAGTATAGATCATTGTAGATATTTATGGAGGCAAAATATAAGTCGTCGGATCAAAATAATCCTAGCCGTCCATTAGGGACTTGGGGGCCTATAAATAGGACCACCCACCTCATTTGTAACCATCAAGAAAAAGTGTAAGCATAAAGCCTTGTAAAGCTCAAGAAAGTGTTCACTTCTTGCCTTCTCAATTCTCTTAGCTTTCTAGCCCTTCACTTGTCCAAATTAAGGCTTGTTAGCATAAATCGGGAGTGCTAACGCCGCATGGATAGTTCGGGAAAGATTAAGTCCGTGACAATAAGCTGCAAACAGGGATGAACCAAGAGATGTTCAGCACCCTCATGAAATTTTCAAATAGTTTTTTTATTGATGATCTAATTTCGCATCCTCTAACATTTTGTAATATTAGTAAATATTCGTATTCTTAACATAAAATACTGTGTCCGTCTCTGATAATATATTCTACTTGAAGTTTTATTCTTCCATTGTTTTCTAAATAAATAATCTAGATTCAGAGAATTTAAACACATAGAACTGTAACAAGAAATACCTTAGGGGCAACAATGGCGGATGCTTCTACAACAAGGGCCTTTGGGTAAAAGACCCAGGCTTTAAACTCCCCAAAGAAGATAACTTTACAGTTGATGGTCTTAGCCCTTCAAAGGAAGCCATGTTCCTTACTGACACCGTCATTGTTGATGCTATTAGCTGAGATGTAGCCATTGTTGCATTGAAATTTTCCCAAGAAACAAACAAGTTTCAACTCTAGCAATTAATTTTTCTTGGTAAAAAAATAGAGGGTTTATTTTTAATAATAGAACATATATTTTTTTTGAAGGGAAAATAAAAGAACATATTTTTTTTTGATATAAAAAGAACATATCTTTGAAAGAGATGGGGACTTTGGGAAGTCACTGAAAATGGTAAGGGTTTGTTTGGGTCTGTCATGAATGGAGATGTGGGAGAAAGGAAATTAGGGATCTCAATCATGAAGGGTGGTGAGGACGAGAGAAAATTAGGGATTTCTGGAGTGGGATTGGGGATTTCTGAGAGGAATTTGGGGAAGGAGTCAAAAGGGGCTCGAGTTGGGAGTTTGACTGGTCTGATATCCAAAGAGATCAAAAGCGCACGTGAAGAATTAACTAACCCATGTGAAGCGACGTCGTTTGAGGAAGATAAGCAAGGAATGGGCTCGGGTCATAGTCCAGAAAGAAGCAAGCATTTGAAGGAAGGTCCAAGTCAAAGGCAGGGTCCGACAGCCCAAGGAGAGAATTAATTTTAATTATGTCTTGGTTGTTATTTCTGTTATGTGCCAGCTGTATATTAATAATGTCGTCCAACCCTAGGGTATATCATGGACGTTAGGAGTTGAGCAGGGTATCTTTTCATATAATTGTCATTTTTGAATTTTCTCCTGAAATCTATACAATCTTCTTCTTCTGAAATCTCATATTTTCTTTAAGTCCATTACAATTGGTACTCAGAGCAGGTTCGCAATCCAAAAGCACTGGGAAAATCCAAGAAACAACAGCAGATGCCGAACGGTGTGGATTTGGCTAATTTACAGAGACAAATGGAGAAAATGAAGGTGGAAAAGAACAACTTGGTAGATAGGATGGATCAGTTGGACACCAGCTTGGAGGAAGTTCGATCTGACCTAAGAAAGATCTTGGATGCGGTAACCAAAGCAGCAGAAGGCCCTGGAGCAGCAACTCCTAAAAGAACCCAGCAGAAACAGGAAAGTAAGAAATCTGTCCAAGTAACTTTTATCGATGATAAAGAACGGTATTCAATGAATATGAATGAACCAAGAATCTTAGCTTCTAAACCCCAAGTGATAACATCATCTAGTGGGAAATGGAAGATGGGGGAAAACTAGAATGAAAAAGGGGATACATCGATGCTACAAGAAGGGCCTAGAATAGAAAAGGATAGCCAGGATAACTTATGGACCTCTCTTAATCTTAAACCTAAGATAGAGCTCCATATGTTCGAAGGTGAGAACCCTAGAGGATGGATAAGGAGGTGTGAGAAGTATTTCGCTATATTCAATATACCTGAGAGCCACAAGTTGGAAATTGCAACCATGTACCTTGAAGGGAGAGCGGAAACTTGGTTTGATGGGTACATGATGCAGAAGCTTAGGGTGTCATGGCATGAATTCATTGCAGATTTGTGTCATCGATTCTGCAACAAGGATTATAAGGATGTAATTGAGGAATTTAATAAATTGGCCCAGAAGTCTACAGTGGAGGACTACTAGAATTGATTTGAGGAACTTAAACCTTTCATATTGCAATTGAATGCTACACTCAGTGAGGATTACTTTGTATCCAGTTTTATTAGTGGTCTTAAGGAAGAACTGAGGCACAGAGTCAGAATACATCCTCCTGGAAATCTTTGTGAAGCTTACAGACAGGCAAAATTATATGAAATTGCTTTGGAGATTGAACACAGGAAGCAGAGGTATCAGGTGAAGAGCACTTCTAATATGGTCCAATAGATGCAACAGAAGAATGCAGGCAATGCACTCAACTACAGACCTCTTAATCAGATACAGAACAACAAACAAACTTTGATAGATTACAGAAGGGCTAACAACCTTTGTTTCAAGTGTGGAGAGAAGTATAACCCAGGTCATCAGTGTAAAATGAAGCAGATGAATGTGATGGAAGAGGAGAGAGAAGGGGAGAAAGTGCTTGAAGAAGAGGAGGGGGAAGAAGAAGTTGATCATGAAGAAGAAACACCCAAGGAAACTGAACTGAAAATTTCCATGAATGCTTTAACTGGAAACATTGGGAGCAACACCTTGAGGATTCCAGGATCAATTAAAGGGAGAATGTTGAGCATATTGGTGGATAGTGGGAGCACACATAGTTTTCTAATTCCAAGTTGGTCAAAAGAAGGGACAGAGATCATTCCCACTCACCCACTGGCTATTACAGTGGCTAATGGGGAGAAATTGTATAGTGAAGCTATCAGCAGACAAGTTAGCTGGAAGATGCAAGGGCAAGAATTCGAGCATGACTTCAGAGTTTTGCAAATGGGAGGGAGGGATATGGTTTTAGGAGTAGACTGGTTGAGCAAATACAATCCAGTGACAATGGATTTCAGAAAATTGACTCTAAGTTTTGAAAGGGAAGGTCAGAACATCACATTGCAAGGGGGAAGGAAACAAGTGGGAATTAAAATGATTTCTGGAAAGAAAATGAAAAAATTGACAAAAAGGGAACCTGGTTGTTTTGGAGAGGTGTATTTGTTGAATTTGGAGGGACAAGAGGTGGAGGTCTCTGACTCCCTTAAGAGTATTCTGGAAGAATTTGCTGGAATTTTTGAAGAACCAAAAGGATTACCCCCAAAAAGGACTCATGATCATGCAATAGTCTTGAAACCTGGTACTAACCCTATCAACTTGAGACCCTATAGGTTTCCCTATCACCAGAAAACTGAAATTGAGAGGCAGGTGGCTGAAATGCTTGCTAACTCTGTTATTCAGACTAGCAAAAGTCCTTTTGCTGCCCCATGCTTGATGGTAAAGAAGAAGGATGGGAGTTGGAGGTTCTGTGTGGATTATAGACATCTAAATGCAGTTACAGAAAAGAATAAATTCTCAATACCTGTGGTTGAAGATCTGCTGGATGAGTTAAAAGGGGCTGGATATTTTTTAAAGATTGATTTAAGATCTGGCTATTGGTAGATCAGGGTGAAGAAGGCGGATATTTCTAAAACTGCTTTTAGAACTCACCAGGGACATTATAAGTTCAGGGTTATGCCCTTTGGCTTAACCAATGCCCCAGCTATATTTCAAGCATTAATGAACAGCTTATTTGAGTCTTATCTCAGGAAGTTTGTACTGGTATTTTTTGATGATATATTGGTTTACAGTCCTACACTAGAGGAGCATGGGAATCATTTGAGGAAGGTTTTGGAGGTGCTACAAAAAAATCAGTTGTTTGCCAAAAGAAAGAAATGCTTCTTTGGGCAACAACAAGTAGAATATTTGGGGCATGTGATTTCCAGGTCTGGTTCAGGTCTGGAGTAGCTACAGATCCTGAAAAGATTGAGTTAATGAGGAATTGGCCTGTTCCTAAGAACCTAAAGTCCTTGAGAGGGTTCCTTGGACTCACTGGTTACTATAGGAAGTTCATTAGAAATTATGGGGGAATTAGTAAACCATTGACCAACCTTTTAAAGAAGGATGGATTTAAATGGACAGAGGAGTCAGAGGAAGCTTTTATTGCTCTGAAGAAAGCTATGTGTGAGGCACCAGTCTTTGCTTTACCAGATTTTGATAAGAAATTCTGCTTAGAGACAGATGCTAGTGCTAAAGGTGTGGGTGTGGTACTTACCCAAGATGGCAGACCCTTAGCATATTTGAGCAAAGCCCTAGGACCAAGGGATGCAGATTTATCTATCTATGAGAAGGAGTATTTGGTCATCCTTATGGCAGTAACCAAATGGAGACATTATCTTGAAGGGAATTCCTTTGTTATTAAGACAGATCATGAGGCTCTCAAGTACCTTTTGGAACAAAAATTAACCACTACTATTCAAAAGAAAGGTCTGACTAAACGGATTGGACTTGACTATATAATCCAGTATAGAAAAGGGAGAACCAATGTAATAGCAGATGCACTGTCAAGAAAAGCTGAGGAAGGAGGTGAGTTGATGGAAGTTACAGTCACATCCTTGGTCCCAGGATGGGTACAGGAAGTTGAGGGAAGTTATGAAGGAGACACATTAGCCCAAGAGATGATCACTGCCCTTAGCATTGATGAAAAAGCTAAAGAAGGATGGAGTTTTACAAAAGGGATATTGAGGAATGAGAACAAGGTGTATATTGGTGAAAAAGGGGAACTAAGACAAAAACTACTCCATGAATTACATGACTCTCCACAGGGTGGTCATTCAGGGATTCAGGCCACTTACCAAAGAGTGAAGTCTCATTTTTACTGGCCTGGAATGAAGGGGATGGTTAAGATACATGTACTACATTGTGAAATTTGCCAGAGAACTAAGGAAGAACACACAGCTAAGCCAGGTCTGTTACAACCTATTCCTATTCCCAACCAAGCTTGGGAGGTCATCACTATGGACTTTGTGGAGGGACTCCCTACCTCTTCCAAATTTAATTGTGTACTGGTGATTATAGATAAGTACACAAAATATGGCCATTTTTTACCTCTATCTCATCCCTATACTGCCTTAGAGGTGGCCAAAACTTACTTAAACCAGGTATATAAAATGCATGGTTCTCCTAAAATAGTCATTTCGGATAGGGATAAGGTGTTTACCAGTCTCTTTTGGAGAGAACTGATGAGGCAAGCAGGTACCACCACACACTTTAGTACAGGTTACCATCCAGAGACGGATGGTCAAACTGAGAGACTGGATCAGTGCATGGAGCAGTACCTGCGGAGTATGTGTTTTCTAAAATCTAACAGTTGGGCCAATTATCTACCTCAGGCAGAGTGGTGGTACAACACCAACTATCACACTGCCCTTGGGATAACCCCCTTTGAAGCTTTATACGGGTATAAACCCCCTCTCCTTACTTGGAATACAAATTCCCAAGTAAACAGTGTACAAAAGGAAGAGCAGAATAGAGAACATATGAACAGGATACTACAAGAACAGTTAAAACGGGCTCAACATCGTATGAAACACTATGCAGACAAAAGAAGATCTGATCGAGAATTTGCAGTGGGAGAAGAGGCTTACCTGAAGTTGCAACCTTATCGTCAGACTTTCTTGGCCTTGAGAAAAAACTTGAAGCTTGCTGCAAGGTATTATGGACCCTACAAGATTATAGAGCGATTGAGGTCAGTAGTCTACAAATTAGAGTTGCCTCCACACTCAAAGCTACACCCAGTTTTCCATGTGAGTTTATTGAAAAGGAAACTGGGAACGAAGCAACTTACCTCTCAAGAACCTCCAGATGTAACAGAGGACGGACAAGTCAAAGTATATTCTGCCTTGGTGTTAGATAAAAGAATGGTGAAAAGACATAATCAAGCCATCACGCAACTACTAGTACAGTGGTCTAATCTGGGATCAGAAAACGCTACCTGGGGAGACTTCAGTGTCCTCAAAGCACAGTTCCCAGACTTTGATCCTTGAGGACAAGGATCCCCTGAAGGAGAGGGAAATGTCATGAATGGCGATGCGGGAGAAAGGAAATTAGGGATCTCAATCATGAAGGGTGATGAGGACGAGAGAAAATTAGGGATTTCTGGAGTGGAATTGGAGATTTTTGAGAGGAATTTGGGGAAGGAGTCAAAAGGGGCTTGAGTTGAGAGTTTGACTGGTCTGATATCCAAAGAGATCAAAAGCGCACGTGAAGAATTAACCAACCCATGTGAAGCGACGTCGTTTGAGGAAGATAAGCAAGGAATGGGCTCGGGTCATAGTCTAGGAAGAAGCAAGCATTTGAAGGAAGGTCCAAGTCAAAGGCAGGGTCCGACAGCCCAAGGAGAGAATTAATTTTAATTATGTCTTGGTTGTTATTTCTGTTATGTGTCAGCTGTAAATTAATAATGTCGTCCAACCCTAGGGTATATCATGAACGTTAGGAGTTGAGCAGGGTATCTTTTCATACAATTGTCATTTCTGAATTTTCTCCTGAAATCTATACAATCTTCTTCTTCTGAAATCTCATATTTTCTTTAAGTCCATAACAGGGTCTAAGATTATAGAAACCCTAGACAGTTAATGGGGTTTATTTGTTGAATGGAAAGTGCTAGAATATTGGCCTTTTATTGGCTTTGAAAAAATAAATCAAAATCTAAAATAAAATAATCTGGTTTTGAGATAATTTGTAACTCGATATTTGAAATTATCTGGATTTAAAATAACCTAAGATTTCTAAAATTTGAAATAATCAAAACATTATAAATTATTTAGTTTTATATTTACTTAAAATTATGATAACATGGTGTAAAAAATCATTTAAAAAAATAATTAAGTTTTTTTTTAATTTAATTAAGTTCTTGAATCAAGAATTCAATCAATTAAGCTCTTAAATTAAGAAATTTAACTATTAAGTTTTGTCTCTTTTAGATCATTTGGTGTGGTTAGGGATGGCAAAAATACTCGTCTCTGACTCGATCCGATGTATCCCGACCCGATTAGTTTTTCTCTTTAAATTTCGGTGGTCGATGCAGGGTGGGACGGGACGAAAAAATCATTAAGTCGGGTAAGGTTGGGTATTTGTTTGAAATTCCTCGCTCCGGTATATTTTATATATTTTATTATATTTATAAAAAAAATATCATTATACATAAACATTCTATGGGTTCTAAGTAATTTTTATACTTTTGAAGCTTGTTCTTATAATTAAAAAAATTAGATGTTGTTCAAGTTTCAATATATTCGATTCTGTCAGTCGATGATTCAAATTTTTTCTTTTAAATATATAATTTAACATGTGAGTAATTTAAATTGTATTTTATTTTATTTTTTACATAGATTTAAAGTTACTTAAAAACCATAATTTATGATTGTGATGAAGGATTGATCGAATCTAACTTTTATCGTTGTCATTTTTTTTTTAATTTTTTGGGTCGAGTCAAAGTTAGGTTTAAGAAATAATATATCGGAACGGAGCGAACATGTAAATTAATATTTTAACCCGGGTCGGATCGAGGTTGAGTTTAAGGGTTACTAAATCGGGTCGAGGTCGAGTAGACCAAAAACTCGTCCCTCCCGTTACCATCCCTAACTGTGGTGCATCATATCAATTATCACAATATTTTTATTTGAAATTTTCATAAAAAATCTAAAAACTTGTAAATTTATTAAAAAAATATGTAAATACAACATTATAGAATTGAAGTGTATCACGTGTCTATAATATTTAAAAAAATAATATTAAAATTTAACGGTTAAAATTGATTAAAAAGCTTATTTGATTTAGGTTGTTGGTTGAAGGGATTAATTGATTAAATTTTTTGGTTCACGAACTTAATTAAATTTTAAAAAATTATGAAATTTAATTGAACTTTTTCTTCAAAAGTTTTAACACTTCTTATACCCTTAAGCATAAAATTATTAAATTAGATAAGTTAATTAGTTGAGATTAAAACTTTTATTGAAAATATAATCTATTTTTCGATAATATCTCGTTAATAAATTTTAATTTACATGTATAGTTTACTTTTTAAATTATATTTTCAACGATTTACAACTAAAATATAAGAATAAATTATATCAGACATCTCTGAATTATGATAAAATTTTAAATTAATTCTTAAATTAAAAAATAGTTTAATTATTTTCTTAAATAAACAATATTGTATCAGTCACGATGTTCTATTAACATAACATCAACTTAAATATTAAATGTCAATTTTTTTATAAATGTTATCGAAATTTTATTAAATCCATAGAAAAATTATCACTACATCATATTTAAGAAATAAAATAATTGGATTAAACAATCCAAAAAATCTTACAACAAAAAAACAATGAAAAAAATTTCTATGGAGATAAGTATACTAACAAAATTCAGAGGCTTTCTGAATTTCATTGTCTCTGTCCAAACGAGATGCATAAAGAAGAAAAAAAAGAGTTGTACGCGATCCAAACTGTCATTCAAAAAGTATCGCTACCCAGAACTAATTTCATCTGCAAACAAATCATTAAACGAGTGGGGATATAACTTTTCAAGTGACCACCGACAAAACATAAATCAGAAACTAGCGTCGATTGAATCTCTGTGTGGATAACAAACCATCAAATGGTCGCTAGAGTATGGTGAAATATACCATAAAGACAGATGAATCAAAATACAAAATAAAAATAAAAACATGTCATAAAGACAGAAGAAGAATGTGTCACAAGGACAGAAAAAACGTACTATAGAAGAAGAAATTCTTATTAAAATTAAAAAAAAAAAGAAAATAATAGATTCGATGGTCGACAACCAATATTAAGATTGATTGTCGACCATCGATCAAAGGGATTGAATAAAGTGAAAACGGCTAGGGAAATTTTTTTTAGAAAAAAGTGAATAGCGGCTAAGGTTTCTTAATATTAAATATCAATTTAAATGTACATGGAACATATTTAAAATACGTGAATCGAAATATAAACACGTACGTATATATTATAGCAATAACATGTATTGAACAAGTTAAAATATATTGTGTCAATAAAGTTTGAGAGAAATTATTTTTAACGCATCGTCGTATTTAAGTTGATATTTAAAACTTAAGTTAAAGACTAAATTAATGATTTAAATCAAAATATTTTAAAATTCGGGATTAATTTAAAATCTAATGCAGTATGAAGGTATCTAGTGTAATTGTTAACCCAAGATCATGTAACATGACCTATTAAAAATGTTATACATAAGACTCTAAATATTCGAACGTATGATTTTTATTTATAATATCAATTTGAACTTAATCATAAAAATGAGTTTAATCGAATTAAATTTAAATAATTAAGTTTTATTTTGAGTTAAGTTTAAGTTTCTATAGAATATTTGACCAAATTGATATCAATTTAAAATAATATATATTGAGTCAAATTTAAATTCGAATTCTAAAATAAAAATTTATTTTAGATAAGTCTAAAATAAATATCATATATCGATATGAACCATTAAATATATGTACCGATATGTATCATTAATAATTTTAATAACTTTTAAAATCATGTGACAAAAAGTGTAATTATTTTTTAAATAAAATCTATTAAAAAAATTGTGCCATTTTTTCTTAAGACTTTTTTAATTCAAAACTAATACAATTTTACTATGGTAATAATTATTAATTAACTTTTAATTAAATTAAAAATCTACTCTTATATTTAATTTGAGTGATATGGCATTTAAGAAAATATAATAACATATTTTATATTTACACGTTGAATTAATTTCATACTAGATAATGATTGAACACACTTTGTTCAGCCCTTCTACCACGTCATTATCATACATATATTATTATATTAGTACAATAAATATTATGTCAATAAAATTTATTATAATTTAAATCTATACATTAAATATTGCGATGAATTAAATTATTAATTTGAGTTAAATTCTAGAACAAAATATCTTTTTAATCTATTAATCTGGTCATAATTCAAAATAGTTTGATAAATTTAATCATTTGTATTTAATTTTTTAATTTATTTTTGATTATTCTCCGAGTTTTCTTAAAAAATATTATATTATTTTAATGATATAATAAAAGAGTAACGATAACATCATATTAAAATACAACTATTCAATTGATGTTTTGACTAAATTGATGAATTTTTAATAAATTTATGAAATTATTTTAAATTAGGATTAAATTAATAGAATATATAAGTTTTAGAAGTAAAATTATTAATAAAGGTATTAAAACAGGGATGAAATTAAAGTTTAGGTACTAACCTAAAAGAAGAAAATCTTTCTGAACATTCAATGTTTTTTTTTTTTATCTTTCGCACCCTTTAAGATTTATTATAACTTTTTGTCACATTGAAGGTTTAATGTTTAAGATTTGTTATTATATTTTATGTTCAGTCGTTTATTTCTTAAAAAAATACAAACGAAAAGATTAATCACTGCTATCGATAATGAATATCTTAACTCAAACAAAAAATATTTACATTTTAATTAAAATAATTTTGTATAAAAAGGGTTGAACTTTTGTCGGGTTTAATGGGATGATTATTCTTGTTTTATTTATTTTTTAAAAGAATTTTTTTTTTAAACTTTAATTTAAAGAATAATCTTTTTTTGTACACGTTGAAGTAATTTGAGTTGTGCACGACACAAATTTTTAATTTATATTTTACAAAACGTGAAATATGACTGATATAGATCGTATGCTATTCGTTTTTTTAAATATTTTTAATTTTTTTTAAATATCATTAATGAATAACTATAGGTCTTATGAAATTAAATAAAGAATTACTAAGAAATACCAAAGAAAAACGAACATGTGGGTCCATTTTCAATTTTTAACATATACATAGTTAGTGGTGAGTATTAGATCGAATCGAGTCGAGTCAAAAAAATTCGAGTTATTCGAGTTAACGAGTCGTATTTTATAACTCAAACTTTATTTGAAAATTTTTCGGTCTGAGTCGAGTTTAAAAAAATTGAGTCGAGTCGAGTTTTCGAGTTTCTATAAATATTTAATTATAATTATTTATCTTATTATAGTATGATTTGATTCCAATTTACACGATTTTCTCTAATCATGTAAGATATATATATATTTTTCATATGTAGCAGTATTTCTTTATATTTTATATATTAATGTATATATATCAAAAAATTGAGAGATTCGTCTCAAATTTAAAAATTAATCCTTTAATTTTTAAAAATTTTGAGTTATTCGAATTTTTATTTTATAACTCGAATTTTATTTAAATTTTTTTGAGTAGAGTATAAAATTTAAAGTATAGTATTTTCGCCTCGTGTCAAGTCAAATTATTCAATTTTTTTAATCGAGACGAGGTGAAGTGAACACACAAACCCAAAATTAATAAACATTTCTTCGTAATAAAATATATAATAATGTATAAAAAATATTTTAAAAAATAATAATTGAAGATTGGTGTCCGTGTCAACATCTTTGACCCTCTTATCCTTTATTTTATCCCAACACTAAAATGACTCGTGGGGCATTGTCACCGGACTCGTTGGGTTGACTCGTCACACGAGTTAACTCACTTTAAGAAAAAATTATATCATGGGTCAGTCCCATCACGTGTCCATGGGACCAACTAATGATAACTATCCACTTCATCAACTTTTCCATGTCATATTTTTTTTTCCAGGTGAATCTTCATTTTAAAAATTAAAAAATAATGAGATGGATGATTATCATTGGTCGGTCCCATGGATGACGTGGTGGGACTGACCCATGATATAATTTCTCTACAAGTGTTCTTATTGAACGATAACCAATAAGAGATCGACACGTACTAAATTATACACGAGTTTGGGGTCTGCCTCTGGAGAAATTATATCATGGGTCAGTTCCACTACGTCATCCATGGGACCAACCTATAGAAATTGTCCACCTCATTATTTTTTTAATTTTTCAAGTGAAAATTCACTTGAAAGAAAATTATGACATAAAAAATTGATGAAGGACAGTTTTTATTGGTTGGTCCCATAAACAGGTGGTAGGACTGACCCATGATATAATTTTTCTTGCCTCTGCTTTTGTCCTTTCTTTTAATTTAATCATGGATTAGGATTTTGGTTCTACTGTAATGACTTGAGTAGCCTTATCTACTACACACAATTACATTACTACCCTCATTTTTTATATTTTGAAAAAAATATTATTTTTTTTACATTTAGGATCATACGGATCGAGTCAAATTTTTAGTCACATAAACTTAATTCAAAATTAAAAGTTTTTATTTTATTTGAATCTGACTTGAATTAAAAGAGAAGTATACTATTACATCATGTCGTATCTAATTATGAACTCTTTTACTTAAATTCAATTCGACTTTATCATTAACAAAATTTAGTTCGACTTGAGCTCAAATAAAAAATGACCTTATAAGACCACATCAAACAGGGACGGAGTCAGGATTTAGGGTTGATGGGATAAAACATAAATGTTTAGAAGTAGGAGAGTAAATTCATAAAAAAATATTTTCACAAGAATTTAAATAGAGGGACAAAATTGAAAAAAAAAACTTCACTGGTTGTGGGCGATTACCCCACACTAACCCCATGTAGTTTCGTCCCTGACATCAAATCTGTCGAATTCGAATAATTTGATCATCTCTATTCACACCCACCTTATATTATTGTATTTTATATATTTTTCCTATTTTTTCTATTTTATTATGATATTTTCATGTTTTTAGCTAGTAATTTTTATAGATAACAAAGTAAATGTAAAACCTTCTTTAAATAATAGCCAACGAAATGAATATGAATCTTTATAATTTTTGTTAATTTTATATTTTTCTTAATATATATTTATATTATACAATTAATACTTTTCCACATTTATTTACAAGTGTGTATGTATAAATTAAAACTTAATATTATTTTATAATCGAATTAAAAAGGTATTTTTATTAATTTAAGAAAAATAATTTTTAAAATTTAAAAGCTATTGTGTAAAGAAATTTCATGGAAAAGTAAGATAAAGGGGGAAGTATTTGGAATATATAGATCTAATTTTTTTCAATGATAGGGATAGTTTAGTAACTTAACAAGGAAACAAGCACTTTTTCGGTGGGCCCAGACAAACCCTTTTATTGCCAAAAAAACGTGGGCCTCTCAATCAAGGCAAAGAACTTTGTGGTTTCAGAAATAATTGTTCCCGTAGATTTACGCCACGTAGCTGAACATCAACGGCTATGATAGGAGAGGTGTGTTTTTTTGTGTTGTAAGTGTAGTGACCCCACACGTGGGCCCCATTGCCCTCGAGATCAGGTCTTAATCCTTAGATAAAGACATTGTAGGGTTTGGGTCCCACTCCAAAAGTCACATTTTTAGGGGGAAAAAAACATTTTGAGAATTTATTAATTTGGTCTCAAGTCCCTTCAATTACAATTTTCACGTTTCTAGGCTTAAGTGTCAATTCAGTTTTGAGTAAAAAATAAAAATAAAAAAATAATTTAAATTTTTATAATTTTTATATTTAATTTATTCCTCATTAAACGAAAATATCCGATTTTTTAACAATTGATATTTTTAATCGTTAATTTATTAATAAATTAATAATATGATGTCATTAGATACATTTAAAATGGTATATAATTGTTATAATTTTTTAATAAATATTTAAAAATATTAAAAAGATAATAATAATAATAATAATAATAAAGTAATATATATAATATTAAATATTTAAAAAATAAAAAAATTATATAAAACTATAAACTATAATATTAAGTGAAATTATTAATAATTATATTTTTTAAAAATATAAAAATAAAAATTTTAAGTTATATAAGATTTTATTTTATAATTTAAACTGTATTTAAATTTTATAATTAAATTAATTTCGTAAAATTATAGTTCAAGTTGAAAAAAATAGTCTACAGCATTTTCAAACTGAAACTTTAATTATAAAAATGACATTTCATAAAAAAATTATTGATGTGGAGTCTATACTTTGAGGGATAGTTTTTTTAAAAGTTTAAGGAGTAATATAAAATTTAAGCAATAGTTTAAGGACCATTTCAAGAATTAACCCATCAAATAATCATAGATTTCTTCAACTTTGGTTGAGAAGAGATTTATAAAAACCACCACGGAATTCTCCTTTTCTTTCCACCCTTTCAACAGCCAATCACCGCCATGTTAGGGAGGAGAGTTCGGCCCTTGATCGGAAACCTGCCGGAGCTACTCGTTTCCGGCCAAAAATCCGGGTTCTGGGATCCATTAAGAAGCCCCAGAGGTCCATTTGATCTTAAAACCCCATCGCCGAGTGGTTCCAAGAGGTTCGACGTCGGCGTCGTCGGGCTCGGAATCATTGCTTCGATGGATAAATCTATCCTCAGTTCGACGGCGGTCGTCTTAAACCACGGAAGCAACAGTCACAGCGTACTCAGAGGCAGATTCGTGGGTTTGGAGGATTACACCGTCGTGATAACCCATCCCGAACCTGGGAAATCATCTACCAAGGTGTATTTCAATGGGGAACAACAAAGAACCGAAACAAATAATAACAAATCAGGACATGACAGAAACGGGTTGTACTTGTTCGGAGCAGTTAAGGAAACGCCGTCATCTCTATCGTCGTCGACGACAGATCTCGTTGAAGATGTTGTATACCCGACCTTGGGTTTTCTCAGTTCTTGTCATCTTTGCAAGAAAAAACTGCGTGGAAAGGACATATACATGTATAGGTAAGAACTATGAACAAAAAAACCTATTTTTAATTTTTTTAAATAATTCTCGATCCGACACTTACTTCTAGAACTTGTCGTATGGTACGACTTGTTCTATAATTTTGTAGAACTTATGGTACCAGTTAGATAAATTCTAGAAATAAGTGTTGGATTAGTAACCAATGTATTTTGAGAGTTAGATTCGTAAATAATATTTTTTGATTCTTTGAATTTTGATTCGATTTTTTATTTATTTCAGAGGTGAGAAAGGATTTTGCAGTTCCGAGTGTAGATCAACACAAATTATAATTGATGAGAGAAAAGAGCACTGTCAACCAGAAGCTCCAAAATCTGCAAAAACTTCAAGCTTGTGTTATGATAATAATTGTGGCAAAATTTTCTCCAATGGGATTCTTGCAATTTAGCCTTTGATCAAAGCATCAAAATATGTAAAAATTATAGCAAAAATATCTATTAGAAATCAGTAAATTATGTTAGTTATCAATTATTTATTGGTTCAGTGAGAACATTAAGTTACTTAAGTAACGTTCGAAAGCAGGATGGGATATTAAGTTTCTTAAATAATGTCATGAGTTTCGAGTTCTAGATTGGAAGTGAAGTAAATTAGATTGAAAGGTTATCTCATTAATAGATCCGATATAAATAATTATCCTTAGAAATAGAAGTTTTGGTCGGATTTGAAGAGGATGAAGTATATATATACATATAATAGGGGTGGGCAAAAAATCCGATTACCCGGTCTCGGACCTGGTAAGATCCGGTAGATTTTTATATGGTATTGATCCCGGTGGAACCGGGACTACTTCCAAAATTTAGGTCCGGTCATAACCGGGCTAGGACTGGATCTTGATTTTTTATACCCGATACTCGGTGGGTACCCAATAGGACTGAGACAAATACCAAATATTTCAGTATTGATTTTTTTTGTTGTTGTTTCTTTTTCTTATCAAACTTTCTCTTATGACTAATTTTAAAACTGTAATTTTCAAGCCTACTATGCTTTAATTTTATTATTTAATATTATTATTGGTGGTTGAATTTTTTTCTTTAATTACTCGATTTTTTTTAAGAATAGACTAATTGATCGGGTACTTGGTATTAAAATCGGTTCCTACCAGTAACGGGACTACTTCTTAAAATTTAGGATCCAGTGTGACTAGGATTTGGATTGATTCTAACTTTTAGAAAGCGAAATCAGGACCAATTCTATTAAATTATTCAGGTACTCGGTATTACTCACCCATATATATATATATACATACTTGTAATGAGAAAAAAAAAAAGTGAATTTTGATAATAAATAAAGTTTTTTTGTATTTATTTTTCAAATTTGGTGCTTTTCCTTCTTTATTGTTCATATTTAAAAGTGGTTTTATTGTAAAGTTTGAAATTTGATGCCATATATGTTACTTTTACTTTAACTTTTTTGACATGTACTCTTACTTTAAATTGAAGGGAGAATTTACACTTAATATACATAGTAGATTCCACAATTAAATAGAATTAATTATATTATGTGTCCTCAAATATGACTCTTATTTTAAATCAGTTTTTAAATTTTTGAATACTTAATTTCATCCAAAACTATAATATTAATTTTAAATTGGTCTCAAACTTTTTAACATTTAAAATTTACTCCTCAAATTATTAGTGTATACTAATTATATCCCATATTAATAAAAACCATTATGTAATATATTAATTGTTATGTAACACCAATGTTTATTATTTAATAATATGATGTGTCATAAACGATAATATGAGGATAAAATTAAAATATTCAAAAATTTGGGGATCAATTTAGAATGAACGTCATATTTCAGGATAAAAACAAAATATTAAAAAATTGGTGATAAATTTAAAATAATAATAATAATGATTTAAAAATGTAATTAAAATATTTTTTAAAAAATAAAAATCATAAATATTTATAATATTACGTTACTAAATGATTTCAATCTAAACAACTTTTTATAATTATATACAATAACACAAATATTTTTTATATTTTTATATATGATATGTATAAATTTGACATAGTTAAAAAACTCTACTTAAACTTTAAAATATTCGAATCTTATTCTACAATTCACTAAAAGTCGAATTGAATTTATAAACTTATAATTCTATTTGAATTAAATTAATTCAAATTAAATTTATTTATTAATATATTTTATTTTTAGATTAGATTCGAATCTAAAAAAACTCGACATAACCCGACTAGTTTATATTTAAAACACCATAATAATACCTAAAAAAACAGACACCAACGTTGTAACCACTAACCACCATCAGAGTGCTATTGTTAGAAGCCAATGCAACCGTCGCAACCGCAACATTTACCCAAACCAACCAAACACCTTGTACAAAACCACATGGTCCGTCCACAGGACCTGCCGTGCTTGGTTTAGTTCGTTTCTCCCTCCGGGTCCACCAATGTCCGCCGCCGTCGTCGACGCCGTTCTTACTTCCTTTGTTCTTGTTCTTCTCCTTCTCCCCACCCTTTGCGTCTCTCAATCCGGCGCAGATTCCCTCCTTAAGTTCAAGAAATCGTTGAAGAACGGCAATCCCAAGCTGAAAAGCTGGAGCCCAAAATCGTCACCTTGTCGTAAAAAATGGGTCGGCGTCGTGTGCGACGGTGAAACCATCACCGATCTCCGTTTGACGAATTTGGGTCTCACGGGTTCGGTTGATGTCGGAGCTTTAACTCCGTTACGAAGCTTGAGAACCATCAGTCTCGTGAATAACTCGTTCACCGGACCGATCCCCGAGTTCAATAAACTCAAGGCTCTAAGGGCTATATACCTATCGGAAAATCAGTTCTCCGGCAAGATACCGGACAGATATTTTGAACCGATGGGTTCGTTGAAGAAAGTGTGGCTGAATGAAAACAATTTCACCGGAAAAATCCCATCCTCGTTGATGCAACTACCCAACCTCATGGAATTGCATCTTGAAAATAATCAATTTTCCGGGGAAATCCCAGAGTTGAAATATCCGAAGGTGCTTAAATCACTTGATCTGAAGGGTAATAATCTGGAAGGAAACATCCCGAAAAGTTTGTCGAAGTTCAACGCTTTGACATTCGAAGGGAACGATAAGCTCTGCGGCGAGCAGCTTATGAAAATGTGCGTTACCCAACCAGCTGTCGCCGTTCATAAATCAGATCGACCTCCGACCGCCACCATCATTGTTACCTCGTTAACTCTCTTCGCCGTCTTGTTTTTCGTAATCGTCGGCATTAGTTCGACGAAAGAGAAAGAAGAAGACGGCTTCAGAAGTTTAAGCAGTTGTAAAGAATCTTTAAGGAGTGTCCACGGTATATCTGGCTCGACTCGGCCGAAATCGGCGGAGAGTCTTAGAAGTAGTTCGAGCTTTAGTATGAAACGATGGTCGTCTCAAAAGATGAATAAGAATGGTATGGATGATTTGGTAATGGTGAAGGGAGAGTATGGTAGCTTTGGGTTAAGTGATTTGATGAAGGCGGAGGCGGAGGTGCTCGGAAACAGCCACTTGAGCTCGACGTATAAGGCGGTGCTGGAAACCGGATTGGTGGTGGCGGTGAAACGTATGAAGGATATGAACAAGTTGGGTAAAGAAGGTTTTGTGTTTGAAATGAAACGACTTGGTGAGTTGAGTCACCCTCATGTTATGACTCCCTTGGCATTCCATTTTAGAAGGGAGGAGAAGCTGATACTTTCGGAATACATGCCTCAGGGGAGCTTGTTATACGCCTTGCATGGTATGTTCATCTCATCTGGGGGGAATTGTATCTCACGTCTTAAGATTATAAGTTAAAGTTAAAATTAATCTTAAAATTAAAAAAATTATACATTTTAAATATATTTCGTGTCATATTCGATCCGATCGAGATTTTAATGAAAATTCGGCCGGAGTCGGGTCGGGGTTTTATTGAAGGAAAGATCAAGTCAGATCCAGGTTTAGAGTATAAAATATTCGACCCGACCTATTTTTCTTTTAAATTTTTTAGGGATATTTATAATACTCTTTTTTATATATAAATAGGTCTTTAAAGTTTATTTTTCATTTTTCATTTAGTCTTTAAAATTATATTTTTTATAATTAAGTTCTCTAAAATTATTTTTACAATTAAGTCCTTAAATTATTTTTTCTATAAGTCGGGCTGGGATTATGTTTAAGATATTTATTTTTGAGTCAGGTCGTGTTGTGGTTCCGTTTATGTTATTTATTTTTGGGTCAGACCGGATCAATTTTTTTTAAATATTCAGGTCATATTAAGATCAAATTTAAGATATTTATATTCATGTTGAGTTCGTGTGAGCCAAAAACTCAACCTAACCTATACCCATCTCTAGATATATTTAAGAAAAATCACATCACTATTTGATCAAAACAATTGAAAAATGAAAAAATCAACACAACTAATAATATTATAATATCGGATGATTAAATTATGTCACATTAAAGTATACACCAAAAAAAATATTAAGTATAGATAGAGATGAGCACGGGTCGGGTCGGATTTTCAGTCCACCCGCATCCGATTCAAAAAATTATACCCGTCACCTGGCTCGACCTGATTTTAGGGTGAAAAAATTCATTCCGACATGACCCAAATCATTAAAAATTTAAATTTTAGGGACTTAGTTGTAAAAAAATAAAATTTAGAGATCTAATTATAAAAAATAAAAAATAATGACCTAATTGTAAAAAATAATTTTAGTGACTTAATTGTATAAAATATATGTAAAGAGGATTATTATTATAAATATCACTGAATTATATATAAAAAATACACTATTAATCCCAAATCAGGTCGGATTTTTTTCACCCGAACTCGACCCGAGATCACCCTTGAAAAAACCCAAACCCAAACTTAAATTTTTAACCAAAAAAATCCAACCTAATCTAATCGGGACGGGTCAAAATCCGTCGGATTTGGGTTTCGCGCCCATTCCTAAGTATAGTAAGACCAATACCATTATTTGACCAAAAGTCTTGAATTTTGGGGACATCAAGGCAATTAACCCTTTTTGTTTATTCAGTCGACAAAGGATTGTTTCATGCAAGACTCAACTGGCAAACCCGTCTGAAGATCATCAAGGGAATTGCCGAGGGACTTGGTTACATTCACACACAGTTAGCAACCTACGTTGTTCCCCATGGAAACCTAAAGAGTAGTAATGTTCTTCTCACCGAAAATTACGATCCGTTGCTGTGCGATTACGGTTTTCATTCGTTCGTAAATTCCGACAACGTCGTCGAGGGACTGTTCGCTTACAAGTCACCGGAATGTCTCCAAAACCATCAACATATCTCTCCTAAATCCGATGTTTATTGTCTCGGCATCATCATCCTCGAGACGATGACCGGTATGTATCCTTCACAATACATGAGCAATGGCGATGGGGGAATCGACCTTGTGCAATGGGTACAATCGTTGATATTAACGAACCATATAGAAGAGTTAATTGATCCCGAGATATTACCAAGTGGTCCGAGTTCGATCAATAAAATGATTAAACTTATTCGAATTGGAGCTGCTTGTACTCGAATTAATCCAGATCAACGATTGAGCTTAAACAAAGCTATTAGTAAAATTCAAGAGATTTATTAAACTCGTTTGAGGCATAGTTTTCGGATACATTGATTTTGTATTATTAATATTGTAACCACTTTCATTGTTTTAATAGTATTGAAATGATGTGTGGATAAATTACATCGATGATCATCGAATTATTTTTTAAAATAATCGTTAACGTTATATTAATAAGGGGGGTCTCGTAACGATAATTTTTCGTAGTAATTAAATAACATCCAGGCCATCAACTTCGAGGATAATTTGTTTATCACAAGTATCCACACTCTAGACCTTTAAGAACAACTCATAACTAGGTGTGATTAAAATTCGACTCGACTTAAACCCTCCGAATAACTCGACTTGTCTCGAGATAAAAATATTCGACTTGTTTTGACTTGACTCGAAATTTTATAAAATCGACTCGACTCGAAAAATTTCAAATAAAGTTGAGTTATAAAATGAAAATTCGAATAACTTAAAATTTTTAATAATTAAAAGATTTATTTTTAAGTTCAAGACAAGTTTCTCAATTTTTTATAATATATATATATATTGATATAAAAATATGAAAAAAATATCATCACATATAATATATATATATACATATACTATATTATATTATATGATTAGATAAAGTACTATATATACATATTTTTTATGATATATGTAAATTGGAATCAAATAGTACTATAACATAATAAATAATTGCAATTAAATATTTATAGGAACTCGAAAATTCGACTTGACTCAAATTTCTTAAACTTGACTCGAATCAAAAAAATTTCAAAAACAAATTGAGTTATAAAATATGACTCGTCAATTCGAATAACTCAAAATTTTTTGACTTGACTCGATCGAATACTCACCCATGTCCATATCTTAGCCTCCATGATAGAATATATACCCAAAAATTTAAAGAAACTAAACACGATTGTTGTCGCGAGTCAACGTGACCATGGATAAATTATTATATGGACTCGTTCCACCACCTAGGATATGGTTCCAACCAATTAAATTAAGACACATAATATATTTTTTCCATATCATAAGCATCATCCAAATCATTCACTTTAATGCCTTTGATTTTAAAAAGAAAAAAAATATTACCAAAGATTTTTTATGTTGTCTTCCTCTTTATTGTTTAATTTTTTAATTGATTTTTTCTAACCCCTAAACCTTAAACCCTAAACCCTAAACCCTAAACCATAACCCTTAACTATAACCCTAAACTCTAATCCTAACTCTAACCCTATACTCTAATCTTAAACCTAAACAATAACCCCTAACCCTAAACCCAAACTCTAACTCTAAACCCTAAACCTAAACCTTAAACCCTAAACCCTAATCTCTAACACTAAATCTTAAACCTAAACCATAAACCCCAAATCTATAAAAAAATTAATTAGGAAAATTTTAAAGAACAAAGAGAAAGATGACACCAAAAATCTTTAGTAACATTTTTTCCCTTTTTTAAATCAAGGGTTAATTAGTGCGGAGGTCACGTTTGCACCCAATATAAATTTAGTCACCGATTTTGAAAATCAACCAATATAGTCACGTACATTTTCAGGTTGTAAACTTATTGTCACTATGATGTTTGTTGCCGCTAAACTTTAACGGGGAACTGATATATTATAATAAAAAATGATAAATTACTTCAATAGTCCTTAAACTATTATTTCATTTTATTTTATCTTTATTGTCACTCAAAATTTTAAAATTTTAGATTTTCACCGTCTTCTCAAAAAATAAATTTGTAGAAAACAATGAATTTAGTGAACAATCTTCTTAAACCACTGTATACATGCAAATAGATCTTCTTCCACTTAATATTATCATATCCTTTATCATCATCTTCTCATACAGTACAACATAATAATCTTTAAAATATTTGTCCTTCCAATATAATTAAATGAAAAAAAATGTATCAATTCAAGTAAATTTAAATTTTTTTAAACGAAAAAATAAAAGAAAATTGAATCAAATACTTAGAAAACATATACCATATGAAGGAAAGAATAATAAATCATCTTATTCAATATACCTGTATGTTCTTCTTACCATCATTTTTAACTGTTGATTTTTTATCATCTTTAAAGTTTGGTTGTGCTGAACTACCATCCATCTTTGAATTATTTTGCTTAACCTCTTATTGTTTCTTTCTCAGGTTCATTCTTTACTTTATCATTTAAGGTGGTAAAACTTTCAAGAATGTATTTGCCCTTTCGATTTTGACATCTTTCTTATTATATATCAAGATCAGAAAATACAATTTTAACTTGTTCGGATCAAAAAACTTCAATAATAATCTAACTTGTTGATAGAATATCCAATATTTGAAGTTAAAAAATGACATGTTCAAAATATTATTGAAGTAAATATTCTGTAAGAATAAGAAGGATAGAAAACCCAAACTCCAACAGAGCTTAAAAAAACGACTCTTTGAAATTTGATGCAATGCCTTTAGTTAAGTTAGTTAAGTTAGATGTGTAAATCTGATTTTTACTATTCATTTCTTCCTATACTATTTCAAGATTTGACGCCTCTGCAACTATTCTTTGGTATTAGTTTTATTTTTTTTTATTCTTTGACTTTGTTTTTGTAATTATTTAGAGAAATGAGGATTTATTATGCAGATAAATCCAGGGTAAGATAAGGAAGTAACAGAAAATTTGTTGGGAAGGACAATATTTATATTTTAGAGAAAGGGGGTTTGTTTGAGAAGAGGGTGAAAATATAAAGTTTCAAAAATTTTAGGGTTAAATTAAAAATAAAACAAAAGTAAAAGAAAAATTTAGGGACTATGTTAGTAATTTATCATTTTTTATTATGACAGATCAGCTCCCGTTAAAGTTTAGCGACAACAAACGTCTCAGTGACCATAAGTTTACAACTCGAAAACGTATGTGACTGTATTGATCGATTTTCAAAATCGACGACTAAATTTGTACTACAGGTAAACAAACGTGACCTCTACGGTAATTAACCCTTAAATCAAAGATATTAAATTGGATGATTTGGACAATGGTTGTGTGTAAATATGATATAAAAAAAATATATTATGTGTCTTAATTTAATTGGTTGGGGACCATATCCTAAGTAGTGGAACGAGTTCATGTAATAATTTCTCGTGACCCTGCGACTATTGATTCCAATGCTCTGCTACATTCGACTTGTAACCTACTATTCTGATCAAGTACGTAAAATCTTTTTGACTAATCTGAATCAAAAATACGTATTACAATGTTTTTATAAATTTTAAAAGATTATCATAAAGAGTATATCCTGATCATGTATATCTCGAACAAAATAATTTAAACTAGTAAGATTATTCTAATCCTAATCTATCAATTGTATAGACTTATTATAACCCCCTCGACCCGGTCTAGACATCACCCGACTCGAACGAGTTACACGAGGAATACCGAGGCTAATCCGAAGACTCACCCCGATAAACAACCCCCCCCAAATTATCTTTTATCTTTTCTAAATGCTTTGATTAGATCTTACATGTTCATGCAAGGACCGAGTTCAATTGCAGCGGAGACTAAAGAGACACGAGTCCTAATTTAATCGAACAAGTTTTAAGGACCTAATTATAATTTCCAGAATTTTATACCATGATGGTGAAATTAAGGTTATCAATATTTAATTAAGTATTTTTCATGCTTGCACGTAAATTTTCAGTTTAAAATAATATCTACAAGTCATTGTATTGCATGCTCAAAGTTTAAGACTATTTTCAGCCTCCAAAAGTTTCATGACATTCTCTATATGCAAATTCATCTAAAAACACTTTAAGCACATGTCATGACATATTATCTAGATGCACTTCAACCTAGTTAACAACAATATATTCAACTCCTAAGTAGTCATACTTTATTATAAACAACACTCAAATTCAAACATAGGGATATCAAGAATCAAACTTTAAATAACTATATTATAACTAAAGGAAAAACAATGCGAAATTCAAGTCAAAGTCATGAGCTAACATCATCTTTGATATTTATCAAATAAGTAGAAGCATATAACCATTTCAAGTCTCAAAATCATAGACATTATTCACAATATGATAACCATTCCCATTGCTCTCTCACTACTACTAATGTTATAAAGACAAACTTGAGCTTTCATTTGACGGTTACCTAGATTCTTGCTTCTCTTTGCTGCCTCAACTTTATTTATACTCTACATTGCAAGGTAAATGAGAGGGTAAGCATAAGCTTAGTGAGTGAATAAAACAAGTATAAAAACACCTTGCAATGCAGCCCATATTAAACCAACTTCATCAATTTAAAAATATGTCATGCTCTTTATAAAACAAAACACACATGGCTAACAATGTCACTTTTAAAACTCAATAAGTGACATCAAACCAAGGCTAACAACGCCATCATTAGATTTTAGTAAAAACATTTTTGTAACCACATACTTTAAAAGCTAAAACACAAGTCTTACATGCTACCCACATAGCAATGCTTACACGTGCACTTTAATGCACAAAGCTCAAGTCTTACATGCTAACAACATAACAATGCTCAAATCACATGCATACCAATGCATAAAACCTCGCATGCATAATATCGTATGCACTCAAGTGAAAACCATGACACTTACCTTAGAAAAGTAAAAACATATATTGGTGCTAGTGATCCGATTTGTACCACTCCAAATCGTTAGGATAAACGGGCAACGGCATGTTAGTACCACTCCCAGAGCATGCGCATGTTGATACCACTCTCAACATGAATTATCTCACCTTTGTGTCCGGTGACAGTACCACTCCAATCAACCCGTATGTGACAGTACCACTCCCATCACATAGCATTGGAATAAAAGGCAAAATGCAACACACAAGGAATTTATACACGTACAACTTTTGAATGTTTATAGTGCACTCTAGATCCTATTGATCGATCAACTTATCTCATAAGGTTCTTCACTTAACTAGCCAATATATTATAAAAAATTAAAGCTCAACATTTAATTCAAAACAGAATTCAAATCATATGTATCCCACTTTTTACACATCACTTGCAAAAACCGATAAAACCATTTTTATCTTATTTTTCAAAATAAAAACCGTGAGAACATTGAATGCATATAAAATCTCTTTAAAAACAGTCTCATGAGCATTTATGTACATGTATAATCACATATGCACAACATAATAAGAGCATGACAAATAACATAATAAAATATACGACGTAATATGGGAACCTTTAAGAAAGCAATACTTTAAACTTACTTCAGAGTATAGGGAGGTTTTTCACACCTTCCCTACACCCCCAAACATTTGAAAAATATTTAAAACCATGTCAAATTGGCAGCTCTCAGAATCCACTCACCGATAACCGATACTTGCTCGCCAAACCACCGAAACGAACCGAAACACCTTCAAACGCGATCGCCTAAATCCTGTCCTGTTTCAAGCATCAAAACCAAGGGGTTTAATGCTTATAAAATCACAAAAGAAACCAACAATTCGGATCCCTACACAACAACCCTTAAAACCTATCAAAACTTAAACCGAAAACTTGTCGGAACACACCAAACTTCACTTAAGCCTATAGTCCGGGATTAAGGATATTAAAAACACTTTATAAACATCCTAACACATTAAAAACAATCCATTTAAGACCCAAAAACATTGGATAAGAACCCTTGAACAAAAATTGAGAATTTTAGCTGAAAAACCGATTTTTATGAAATTAAAGGATTAAAATAATTTCTCCAAGCCAAGAACTTAGGAATTTCAGTAAAGAACGTTATTGTTCTAGAGGATTGACAAAATCTCACCTCCAAAACTGATCCAATTGCTTTCCGGGTTTTAAAACGAGAAAACGATGAGAAAACAAGAAAATTTGAAGGAGAAAAGTTAAGATAATTATTGGAAACGATTTTTAGTAGAAAAGAATGAGTTTTTACCTTGAAAACTTGATGAACGGAGATTCATCATTGACAATTACAGTCTCTTACCTTTGATTCTGGAGGTTATGGATCTGTTTCGAAAAGGGAACATTGCAACGAGGGATAATGAACGAGATAAAGAGGGTGAGAAAATGTTGGTCGTCAATTTTAAGAATGCAATTGAAGTTGTCAAATTTCAGCTACTTGCTACTGTATTTCATGAAACTAAAATCCTAATAGTCGGCATAGAGAATTATGAATTGAATAGTAGAAATTTCTATCATGGTGAATATTTTTTTGTCAACATAGACCTTAAAGAAATACAATCTACTCTTGTTGTAATTTCAATTAAAGCAAAAAGAGCTTTTGAGAATATTTGGTCTAACCATTTGAAAAAACAAAGGTGATCCAAGAGAATTAAGGATTGGTATTCAAGGAATATTGTCATGAAAACTTTCTTTTAATCCTTGAGGACAAAGATTATTTCAAGGAGAGAGCATTGTAATGATACAAAATAAAGAAAGGAAAACTACATTGTTTTATTAGTTTATTATTATCATATTAGTGAAACGATACACTTTGAGTTTTGTAATTAGAATACATAATGATACCGTTCCTAAATGGTCTATGATAAAAGGATTTTGAGTCGTATGAGTCTGGTATCGAATGAATGAAATTAAATCTTGTTTTTTTCCCCAAATTGTTGCTTTTGCTCTCATCTTTGCTCTTTTGTTTCTTCCCCATTTTAATTTTGATTTTCTAGTTTGTTCCATTATATGCTCCCAATTCTTACAGAAAATCGAAATGACTTAAAAAAAAGAACAATCCAAGAATATTGAAGAACATACAACTTGACAAAAAGAAAGAACTCAATATAAAATACAAACATAAATCAATTGAATCAAACAGTAATATTAAAAAAACAAATTAATGCAAAAACTGGGAAAAATACCCCAAAAAACAAGATAATTCAAAAGATTGAAAACATCAAAGTAATTACAATCGCATTGAATTGAGTTATTTACTACATATAAAACAAAGGGAGAAAAAGAGATTACTGTCAAGATAGGTGGCAAGAGAAGTGGAGAGAAAGATATCATCAGGGCCAACCCAAGGCATTGAAAATCAGTCTTCTTTAAATACTTTTGAACCTCAATTCTAAACAAATGCATTGGTTTCCCACTCAAACTCCAAAATTTTTAAAATCAACCAAAAAATAAATCTTTATCAAAATCTATTTCCTAATAAGAATACACCCAGAAGAGATAACCACCAAAGCTATAAGAACCCTAGATTTATTGAGCTTTAATGAGGGAAAAGAGAGAGTTATGTTTAGGTTTAAATCATGAAGCTTTGGTGGATCAATCATTCACCTTTGTTTTTTCTCTAATAATCTTTAATTTAATTATTGTATGAATTATTTTAGCCAGAGACACATAGAACAAACAAGATTAAACTTAGCTCAATTGTCCTTTTGACTTTGAAAAGCTAAATAACATAATATATTATTGATGTTTTTTTTCTTTATAAAAATGGGATTTAGGGTGCTTATCGATTATGATTATTTATTATTTGAATGATTGGTTTTGAACTGTTGGGTTAATTTAATGATTGGTGTTTGAAATGGTCAAATCTATTTATATTTAACCTGAATTGACATGGTATATTTACTATTATTTTTATTAAGTTTTTTCAAGGTAAATAAGATTTAGTATATTTTCTTGTTAAAATTTCATGATTAAATTGTGTTTGAGTTATGGTTTAGTGAGATGAATATCTTTTATTTATTTATTATTTAAAAATTAATGTTTTTTAAACTTCATTTGAAAGAATGATTTTTATTACGTAAACTTAATTTATATATTGCACAATACGAATTTGATCTAGTTCGTATCATATACAATACAAAATCCTACTTCACGTATTGTAAAGCGCAAAGTTCCTTAACTTATAATACCCCGAACCCAAGTGTCACATTTGGGTCATAAGCCCAACCCGTATCCATAAAATTTCTCAAATCAAACCATGTGTACCATCAAATATGATATAAAATTTAAAACAACATTTAATATTAAAAGTAGTTTAGCAATCTAAAAGTATTAATGGATCTCCAAAATACAAGTTTGATAAAAACATTTGATATGAACAAGTTAAAATAAAATAGAGTTACAATTATAGCAATGATCTTACAAATACATAGCACAATAATCTAAAAATTGTACTCTACCAACTGGTCAATGCTGAAGTCCTACGATGATGGTGCTCCGCCGCGTCCACACGATCGCTACCTACTTACACATGGAAAAAATTCCAAAACGTTGAGTTACGAAAGCTCAATGGGTACAACCTATCGATTGTGATTTCAAGTAAAACATAACTATAACGTGCAAGGGAAGATAATATGATGATATGACATGTCAAATGCAACCAAAGCGTCAAGTAAACAAATCAGAAGTGAAGCCCACTGCCAATCCGACATTGAAGAACTCACCCGGCCCGGAATCTCATATCGGGTTGCTCGAAATCTTACATCGGGCTGCTCAGAATCTCATATCAAGCTAGTATACTCGGAATATCGTATCGTGTCTTCACTCGAAATCGCGCATCGAGTGGGACTCAAAATCTCACATCGAGAAAAGTCATCACCCGAAATCTCACATCGGATGACCTTCGATACGTCACCCAAAATCTCACCATGTAATAAACTACGTACAATTTGCAATAATTTATGTACCTACAAAGTTCTCACCATTTTGTAATAAATTAGGTTATCTTATAGGAAAATATGTATGTACCTAAATGCTTACCCTAAGTTGAACTATTTTGGGTTTGAGTAAGATCTTGTAATAAATACGGTACCTACTTTTTTATTATTATTTAGATAATAAACTATGTACAATTTGTAGTAATTTATGTACCTACTAAAATTCTCACCCCTTTTATAATAAATTAGGTTTTCTTGTAAGAAAATATATATGTACATGTTTACCCTAAGTTGAGCTCTTTTGGGCTTGGGTGAGATCTTGTAGTAAATATGATACCTACCGTTTTTATTACGATTTTGGTAATAAACTATGTATAATTTGTAATAATTTATGTACCTACTAAAATTCTTATCTTTTTGTAATAAATTAAGTTTTCTTGTAGGAAAATATTTATGTACCTAAATGTTTATCCTAAGATTCTCTGTTCGTCTTTTGTCAATGTTAATAAAGAGAGTTCTTTTTTCTGTTGATAATGATTTTTTATTGAGTGTATCTATTGTCTATTCAAATTCGTGATAATCAGTAGTAAGAAGTATAGCATGAATCTTATTTATCCAAAACGGATCCATGTTTTTTTAGAAGTTTGATTTATGCTTAAAGGCGAAACTCATTTTTTTATTCTTCCACGGTAGGGTCCATGCAAGAAAAGATCATATATTTTATGTAAGTATTCTATTTTAATTTCATTATTAGAGAATCAAGTCCTTTTTTCAAGTATGGCCAGCTCAAAAGATTTCTTATCTAAAGATTCGACTCTTTTTATAAACTCCGTACTTAAATTTCTTCTTTTTAGTTCATTGAAAAAACTCCAATTAGTATACAATTCATCAAAAAATAATTTTTCTGGTGTGAAAAAAAAAATATTTTTTGTATCATTTCTCCAAAAGTTGATAAACTAGGTGGATAGGTAAAATGTATTTTGTTTTTCTTTTCCATCACTTTGACATGTGTAAAAAAATATTGTGACATTTTGTTTTTTATAGCATTTTCAAACCGGTCATTGAGCTCTTTTGGTTTTGGATGAGATCTTGTAATATATACGGTATCTATTATTTTTATTACGATTTTGATAATAAACTATGTACAACTTGTAGTAATTTATGTACCTACTAAAATTCTTATCGTTTTTGTAATAAATAAGGTTTATCGTATTAAAATAGGTATGTATATAAATCCTTATATCGTAATATTTTATGTATATACCGTTTTTATTACAATTATTGTAATTATTTGTGTATAAACCTTGTAATAAACTATGTACAAACCAGTTACCTGTTGAACGTGTCAACCTTAAATTAGCCTTATTTTAATGGTTTACCCTAGAATCACCCATGGGCACTCAATTAACTGAGAATACTTATTTTGGTCATCAAACTATCAAACTCATCAATCAAGCCATTAAACTTACTAAATTAACCTATTTTGATCTTTGTTGTTAAAATCCTATCGAAAAGGGTGTCATATCAGTTAATTAAAATTTATAAAATTATATATTAATTTGTAATGACACTCGTATATATGTATAGTACTCGTAGAGTAATCTATCCAAGAAATTCTAGTTAGCATTCGAGAGTCCTATAATTCTAGGTATATAACACAAAGAAACTCTAAAGGCATAAAATGAATCGAAAAATCCTTAAATCGAGATTAATATCTCATAAGTAAAATAATGGGTAATAATTTGAGAACTTGTGAGTGGTTTACTCGTAGTATTAATCCATAAAAAGATTACCAGTGTAAGTTATCTAATACTTAAATTGATAAGGACCTTAATTGTTATTATATAAAAAAATTGAGGATATATGCCCATTTTTCTTTGGTTCAACTTAGATGTGTAAATGCCCATATTCCTCTTTAGTTCAACTTAAAAATATAAATGAACAAAACGTTGGATAAATTATTTGTGAATTGTTTGTGTATTAAGTCAAATAAATAAATATAAACAAATTTTTATATTTGTTTAATAAGTGAACAAATACATATTAATGTATACTTTGTTAGTTTTTGTTTACGAACAAATCTGTTTATAAATTATTTGTTTTACGAACAAATCTGTTTATAAGTTATTTGTTTGGTTTTTTTTTTCTTAATTTTTTACATTATAAACGCCGGTGAATGTATGGATCAAATTGAACATGTGGTGAACTTTTTAGATCAAATTGTGAAGTCCAATGAGCTTGAAGACTGGCATAATTTCACCATTTTAACGAATAAATAAATATATTAGTGATTATATAAATAAACACATTCGTGAATATATTCACCAACATTAAATAAACATATACTTAAATATTAAATAAATATCTTCATTTATACCCCTTGATTATATATTTAATAAATTCTTATTTTTTAATTTAAATAATTATTTTATAGAAATTAGATTATTATTAAACCATAATTAACTTTATAACAAGTATTATAGTTTGCAAGAACATATATAGGGTCCAGATTAATGTAAATAAAATTAATATAATTTCTTTTTATGCACACTATAAACACCAATATATAACAACAACAACAACAAAGTCTGTGTTCATTTCCCATTTTGTCCACAACAGCAGAGTGTGCAACATTCAAGGCAACCGATGAAGACCAATGCAGTGAAGATCTGTGTCAACAAAATGGCACACTGATTGTTCATATTCGAACAACACTCGATGCAGCATAGGCAGCAGCAGTGATCACACATCCGACCGCAACAATCCGATGTTGCCTTCACGAAAGCTTCAGCTGCGCTGGGAAGCTTTTGTTCTACGGCTCCAGGACGGATGTTTTCGGATGTGGCGATCAGGTTGCCAAAGCCGACAGAGAGGCTTTGAAGCAATACCCTTTTGGGTGATCCTGGATCACCTTTCTTTTCCTGTGTTCGAAAAAACAAAATTTCATGAGCACAAGGAAACTCCAGCATGATTCGGTTGGAGATACATGGGTGTTATTGAGGGGAAAACATATACCTTTATAGATCCAGACGATTCGTTTGCTTTGTCTAGCTTGTTTTTCTCGAGTAGGACCATTCGAGTGTACTCGGAGATATTGCAGGTCTCTATGCTCAATCGTGCAACCTGCCATTAACAAAACTATAACATCAACCACGGTGTTTTACAGATACAAAACATGACGAGATTGGTGATTCAACAACAAACCGTTTGCTCGAGCTGTTTATTTTCCGAGAACCATGCCTGAGCCGTGAGTAGATCAATCTGCTCTCTTGCAAGCACCTGTAGAAACATGGGAAATTATGGACTTCCACAGCGGAAAAACCGAGCTAAAAAGAATCAGCCAAGTAGTAGGTGACTTACTCTGTCAAGAGGTATGTCCTTACTCCTTACTACCTTCAAATCCATGACAAAGTTACTCAAATCTCCTAATATACCAGTAGCTTTAAGGGCGTCGGGAAAACTTCCTTGGTACCTCCCGCATATCGTCAATGGACTTTCGAAGGAAAGATCAGGAATGCATGAAGAGTACACCTATACATAGATCGAAACATGAATGAATCATGATATACATCACTGTAAGGTGTTGGGATTCTCTACATATTACTACATAGAACACACATCATAAAATGTGATCTTAAACATCAAAAGAAGATGATACAAAAATTGCAAAATAAAACACAGAATGCCAGATGAATTATGAGGAAAATAAGACAGATACGGACTTTACAAACGTACCTCTATTTGTCCGTTATCATTGAATGCATCAATGGTTATATCGACAAGAACGGTAGACAAAGCTTTACTGAATAATTTTTGCATCTGAATCTCAATTAAACCTGACAAAAACTCAGGAAGGAAAGAAAGATAGTAAGACTGATGATACAGGACACGTTCGTTCGCATATCCATATAATAAGAGATCATATAACAAAATTCTTTAGCTTGAGGTATGGACATAAAGTCGAAGTACAACAGACCTAGATCATGAGCGGCATCGAAATCTCCCCGGCCTATCATGGCAAGCATGCGCAGGAAATAATGATTACAGAATGAACCTGCAAACATAGCGTATGTTACCTGATTTGAGCATTTGCAATCACACGATCTAAGTTCCCAACCAGTTGAGCGGAAAAAGTTACCTATGCCAAAAGTATATATGCGTGGAGAGAGTGATTGTGCATTTGTCAATCGCTTTTTCATCTGGTCACAAATGTTTCTCTCATCTTCAACAGCCCCATCAGTGATAAGAAAAATCATAGGAACCGAACCATTAGTGTTTGATAGCATCTCAGACGCCTGGAACAGATAACCAAACGTTAATAACATGCAGTAATACTATATTATTAGGAACAAAAACGAAAGCGAAAGCAATGTAGAAAACACGAAAAATTTCAGATCGGATGGTTAACCAAAAACAACGAAATGAATACACACCTTTTCCAATGGATTTGACATATTCGTACCGTCACCCATAGTAGATTTCGCACTCATCCAAGTAATGGCCCTTTCAATTGCTTCCTTGGAAGCCAACTCCATGGCTGTTGAAAATAGAAAAGTTTCACCACTAAAAGCTATAATGTTGAATGAGTCTTCCGGACAGAGTTTAGATAGAGCAGAAGATATTGCAGCCTTGGTAGCCTCAAGTGGCTTCCCTTGCATGCTGTCACTTATATCAACAACAAACACGACCTCCTTTTTGAACACCTATCGAATTCAATGAAATGAGGATCAATACCAAAACAAATAACAATGTTAAAATATCATAACAGGTTGAACAAATGCTAGACCAACCTTCCTACTCTTTTGTTTCCCGGGTAATAAATATACACAAAACATATCTCTTTGGTCATGATCATATGAAGGCGGAGATTGCAGAAAGACACCTCCAAATATGTTACTGGAAGACAACTATAAAGACATGTGGACAATATGCAAATAAGTATCCTGAATTCCTGATCATGGAGAATTGAGGTATTTCTCCCGAAAGACGAATGAAGCTCTAGTTTAATTCTTACACTGTAAGAGAAACTAAAGTCGGTATTAGACCAAGTGAGAATTTCTGCTTCATACAAGAAAGAAAACTTCTCGGCCTGGCGTTTTGTTTCCTGCGAAATTTGTGGATTAAGAAAGGACAACAAATAGGATAGAACAAGAACAAAACTAACATTGAAAGTAACCGGAATCAAAATTCAAAACACAAGAACAATGATTCTTTAATCAAAATATGCACCTTCAAAGGATGACTAGTTGCCTTGCACAAGATTTCAGTTGCAATACCAGAGTTAACATTCAACTGTATCTTTTCTTTCTTCGAAATTTTCTTCACAGCGGGGGTAACATAATCGGGAAAACTAAAGGGCACGGTTAAAGAAAACTCCCCCTCATTGTATGACAATTTCTGAGACCAACGAAGCTTAATTCCGATATTAGTACCCCCATCAATCTGGAAACATAAAACCAAATCATTCATAAGCAACAATGGACTTAAACAACATCGATCTAAATCATTACAACTTCGAAACATCGCCGAACCTGTGGTACTGTTAAAGTAAATATAAGTGGCTCCAAAAAACCTCCATCTTGTGGTCTTGCTGAATTTTGGATAACCTTACTTTCTTCTACTCCAATCAGTTCAGTAGAATATGATTTCCCAGGAAGATCAACCTCCACACCTAGAATTGAACCCTGATTAATAAACACAATTCGAATCATTCAAACACGAAATCAAATTAAACCAAAGAGTTTAAAATGGACATCAAAATCATATCATTTTCCTTCAAAATGACAGCAAAACACCAATTTTTCCAAATGCTTCTTAGTTAAAAGTCAATCAATGCCTTAAATTGTAAGCAGGGATTTAAAATAAGGGTCTGCAACCGTAATAGCTGTCGTTATATTAGCGATATCAAACACTGCAAGGTTCGCAATATTATGGAACAAACCTGGTTTCCCATGGGGAAAGCGATCCGACAATCACAAGAACAGCTACCCATAACGCAATGGACCCTCCATTTACCCGAAACTTGAACAAAAGCAGTATCCCCATAACAATCAACTTCGAGATCGATTCCACTCATCTGGAGCGGAATCAAAGCGGGCGGATCGTACCTGCCGTACACATGAGGCTGATAACTCGGCATATCCGGGTTGTCAACCATCCTCGGGTCAGATATAACCGCGTACACCATCGGAGCCGACGGCAAGTACCAATCAGTCAACGCCTGCACGGGCGGCGGTGGCGGTTTCGGCGCCTCCATGGATGCTCTGTCTTTACTTAAGTATACCCGTTTCGCTAGGTGTAGCCCGTTTTCCACCGCCTTTGCAAAGTCTTCCGCCATTGTCAACACCAAAACTAATGGGAAAAAAACAAGATCTCTTCTTTTTAAGCTTTAGAGGTTACTTTCAAGAATGAAAACTGGCGGAAATTGAATATGGAGGAAATGGGTTTACTTGAAAGATGGGATCTTTGGCAGCAAATGGATTCGTTTCGCTGTACTGTATGCTTTTCTCTCTGTAATAAGAATCAAAGCAGTAAATTAACAGCCTTTGCGCGTTGGAAACGAAGGATAGACTGTACGTGGCGAGATGTAGTTGGTTGGGAAGTGGAATATGATTTACGTTGATATTTCTGGTGAAGGTGGACCGGAACTGCATGTGACTGTATGATCATAAATATATTTTTATTATTTTAATAAAAATTATATAAATTAAATTAAATTTTTTATTAATCGAACAAAAATTTTATATTATAACTTGAATTATTATAATTTATATAAACAATTATATAAATCATAAGAATTTCAATATTAACTGCACCTTAAAGATACTCACAATAGAGTTTTTTTTTTTTCGATCTATAGGCGGATAGCTTTGTGAGCTTGTTAAAAACCTTTATAAATTTAAGTCGATGAAAAGAATATTTAGAGTGTTATCATATAAAAAAAAACTAAAAAACACGACTTAAATCAGACGAATATATAACAAATCAAAGATAAGACTCAACAAGGAACCAAAATTAACCATATTTGGTCTTTTTTCACGATTAAAGTCAAAAGATTTTGGGTGTAAAATGAAATTAGACCACACCCATTATAGCACCTCAATCTTTAGAGGCAAGTTTATCCGTTATCATGTTTATCTTTCGATCACTATAGTTAACCTGAATCAATCATGACTAAGGGTGTTTATAATCGGATACTCGGAATTTTGGATATCCGAAATTACGGGTACGAGTACTAAAATTTCGGTCCATGACCAGGCTCATAAAAATCGGATACCCGCAAATCGAGTACCCGATTTATTTTTATATTTTTTTTAATTTATTTTTTAAAAAATATATAGGAAATACTTAAAATTTCATGATATATATTTCATACACAAAATTATTGATTTGAGATGGATTTTAAAGATAAATATTTAGATATATATTTATATATTAAAATTTATCGATAAAAGAATGTATTGTTCTCGATCATAATTTTTCTTCCAAATCTCATATTGATAAATTAATATAAATATTTATGAAAAATTCAAAACTTAAAAGTATATAATACAACTATACAAGTATAAAAAGAAATTAAAGATTCAAAATTAAGTTTAGAAAAAACAATAAAAAGTATATAATAAAAATATAATTTAAAATTTAAAAGTATATATTTATTAAAATTACTAGGTCAAATCGGGTACCCGTTTTTAAAAAAATTCAACCTTGACCCGGCCCGACTACTTGGAAAAAAATACGGGTTGGGTACCCGGCCTTAAAATTCGGGTACTTTATTATAAATACCCGATAATTTTTAATCGGGTAGGCGAGTTAACAAGTCGGGTAGTTCGAATCGGGTATTTTTGAACACCCCTAATCACGACCGAGTCAGAAATTTCTTAAGAGCATTCACAAGTACACATTTGTATATCGTATTCGATATCCGTTGCAATCTTAGTTTAAAAAGCTCCAGGCGCTTTGAGGCTCGATGATCCTTAAAGTCGAGGCGCTAAATACTGGAAGAAGGCGCTCGTCTTTCGTAGATCGGATATTTCTATTCTAAAAAATTATAAATTAATATTAGAATATATTTTGTACTTAAAAATATAACGTTTATATTATAAATACTAAAATATTCAAATATTTTAATTATATATAAATTATTAAAAATAAATAATATTAGTTAATATATAATTTTAATATTTTATTTAAATAAATACATTTTATTTATTATATTATTTTATATAAAAATTAATATTAATTTTAATTTTTTATTTAGAATAAATATTTGGGTAACAAAATTAATAATATAATTTTTATAAAAACAAATAATAATAATAAAATTCTAGTAAAAGATAATAAAAAAATATTAATTTATTTCGAACAAAATGATGATAATTTTTTCCCTTAATTATATAATATATTTAAAAAGGAATTAAAAGAGTTAAATAATTTGTTACCTTATCTTTCTCCAATGTAGACAAATGATAAGCGAAAAAAAAAAATTAAATGAATTCAAAAATTGAAAAATCATTATTCTTTTTTCTTCTGTGATTCAGTGTTCTGTTTATAACATTCCAAAAGCCTTAAAGGCGCGATACTTCTCTTCCATCAAAATGCGCTAAAGGTGTACGTTTGTTGTCGCTTGTCGTATATTATATCGTCAGAGATGAGTTAGTATTTATTGTTGGGAAAGGCAAGAGGGTATTAAACCTTTAAATTTAAAAATTAAAAGAATAAATTTTTTATTTAATTAATATTTAAACTAAAAGGGATTAAAAATATAATTATACCAAAAAATTTAAGAGGGGCGATAATTACTCTCACCCTCTGAACAATTTCGTCCTTGCACGTCTCCTTAGTCTTAAGAGACGTTTTTCTGTCGTCCAACTACGCCTAATGCTTCGAGCGCGTCTAATCGTGTTTTTTAAAACTAAAGTTAAAATATATACAACTTTAATATTATCTGTTTTCATAATAATTTGTCTAAATCTTGAATTCTAAAAATAAAGAAGAGAATAATGAGTTATCTAAAATTTTGACTTGAAAATTATATTTCCCATTTTATTATACTTTATTTTATGTCAAATTATGATTTTACTCTTTTATTATATTCAAATTTAATATTCTTGAATTTAAAGAATTTCCCATATTTTATCTCGGTTAAGTTTTAATTTAATTACATGTTTGTTACAAGATTAAGATATATATATATTCAAACATACCTACTTTTAGGGACCCAGTCAGAATTTATGGTTGAGGAGGCAAAACATAAATATTTAAAAGTAAGAGGACAAATTTATAAAAAAATTATTAAAAATTAAATAAAGAATAAAAGTGAAAAAAATTCTTCTGGAGTGGGGGCGATTAGCCCTCCCCACCCCACACAACTCCATCCCCGCCTACGCCTGTTTTATTTTTTTGATTTAGGGTTTTGGTGGAATTAAATAGTTTTACAAGTATTTGTGTTTTATTAGTTAAATTATATATAAAGTAATTTATTATGAATTTAGGAATGAATAAGTTATTTTTTAACAAAATAAATTGATATTTGTTATAAATAAATAAAATCCAAGAAAACATAATAAAAAATAATAGATAGAGAAAGCACAAAAATTCAAGTAAAAAAATAAAATAAAACAAGAGTATAAAACAAAAGAGAAAACACAAAACATAATCATCAGAAATGGAAGAGACTCATCAATTGATCACAACCAGAAAAAAAATTAAGACAAAAGCAAGTTAATCTCTATGTTTCAAAAAATAATATTAAATTAATATTTAATTTTTTATTGTATTTTTTAAAATATTTTTCTTAGAACTAGAAATGTCTAACTAACCTTTAAATTTGTCCTAAACCTTTTAAAAGTTTTAAAAAATAATTTTTAAAAAAACATTATAAATATCTCATTTCGCTTATAAATAAGTCGTTTAATTAAAAATTTATTATAAATATATCATTTTTTTAAATGACATGATAAAATGACTTTACTTTTTAAAGTTTATATTAGACCTAGCAAACTTGATCCGAAAATTGAAAATTGAACCGATTTACTCGAACCGAAACTGAAATTGATGATTTAGCGTGATCCAAAACCCGAACCGAAACCGAAACCGGTTCGAATTCTAAAAGAACCGATATAGACCCATAACCGATTTGATCCGAACCGATTTTCACTCGAACCGAAAACAACCCGAAATTAACTTGTTAAAACCGATCTAAACCGAACATCAATTCGATTTTAACCCGATAATTGAGTCAAAGTGAATGAATAATATATTTTTACTATTGTTTATTTTTTAACAATATGATAAATAATTAAATAATATATATTTTATTATCTTTTTGTGTTATGATAATATTAATTAATCACTACATCTGACAATAATTTAATTTTTAATATTACATTTGCTTTTTTAAAAATCAATTTATTTTTTGTTAAAATTTAGGGTGCTATAAAAATGACCAAAATGTTATTAATGAATCCATGTATTTACAAAAATGATATTATCCCTTAAATTACCAATACTGACTTTACTCGAATAAAAGCTGAGGCAAAAATTTTCAAAACACTTTCAATATAAAATAAAAAAGATATATTTTTACAAGAATATATGATTAATTCTATATATAATATAGACGATTACATTTATACTTAAGTCCAACTCAAACCAAATTAACCTGAAAATTCAAAGATTGACTCAACCAAAATGACTCGACATGGACCCGACCCAAAAACATCCGATCCGATATTGATCCGATCCGATATTGATCCGACCCGAAAACAACCGATGCGATATTGACTCGAATTACCAAGCCGATATCCGAACCGAATTAAAACCGAAATCGAAACCAGAACCGATCCGAACCGAATCTAAACCGAATACAAACAAACCCGAAATGAACCAAACCAAAACAATCCAAACCAAAACCGAACCGAATGATCCGTTTACCACCTCTAGTTTATATGGTCTATTAATTTTATTTTAATTCAAAAATAATCTAACAAATTTAACTCTTAAAATTTAAAGTTTTCATAATTTTAATTTTATTCTTTCCTAAGAAAAAATCTTATCCCAAAAATTGTTATATTATTTTTATAAATAATAACAATTAAACAATGATTTATCATCGCTTTTACGATAGAATGTAAATTATTAAATTACTGATTTAATCTGATAAATTCGTTTATTTTAATAATTCCATCAAAAATTAAATTGATAATTTTTATGAATAAAATAATTTAATTTATTAAATTATTTAAAATGTATAAATATTAAAACCAATATTATAATTTATACCCAAAACATAATTTTTTTGTAAGTAAAATATCATATTTATAATAATATAGTAATTAAATAACATTAAGTAACCCTGAATATAGTTTAACCATTATCTTGAATCGTAAGGTCCAGAAAAATATTTAATAATAAACACAGGAAATTTTAAAAAACATAAATCATAAATATTATAAAATAAAAAATAACTCATAAAATTTAAAAAATTAAAAGTAAATATATAAAATTTAAAAAATTCGTATAAATTATCCTACGTTACGTATACATCCACCATGATGAGTTATCGTCGACCAACCTTGTCCCCAACTCTTTTATTGTAGTAGAGGAAGTGGGTCCTAAAATAAATGCTTGTAATTTCAGGTTCATTCCTTACCCAAAGCCCTACACTACATGATCTCACTTGCATTACAGTTTTGTCTATCGTTTTCCCTCGGCTTTCTCCGTCCATCGTAAGAATTTTTCTCCGTCATCGAGGCAGCGGATGTACGCTTTCAGGCCAACTTTTAGTCAGCTGCCTCCTCCGGCTATGTTCCGAAAGTGTAAAAATACAATGTCATAGCACAAACTAAGCTAAAGCTCTAGAGTCTAGAGGCTACATCTATGTTTAAGTATACTAACCACCATAATTCACGATAACACTAAGAATGAGCCGATGATATGATAGGGGCGGTGCCGTCGAGAGCATGCCCGAACCATGACGGAAGAAGCTAACATGTTTGCGTGTTATGTCTCGGAGAATGGTACAAGAGTTTCTTTGTTTGGCAATGAAGGACTAGATTAATGCAAAGAGGATTTCATTCCATGTGTCTGGAACACCGGGTAAACACCAATGCAAGCAGTCCTGGACTCCGGGAGTTGCCGTAATACTGAACCGAGATATGTGACCCTCGTCTCTGACCTGAGACAATGCTGTTATGTCGAGAAGTTTAATCCCTGTCCCCCTCACAGCGCTGGCAGCACCAAGATCGCTGGATTCTTCTTGTAATACTTCTTTGCCTATAGACATAGGAGTCGTATTGTTACAGCTCCCTCCTGTGTTCCAGTCTCCGTTTACAAAGTGCCTTGGTGAGAGGCTCCGATAAAAGGCTTTCAGATGAGGATGTTTCGGGAGTTGAGAGTTTAGCCATTTTATCGTACTGTGGATTGTGAAGTTCTTGGCACTTCCCATATCGTCTATCTTCCTGTTGGTATTAGGCTTGCCCATGATGTACATGATCCACTTGTTAGCCTTAAGCTTCCCTCGATTCCAATGATGCCCCGAGTTTAGAACCAAGACATCGATTCTATGGAGAAAATCACGCAAAAATGCCGGGGGTTGATCAAGATGCATTGCATATTCTGTTTGTGGGTCCTCGGGGTTAAGAGGCTCCAAATCACAGAGAGTTGAAGACCAATAGTAAAGGACAGTAGCATTGGTGCTGGGAAATCGGTAAGCCCAACCATTAGGACGTTTACCACCGGGCGGTATGACAAGTCCAAACTCTGGGCCAACATCGAGAACATCCGGGCTTTCCTTACCAGCTGTGATCATGCACATTAGAGACTGGAACTGCTGCCTACCCAATGAATCTCCAACAAAAGCTAGAGTTCTGTTTTGCATCCTGTAATGCATCATAAGCATATGTAAATATCCAATAGATATGGATTCTATTTCAAATATTCGAGGAAAAGAATATTATTACCTTTCTAAGAACTTTGACCCTTCAAATTCTTCCAATTCACAATCTTTTGGTTGCCATCTTAGATTCTCAAAGGCAAAATCTTGACGCTGCATCATACGACAAGCCCACATTGGTGCTAGCCACTGTTTACAACCAAGCCCGGAATACAAAGGCCGCCTATCATCTATAACCCATTTCCCTTTTGTGTAATCACAAGCTGGAAAAAAGATACATACAAAATGAGAGGTAATCACTTACTAGTTACTAATCAGTCATTATAACAACATTGAACTAACAGGTTCAGAAAATATACGAAATCAGATAGAGAGGAGCATTGACATCGTAACCAAAGGCAGCTTGTACGTCGCCAACTACCTCGCTATGAAAATGACCAAATGATGAAGTGAGTAGTACAAGTTGTTGTGCCGAATGATTGATGTTGCATAGGTGTACTATCATGCAAAACCTATGTGTGAGGTTTGGAAGAGGCGGTAAAAACAGTGTGAATAACTATTTGCTCAGTTATCCACCGTCAGCTTAAAAGATCTTGATCAACACAGATTGGTCAGACATTCTTATTAATTGTGTTGAATGCATTTCATCCCCAACCAAGCATAATGTATATAACAGAACTATCATCAGAATTTCTCTTCTACAATTTCCAAATGTAATCTCATATACAGGGATAGAAATATGCAAAGCATGAAGAATTTATCGTCATGCATGCAATATTCTACCTTGATGCTCCAGCCATTTTTCTTCTTGTTCTGGAAATTTTCCTCCTAAAATTACATTATTTGTTTCCTCTATCTGTGTTGAGCTTGATCCACTTTCAATAACACCAGTTTTCTCTCTTTTGGGACTGTGTTTGTGTTTTATTGCTTCTTCTGCACCATCCTAACAAATTAAAATGGAATCCCCCAAGAATACAATGACTTACAAGTGCAAACTGATGAAGATGGATGCAGGAAAATCCTAATAATATTCATAGTAAAACAAGTAGAGGAAAAGTGTGCTGTTGAAAACATTATAACTCAAGAAAATAGAACCATACAAATGCAAGTCAAAATAAGAGATAAGGTAACTATATACCACTGACATCAGCGATTAGAGGCCTCAAACATCATCTTGCGGAAAAAACTGATAATCATGTGAAAGTATTGGATATCAACCAAAAACTAGATTTAGATAACAAATTATTCTACAAGATGAGCCACAAAGACACTCAAAAATTTAATCTTCATTCTTGAGACAGATAGAGAAGCAGATCACCTTTTCTGTGTACAGGAACTGTTTCGAAGTCTGAAGAACTTTTGGCAATCTCAGTAGTATGTGTCTTATCTACATGATGTTCCCCTTTGTTATTTACGGCTTCACTCTGTGTCAATGTAGAAATATCTTCTTTTGCATGTCTTTTGGAATCTACTTGTACTGTTTTAATATCTGCACCAGATATTATGAGTAAGGGAAGCTATTGTGAGTTTGTAAGTAGCATTACTCTTATCCACAATATGCTTCCAAGTTTCTAATTCAAATGATTGCCAAATATCCTTATTTTCTAGAAGGCTTAAAAATTAGAGTAAAGCAAATATCAAAAACTTGACAATTTGGCATTAATATCTGTTTTTAAAAACAGTCTTGCGGTGCAGTAGTCCAAACCATGTCGTAATCCCTACGCAGAAAGCTACTAGTTTTGACAAAGCAGTTTAATAACATAAAAATAACAGACTCCTTTATTGATAGAAATGTACATATGTGTCAATAACCAGGAATATTAACAGAATGCAGAATATAAACATAGCATGGGAAAGGCAAAAGAGACAAATAACTTCATATAGGACTCAGATGGGCCAAGCATATGAAGCAAGGGAGGACTAAAATATTAGTTGGAAAAAGAAACTCGGGTTATCCGATTAACAGAAAGAAAAACTAATAAATAGCATGGTGAATAAATACAGTAGCTCCAAACAAACCTGGAGGGAGCTGCAACTGATTTTTTGATGTTACCGTTGAAGTAAGCGTTGGACTTCTGTCCCATGTCCAAATAAGAATAGTTGTGCATACAAGAACAATGAGAGCCAGAGAGAATTCTTTAGCCCTCCACCTCAGTTTGTAAGGGCCTCCCTTCATCCTATAAGTACATGAAAAGCTAGATTAATCAAAACGTCACTAACAGCAGAAAGCAATAAAGGCAGACACCTCAAGGAAAAACAAAAAGAAACAAAGTTGCAGTTCCATCTACAGATTCTTAGAGTAAGTGTAAGATAAAGCTATAAACAATTAAGGCCAAAAGAAAAAAAAACTACCAACTATCCAGTTGAGCTTCATACATTCAATTGCTGCAAACTTACACATAGAATGGGTCATAAAAAATCACAAAGGGATATTCTGAACTAATGTTGCAGAGCATAAATGAACCACTTCAAATTACCGGAAACGTTCTGAACCGTTCTTAGGGGATAGCAATTCTCCCTCATCTAAAGCATTCAAACACAAACATTCCGAAACCGAACCATCAAACTTAAGAATATCAAATATTTCGACTCCATTTTTTTTTTGCAGAAATCCAACATAGCTAAGCTAAACAAGCTTTCCATGGCATTGTTAGAAACCGACACAGATCGTATAACAACCTACATTACTAAACCCAACCAACACACTTGGAATCATCAACAATTAAGTTACAATAACCTAATTAACCACAGAATTCCTAATTTTTCTAGCCGTAATTTTAAAAACAATTAATTTCAACTCAAATCCAGAATTGACAATCTTCATGCATTAGATCAAATCAATGACAATGAAAGACAACTTATTTTTTTTTTTAAAAAAGAGAGTAAATAGCAATCATTAAAGTCGCAATCATCAGCTAAATCAAAACACGGGAAAAACGAAATTAAACAATAAATAGACAATGAAATCGTGAACAAAAACTGGAGCATATGATTACGTCGCTAGATTCAGATCCAATCCCAAAATCCAACGGCTCCCGATCGATTGAACGAATCCTATGTAAAATTCGAAATTAGCACAAAGAAGAAACTTAGATTAAAGATGACAGTAAGATCGAAGTACCTGAGGCGCATCAGATATGTGAAGAAAATTGCAACTTGTCTTTCTTTTGTCCAAGAATGAAGGAGAGAATAAGAATTAAAGGGGATAAAATAAAATAAAATAATGTCTGATAGGATCAATGTTGTATATGAATTTTGATTATATTAAACTCGAATAAAAAAAGATAAATTATATTTTTTAAAGATATAAAGATAATTTTAATTTTAATATTTATAATTTTTATTATTTTGATTTTTATTTTTTTAAAGATAAATTTAACTTTTAACCTATATTTTTTTGACAAATATCTTATTTTTTAATTAATATAATAATTAAATAGTTAAAAATTAATGATAATGATATGTCATATATATGTAGAATGATATTTAAGATTTGAGAATGTTTAGTAATCTTTTATTTTAGATTTAATTAATTTTTAATATTCTATTTAAATTTTAATTATTTTATATTTTATGTTAGAATAAAATTATATTTTATATATATATATATTTGTCATTATCGTAAAAAATTTAACAATAATGATATGTTATATATACGTAGAATGAGGCTAAATGTCATGTTTTTTAAAATAAATTATCACATATATATGACATGTCAATATCATTAAATTTTTAACGGTCTAATTATTATGTTAATTAAAAAATAAGTTATTTGTCAAAAAAACATAGGTTAAGGTTAAATTTATCCAATAAATAGAATAAGGGTCAAAATGATAAAAATTATAAACGTTAAGGGTTAAAATCATCTTTATGCCAAAAATTTAATACGTTTAACTTTTGTTATTTACAGATTTTTTAATTTGCTATTATTTATAATTAAAAATAATATTAAATATTTAAATTTACTCTAAATTTATTTCTCTAATTAATTCTTAACACGTGCCAACGTTTGTAGCCAAGTTGATTCAATATCCAGGAACACCCAGGTTTGATTTCAGTCATTATCAATATTGTGCAAATTATTATTATTTGAATCGTGACACGTGTCAAGATTTAATAAGAGAAAAATATATTTAAAATAAATTTAAATAAAAAGACAATCAGATACCCAAACGTCTCGTTAAAAAATCTCTTTAAATTTATTAAAAAAATACAATGATAATTCTTATAGATAAAGTAAACTGACATTAATCAACTTCCACTACAAAGTGATAGATCACTAAACATATATAATTCGAGATAACTTAGTCATACCATCTACAGCTCTATTAATCGTCCAATGAAAGTGAACCTGAACGTTTCAATCTCTGACTACCAAATCCTAAACAACCTATACTAACAATAGAGAACTCGTATCCGAATTTGAGTTACGCTTCATAAATATGTGAACAACATTCAGAATATCCACCTCAAGCAGATTTTAAAAAATAAGATAACTTATATTTTTTGGTTTTAAATTTTTAATCTATCAATTGTCTGTTATCATTAACATTAACGACAAAATAAAATAAAAATATATTACCTTAGTAATCCTTAAACTATTAATTCAATCCTATTTTAATTATTAAAATAAAAATAATTTATATCATTACATATTTTTATTTTTATTTTTTTCTCCTTCACTATCTTTCACGTTCATTTTTATCTTCTTCTTCTTTAATTTCCCCCTCTTTGTTGACCTGAATATCAAGGAAAACGACAGAAAGATCTCCACATGCTGAATCTATTTGTATACCTCATAATCAACTGACAAGCTTTGATCACATCTGAATAATGAAATGGTGAATTGGTGGGTGCATTGTATGAATCACTTAACCTTTCTTGGAGAATAACATTGGCAAGGTAGACAGGGATGACAATAAATCAGGTTTGAATCGAATTTTATAAAATTCAAATCTAATCCAATTAATAATCGGATTTTAAAAAAATCCAAATACGAATCCAAGTCCAATCTAATAAAATATCTAAAATTCAAATCCGAAAGTTTAACTCCAATTATTTTTTTAAGTAACAACTCAAACAAATCCAATAGCATTTGACACAGAGAAAAAAGTTTCTAACTGACAAGTTTTTATTGTTTCACTAAAGCTTATCAAAAGCTTATAAAATAAAAGAAAAACATAAATAGAATTGTAGAAGATATTAATCATCTAAAATATTAATCGTATATAAACATAATTAATATTTTTAAATCTAAAAATTTTAAATATTTTTATTTAGATTTATATATGGATCGGACTCATATAAGATATGAATTCAAATTGAATTCGGATCGGATTATGACAATATCCATATCCGATCCACCTCCTATTAGGACTCAGACCTTTTTTTAAAAATCGGATTTCGATCGAGTCTTTTTCTTCAGACCGAATCAGATTCAGATTGAATTTAGATTATATTGGCATCCCTAAAGACAAGACTAAACTAGGAATTTATTATAGAGGGGATTAAAATATATATTCTAAATTTTTTCTTAATTGATGGACTAAAAAAGCAAATTTTTTAAAATACTATATATTTTAAAATTTTTATCTCTATTTAATACATAAAAACATATTCACTAAATTAATAGAATTTATGCTATTCGAATCTAACAATAAGTATTAGATACAAGTATATGTCTTGTATAATCAAAGTTTTTTTTTTTAATAATATTAGAGAATTGTACCTTCTGAAACTGATGCGCACAATAAAACTTGAAAAAAATAGAAAATTAAGAGTATAAATTCTCTTACTCTTTATCATACTTTCTTCCATGTCTCTAGTTAAATTTAAAAAAAATAAATTTTAAATCATAACCCTTATTTTTTATATCCTACAACCTACACCCTAAAAATAAACCCTAACCCTGATTTTCTAAACCATAACCATAACTCTTAACCTTAAACCCTAAAACCCCAAACTCTAAAATTTAAAACGAAGGAATATAAAAAAGGCAGACGATTTGCACCCGAAGATGAATATCAAAACTAATGCGTAGAAATCTCTTGCCTTCTAATGGTGTCTCCTTCCATACATCCTGTTAAAAATCTTAAAAAATTAAATTATAAATCATAATTCTAATTTTCTACGTTCTAAACCCTAAACACTATACACTATTCAATTCTCTAAATCCTAACCATAACTCTTAACCTTAAACCTTAAATCTTAAACCCTAAACCCATTAATTTAAAGCGGAATAAAAGCACAATTAAAAAAGTAGACGATTTGTAACCAAAACCAATACTTTAAAATAACAAAAACAAAAATGTGAAGAATCAAACGACAAAGCCTACCTCTAAAAGAACCTTTATAGCACCAAAAGAATTGCCAGATTGTCACAAGTTTATCTATTCTAAAGAGATAAGAAAAGATAACAAATGAGATAAAATATCACACTTATTTAGCTAAAGAGTAGTATATAACTAGATATATAGTTATAAAATCTCACATACAACTTCAAACTCTTTCAAATGATTTTTTGCTTTATTTGATCATATATATTTCTTCTTTAAGAAACCAAATAGAAAGGACCGTGCGGAGAAGGTTAAGAGATTGAACTCTAGCTTCATCAAAATCAAGACCTCGGATCAAATAAGTGATTTAAAAGTGGCATTGTAGGTGAGGCCGTCGATCGAGGGGTTTGCCGCCATCGTCACTCTTGAAACCATTTCCTTCGTCAGGGTTAGAAAATAAGTTGGGAAAAACATACAGAAGAGTGATATCTCTAGAATCATTATTCAAGAACCTAAAAGTGTTCAAGTACTAACGAGGATGGAACCAAGACTTGGGGTTGAGGGGAGAAAAACATAAATATTTAGATGTAGGGGGCAAATTTATAAAAAACAATTTTTAAAAGAATTTAAATAGGAGAAAAAAAGTGAAAAAAAATTTCGGGGTGGGGGCGATTACCCCTCCTCACCCACACAGTTTCGTCACTAAGTACTGGGTGAGTGTAGCTATGTATCAGGAATGACTAGGTACTAGTTCCATTTGATTATGTTGTATCTATGATAGGGAAGCTTAGGTAGAACAATCATATGTGGATTCCCTAAGTATGATATGATTATTGTATTGATTTTTGATGCATAATAATAATCTGTGTATTATATATGAATTTCTAAACTTGAAATATGTTTCATGTAATTTGATGTTATGTTAAGTGCTTTTATATGATATGTGAATCCAAGACTCGTTATGTGACTTTATATGATGATATATGGTCTAAAGGCATAAGATATGAATAAGTGACGAAAATTTGTTCTTTAAACACTTATAAACCACGAATACAATTGACATGTTATAAAATTATTTGAACTCTCCAAGTAAAAGATAAACTATAGTTCTGAGCTACAATCTTTATGTGGTGTAAAGGATGGGTTGTATAAAGTACGGTTTAAGACTAAGACTTATTTATAACATGATTTAGTGTTTAATGGAATCCACCTATCCATGAATTGTTATGTTCAAGTAAATAAAATTAATATACTTATAAATTGTAATATGATTTATGATGCAATTGGTAATATGAACAATTATTTTACTTGTCAAGATACTTGCTCATGTTTAATATTGTCATTTAAACAAATTTGAAATGACATTATTTTTTTAGTATGTTATTAGAAATGATTCCTATTAACTTTTGGTAATTTTTCATAGTCTTTTAATATGATTTGGTAGGTTTGATGAAAAATCAGAAGTAATATATCATTTATAGTCTCTGTAATACCCTGATCTCGATCCGAATCTGTTATCAAAGTTTTTTATCTCAACCCGATAAAAATTATTTTAATAAATTAAATAGATGAAGAGATTTAAAAAAGTAGGGAATTTTGATAAAATAAGAAATGGAATCGCCACCGATCATTTTGGTAGGCCAGCCACCATTGAGTAACCAGAGATTCAAAAAGGTTGGGTTGGGCTCGAAATTCGGTTACGCACAAGGAAGGATTAGCACCCCCGATACGCCCAAAAATTGGTATCAAGTCGATCACCGATTTTATTAATATCAAAACTTACAAATTTAAATGTCATTTAAATTACGATTCGATTATATATACGAGTTTATTTTAAAAGCTCTGATGTTCAAGGAATAAACGAAAACTACCGACTACTCCGTAGGCTGGTAACTAAGTTTATCGTAAAAAAAAAAGTACCACATTAATAATTAATATATTCGAATATTCACAATAAAAAGTATACAACATGAGTAAAAATAAATAAATAAATAAAACATGAATAATAGAAAAAGGAAATAAATATGTGCACACATATATATTATACATACTAAATCTCTATATGAAGACTATGATATAATAGTAATAATTATATTATAAACAGTGAAGTAAAATTAAAATATGGAAATATATAAACTGTGAAGAAAAAAAGAGAATATTATATATATATAACAAAATCATACTATATATATGAATATAATAAACGTATAATATATAAGATGTATTATGTATATTAGTTAGAATATACAACGTGTTAAAATATATTAATTAGTATATTAGATAATATATTAATTAATATGAAAGGTAAAAACATATAAATATGTAGGTATATTAATTAACATATGTGTATGTATATAGGTATAATATGCTACACTTTGTATAAAAATAATATATCACGCTAAATATTATGTATATACATAATGACGTGATAAACATGTAGTAAAATATATTAATAACGTATCATATAATAAATATTATATATTTATAACATATATTATGACAACAAAATAACTTTAATAACATACCATACTAAGTATTAAATTTAATATTCTAGGAAACTTTAATGAATAATTAGTATAATATATATATATGATAGATAAATATATAATTATACATACGTATGAGATACATAAAAAAAATAAAAATAACGACACTTAAAAGTCAAAGAAAAATAAAAGTAAAGAAAATTAATGCCATTAACAACTTTGGAAAGTAAAAACGTGTGAAAAAAGATTTTATTTGGGTTTGAAGAAAAATATATAAACAAAGAAAGATTACAATTTGATTTTTTTGAATATGATGGATTACATCTATATATATTGAATTTTTTTGGGTGTGCAAGAATGAATAAGAATTTTTCTTTATTTTTTGTATAGTTCCTTTTTGTGGTGATCAACTAAGATGTCGTACGTGTAATGACCCAAACTCTCGGTTTAGTGTGTCGGGTTAACCCGGGGGTTTAGGCTTGGTTTGGGCCTTAGGCTTGTTGGGCCTTGAGTGTTGTTGGGCTTGGTAGAGTTTAGTGGTTGTGGCCTTGGGGGCTTTTTGGTAAATGGCTAAAGGATGAAGATGGGGGTTAGAGACTTTATTTTTCTGCATTTGCAGAGGGAATGAGATCATCCTCTACATCCCCATTTCCTTCATCTTTTGTCATTGTAACCATTATCAAAGGTAAGATTTTTGAGGGTTTAATGGTGGAATCTCGTTTTGTTTATGAAGGGTAAGTTTTAGGGCTGCCAAGGATCTATCCAAAGAGGTAAGAAATGTGTTAGATGGTGAGGAAGAAGGTTTTTGTGTAGTGGTTTGAGTGAAAAACAGGAATGAGGTTTAAGGGCTTAAATCTCAGCTTCTTTAAGTTTTGTGGTTCTGAGAATCTTCTTAAGGGTTGTCTAATGCTTGGTTTAACATCTCTTGTAGAGAGGAAAGTTGGAGAACCTTCAACTAGCCTTGGAGGGGGAAAAGCTTGAGGAAGGAAGAGGAGCTCGTTTGCTATTGTTTTTGCTCAGAGGTTGGTACTCCCAACTCTTCTAAACTTCATGCATTTCATGGTATAGTGCATGACATGTAGAGATAATCATGCTTGTATGTTGTGTGCTAGGTTGCTTGAAATGGGTCTTTAATGGTGGAATTTGGATTAATGTGGTTAAGGGCTGAAAATTGGTGTTAAAATACTTTAAACATCATTAATATTGAGTAGGAACACTTAGAGATCGATTAGTTTAAGTTTGGGATTGAAAATCTAGAATTTCTAAGTGCAAAACCGTCCTTAGTGCAGGGGGTATCGATACTCGGGCTACCGGTATCGATACCAGTGAGTGTATTTTGGCTTGTTGTTCAAGGGTATCGATACTTGCTTCGATACCGTGGGTTCCAAAAAGTTTTTGTATCGATACCTGTATCGAAACGAGTCTTTCCCTTTCTGTTGACTTTTGGGGTTGGTCAACGGTATCGATACTTGTTTCGATACCTGTGGTTCGATACCCTCTTTGGGTGGGTATCGATAAAGGGTGTTTCGATACCTACTTAAGGGTATCGATACCCCTGTATGTTTTGACTAAGTTGGGTAGAAATTAAGGCTTCGGTGGTCTTAATAAATAAACACTTAAATCTAAAAGCTATGAAACGAAATGTCGTACTAAGATTGATAATCATAACCCTGAAAGACTTAAGTATGATAAGAATTAATATGTCTTGATGTGATAGATCCTAGGTGGATCGTTTGTGTGGTTTGAGTCCTTTGTATCGAAAATCCGGATATCCATAAGTGTTGCAACACGTTGAAGACCATCCGATGTAACATGCCGGGTGATGATTGAAGACCTTTATTCCGAGTGTTGGGCGACCTTACTCGAAGATGTTCGATGTGACATTCCGAGCATAGGGTTGGTTGGGCGGCCTTCATCCTTCTTCGAACGTTGGGCGGCCTCGTTCGAAGATGTCCGATGTAACATTCCGGGCATAGGATTTGAAGGCGGCCTTAATCCTGAGTGTAGGATCCCGATGCTGTGTGGACGCGGGCCTCGCTCTTGTGTGTTGACTTATATGTTTGTATATGCTGTGTGCGATAGTATACATTCATTGATGCCATGTGTAGGCAAGCATGCTAGACCTTCATACCATGCATGTGATTTATATGCCATGCTTTACTGCTTTGATATGCATGATGTTGGCCGAGTTTGGCGTATCCACTGAGCTTGTGTGGCTTAGCGTTCAAAATCTGTTTTCATGCGTAGGTTAGGTGGAGCGGGATTTTGTGGAGCACCATCAAGGTTTGGACTTTCAGCATCGACTGTGTTGTCAGAGTACAGTTATTAGATGTAGTGGGCTTAGTACTATGTTGAACCCTATATGTATTGTAACTCTGTAATTTTATTTGGGTCGAATGTTTTAAAAACAGTCTGTAATATATTTTAGAGCTCCGATTTACTTTGTATTATTTTGGACTTGTTTTATTTAATTGGATTATGAATTGGTTTGGACTTACATGATTTTTATCATTGGGCTTTTAAAGCGAAATTTTGAAATACGGGTTTTGGGCCAGAGGCCCATTGTGACATCCGGGTCGGGTGTTACATTTAGTGGTATCAGAGCCCAGGTTGAGTCGGTTCTAAGAGTCCCTTGGGGAGTCTAGTGTGTTATATAGGTGTTAGACTAGTACTAGCCCACGAGTCGATATAGTACTTCTTTTAAAGCTGAAAATTTCGATGGTGTAATCCCGTTTGTGGTTGTTGTGCAACATGCCTAGACGCGTGAGAGATCAGGAGGAGAGCCGGGGTTCTCGAGAAGGAGACTCCGACTACGAGTATGAGCCCGATGAGGAGGTGACATCGGATGACGCAGTTGGTCAAGGGGCCAACTACTTTGCTCAGTTGAACCGTACGCTACGCAGGATAGTGAGAGCTATACCGAGGCCGTCTTCTACACCTTGAGAGGCACCGGTTGAGAGGGTGCAGAGGCAGGGTGCTGTTGACTTCTTTGGTACGGGACAAGATAATCCCGTACAGGCGGATCAGTGGTTGCACGATACAAGGTAGATCATGAGACAAATGCGACTGAGGTCAGAGGATAAGCTATCGTGTGTGTTGTCTCTTCTCAAGGGCAACGCAAGAGAGTGGTGAGAGACTGTTGAACAGGGTTGGTATCCCCATCGTCTTAAGTGGGAGGACTTTCTTGAGGAGTTCGAGAGCAAGTATGTGGGTGAGACTCACATAGACACCCTGAGGGAGCGATTCACCCATCTGGTTCAGGGGAACTGTTCGGTCTTCGCTTATGAGCAGGAGTTCCTTCAGTTGAGCCGGTATGCCCCTAAGCTTGTTGCCACCGAGAAGATGAGATGCAAGAGGTTCTTGAGAGGTCTGAGGAAGGAGATCCAGACTTATCTTACTACTAGACCACCTACGGTGTTTTCAGAGTTGGCTGCTAGTGCTAAGTCGTTGGAGCAGGTTCAGGGTTTGACCTATGGGCTGTCTGTTGTCCAGGGAGTCTCCGGTGGAGCCAGCCAGAGTCGTGCGGGTAACTCTCAGTCCCACTCTGGTTGGAGTAGGAACCGTTGGAACCAGAACATAAGAGCATCGAATCAGGGCTCGAGGTCAGATCAGAGGTCAGAGTCTGCGGGACGTAGGAGGCAGTCTGTGTCTTATTCTGCTGGGGGTCCAGAGAGTTTGCAGAGGAGTGCCAATGTTAGTGTTCAGACTTGTAGGCGTTGTGGTCGGAGCCACCGAGGAGAGTGTTGGGGCAATGCCAGAGCTTGTTTTCAGTGTGGGTCCCCGGATCACCTTGTTAGGGACTATCCTGAGGTGGTGACGTCTCCTCCCGGTCAGGCTCAGAGGACTGTGTTCCAGGCTCAGAGAGGTCGTGGGTTTTCGCGTGGCGGAGCTAGCCATGCATCAGGAGGCACCTTTCAGTCTACCGCCAGAGCACCCGCGAGACAGTATGTTGTGAGGGCACAAGAGGACTGTGTTGCTACCGATGTGATCTCAGGTATGTTCAGTTTGTTTTCTGTACCTATAGTTGCTCTTGTGGACTCGGGGTCTACACACTCGTATATCCGTAGTGGGATATCTCAGCAGTGGGGGTTACCAGCGGAGGATCTTGAGATAGGAGTTCGTGTGACAATCCCGTTGGGGCTGGATGTGTTGGTGGATAAGGTGTATCGAAGGTGTCCGATCGAGGTACAAGGATCTATCTTTCTGGCCGATCTTATGGTCTTGCCGTTTTAGGAGTTCGACGCAATCCTGGGGATGGATTGGTTGTTTGAACACGATGCGAGTTTGGGGTGCAGATCCAAGAGTTTGAAGCTCAGAGTGGCTGATGGTTCTAAGCTTGTTGTGAGGGGCGAAAGGAACCTGTGCATACCGAATGTGGTGTCAGCGTTGACAGCTCAGAGGTTGATCCAGCAAGGTTGTGAGGCTTTCTTAGCTCACGTGGTGGATGTGAGTGTTGGCAGCCCAGCTCTAGAGCACTTGAGGACAGTCTGCGAGTATCCCGATGTTTTCCTAGAGGAGTTACCTGGTTTACCTCCCGATCGTGAGTTGGAGTTTCGGATAGAGGTGTTGCCCGATACGGCACCGGTGTCCATAGCACCTTACCGTATGGCACCGACTGAGATGAGAGAGTTAAAACATCAGATCCAGGAGTTTCTTGAGAGAGGTTTTATCAGACCGAGTGTGTCACCGTGGGGAGCACCGGTTTTGTTTGTCAAGAAGAAGGACGGGTCGATGAGGATGTGCATCGACTACCGTCAGCTCAATAAGGTTACGATCAAGAATCGTTATCCCTTGCCTAGGATCGACGATCTCTTTGATCAGTTGAGGGGTACCCGTGTGTTCTCTAAGATAGACTTGAGGTCGGGGTACTATCAGTTAAAGGTGGTAGACGAGGATGTCCAGAAGACCGCTTTTAGGATGCAGTATGGACACTATGAGTTTCTCGTGATGCCGTTTGGGCTCACGAATGCACCCGCTGCTTTCATGGACTTGATGAACCGGATCTTTCAGCCGTATCTAGATCAGTTTATGGTTGTGTTCATAGATGATATCTTGGTGTATTCACGCTCGGAGGAGGAGTATGACTACCACCTTAAAGTTGTTCTTCAGGTGTTGAGGGATAGACGTCTGTACGCCAAGTTCAGTAAGTGCGAGTTTTGGTTGTCTGAGGTGGCGTTCCTTGGTCACATAGTTGCAGCGGATGGTATCCGTGTAGATCCCTAGAAGATACAAGCTGTGGTGGAATGGAAACCACCAAGGAACATGTCAGAAGTCCGTAACTTTCTTGGACTTGCCGAATACTACAGGAGGTTTGTTAAAGGTTTTTCGATCATAGCGGTACCTTTGACCAAGTTGCTTCAAAAAGGAGTCTCGTTTGTGTGGAACGAAAGAAGACAACAGAGTTTTGAGCAGTTAAAGGCTTATCTGACAGAGGCACCGGTCTTGACGCAACCGGAATCGGGAAAAGATTATGTGGTGTTTAGTGATGCTTCCTTGAATGGGTTAGGTTGTGTGCTTATGCAAGTGGGTAAGGTAGTTGCTTACGCCTCGAGACAGTTGAAACCCAATGAGAGGAATTATCCTACACATGATCTTGAGCTTGCAGCAGTTATCTTCGCTTTGAAGATATGGAGGCATTATCTCTATGGGGAGAAATGCTACATCTACACCGACCACAAGAGTTTGAAATATCTGCTTACCCAGAGAGAGTTGAATCTGAGACAACGTCGGTGGATAGAGTTGCTAAAGGATTATGACTGTGTCATAGAGTATCATCCGGGCAAGGTGAATGTGGTCGCTGATGCTTTGAGTAGGAAGTCCATGTCAGACTTGAGAGCTTTGTTTGCTCGGTTAAGGATGACCGATGATGGGGGTCTTTTAGCTGAGTTGCGTGTGGAGCCCACGCTTGTTCAGGAGATAAAGAGAGCACAAGTGTTAGATGAGGAGTTGGTAGCTCAGTTAGAGGCTGTTCAAAGGGGTGAGTCGTCAGAATTTGAGGTACGAGATGATGAATTCTTGTACTTTCAGGGTCGGTTGTGTGTTCCCGCCTTGGAGGATCTGAGAGATCATATCTTGAGGGAAGCTCACCGTAGTCCGTTTTTTATTCATCCGGGTAGTAACAAGATGTATCAGGATCTCCATCCTTTCTTTTGGTGGCCGTGCATGAAGAGAGATGTGTCAGAGTTTGTGACAAGGTGTTTGGCATGTCAGCAGGTGAAAGCGGAACATCAGGTTCCTTCAGGTTTGCTTCAGCCTATACAGATTCCACAGTGGAAGTGGGATCGTGTGACCATGGACTTTGTCACCGGGTTACCGTTGACGTTGAGGAAGCATGATGCTATATGGGTCATAGTTGACAGGTTGACCAAGTCAGCTCACTTCTTACCCGTGAGGATGGACTTCAGCTTGGAAAAGTTGGCTCAGTTGTACATCAAGGAGATTGTGAGGTTGCATGGTGTACCTTCATCGATCATATCGGATAGGGATCCGAGGTTCACAGTGAGGTTATGAAGGTCTATCCACGAGGCTTTAGACACCAAGTTGCACTTCAGTACAACTTTTCACCCTCAGACCGACGGACAGTCTGAGAGAGTTATTTTGACCTTGGAGGATATGCTGCGGTGTTGTGCGGTAGACTTTGCTCGCAGTTGGGAGGAGCAGTTACCTTTGGTAGAGTTTGCTTACAACAACATTATCAGTCGAGCATCAGGATGGCTCCTTTTGAGGCCTTGTACGGGCGCAGGTGTAGGACACCCTTGTGTTGGACAGAGCTCAACGAGAGGAAGATAGTGGGTTTGGAACTTGTTAAGGAAGCAAAAGAGAAGGTCCAGATCATCAGAGAGAGGTTGCAGGCGGCTTTTGACAGACAGAAAGCTTATGCGGATAAGAAGCGTAAGCACATCGAGTATGAGCTTGGTGAGAAAGTGTTTCTCAAGGTATCTCCATGGAAGGGTATCATCCGGTTTGGTCGAAAAGGAAAATTGAGCCCAAGGTATATCGGGCCGTACGAGGTACTTCAGAGGGTTGGACCGGTAGCTTATAGATTAGCCTTACCTCCTGAGTTGGCACGTATACACGATGTGTTCCACGTGTCTGTGTTGAGACGTTACCGTTCCGATCCCTCACATGTGGTTCAGCTTGAGGAAATCGAAGTCAATATGGATTTGACTTACGAGGAAAGGCCTATTGGAATCGTGGATAGAGGAGTCAAGGAGCTCAGGAATAAGAGTATACCTTTGGTAAAAGTGTTGTGGAGGAATCATGGGATCGAAGAAGCCACGTGGGAGCCGGAGAAGGACATGAGAGCTCAGTATCCTCATCTCTTCCTAACAGGTAAATTTCGAGGACGAAATTTTCTTTAAGGAGGGGAGAGTTGTAACGACCCGAACTCTCGGTTTAGTGTGTCGGGTTAACCCGGGGGTTTGGGCTTGGTTTGGGCCTTAGGCTTGTTGGGCCTTGAGTGTTGTTGGGCTTGGTAGAGTTTAGTGGTTGTGGCCTTGGGGCTTTTTGGTAAATGGCTAAAGGATGAAGATGGGGGTTAGAGACTTTATTTTTCTGCATTTGCAGAGGGAATAAGATCATCCTCTACATCCCTATTTCCTTCATCTTTTGTCATTGCAACCATTATCAAAGGTAAGATTTTTGAGGGTTTAATGGTGGAATCTCGTTTTGTTTATGAAGGGTAAGTTTTAGGGCTGCCAAGGATCTATCCAAAGAGGTAAGAAATGTGTTAGATGGTGAGGAAGAAGGTTTTTGTGTAGTGGTTTGAGTGAAAAACGGGAATGAGGTTTAAGGGCTTAAATCTCAGCTTCTTTAAGTTTTGTGGTTCTGAGAATCTTCTTAAGGGTTGTCTAATGCTTGGTTTAACATCTCTTGTAGAGAGGGAAGTTGGAGACCTTCAACTAGCCTTGGAGGGGGAAAAGCTTGAGGAAGGAAGAGGAGCTCGTTTGCTGTTGTTTTTGCTCAGAGGTTGGTACTCTCAACTCTTCTAAACTTCATGCATTTCATGGTATAGTGCATGACATGTAGAGATAATCATGCTTGTATGTTGTGTGCTTGGTTGCTTGAAATGGGTCTTTAATGGTGGAATTTGGATTAATGTGGTTAAGGGCTGAAAATTGATGTTAAAATACTTTAAACATCATTAATATTGAGTAGGAACACTTAGGGATCGATTAGTTTAAGTTTGGGGTTGAAAATCTAGAATTTCTAAGTGCAAAACCGTCCTTAGTGCAGGGGGTATCGATACTCGGGCTACCGGTATCGATACCAGTGAGTGTATTTTGGCTTGTTGTTCAGGGGTATCGATACTTGCTTCGATACCGTGGGTTCCAAAAAGTTTTTGTATCGATACCTGTATCGAAACGGGTCCTCCCCTTTCTGTTGACTTTTGGGGTTGGTCAACGGTATCGATACTTGTTTCGATACCTGTGGTTCGATACCCTCTTTGGATGGGTATCGATAAAGGGTGTTTCGATACCCTACTTAAGGGTATCGATACCCCTGTATGTTTTGACTAAGTTGGGTAGAAATTAAGGCTTCGATGGTCTTAATAAATAAACACTTAAATCTAAAAGCTATGAAATGAAATGTCGTACTAAGATTGATAATCATAACCCTGAAAGACTTAAGTATGATAAGAATTAATATGTCTTGATGTGATAGATCCTAGGTGGATCATTTGTGTGGTTTGAGTCCTTTGTATCGGAAATCCGGATATCCATAAGTGTTGCAACACGTTGAAGACCATCCGATGTAACATGTCGGGTGATGATTGAAGACCTTTATTCTGAGTGTTGGGCGGCCTTACTCGAAGATGTTCGATGTGACATTCCGAGCATAGGGTTGGTTGGGCGGCCTCCACCCTTTTTCGAACGTTAGGCGGCCTCGTTCGAAGATGTCCGATGTAACATTCCGGGCATAGGATTTGGGGGCGGCCTTAATCCTGAGTGTAGGATCCCGATGCTGTGTGGACGCGGGCCTCGCTCTTGTGTGTTGACTTATATGTTTGTATATACTGTGTGCGATAGTATACATTCATTGATGCCATGTGTAGGCAAGCATGCTAGACCTTCATACCATGCATGTGATTTATATGCCATGCTTTACTGCTTTGATATGCATGATGTTGGCCGAGTTTGGCGTATCCACTGAGCTTGTGTGGCTCAGCGTTCAAAATCTATTTTCGTGCGTAGGTTAGGTGGACCGGGATTTTGTGGAGCACCATCAAGGTTTGGACTTTCAACATCGACCGTGTTGTTAGAGTACAATTATTAGATGTAGTGGGCTTAGTACTATGTTGAACCCTATATGTATTGTAACTCTATAATTTTATTTGGGTCGAATGTTTTAAAAACAGTCTGTAATATATTTTAGAGCTCCGATTTACTTTGAATTATTTTGGACTTGTTTTATTTAATTGGATTATGAATTGGTTTGGACTTACATGATTTTTATCATTGGGCTTTTAAAGCAAAATTTTGAAATACGGGTTTTGGGCCAGAGGCCCATTGTGACATCCGGGTCGGGTGTTACAGTACGCCTGTCCTAGAAGTCTGATGGGCGAGTCAATTGGTCGAAATTGTCGAAGATGAAGAGACTCAATTGGTAGAAAAGATCTTTGTTGTTGAATCTGGGTTAATAAGCTACCCCCCAAAAGGGGTTATGACAGGATCCAAAATGACACATTCGGGTCACCAGAAAATCGATCCATCAAAATCCGTTAAAAACACGTGTTTTAAAATCTCTAAAATGTCACGATTCATAAATCCACATAATCAAAATAAAATAAAGTGTTTACAAACAAGAGATTCAAAATAAAGATATAGACTCAATCTATAGTAGGGTCCTATGGATACAAAAAGTTTGGACTAAAGATCAAGTATTGTACTCTTTCATAGGTCCGATGTTGGAAAGTCTTCCTTGATATACTCCTCCGAAGCTATTTGTCCCCTACACAACGGAAAAACCATAATTTTGCATGTTGAGCTAATAAAGTTCAGTGATACATTTCTACTCTACTGCAGTTCATGAATATCATAAAACAAGCATGCAAGATAAGATAGTTAAGAGTGCATAAAAAGACTTCTAGAATAAGATTCATCTCTTAACATATCTTAGCTAGAGTTCTCAAATACTTATCTCAAGGCAACATTATGTAAGAAGATTGAATGTTGTAATAGGCTTACCTATTTAATTTAACATAGTTTATCGAGCTACTTAAGTTTACATAGCCTACCGAGTTATAAGTGACATATTCTAACACTTAGATCTCGGGTATAAAAGTTATATTCCATCAATCTATACAATGTACATATTGCACACGATATACATACCTATTGACCAGCATAGCCCTACTTTACTCGTGTTCACCTAGCCGTCGATTTATCAACTCATATTGTCTAAGTATCCTACCTTGATCAACTGCCCAAGACATGTTTTCAATAATTAAGGTTTATCATTTATAACTGTTAGCTCAATTATGGAATCCTCGTTACAATTAACCCATTAACTAAAGCCTTATAAATACGTTAGTGTCCCATCAACACATAGCAGGGCTTCGTAATTATACATACGTATATATAACAAGACATGATGGAAGAGAGATTGATGCTACTATAACCGCCTAAACACACGGGATAGCCGTATTGGTATGCACTCTCTGAACCCTTTATTTTTCCCTCTCACTTGTACCGATACAGGTGCTTCCTGTACCGATACTCGAATCCAAATTTCTAGGTCTGAAGCTCGAAATCACCTCTTCCACAACCTCAAAACCTTCTAAAACCTCCTAAATCTTTCCTCCAAGTTATTTGGAGTATACTAAGAGTGTTTCTATCAATTTTATACCACATTAATCCTTGATTAGAATTTTATCATTTTTAGGGTTCTAAGTTATACATACACCCACTAGCATTTCATAACCATAAAATCAAGCAAGACAACCATTATATAAGGTTTATGAAATATAAGAGTCAGAAATGTCCTGACCTTAAGCTAACAAACCTAGATTAAAGCTCCCTCCAACATCTTTCACTCTCAAACCTCGACTTTAAGCTTTAAGCCTCACTTCCACTGACTTTGGGGTTATTCACCTTAAAACAAAAATCTTGAGCTACTAAATAACTCTTCTTTGATGAGCAAAACATGATTCTCATTTGGCACAAAAAGATTTCAACTTTCTTTTTAGGTTAGAAAAGAAAGAGAGAAACAAGATGGTAGGTAGACAAGGAGGAGAAGGGATCCCTTTCCCCAAAGATTTTGAAGAATAAATGAATTGGCAGAAAATTACTCATTTACCCTTCAATAACCCCTCCTTACCCAAACACAACTCAAAGGCCAAGCCAAGCCCACAATCCCACTAACATGAAAAGCTTACTAGATCATGTACTAAATCCCAACACGACCCACTAAACTCGAACACGTGACCTAACTGGACAATTCAAGACTCGGGTCAACGACTTATATTGACCTAAAAAAATCGGATTGTCACAGGCTCTGTTATACGATACGAGTATATTTTAAAAATCTCATATTAAAAATCATACCGATATTGGATGGTGCGTATCGGTATAGAAAATGCCCACTAAAATTTGAATTTAAGTACCATACCGATATGACCTTAAGGCATACTGTTATGCTATACCAATAATGAATTAAGGTTTTTTAGTCGGTCTTTGTGCATCGATGCCGTCGATATAAACTAACCATTTTAATGGTCTTTGTAGGCACACTGATACAGTTTAGATGGATCGATACTTGTACTATATCTAGAAACCTTGACTTTGACTTCTTGTCCAGCATATCGATACGATTTAATTGCTTACAGTTACAATCTCTCTATCATAGTAGACTTACGTACCTGTTAGTCTAGTTGTACCGATATGGATACCAAGTATATCAGTATGGGCATTGTTAAAGTTAATTATAAGTTGTAAAATAAACTTTTCATACTTTAAAAAATAGTCATCGAATAATTATAAGCTTAACAGTGATGTAGTTTGGCACAGAGTGGGAGAGCTATTAAATTTTTTTGGTATAATTATAGTTTTAGTCATTTTTAGTTTAAATGTTAATTAAATAAGGTTTTTGTTCCTCCTAATTTTTAATTTAATGGTTTAATAGACTCTTATTCTTCTATTACCTCTCCCAACATGGAATTCTAACTCCGTCCCTAAAGTTTAATTTCAAGTTTAGAAAATGAATTTCTTATAAGGACCTTTAATTTATACAGTTTGCATTTTAATCCTTAAGTTCAAATTTTTTAAAAATAGATCCAAAATTGAGTAATATGATACCGAAACTATTCTCTAGCTCTATTAAGTCAATAATAAATTGTGTAAAACATTTTCTCGAATTAGTTTTGATAATATATTTTGACCTAATTTTCTACCAGATCAAAAAATAAGTATTATCCAGACATTTCGATGCACCATCTTCGCCTTACATAATTTTTTGTTTCCCTACTGTAAGTTACGGGTACACATAGATAAAGATAGACTTAGGGGAATGCTCAAGTACAGTCGTACTTTTGAAAATTTTAAAATTTTTTATATTTTATATATATTTTTATATTTTTTATTGATAATTTAATTTTATACCCTTATAAAAAATTTTAGGTTTGTCCTTGTATAAAGAGAAATCAATTGGGTTATACAATGCTTAAATGTTTGGTCTATGCGTATAGGTTCATCACGATAATGTTTAAGGGCAATTCAAAGATTTTGAGATCTTGTATAATTTATTAAAATAAGCCTAATCAGTAAGATATACAAATTTTTTCTTTAAAATAAAAAATTACTTTAGTAAAAATTTTATTAGATTAATCTCTTAAGTAATAAAAAATTAAATATTAATGATCTAAAGATTAAATATTTTCAGTTTTCATCTAAAATTTGATATTATTTTTTTCATGTTTTGAGTTTTAGATAATTGTTGTATATATACAAATAATTATATATATAATTTTTTAGAAATATTTAATTTAATTTTTTATTTTTAGGCCACTCTTTTTTTAAAGTTTTGTACGACTGTTTTATTACGCTTTTCTAAAATCTCACCGGTAATATTAAAAATAATACCAATAATTATAAATACTAATTAATTCCTCTTTAAAAAAAATACTTATTGATTTTGATTTAAAAGAAATTTTATAATTCATATATGTAAAACATAATTAATAGACTCAAACATGGAAATCAATACACTTATTTTTTTTAAAAATAAATTTTTCAAAATTTTATTTTATAACTAGAGTTTTTATATGAATATTATTTAAAATAATTATTTATAAAAATATGTTTCTCTTTTTTAAATTATTTTCAATAATATTATATATCACTGTTGAAATAATTAGAAAAGAGATTGAAAACAATTCTTTTCAAACAGTGTTTCAAACGAAAATATTAAAAAATATATATTATTCAAAGTCGGATAGTAAATAACTCATCTTCAAATAATCTTCTTTAAAAAATAAAAAAATAACACATAACAAATTGTGAGGACAATTATCACTGTTTAAAGTTCGACCGTTCTTTTTCGTCTTTAAACAATACTTAATTTTTTAATATTTTTATTTAAAACATTGCTTATAGATATATTATTTTTAATCTATATTTTAATTTTAACAGTAATATAAAATATTAATCTAAAGAGAACAAAATTTTTATGAAAAAAATCCTTAAACAATATTTATGTAAAACTCAGTTATAACTCAAATTTTATTTAAAAAATTAAATTAAACTTATAAATAATAATTCGATTAAAATTAAATTATTTTTTAAAACCATATATATATATATATTATTTTAGTCGAATTTTAATCCATCTGCTTATAATTTTATAAAGTGACATAAAGTATTATGTTAGAGGGACAAAGTCTGAGCTTTTTGAGAAAATCACACCCGCACCGAGCAAAACCCTTTCTGTAAATCATTCCATAAAACTTCGAAATTCCTTTAAACAATTGTTTTCTTGAAACCTCCATCAATGGCGATGGATTCCAAGCTGTTACTTGACAATTCTCTACAGCCAATCTGCTATAAACGTGGATCCCTTCAGCTGCTCGACCAGGTGCAGATTTTCATTCATTTCCCCTTCTTTAACTTTGTATAATTGTTTCAGTTCTTTGAATTTAAATATAGTAATTTGTTTAAACAGAGAAAACTCCCTCTGGAAACAGTGTACTTTGATGTTCAAGATGCAACAGATGGATGGTAATGACCAATTTTTGTTCTTGAATTGGATTGGAACAATGCAAGAAAATTTGGGTTTATCTTGTTTGATGGTTTTCAGGAATGCAATCCGGGATATGGTGGTTCGAGGGGCGCCTGCTATTGCCATTGCAGCAGCCCTTTCCCTTGCTGTTGAAGTTGCCAACTTGAAGGACTTTGATGCCACATCTGAGGATGCTGCTTCTTTCATTGAACTGAAATTGGAATATCTTGTCTCGAGGTTCGCTTCATTTTCTTCGTTTTACTGATTAATGGTTTCGGGTCGATTGTAGAAGCTGTTATCATAGGAGATTTTAGCTCTACTGTATGTAAAATTGCAGAACCCTGTACTGAAATTAATTGCTTCCTTGTTCCTTTTGATGTGTAGATGATTAGATGATTGTCTTGTGTGTCCTTTTTCAGTCGACCGACAGCCGTGAATCTTTCCGATGCTGCTATGAAACTTAAACAAGTTGCATCCAATGCGGCTTCTGTTGCGAAAGTGCCCGAGAGTGTTTTCCAGGTGGGGGTATTCATGGTTATGCTTTGAGCAATCAAGATTTGTTGCTATCCACTTGTATGAATCTGTCTCCTTAGACTTCTTTCGACATACATGACGTATGAAGCTCGTAACATCCTTCTTTACAGGCTTATATAGAAGCTGCTGAAAAAATGCTTGATGATGATGTTGCTTCAAACAAAATGATCGGGTCTTACGGAGCAAGGTTTCTCCGGAACCAACAGGAAAACACGCTGAGATTTTCCGTTTTGACCCACTGCAACACTGGAAGGTTTGATAATCTTCACTTGTTCGTTTCCTTCTAGTGACAGTAATGTTGGGATATGACAGTGTTTTACTCTGCTTTGCAGTCTTGCGACAGCCGGATATGGTACTGCCCTTGGTGTAATCCGTGCACTTCACGCTGAGGGAGTGTTGGAAAGGGCATATTGTACAGAAACCCGACCCTTCAATCAGGTATGCATGGTGCTGCAATCAAATGAAGTATGAAAAATGGCTAAGTCGTCATATGTTATTTATGATTAATGAACTAGCTGTTATTTGTGATTGATAATTTCTGTTGTTGATTTGATTCTGGTCAAAGGGATCCCGACTTACGGCTTTCGAGCTGGTGCATGACAAAATACCTGCTACTCTAATAGTCGATTCTGCTGCAGCGGCTTTAATGAGAGAAGGCCGTGTTAGCGCTGTTATTGTTGGAGCAGACCGTGTGGCAGCAAATGGTATTATGTGGATGTTAATGATTCATTTCGCTTTAATTCCTTAACGAAGTAATTTAACCAATGTCTTTCTCTGAATTGCAGGTGATACTGCCAACAAGATCGGGACCTATAACCTTGCCTTATGTGCAATGCATCATCGCATTCCATTTTACGTTGCTGCACCGCTTACTTCCATTGATTTGTCTCTTTCCTCTGGCGAAGACATTGTTATCGAGGAAAGATCCCCAAAGGAGTTATCGCATTCACGGGGAGGACATGGGGAGCAAGTTGCTGCATCTGGAATCTCAGTTTGGAACCCTGCTTTTGATGTTTCACCTGCCTGTCTAATAGCTGGTATTATAACAGAAAAGGTCTCTTCCGCTCTCTCCCTTTGTTTGTATGCATGTACACATGCACAACACACTAGCTTAATGGTTATTCCTTGTATTCGATATATTACTCAGTTGTGTCAGACTCTGATGATTAATTACCATTCGAGCAGGGTGTCATTACTAAGATCAATGATGCTTTTGACATCAAGGATTTCGTGGAGAAGGCAGCCGGCAAGTCGACCGTGTGAAATCGGCTTCTCTTGCTGTAAAAGGTTCTTACCACAAACCGAGGTGATTGATTTGTAAGCACAAAATGTAACCTCACCATTGCTCTATATTGTTGGAATCAATTTTGTTTATTGATGTCCAGTTGTTGCACTTCTGGCTTTTCCGATATAAACGAGTCGTTTTACAATGTTGTCGGAACCGTTTGGTGGCAAACTCAGCTCGTTGGTCGATTTGCTTACATTTTGGTTCATAATTATGCGTGATGGATAATGTTCTTACACTGTATATAAGCGAGAAAATTTTAACTTTGCTCGACTCGACTTGTATCATTGATCTAAAACCTGCTTCCCTCAAATGAAATGTTCAGATTCAAAGTCAGACTAGGGGGATGGGCATATGCATGGCCCAAGTAGGGTGATAATGAGTCTGACCGGCTCGCGAGATACTCGGGTTCGGTTCGTTCAAACTCGATTTGAGTGAGCTCGACGCAGGCTCGAGACTTTAACGAGCCGAACCGAGCTTACACAAGCTTGGTTCGAAAAGCTTGTGAACATACTCAAAATAATTATATTACATATATGCTACATGTACACTAAAAGTAATCTCTTTAGCAAAAGAAAATTAATAAAATAAAATATGAAAAATCTACTAAAAATAAATTGTACACTTTCTTCCTTCTCAATATTGATTTTTTTCGGTGTCGGTTATGAAAAAAATAATGAGTTCCTATCTTTTATATAAAAATATAACAAAATTGTCTATTTTGGATTGAGTCGAGCTCAATAATATTATTTCCGAGCCAAGCTAAGCTCGTGCTCGGCTCGACTCGTTATCACCTCTAGCCCAAGCAAGAAGAGGATAAATACTTTGGGTTAATAAAAAATTTAAAAAGGTAAATTACATAAGTAGTCACTGAGTTATGAAAACTTTATATTTTGGTTATTGATCTTTCAAAAAGTTAAAATGTTCATTAAAGTTTATTAATTTATTATAAAATAATTATTAAATTATACGTATTGTTATATTTATTTTATAATATTTAGTGATCATTTTGTAACATATGATTTTTTTACATCATTCGAAATATGAATTATCAATACGATTATTATTATTGTTGTTGTGTTGTATTAGGGATGGATACAAATTGGATACATATGAAATGTATTTTTTTACATGTATCGAATTTTCACTTGACTAGGACTTTAAGATTAAAATTTCACCTAACCAGTAATAATAAAAATATATATTTTATTTATAAAATAAAAGGGATAATAAGAAAAAAAATGCAAAAAAAAATATATTTACAATAATTGCACCAAAACAACAAATACTTAATTTTATCATTTAAAAAGTTAAATACCATAAAAAAAATTTACAGCACCAATTTTTTTTTTCAAAACTATAATATCTTTTGGATTATTTTTAAAAATATTATAGTACTTTTTATGATATATTTGAAGTCAAATTGAAAGATTTTGATTTTAAACAATATTTATATTTTTTTTATTAAAATAATTAAAATTAAATCGAAAGGATTTGACTTTAAATAATGTTTTACACTAAAATCGAATTATAAGTTTATTGTTTTTAATATTTTAATTAAAGTAAATGTTTACATAATGTTGTTAGCTGCACACCAGTGTAGATTGTTATTGTTTAACAATGATTTCCTCTGTTTGAAATCTGGATAATTGGGTTCATCCAACACTCAAATCTATCCATTGTTGTTCATTTATTTAGTTTAATCTTTCATATTTGAGTAAATGGTTCCGGAAATTGTCCGGTTCCGGATCGAATATGATTCGAGTTTAGTCGAATTGCAGAAGAAATCATCCCATTGTGTAAACCATTTCCTTAATGTACTCATTCTTTGATCAGGTCAAGTTAGAGTCCGTCGACGGTCTCCAACATGCTTCGGAATGCTGCGAAGAGTATGCGAAATTTCGTATTTTCTTCTAATTGCATATCGTTGATTGTAGAGGACAGTTCATCCTTGCATATGACGGAATGCTGCGAAGAGTATGCGAAATTTCGTATTTTCTTCTAATTGCATATCGTTGATTGTAGAGGACAGTTCATCCTTGCATATGACTGTGTTGTTGAAGATGTACACTCCTCTCAGGGTTACGGAGTTTGTGACGACAAACTCGGATTCTCTTATACATGGTAAGAGCTGAACTCTGTACATTTCTCACGATTTTCACTTTTATCGCTTAATGTTTAGAAGAACATGTAAGAAGCCTTATGTTATACTTTTTGTCCCTCCGAAACAGAAATCGGAAGAATCCGAAATCATGCCGGTTTTGGAAGTGGCTACGGTACTAGTTTCTTGTTTGTGTAGAATCTGAATAAGCTTGTTTATACGCATTGCCTACTGTCTTAAACTCCGTTCTTTTTTGCAGCGGAGTGCCGTGCTTTAACTTGCCGTGGATCTGCTGTTGCTGTTATTCTGAGTGCTCTGGTCATCTGAAGTGTACACCTTGCCGTGATGGTAAAATCCGTGCGCTTGCAGCCCATGGCACTGCCGTTGGTGTAAGTGCAGCTCATGTAACTGCAATTCGTGTTTAAGCCGTTGCACGATTCCAAAATGGCTGTGTTGCTCTTGTCCTAAATCTCATTGCTGTCGGAAGGTCTCGTGCAGCCGGAGCTGTTGTGTTTCATGCACAGATTGTTGCAGATGGAAATGCTGCCATCCTAAAACTCCGAAGGTAAGCTTTTGCTGCAATTGTAACAAAAACTGTTGTAACCCATGAGACTCGTTCTAATATACTAAATGCAATTTTTTTTGGTGGAATGTTTGATGTTTGATCCTTAATACCTGTCAAATTCGACTTGACTCGTTCCAAAAAACTTGGTTTGATCAATCCGAATCTAAATTCGACACTATAAATTTCCAAAGAAATGCAAACCCAAATCTGTGTCAAACATATAACGACTTGAGCAAATACAGTAGGAGCATGGCAAATTCCAATCCCTAATTCAAAGATCCGAATGTTTTCCTAAAAAATTAAAAGCAAATACAGTAGAAACCAAGAGAAAGCTGAAGAAACATGTAATCTTCATCCACGCCAAGCAAGAAAGGTGAGCGGATTCATCCGATAACAGTTCGAAAGATTTAGTGACCGTACTTTTGGAACTCCCACTCACTATTATCTGCAAAATCAAAACCACAAAGATAACATTGCTATGCAGTTAACAAAAATGGGATGAGAGACAACATCAAAGCAAAAATAAGGCACTGGGAGGCTAAAATCATACCCAATGGACACACTTGACGAGTCTTCAGCCATCGGCTGATACAGTGGAAGTGAAATGCATGGTTGCAGACCCCTACAAACGGAAAGCAATTAAATGTTCAATCGAAGATGAGTTTAATGTTTTCTTTCAAACAAAAACAGTGAAGGGAGCGTTTCAGTGTTTGTTTATAAGCAACACAACAACTAATATAGGTAAAACCGTAAAAATTCCGAGACCAAAACGTTAATCGACAAGCACATATATTTTAACCCTGTTAAAGAAGGCTTCCTGTTCTTTATGGTATCACCAGCATGCTTTAATAGTTTCTCCAAACTTCATATGAATCTTAAAAGAGAATTCATGGAACAAGTAAAGTTGCACTTTAACAAATACCGTATTCATCACTCCGATTAGTTTGGTCATGGAATTTTAACTACATACAAAACAAATAAAGTGTAGGGATCAACCATTTAGGCAAATGACATATAACCATCAAAGGAAGAGCAACCGATACAATTCACATTACTTAGTCTAGACAAAGAAAATATTCAGATAGCTTTAGGATACAAAATAGTCTGACATTTTACTTCGAACTTAGAAGTGCATAAACACAGAAATGCAATTCAGCGAAGCAACAGAACCTACAAAATAATGTATTTCATGCCACTAGGAGTAAATTACCAACAACAAAGCATTATGACACAATATCGAATAGCTCCCTAACAACGTAATTGATTCATCGCCATTAACATCTTAGAAAATCTGGTTACTAATACATTCTAATAAAACAAAAAGTGTACGACTATAATTTCTTCTAAATTACAATTAATTTATTCTTTTCTACACTCAACAAGAATATCCTCTCCTTTAAAGAATGAAATCACCATAGTTTCATCAACTAATTTGTTCTTTTCCATGCCAAACACAGACAAGAACACCATGGTTCTTTGCAAAATTAGCTATACGTTGCAAATCTCAATCCTTATGTTCGGTATAATATACACTCGCATCAAACAATGTTATCACTTATCCCCCAAGTAAATAATGCAGAAATAGTCAAAAAAATAAACAATTTCTATATGTTTTACAAGTACTTTAGTAGCCCGAGCAGAATACTATATAATTCCTGAATCAAACATCAAGATATCGATCACACAGATAGGATCAGAACATGCCAAGACGTTATAATCCGGTGTAATTCGAGTGGAAAACAGATAAACATACCCCAAGCAACAGTGCATTCCTCACTGGTGGCGCTAGCTTGGTTTGCTTGGCATTCAATACCTGGAAAACCAAATTAATGTAACCAATCAGAATTCATCGAAACCCCCAGAAAAATCAAGATAGAAAATACCCACAAAGATCCATGATGTGATTCCTGCAAATCGCACAATTATCCACAACGATATCTGCATCCATCAACCAAATCAACAAAGATGAATTAATTTTAAAATACTACACAAAAAAAGCGGAAAGAAAAAGTAAACTAGGTTTAGGGATTGTTACCCCAAGCCCAGAGTGCAACGGCGCTCCACTTTTTGATCTCAAAGCGCTTGGGCTTCTTGGTTGAGGAGGAAGCCGCGGAGCTGTTTGAAGATTCTCCAATGGGGAGCATGGGAACATCAGAGTCTAGAGTAGCCATGACGGGGATTGAAAACTGCAAAGGAAAAACTTACATTTAAGGAGAAAAATAAGACCAAATATGTACAAACGATGAGGACATTAAACAAGGGTGACGACATAAACTCTTACTTGTTACCTTTTGAGATATTTTTTATATATTTTTACGATCAGTTAATACCGATATAAAAATCTTCACGATGTTAATATTTTATTATAATTTTGTCATAATCTTATAAAAATAAATCTCCACTCGATTGACAATGGATTGTTAATATAACCAGTAATGAGTAAAAGAATTTTTCGATCGATAAATTGAGTTATTTATCGTTTTTTTCTAATCGCTATATGTCTCAATTAGATAAAAAAAGACGATTCAAAAATAATTTTAAATTTTAATGATATATTTATATCTACGAAAGTATATATTTTTTGTTTTAAGAATATAAGAAATTTGATAGATCAGTCTCATTTTTCTTCTTCGATGTTTTATAATTGTATTATTGTATCAACCCTTTTACTAATTTAAAAAATTTAATATTTAATAAAAGAAGAGTAATTTAGATAGGGGTCGCTAGTGAGAATGAAAATTAGGGTTTTAGTTAAAAAAGGAATTTTAAAAATCAGGGATTTTGAAAATTAGGAATTGAAATTGAAATTGGAAAAATTAGAGATTTAGGTTAAAAATTAAGAATTTTGATTTAGGGTTTGAAAACACCTAATAGTAAAAAAGAAGGGGAAAATTTAGGAAAAACAATTAAAAAAGGAATTTGGGGATTTTAAATTGAAAAGGAGAAGTTTGAAAATTAGGATTGAAATTAAAAAAGAATTTTGAAAATAGGGTTTAAAAAATGTTAGAGTCTTCATCGGCCACTTTTGGTAGGTCGGACACCGTAAAAAACAGAGATTTAAAAAAGACGAGTTCAAGAGTCGGTTACGGTTTAAAACGGGGTTAGCGTAAAAATCGCCCAAAATTGGTACTTTTATCAAAATGACCGCTTAATTAATTTTGAAAATTTTAAGTTTTAAAGTGGCATTAAATTAAAGTTTGTTTAATGTTCGAATTCATTTTATTCTTACTGTGTCTTTATTCGAAGGCAACACATACACTGTTGACACTACGTCTGAGGGCGGGCCCGTTATGACCGAATAAAAGATGTTTAAAATTAAATTGATTAATTATGATGTGGATGTGATTTGCAAAAATAAAACAATATAACAAAATATATAAAAAAATGCAACAAGTAAAACATGACAAAGATACAAACAAATATGTACAAAGCCATAATAAGAATACATAAGGTAAAGCATGCAACAATAATAAAATAAACAAATAATTAAACAATACATGAATAAAATACAAAAATTTAAAGACATAAAACAAATAAACTAAATATGTGCAAGCATATATGAACAAAAATAAAATACATGACCAAATATGCATGGCAATAAATAAATAAAGTATATACATCAAAAATAAAATATATAATTAAAAGCATGGTAAAAGCAAAAAACATGATAAATAATATGCAACAAAAATAAGATGCATGGAACAAATAAAAATAAAATACATAAATAAAAAACATAACTAAATAAAATAAATATGTAACAAATATAAATAAATGGGCAAATAAGCATAAATGACATGTAAAATAAATAAAGTAAACCAAAATAATAAAAAGAAAGCCACTGGAAATGACCAAAATAAAACAAAATAAAAAATTCAGAGGATCAAAACAAGTGAAAAAACAAATTTACATTCGAACAGTGACTAGATTAAAAGAAAACAAAATCTTTAAGCCCTCAAAACACTATTTTTGAGTAAGGAAGGGCTTAAAAGTTTACTCCTAAACACGGAATGGCTTAAGAGTAAATAAACCTTTTAAAAAGGACGATCATCACCGAATCAATGATGAAATTGCAAAGCAAATGAGAGCTAAAGGGACCACTCGCGTGATTAGTATGACACGGAGGGCCTTATGATGCAAAAACCCCATTTTTAAAATAGGGGCTGAGTATAAAAGTCAAACAGAAAATAATTCAGCTCCCTTTTTCTCATTTTATTCTAACTCGAGAGAAATAAACATCAAAATTCTCTTATTTGTTCTTCAAAACGAACCCAGAAAGGATGAACATTCATCCATTGTTCATCAGTTTTCTAGAAAACCGCTATGAAAATCCAGAAAGTCACCATGTCGGCCGCTCGTTGAAAACCCCCTTTTCGAAAGTCTAAAACCGATTTAAACCCTTGCTTCACAAAAACACTTTGAAAACCCTTTTTTAGAGATCAAAACCAACTAGAAATTTCAATAAACAAAAGGGAACCCCCTCATTTATTCGAAAAAGAAGTCAGAGCCTCCCCTTCTCACCATGGGCTCACCACTGGAGATCCGAGGGCCGTTGTGTTTGTTGCCGAGTTCGAAAGCAATGGGAGGAGGTTAAGGAAAACGAACGAAAACAAGAGGCAACCGAAGAGTTCAAAGGTACCCTTAGATCTAAACCTTATTATTGCATAAAAAAACAGAGAGGTTATACTCCAAATATTTTCTGTGTATTGATTCGAAATGTTGGGAAAGAATCCCTATTACATGATATTGTTTCGGTTTATATAACCGGTTGTTACAGAAGAAAAAGAAAAATCCTTATCGTTATTTGGTGTTGTTGGTTTGTACGTTTACTGCTCTGATTTGGTTGTAACACCTCTGATTTCACTGAATTTTCTGATATTTGTCAATATGCCTCTGGAAATTGCAGAAATTTATTGGTGTTTTTGTTGTAAATCTCTGTTTTTCCTCAGTGAATTCGTACGAAACTGACACATATTTTGTTTGATTGCATTAGTCACGAACGGAGGATCATTGAAGAGGTAATCGAACGGCGTCGGAGAGGCAAACGGACGTCAGGCAATCGAATGGTCGGGAGCGTGGGAAGCACGCGCGCTTGGGGCAGGCGAATGAATCGCGCGTGAGGCGCGTAGCCTTTTGGAGCCTTCCTTCAGATTCATCTGGACCGTTTGATCCAATCTGGGATCCAACGGCTGTCAAGCTGCTGAGCAATTAGGATAAGCACAATTAGGGTTTCTATCAGATTAGGGCTAAAACCAAGTTTGGGCTTGGTATTGGGCTAATTGTTTTATAACGGGCTCGTTATAATGTAAATGGGCTACTGATGTAATTAAAATGGGCTATAATTATTTGTAAATAGACCTTGATAATAAAATAAATGGGCTATTTATTTAATGGGTTTATTTTTTTATAAATTTATTATATAATAAAATAATATTAATAATAATGAAAAAGGAAATGCCGAATAAAAGAAAATAATAATAATTTAGTATAAAGTAATAATAATAATAAATAATAAAAGCAAACGAAAAATAGATAAAAATAAAAATAAAATATATGTACGAAAATAATGAATGAAAACGTAATAAAATAATATAATAATATATAGTAACATACTGAATGGTAATATTTTCTGATTTTTATATTTATATAACAAAATAAAATGTGAACTAAAAGAATAATTATTTTTTTTGGATTTTTGAGTTAAAAACACATAAAGCAATATTTTTATTATTATTATTTTTTGGATTAATAATTTTAAGCCCGTTATTCGAAATTAAAATTAAAATTAAATTTGAATTTAGACGCTGAATAAAATTAATGATTACAATTAAATTTTTTTTTAATAAAAATTTAGTGATTATTATTTAAAAAAATATCGATACAATAAATTCGTCGTACAAGTACAATAAGTCTAAAAAATATTATTTTTTTATTAAACCTCGTCGCATGTGCATTGCAAGTTCTATTTTTTTAAAACATTTGCTTAAAACTGTCGCGATGAGTTTCATATGGATTAACGTCATTTTAGGGTAAAATAGAATATAATAAAAAATAATTATTTTTTAAAGTTTTATAGAATTTGAGTTATAAGGTAGATCAATGATATTTATTTTTTAAAATAATATAAAATAATTATTAATAAAAACCCTAACCGCTTTCTTCTTTCTCTAATGTTTTTGTTTCTAATTGTTCTTCACTTTGATTTATTCCTTTGATCGTTGGTCGACAATCAATCTTAGATTTGATTGTCGATCACCAAATCTATAAATTTATTATTTTTATTTTTAATTTTAATAAGAATCTCTACTTTTATAGCATGCTCTTTCTATCCTTGTGACACGTTTTCTTCTGTCTTTGTGACATGGTTTCGTTTTGTGGTTTGATTCATCTGCTTTTGTAGCACGTTTTAACATACCCAAGCAGTCGATTGTTGTTTGCCGGTGGTTTGATTTATCTGCTCTTGTAATTTGATTCAATCAGAGTTAGTTTTTGATTTATGTTTTTTGTCGGTGGTCTTTTGACAAGTTATATACCCACTCGGTTGATGGTTTTTGTCGATGAAATCAGTCCTAGATAGCGATACATTTTACATGACAGTTTGAATTGTCTACAACTCTTTCTTTATTTTTTATGCGTCTCGTTTGGACAAAGACTGAGATTCAAGAAGCTTCTGAATTTTATTGGTTGCTTAATTCCATAAGAATTTTATTTTCTTTATTTTTTAGGTTATAAAATGTTTGGATTGTTTAATCTAATTTTTTAAAGGCGATATAATTATAATTTTTATGGGATTTAATAAAAATTTAATAACATTTGTCAAAAATATATATTATATTTTTAAAAAATATTTTTTAAAAAAATTAATTTATAAAACTTATAAAGTTTCTAGTATTAATTATTTTTTATTGCAAAAATAGTTTAAGAAGTATATTGTATAAAGTTTTAAAAAAAATGTAAAAATTAAATTTAATCGATCTGTTCGCCTCATAAAAATATAAATAATTAAATCTAATAAACTTAAATAATTAATTTTAATATTATACTAACTTATTGTGGTAAAAATTAGAGTGAAGCTTCATACTAAGCTTTCTATTATTGAAACGCATGGGTTTTGAAAGCAAATGCCCATATCAACGAGTAGATGCTGATATCAGATATGAATACTTTGGCATTCGGTGATCTAGTACTAGTTGACTCATGTAGGGCTGAGTATTTGATCGAGTGAGTCGAGTTAAAAAATTTCAAGTTATTCGAGTTGACGAGTTATATTTTACGATTTAAACTTTATTTAATTTTTTTCGGTTTGAGTCGAGTTTTCGAGTTCCTATAAATATTTAACTGTAATTATTTATCATGTTATAATATAATTTGATTCCAATTTAAACGATTTTCTCGAATCATATAAGTAGGGGTGAGTATTCGATCGAGTCGAGTCAAAAAATTTCGAGTTATTCGAGTTGACGAGTCATATTTTACGAATCAAACTTTATTTGAAATTTTTTCGGTCCGAGTTGAGTTTAAGAAATTCGAGTCGAGTCGAGTTTTCGAGTTCTTATAAATATTTAATTATAATTATTTATCATGTTATAGTATGATTTGATTCCAATTTAAACGATTTTCTCTAATCATATAAGATATGTATATATATTTTTTCATATGTAGCAATATTTCTTTATATTTTTATATATCAATGTATATATTATAAAAAATGATACTCATCTCAAACTTAAAAATTAATCCTTTAATTACTAAAAAATTCGAGTTATTAGAATTTCCATTTTACAACTTGAACTTTATTTGAAATTTTTTCGAGTCGAGTCAAGTCTATGAAATTTCGAGTTGAGTCAAAACGAGTTAAGTATTTTCGCCTCGAATGGAGTCGAGTTATTCGGTTTTTTCGAGTCAAGTCGAGTTTTGCTCATCCCTACATATAAGATATATATATTCATATGTGGCAATATTTCTTTATATTTTTTATATATCAATCTATATATCATAAAAAATTGAGAGATACGTCTCAAACTTAAAAATTAATCTTTTAATTACTAAAGATTTCGAGTTACTCAAGTTATTCAAATTTTCATTACTCGAACTTTATTTAAAATTTAACATCATTAACAAAAAAAAAATAAAACATTCACTGTCAACACACTTTATACACCCAACAAAGAATCTAGATTTCCTTTACGAAAAATAAGTAAATCTTATACAAAACATAGGTGAGTTACTTTCATTTTTTTGCATTTGAGATGAAAAATGGAAAACTCCCTTTTGAGCTGAAACAACTAGGGGTGAGTATTCGATCGAGTCGAGTCAAAAAATTTCGAGTTATTTGAGTTGACGAGTCATATTTTATAACTCAAACTTTATTTGAAATTTTTTCGGTTCGAGTCGAGTTTAAGAAATTCAAGTCGAGTCGAATCGAGTCGAGTTTTCGAGATTCGATAAATATTTAATTATTATTATTATTTATCATGTTATAATATGATTTGATTTCAATTTAAACGACTTTCTCCAATCATATAAGATATGCATATATATATATATATTTTCATATTTAGCAATATTTTTTTATATTTTTATATATCAATGTATATATTTATCATAAAAAACTGATAGACTCGTCTCAAACTTAAAAAATAATCCTTTAATTACTAAAATTTTCGAGTTATTCGAATTTTCATTTTGCAACTCGAACTTTATTTGAATTTTTTTTGAATCGAGTTGAGCCTATAAAATTTTGAGTCGAGTCAAAACGAGTTGAGTATTTCTGCCTCGAGTCAAGTAGAATTATTCAGTTTTTTCGAGTCGAGTCGAATTTTGCTCTCCCCTAGTAATAGCCATCGGTCCCATGAGCCTTATCTTTTCCTTAAGAAAAGATAGCAACCTCCTAAAAAGAGCCTAAAAAGAGCCCCTCTAATAAGGGGTGTTTGGGAACCGATTGGTAACCGGTTCCAATGCTACACAGCTTTTTTTTTAGTAATGGTTACCCAATTCATTCCTATATATTTGAATAAAAATATTTGTATAATAAATATTTGAATAAAAATATTAATATAATAAATATTCGAATAAAAAATATAAGAATAAAAATATTCATATGATAAATATTGGAATAAAAATATTTGAATAAAATATATACGAATAAAAATATTCGTATAGTAAAAATTTGAATAAAAATATTTATATAATAAATATTCGAATAAAATATATATGAATAAAAATATTCTTATAATAAATATTTGAATAAAAATATTCATATGATAAATATTGGAATAAAATCATTTGAATAAAATACTCGAATAAAAATATTTGTATAATAAATATTTGAATAAAAATATTCAAATAAAAAAATTCGGATAAAATATGTACGAATAAAAATATTCATATAATAAATATTTAAATAAAAATATTTATATAAAAAATATTCGAATAAAAATACTCGAATAAAAATATATGAATAAAAATATTTATATAATAATTATTCGAATAAAAATATTTATATAATAAATATTCGAATAAAAATATTTGAATAAAAATATACAAATAAAAATATTCGTATAATAAATATTTGAATAAAAATATTTATATAATAAATGTTCGAACAAAAATATTCAAATAAAAATACTTGAATAAAAATATTTGAATAAAAAATATTTGAATAAAAATATTCTTATAATAAATATTTAAATAAAAATATTCTGATAAAAATACTCGAATAAAAATATTCAATAATAAATATTCAAATAAAAATATTCAAATAAAAAATATTCAAATAAAAAATATACGAATAAATATTATACACAATTCCTTATAAAATATACACAATGGCTTACAAAAACCGTAAGGAAAAAAGTATGTACACAATTCCTTACAACTTCTCACCATGAGCTAAAGGAGCCATCCAAAGGTAAGGATTTGTTTACATACACAATTTACTACGAGAATACATAAAATTGATACAACAAATGTAAGAATTTATGTATGTACACAAATCTCTACAAAATATACACAAATGCTTACGAAAACTGTAAGGAAAAAGGTATGTACACAAATCCTTACCCTTGGATGTCTTCCTTTAGCTCATGATTTTGAAGTCGTAAGGATTTGTGTACATACCTTTTTTCTTACGGTTTTCGTAATCCATTATGTATACTTTGTAAGAAATTGTGTACATACACAAATCCTTACCATTTTTGTGGAAATTTATGTATACTCATAGCCATTTGTGTATGTATACAAACCCTTACTCTTAGATGGTCTCATTTAGCTCATGGTTAAAAGTCGTAAGGATTTGTGTACATACTTTTTTTCTTACGTTTTTCGTAAGTCATTGTGTATACTTTGTAAGAAATTGTGTACATACACAAATCCTTATCATTTTTGTATCATATTATGTATACTCTTAGCCATTTGTGTATGTACACAAATCCTTACCCTTAGATAACCTCCTTTAGCTCATGGTTTTGAAGTCGTAAGGACTTGTGTATATACCTTTTTTCTTATGTTTTTCGTAAACCATTGTGTATATTTTGTAAGGAATTGTGTACATACACAAATCCTTATCATTTTTGTGTCATATTATGTATACTCGTAGCTATTTGTGTATATACGCAAATACTTACCATTAAATGGCCTCCTTTAGCTCATGGTTTTGAAGTCGCAAGGATTTGCGTACATACCTTTTTTCTTATGTTTTTCATAAGCCATTGTGTATACTTTGTAAGGAATTGTGTACATACACAAATCCTTACCATTTTTGATACACAAATCCTTACCCTTGGATGCCTCCTTTAACTCATGGTTTCGAAGTCATAAGGATTTGTGTACATACATTTTTCCTTACGTTTTTCGTAAGCCATTGTGTACACTTTGTAAGGAATTGTGTACATACACAAATCCTTACCATTTTTGTGTCATATTATGTATACTCGTAGCCAATAGTGTATGTACACAAATCCTTACCCTTGGATTACCTTCTTTAGCTCATGGTTTTGAAGTCGTAAGGATTTGTGTACATACTTTTTCCCTTACGTTTTTCGTAAGCCATTGTTTATACTTTATAAGAAATTGTGTAAATACACAAATCCATACTATTTTTGTGCTAATTTATGTATTCTCGTAATGATTTATGTATGTACACAATTCCTTACGTTTGTAACAATTTATGTATGTACCGTTTTTATTACAGTTTTTGTAAGGATTTATGTATGTACATAAATTCTTACATTTGTAACGATTTATGTATGTACCATTTTTCGTAAAGTTTTTATAAGAAATTGTGTATATAATTCCTAATCATTATGTACCCAAAATGACCGAATAAACCGATTAAGGCTTTTTTTAAATTTTTTTAAGATGCTTCTCCTATAACTACCCAAATTTCAAAGTCAGAAGTATGCTGAAAAGGGGCGTAGGCCGATGGAATTCATGGAATTCAAGGGCGTAGGCAGATTTGAAAGGCTTTGGCTTAGAAACAGGACTTGCAACAAACAAATTCATAAACCAAGGCAATGATCCAAGACACCAAGGGTCAGGAATTCCACATGAGATGTTTGTAGGGGAGCAAAATTCGACTCAAAAAATTGAATAACTCGATTTAATTCGAGGTAAAAATATTCAACTCGTTTTGACTCGACTCGGAATTTCATAGACTCAATTCGATTTGAAAAAAATTTAAATAAAGTTCGAGTTGTAAAATAAAAATTCGAATAACTCGAATAACTCAATTTTTTTAGTAATTAAAGGATTAATTTTTAAGTTTGAGACGAGTCTATAATTTTTTATGATATATATACATTGATATATAAAAATAAAGAAATATTGCTACATATGAAAATATATATACATATTTTATATGATTAAAGAAAGTCGTTTAAATTAGAATCAAATCATACCATAACATGATAAATAATTATAATTAAATATTTATAGAAACTCGAAACTCGACTCGAACCGAAAAATTTTAAATAAAGTTTGAGTTATAAAATACGACTCGTTAACTCGAATAATTCGAAATTTTTTGACTCAACTCGATCCGATCGAATACTTCAGCCCTAGATGTAGGGAAGGCTATATATCATTGTGAATATTTTTCTAAATTGTTGCCATAAATCTCTACGACTAACACCATCATTGATGGAGAGATTATATCGTAGACTCGGTCTACGTTAGTCGTGATCCATAACTAATGAAAACCACCACATTTTATCGCTAATCGTCTATGTAATTAATATAATTTACAAAATTTATATTTTTAAAATGACATAAAAATTATGAGCGGAGATTCATTGGTTGAAAAAAAATGAATCAGAGATTAATAGTGAAGTAGGTGGTTATAATTGGATGAGACTATAGCTGACGTGGTGAGTCGGACCATATAATTTCTCATCATTGATGTCATAAATTGCATAAATATAAACCAACTTTCATTCTAGTTCACCTCTGATAGTAAAAGCTTGAGAATGTCACCTATAATTTATATTCGGTGATAACAAATTACGTCAACAAATAATATAAAAATTTATTATTAATCATTTATATTGTCACTATTGATCTATAAAAAATATTTTATAAGTGATGAAAAATATCGTCACAATCTTAATATTTAAAATTATTAAGAAATAAAAATAAATCAATTACATTAGAGACCAAAACTTTACAACAAATTACAATTCAATGTATATTTTTTATAAATTATATTAAGAACAAAAGCTTTATATAAAGAATAAAGGTCAATATTTTATATAAATCACAATAAATATTTTATATAAATTATACTTTTATTTTTTATAATTTTAATAATATTAAAAAATAATTTATATTTTTTAAATAAAATTCTAAAAATATCAAAGATGTCTTAGACAAACTATATACTGCTTAACACCATTCGCATTAGGGTGAGTAAAAAATTCGATTACTCAGTCTCGGTCTCGGATTGGGTAAGACCCAATAGATTTTTATCTGGTATTAATTTTAGTAGGACCGGGATTAGATCCAAAATTTAGGTCTCTGTCATGACCGGGATTGGGACTGGATCTTAATTTTTTGAATCCGGTACCCGATGAGTACCCAATAGGTCTGAGGCAAATACGAAATATCCGGTATTTGTTTTCTTTTGTTTATTTTTCTTATTAAACTTTCTCTTTATGTACGAATATTATGAATATGATTAGTCTTAAAACTTTAATTTTCAAGTCTATAATATTTTAATTTTATCATTTAATATTATTATTGGTGGTTGAATTTTTCTACAATTACTCAAATATTTTTTAAGAATAAACTAATTGATCGGATACCCGGTATTGGATCCGATATCGACCAGTAACGAGATTGATTCTTAAAATTTAGGATCCGTATAACCGGGACCGAGACCAATTCTATTTAAATTGATCAAGTACCTGATCTTGCCCACCCCTGATTGACACTAACAAAATTTTCTAAAGGAACCTCAACAAATGAGTGAGTTCAGCATTCATGGGCGTGTGATCAAGTTTGGCCTCATCAACATCTCCCTTAACTCTCCATTCACACCCATAATGGTAGAATGACCAAAAGACTTATAAAGAGTACAACATGGTGACATCCACGGTACTTTTACCTTAACAAGCACAATAAAATTATCATTCATCCGAACAGGGATGCTCTTAGGTATTTGATGCCCAGCTTCAATTTCAATACACACTTTTACAAACTCTAATAAACGAAGACGTGATGGAATTCATATACAGAGAAATCCTCGGTGCAGTAGCAATGTAATTTAATCCTGGTTTAGAAAAAGCTCCAATGGCACGTTGTATAACTGAACCCAAACTGGGGTTTAACATAAATCAAAATTCAGTCTCGGTAGATTGGGCTCCCATTTTCTCAACACAAGAGGCTTATGTTTGTAACCACCCTTGCAGAAAATTGGGCCGTTGGAGAAAAGATTTCCTATTTTTGTTAGCCGTTTAAGACTATTTTAGTGGTTATGTGACGTTAACGAAACACAACGTTTTTTATGGTCTTGTTAATACATAAAACGTGGTCGTTTAAGGGAGCCTTAGGTTAAAATTGTGTAAGGAAGGCTACATGAGTCATCGAGAAATTGAAACGAAAATTTTCTTATTCCCTTAGTTTCTTGTTCTTAGTCTTTTTTTACTCTGTCTACATTTCTACCTCTATTTACTTCTTTGAATCTCAGTTTGGGTCATTACAAAGGCATCAAAACCAACTCGTTCTTGTAATGAGTGATAAAGTTTTACATACACCAAGACCAACGGTTTTGGAATGATAGTAAGAAGCTTCAATTTTACAGTCATTGATCAATTGTTTTGAGCACAATTTGGATGATAAGTTTAATACTTTTCAAGCCCTATTTTTAGAGGGTTTTAGACAATTATTGGAGACTTTTCTGGGTAGACCTATAGAACTAGTGACGCTAATAGACCAAGCTACTGGAGATAATATAGAGAAGCGATTAGAGTTTGAAAATCCGAAAGGTGAAACTTTAAAGATGATCCAAAAGTTGAACGAAGCATCTGTCGAAAATCATATGTTTGATGAATTGTCTATGCGAACAAATGATGAATCTAACAGTATTAAAAATTCAATTGAAATTCTGTTGAAGAACGATTTGAATAAATTCTTTTTCAAACAACCATAAGAAAAGACTATAATTTTTGAGGTTTGTGGGGATTTTGCTAGGAGTTTACTAGGATGGTCACCAAATCAAGGTGTATATTGGGTTTACCTGTGGTTAGAAAGGTGGATTCAACTAAAATTCAGATGCTCGATAAAATTTTAGGTGAATTTTTTCCATGGCCAAGTGAAGAGGGTAACTAGTTAGTAACTACATTAAATTGCAAGGATTTTCGGTATTTAATATTACAAGTGGTGAAGCTAATTCAGGTTTGAGTTCACTTTTATTGAAAATGTAGGAAATATTATTGATGCATGCTTTTATCTTATCTAAATTTTTTAATTATGGTATTTCACATGAAAATGCAAAGATAGTGCATGTAACTTCATATGGTCGATTAAAATTTTTTAATCGAGATATTTTATTTGGCAACGCAAAACTAGTGATTAAAAAAAATCAATGAATGATAGTTTCAAAATTTGATGATGTATTAGATGAGGACGGGAATGATAATGTGAATAAGGGAGTTAATATTCATATGATAAAATTAAAGCCAAAGTTGAATTCAAGGGCTTTGACAGATGCTTTAAAATATTGGAATCTCGAAGTAATAGTTATATTAGAAGAACACTAAATTTATAAGATTAGTAGGCTGGGATGAAAAGTTTTTAGGAATTTTAATTCAACCACGACAATTTAGTATTTTTTCTATTGGGTAATTTTTTAATATAGATTCACTTATGATATTTACATAGTGTAAGAAAAGATTGAAAGACAAACAGACCTAACAATGCAACATTCAGGTTCTCTTGTAAAGTCTTCAGTTAATCCTGGACCTGTAATTTATATATCTCCTTCTGGTTCGAATTCTATAATGATACACATTTCCCCCTTCAAACCAGATCCCTCTTTAGTGATTCTTATTCTTTATCAAATCTTCTGATTGTAGGTTCCATTGGTCTTTGAAATTCCACAAGGCACATAAATATCCACATACATCATGGAACAACATTGACACATGTGGTTTTAGCGGTTGGTAATAGAACAAACAATGAGAAAGGGATACAAGGAGACGTGGTTGTAACACCCTCGGTCTGGTGTTATATTGGGCCTTCGACTCAAAATTCGTATTTCAAAATTTCTTTCAAAAGCTCAACAAGTAAATCCAAATTCAAATCCAAATAGATTTCATAAAAATCCAATTCATGTTGAGGAGTAAATTCTAAAAGCGTAAGTAGTTTTGGAGCTCCAAATATTACAAACCATTTAAAACATTCAACCTAAATAAATAAACAAAGTTACAAATTACATAGTGTTCGACAAAGTACTAGCCCACTAATCTATAACTGTACTCTGACACGTGGTCGATGTTGAAATCCAAACCTCGATGGTGCTCCACAGAAACCGGCTTCACCTAACCTACTCACGAAAACATTTTCAAACGCTCAGTGGGTACACCGCAACTCGGCCCAAAATCATGCATATAATAGCAGTAAAGCAAGACATAAATATCATGCATGATGTGATGATCTATCATGCTTGCCTACCACATGACATAAATGAAATGTATACTATTGCACATAGCATATACATTTCACATCAAAACAAACACAAGAAGTGAGGCCCGTATCCACACAACATCAGAATCCTACACTCAGGATTGAGGCCTCCCTCAAATCCTATACTCGGAATGTTACATCGAGCATCTTCAAACAAGGTCTCCCAACGTTCAGTATAAGAAATCAGGATGGTGTTCGCCCAACTAATCCCATGTTCGGAATGTTACATCGAATATCTTCGAATGAGGCCGCCCAATATTCGAAAAAAGTCTTCAATATATCACCTAGAATATTATATCGGATGACCTTCATTGTGTTACAATTCTTGTGGATATCTGGATTTCAATCACACAAGGACTCATTTACATACAAACGATTCACCTAGGATCTTCACATCAAAATTTACTAAGACTCATCATATCCTAGTCTTTCGAAGTTAAAGTTATCAATCTTGGTTTTAACAATCAATTTTATAGCTTAAAGGATTTATGGGAACCCTTAAATTCAATTAACGAAACCATAATCTCTACTTGAACTTGGGTGGATTACACAAGGGTTTTGATACACCTATATGGGGTATCGGAACATCATGTATCGTTACCTTGCTAAGAGGGTATCGTAACACTCGATATTGATACCCTTACAAAGGGGGTATTGATACGCTTTGACCAACCTCAAGGTCAACTAAGGAGGACCTACCCATTTCGATACACCCTATATGGGATATCGAAACGGCTTTGCGATTGTGAAGTTCTGTATTGATACATGAACAAGACATTCCGAAACGCATGCCTTTCTCGCTAAAATTTTCTCTCTAAGGTATCGATACACGTACCAAAGGTATCGATACCCCTGCACGAAATGCAGAACTCAGCTTAAAATTTGCTAAGAATCCTACCCAAAGCTTAACCATTCGATTCTAACTTATTCATACACATTCTTAAAGGTGTTTAGAGCACATTCTAATCAATTTCAACACATCGATCATCCTTAGCCAAAAATCACCATTAATGGATCAAACATAACAACCAAGCATACACGCGTGTATCTACATGAAATGTAATCTACCATTACATGCTTGATGAAAAGGATGAGTTGGGAGTACCAACCTTAAGCAAGAACAACAAAAACGATCTCCCCACTCTTCTTCAAGCTTTCTCCTTCCCCAAGCTTTTGGAAGACTCTCCCATTTGTTTCTATACAAGGGAAGATGAACAATAGATTAGAATTCTTCGGGAGGATTCCAGAGTTTAAAACACTTAAAAGAACCAAGTTTTAAACTCTCAAAAACACAACCCAAGCTACCATCAAATCTCTCCAAAAACCCTCTTTCACCAAACCAAGCAAAGAACATCTTGTTCTGTAGATCTCCCCAAGCCTTACCTCTTACTCTTCAACACAAAAACGTGATTCAACACTGAACTCACAAAGATCTCACCTTTAGCAAGGTTTTTTCTCTTCTTTGGAGGATGGAAGAAAAATGCAAGTAGGATGATCTCACTCCCTTACCCTCTTCAAAAAAAAACCTTATTTTTTTTCTTTCTTTGTCCTCATTTAGAGGATTACCAAAATACTCTCACTAAACCAAACCCAACACTGAACCCAACAAGTTTAAGGCCTAACAAGGCCCAAATTACTTAAACTTAGGGACCAAAATTGAAGTTCAACATCCCGGGTTAACCCGATACTCGAATTCGAATCCGGGTCGTGACAGTGGTAATAATTCTGGTTTTGGTTCAGTGTAGATTCTTTCTATCTAGAATGTTATCACTACAGCTAATCAAGCACACTGTAAAAATATTCAACACAACACAATTTACACCCATTGAGTCATCATTATTCTCTTTTATTGTTCAAATAAATTTAAAAATTAAAAACTTAATCAGTGCATCAAGTACTCAGTTGTCCAATAATATTGCTTCTAGTGGAATAGGGGATTCTACCATTGTTGCTTTGCCAGCAAAACTTAAAATAGAAGAACAAAAATCACAATCTAAACATATTGAGTTAGTAACAAAAATACGGTGAGTTTTGGAAGTTCAAAGGATTCATTAATTGGAATTGTTGGATGCTCTCCGAGTTTAAGTGGAGAATCCTTGGTAAAGTCAGAAAATCTTTTAGAAAGTGTTCTTAAATCTGACGAAAATTCCAAACCTGTACCATTTGGTTTGGGGTTGAGGGGTTTGGAACGTAAGAGACGAGTCAAACCAATAAAATTATATTTCTCTTTATGTGATAGTGTGGCTACTAGTTCTTCTCTTGATCAAAATCAGAGTGCTACAACTAGTCAACTGATTTTACAGTCACTTGCATCTCGAAGTTCTTCTCTAAATAGGGTTGTCGACATGAAGAAATTATTATTGGACCATATTTCACTTTTGATCAAAGCTAAGAGTACATGTGGACATGTTTGGTCTAATCATAGAAAAAAGGTCTTGTTTTAATCTTGGACCGGTAGAAAACCTTGGTTTGATTTCAACCTAAAGTTTTGCAAAAGCTAAAAAAATATTTTTTTTAAACCAAGTCTTCTTTTAGATTGATTTTAAAATCAAGTGTTTTTGATTGATTTTATAAATTTTAAGATGTAAAAATCAGTTTAAAAACAAAAATCAACAAAAAAACAACACACTAGTCTTCTTTTTACTTTATCTATATCTCTACTTTTATTTATTTTTTTGAATTTCAGAGTCGTTACAATGTTGAATGTGCCAAAGATTGTTCTCAAGCACCCAGTGTTTAGCCATGGAATTTGCAAATGAAAACACATAAAAATTGGGTCTAGCAGACTGACCTTATCAATCGTAGATTTTCCCCAAATCGATTTTGCGATTTCCTTGAGAGCCACAAAATTAGTAGTTGCGTGAATGAACTATCCCACCAAAGCGTTCTTTCTGTTCAGGGATGTAAAAACAGTTACTCAAATGGGTTTCAGGTCGGGTACTGTCAGGTTGGGTAAAATCAGATGCAGGTCATTTCAAGTTGATTTAATGTTCAGACTCGATTCGGTTCGAGTACAGATCCATTTCAGGTCGGATTCATTTTAGGTCGGGTCCATTTCAGGTCAGGTTCAAACGGTTTAGGTCCAAATCGGATAATTGACAATTTTATTTCAGGTCGAGTAGATGTTAGGTCGGTTGCATTTCAGGTCGGGTTTATTTTAAGTCGGGTTCATTTCAGATCGAATTAATTTTGATTTTAAATTTATAATAATTAAAATTATTAAGTTTTATTTTGTAAAAGTAAGTAAATGAACGATAGATTTTTGGTTGAATGGTTGATCATTCATTTTGAACTAATTATTTAATATCTAATGTTTTTTACTAGCATAAATCTCATTAAAATAAATATTACGCAATAGACTTAACAAAAATATTACCAATAAACTTAACAAAAATTAAAAGTTAATAAGAAATAAATATTGTACTACAAAGTCAAAGAATAAAATTTTAAACTAAAAAAGGATAAACATTAATAAAATAAAATATCATCTTCTTATTAATACATTTCAAAAATGAAAATATAAAATTTAGACTATATATAGAATTTATATTATAGATGAAATAATAATATATATAAAATTTATATAATATAAAAAAATTATACTATATATAAAAAATATATTACATATAGAATATTATTATATATGGACTAATACTACTTTTGAAATGAAATAATACTATATATGAAAAATAAATTTATATTAAATATGAAAATATAGAATATATAATATAATATTATATATATAATACATTAATAATTTAATATAAGTATACATATAATATACATTGGTAATTAGATGTATACATTAATATATGTTATATGTATATATAATTATATATTAATAATGTAAAACCAAAATCGATTTTGATATAACAATTATGATAAAGGATTATTTTGTAATAAATTTTTAAGTTCCTAAGTCAAACTTTTGTTTTCAAGTCAAACCAAGAACTTTAAAAATAATTTTCTAAGTGTTTTTACACGAGAGTATCGATACCCCTAGAACAGGTATCGATACTGTTTCTTGTTTTTTTAGAAAATGTTCTTGAGTCAAAGAACGAGTACCGATACCAGCATCGATACCTTTTTATACCAAAACGTTACTGCAAACATCTGTTTTGAACCAGGTATCGAACCAAAGCTTAATTTTTAAATATTTTAAAATTATAAAGGGTTGTTTCGATATCAGTATTGATACCCAAAAAATCCCAACGGCTATTTTAGCATTAAATGAGTCGACCGTTGGTGGTATTTATAGCTTTAAATGGTGGTTAACATGTTTCGAAATAGGTATCGATATTAGTCTTCACATATTATAATTGGTATCGAACCATGATTCGATACACACCTATTAAATGCACAACGACTCTTTCTCTTTTAGGCTTGTTTCGAAACAGGTACCCCGAGTATCGATACCGATGTCTGTAGAAATACATTTATTGTGGGAAGATAAAGGTCTAACGTATTTATTTCAAGTTCCAACAACCACAACAGTTAAAAATCAATGAGAAGGTATAAATTGAAGCTTCTGAAGCAGCATTAACAACTATTGATCCTCAAGCAACATCCGAGCATACAAATCCAACTCCAAAGCACCTCATTGCAAATCTTTTGCTCCAACTCTTGTAATTTATTTTTATTCTTTGTAATTGAGTTTGAGGAGAGTTATTCTGAAATTGGGGCATATATTTCTTGTGAGAGAATTCTTTTAGCCCATCTTTATCTCTTGTAATTCTTTGTGAGGTTCAAGTCAATTTTGGGTAGAAAATTGGCTTGTTTGTAAAGGTTATCCCTTGAACCTAGAAAAAGGTTAAATTCATAGTTAATTGATTTCAAAATCCTTAGTGGGAGCTAAGGTAGTGGATGTAGAGCTTGTTCTGAAGCCTGAACCACTATAAATCTTTTGTTCTTCATTTTTCAATTTTTACCGAATATCTTCCACCAAATTTTTAAATAGTCAATTCACCCCCTCTTCGCCAATTTTACAAATCGATCAACTCAACAAATAATTAGATATATCATGTATACATTAATATATTATATATGTATATTGTATACATAGTACATTCATCTATACTAAAAGTAAGATGTAAAGCGGCGCAAAATACGATTTTTTAGGCGCGACCTATATAAAAATATGCGAAATTTTTCACCTGATCTAAAGTAGTGTCAAATGGATATCTAAATCTAATATCTTTTTTATATATTTTTAATTGATTATATTTAATGAAAGCTTATTATTTGATTATATATTATAATAATAATAATCCACCAAAATTTACTATATATATTAATTCTCTCTAAAATTTTATTTTCCCCTCTTTTTTATATAATAATCAAAACTCATTTCTATTTCCCTCCAAAATTTTAAGTAACTTATATCCCTCCAAAATTTTTACACTAAAATTAAAATAATCTCAAACTTTAAAAAAATAAGTGGTTTATTTCCCTCCAAAATTTTAACTTTTTACTCTTTTTTTTTATCAGTTTTTTTATCAATTGTTTTGGTTTAATTTAGTGGAATCATAATTTATATTAATTTAATAAAAATCTACATTCAATTTTAGAATTATTTGAATTATGTTTTTAATTTATTTTTTATATTTTAATTTAGCTTAATTAATCTTAAGTTCAATAAGTTAATTTAACTTAATTAAATATTAATTTAAAATTATAATTATAATTAAAATTAAATACATTAAAACTAAATAAAATAATTAATTAATTAATTTAATTAAATATGTAATACTAAATTTAAATATTAATCCTTAAATTAATTCTCATGTCTAATTCTATTTTTAAGTCTAATTTTATTTACAAATATTTTAAATTTATTAAATTATAGATATATCTAACTATATGTCATGTAAATATTAAGTCTTGATAATATTAGTTTAGGTCGATAACAGGTCGGGTTCAAAAGAAGTCGGATCATTTATCAGGTCGGGTTCAAAACAAGTCGGGTAAAATCAGGTCTCAGGTCAATTCAGTCGGGTAATATCGGTTATCTACCAGGTCAGACTCAGGTTCGAGTTCATTTTAGTCGGATGCAGGTCGGGTTTTGTGTCTATAGTAACATGCTGAAATCGGGTTCAAGTCATTCTCGGTCGGATACAGTTCGGGTTCGGTTACTACAGTAACAGGTTCAACTCGGGTTCGAGTCAACAACAGTCAGATACAGATCGGGTTCGGATCATTACATCCCAGGTCAATCCAGGTCCTAACACGAACAGGTTTCAGTCGGATTTTCAGGTCGGGTCAACTTTTTACATCCCTACTTCTGGTCAATAATTTCTTTATTGAAGATTTCAGAAGGAGGATCAATCAGGACTCAAGAGAGATCTTTCCAACATTGTCTGAGGAGTAATATTTCAAGGTTTGATCATTGCCTCCCTCAATGAAACTCTTCCAATCAACCAATGTCATATAATCATGAGAAATCGATCAAGAAAGCCGTATAAACAAACAAGAATCGTTCAGAAAACCTGAGGATTGAAGGAGAAAATCTCTTAGGCCGTTAAGCCTGCTAACATGGGGCGCCCACAGAGTATTCTCCTTTTCGACTTATAATTCTTTAAAAAATTTATATAGTTAACCTTTTTTCAAATCTTTAAAAAATTTATAGTGTATAGGTAGATTTACTATGCCATATAACAGTTAATCGGATGAGATTTTGGTTGGGTACTGTCAAGTCGAGCAAACAATTCGGATCAAAATCAAATAATTGACAAGTTCATTTTAGGTCAGGTAGATTTCAGGTCAGGTTCATTTTATTTCGGTTGCATTTCATGTTTGGTTCTTTTTAGGTCGAGTTCATTTCAAGTCGGTTTTATTTCAGGTCGATTTAATTCGGGTTTTGAATTCATACTAAGTTTGAGATTGGTACAAATAGTTGATAGACTTTGAGTTGATCATTCATTTTGAATTGATTATTTAATATCTAACGTCTTTCACTAGCATGGATCACATTAAAAATAAATATTACGCACTAGACTAAATAAAAATATCATCAAATGATTCATATCATAAAAATTGGATTAAATTAAAAAAATCAAAAATTAATAAATTCAAATTTCAGAGATAAATAAAAATACCATGATATTAAAAATACTAAACTAAATTATAAAAATATATGAATATGGGTCAATTTGGAATAAAAATAGAGTTTTAGGACTATAATTAACAAAATATAGAATTAAAATAATAAATATTGGACTGAATTACCAAAAAATAGAATGAGTTCAATTTTAACTAAAAAAGTTTTAGGGATTAGAAAGAATAAACATTATACTAAATTAAAATAAATTAATAAGGAATAAATTTAAGTTTAAAATTAAAAAATCAAAAATAAAATAAAATATCATCTTATTAAAAACACTAGACTAAATTACATAAATAAATAATAGTTAATTTGGAATTAAAATTAAGTTGTAAATATTAGGATAAACAAAAAGATTATCCAATGGGTTATATCTAAAATATTGAACTAAATTGTAAAAATTATAAATTAATAATGATAAAATTTGATGAAAATCTAAATTTTTAGGGATTAATATGAATAAAAATATAGTTAAGTATTAATATGTATGTATAATATACTTTAATACATTATACATATATAATATTTTTTTATAATAGACTTTAATATGCATATATACTATATATACAATGTATACATTAATATATATACTTTAATATATGTATACTTATATAATTATATGTGTGTACTTATAGATTTATATAATATAGATATAGATACTATATACGAATATATACTTTAATATCTAAACTTTAATGTATACATAATAATGTATATAATAATACATTATAATACATTCGTGTATATAATATATAAATATATATGTATATGTATATGTATAATACATTAATATATATATGTATATACTAATATAATAAATGTATAATATATTAGATTTATAATACATTATATATATGTATTTAATATATAAATATAATATATTTATTAATGTATTATACTTATATGTATATAAACTATAGAATATTCTTTAATATATTATATATGTATAATATACATATATGTATGTATATATATATATTTTAATATATGTACTAATGTATTAATATATATATATATACTTAAGTATAATGTATATTAATGTATATGCATATTATATATATATATGTATATGTATACATATGAATGTATACTTTAATATGTGAACTTTAATATATACGTGTATATATATATATATATATATTATATATTTTTTTAATTTTTTTTATGTAAAAAGGAATACAACTACGAGCCTCGTTAAAAACCTCCCTAAACCTAATCGGAGGAAAAGAGTACTCGTAGCGGCATTAAACAAATTTAAACAAAAACTTAACCCCCTAAAACATCAAGCCAAATCTATGGACTTTTCCCGATCAAGTAAAATCAGAACTGCATTAGGTGGTTCCAAGAACACTCGCACTAAATCCTCAGTATTTCGCATGATCTTAGCCAACAGATCTGCTACTCCATTAGCCTATCTTCCCGCAGGCACAATCCTAACGTCCAATGCACGTACAATCAGCTCACTAATCAGAAGAACAAGATTGCGATGTGCGATGTCAACCAACAACCCTTGTATCAAAGCTACGGCTGTAGTGCTGTCAAGTTCAAGCACCACCTTACGGTACCCTAATTCCCAGGCTAATGTTAAACCGTCAAAAGCAGCCCACAATTCCGCACAGATCACCGAGCAACGGCCAATGCGCCGTCCAACACCATGAATCCACTCACCGTCGGCGTCCCGGATGATTCCTCAAACGGTTGCAACCAAAGGATTTCCTCCCACCGTTCCATCCGTATTAACTTTAACCCATCCTTCATCCGGTCGGCACCATTGTTTACACAACCCTCTTTGCTATTGTTGTTTGCGTATTTCCATAGCAGCCACAATTTCCTTTACATACGTCACACAGTAATCCACAACATTACCAATTAATTCTCTTCCACTATCAAACACAAAAACACATCGTCTCTTCCAAAGGATCCAGCAAGTTGTTGCAAACAAAGTCGTCCACCAATTACTATTACTCTTCAAGTTGACTTGTAACCAATCGCGATTACTTCCGTTAAAGAAGCTACACCATAGGTTTTGCGGCACCAGCTTAGCTCAAACCTGTCTCGCCCGGCTACACGTTCTCAACACATTTAATTTTAGAATTCTTTTAATTATGTTCGTAGTTTATGCTTTTTCGATGTTAATTTAACTTAATTAAATCCTAAGTTTAATACTTAATTCAATTTGAATATATAATTATTATAATATAATGATAATTGATAAAATATAATTATACACAAAATTGACATGAATGTAAATATGTAATTGTACACATTTTGATATTAACATTTTAATTAAATATATTATAATTAAATATTATTTTTATTATAATTAAAATAATTTAAATATTAAATTAAATATTAATTTAAATTTAAAAATTATAGTTTTTAATGAAATATTAATTTAAAATTATAATTAAAATTAAGTACACTAAAACTAAATAAAATAGTAAATAAATAAATTAAATATGTAATATTAAATTTAAATATTAATCCCTAAATTAATTTTTTAAGTTGATGCTCAATTTTAATTTTTTAAGCCTAACTATATTTATCAATATTTTAAATTCATTAAATTATAAATATCCTTAATTATATTGGTTCATATTAATAACAGGTCGGGCTCAAAACAAGTCAGGTCAAGTTTTAAAAAAATCGGGTAAAATCAGATCTCGAGTCGATTCAGTCGAGTAATATCTAGGGTTGTAAACGAACCGAATAAACAAGAACGAGAGTGTGTTTATGTTCGTTCGTTTGACTTTAACCAAACAAATGAACGAACACGAATATATAAAACAAACAAGAACTTTCTTGTTCGTGTTCATTCGTTAAGGATTGTAGCTTGTTCTTGTTCGTTTATGTTCGTTTAACGAACATAAACGAACGTAAACAAACGAACATAAATGAATGTAAACGAACGTAAACGAACGAACATATATGAATATAAACGAACGTAAATGAATGAACATAAATGAACGTAAAAGAACATAATAGCATATATAATATGCTAAATATTTAATATTTTGGATTAATTCGATTCATTCAACTAATTAACTGATTTTAAATTAAATTAATCCATAATTAAAATTAAAAAAATCTTAATTATTAGACGAAATTTAAAATTTAACTAATTAACTAATTTTGTTTTGGTTTGAATCATTAACTCGGTTTAACAAAACAATGAACACCTCTAGCCTATAACAAGGAAGTTTTAAATGAGTCATAAAATAAGATTTCTCAACCCGAGTAACTCATTTTTTTTACTCGACTTACTTGATCTAATGTTCACCCTTAGATATATATGAATAAACATAAACGAATGAACATAAATGAATGAACAAAAACGAACAGATTACCGAACGTTCACGAACATAAATGAATGAATGAGCCCTTCGTTTGTGTTTGCTCGTTTAATTAAACGAACAAAAAATCTTATTTATTTTCGTTCGTTTAATAAATAAACTAATATAAATGTACTTCTCGTTGAACGGTTCACGAACGATTCACCGAATGTTCGGTTCGTTTACAGCCTTAGTAATATCGGCTATCTTTCAGGTCAGACTCAGGTTCAGGTTCGTTCAGTCAAATGCAGGTCAGTTTTCATATCTACAGTAACAAGTTAAAATCGGATTCGGGTCATTTTCGATCGAACTCGGTTACAATAATAACATGTTCAAATCGGGTTCAGGTCAACAATAATCGAATACAGATCAAGTTCAGATTATTATATCTTCAGATCAAACCATGTTTTAACTCAAGCAAGTTTCGGTCAGTGAAAACTTTACATCCCTAATCACTAAGCAAACGTCAGAAGATGCTACTTCCCAGATTAATGGCGACAGACGACTTTCCTTTGTTGTCTGTCATTAGCTTAAAATATACTACAAGTTATTTAAGTAGAGGCCCGCTGATAAATTAATTGTTTTTTAATAATAATTTAGTCAATTAAATTAAAATCTGTTAATAAAGTATGTCATTAAAATTGAAATAAATAATCTAACATACTAATTTTAATCTTTAAAATTTATATATTTTATGAATTTAATCATAAATTAAAATAATTAATTAAATTTAATCTACATAATTAAATGAGTCATCGTATCTACAAATATGAGACATTAAGATGCATATTCCATGATATAGTCATGAAATAATCGACTTTATGAAATTACCGTAATCGATCTAATCATCCGTTTTATTTCGTAGATCATTAGGACTTACTGCTACAGTTTGTGTGGTTGAAGTTGCTCAATAGGTTGATTCGGGTTCGGGTTCGGGTTAAATAAAAGACAATCCTACGGACTTCACAAAATTTGATGAATGAGATTCATAAACCATCAAGTAAATGTGTTCTACGTGGAGATGGAATCTTAAATAAAAGATTTGGGGGTACAACATTGCCACAATACAGTTGAATGAACTTAAAATCTGTGTCTGGTCTCAATCCTCCTCATCACCTCCGGTTGGCTTACAGTGATCTTCTTCTCGAATTTCTCCTTCACTCTCGACCGAATTCTCTCTTACAGGACCAGATTCTGGTCTCTTTTCTGATGGTTCATCGTCATCGGATTCTGACCATGCCTGCCTCCGTCTTCCTGCCGCTGATGAGGGCGCAGCGGCCTTCACAAAGAAAAAAAAAACCGTCACATCTCAGGCAACATAACACAGCGGATATGCAGAGCATGATAAAAGAACCATGTCTTTGAAATCTCTTATAACCACCTATAGAGATGCCAAAAGCAATTCACCTAAAACTACACCAAGTTTATCTACTGTCGTTGGTTCGGGTCGATAAATGATCATGACAGTAATACCTAAATATCAGGCAATATTAAATTCTAGATAGGATGTTATAGAACAAAAATGTTACCACCTCATCATCATCCATATCGGAATCTTCTAATCCGGCCGCAGCTAGAAGATCCTGAGGATTTTCCCCATTGTCATCATCATTCCTGTTGGCATCTTCATCCTCCATTTCTTCCCGATCATCCATCATGCCGGGTTCCTCATCATCTCTATCATAACGCGATCTGCTCCTATCCTTCTTTCTCCTCTTTCCACCTTTTCTTCTCCTCTTCTCACTATGTCCACCCTCTTCATCATTGATTTCAGACCTGTCCCTTCGCCTGGAAGGGTTGCTACTCTTCCATTGCTCCTGGAGAATGGAAGCCGACAAACAAATCATATTCAAAATCATATACTGGATAAACTAAGTGAACCCCATATGGTATCAGTTTAATAGAATTTTTTCAAATACAACATCTGCAATCATTAAAAATCTAGAACCATTTAAACGACGGTAGATAAAATCTTGCCTGCACACGCTTGAAATGTTCCTCTGCCTGTTGGAGCCTTTTCTGTTCATCTTCTTGTTTTCTTCTCTCCAACTGTTTTGCCACAAAAGAGATTAAGCAAACAGAGAAAACATCCGCATTTACTATAATCGTAGATGTACAAAAGAATAAATCAAGTTTACACATGCAGACCAGATATTTCCTTTGCTCTTCAGCCTTACGACGGGCTTCCTCAGCCAATGCAAGCTGACGAGCTGCTTCTTGTTTCTGCCTGTTCTGCTGCTCTTCACGTTCAGCGGCTTCACGGTGAACTTTTGCGGCTTCCAGTAAGTGTTTGCAATACTCAACATGTGTGTTAATCTTCTTCTCATCAAACCCATGAAGATGAAGGTTTGATGCAGCGGATAATTGACTAAATATGCGAACGGCGTTCTCTAGCTCTGCAACCGTTGAACGAACCTATAACATGGAAAAAGGGAAGATGATCAGATGCATGTCGATCACTTTTCATTCACCGTATCTGGTTTAAAACAATTTCATTTCAACAGACATCCGCTCATGAATGAAATGGATCGCAAATTAGCCTCATTTCAACTACACTGGGACAACTGAAGAGAATTCCAACTACAATATCATTTTGTAATAAACCTTTCCCCGGGAGGAGTATTGGAGAAAGGAAAAAACAAAGTTGATATGATTTCGATGAAATAACCTCATCCGCAGTCCTTTTGTCCTTCTGTAGCGTTGATGTCGAGAATTTCTGCATTGCTACTCCTGCATCAAACCTTAGCGTGTAATTTGAAGGAGCTAAGTGGATGGCTCTCAATAAAGTTTTCTTGCATTCTTGCCATTGTTCAGCTTCATAATGAGTCCGAGCTAGGTAGAGAAGAATTTGAGAGTCCGTATTATTATAGAACTTCCGCAGGCAATTTTGATACTGCAAGATAGCAAAAATGATCAATTGCAGGAGAACAGAGGATTAATGTTAAAAAAAGAAAGAAATTTAAATCAGATACCATTTTTACAGCTAAAGCAAAATTTCCTTGAGCGAAGAAGATATGAGCCAAGTTTATCCAGACATCAGGCATTTGGACAAAAACATTCCCACTCGCACCTTCTTGGACCTACAATAACCATAACTATATTACAAACTTTTCAATTTTATGTTACACGCATATAAGATGAGACAATCACAAAAACAAACCTGCGTAAAAATATCCTTTGAAACATCAAACTGGCCCTTTTCTGCCAATACTACTCCAGCACCATTAGCAGCATATAAATTATCTGTATGCTGAACAAGAACCTGCAATGCATGTGGATACATCAGTAGAAGCCAAATTTATTCATTGAAGTTGTCAAAACATAACCATTAGCACAGTGCAAAAAGAAAATATTATGGTGTTCAACAATGAATCTATGCCAGCCCAAGGACTTCAAAAGTTGGATTAACTGGATCTCTTCCTCCTTGATTCAAAATGATTAATCAGTTTAAAGAAGAAAAACAGTATTACAAAGGAACACCACCAGAATTTATGTTATTTGGATTCAGGTGTGTCAAATACATGTATGTATCCGACACAGGTCCTTTAAAAAATATGAATAGTCCAAGCAATATAGATCAAAATCCCTAGTAGAATTAACATATTAATGAAAAGTACAGCAAAATGGCACTTAACAGATAAACTTGAAGAATAAAAGCATACCCTTGTATACAGTTCCTTGGCTTTTTCTAAATGTGTAGCTTCCAACTTGGGATTTCTTTTCTCATTGCGAATTGCAGCGAAGTAGTTCCAGTTCCCCTACGAAACATCAAATAAAAAAACAAAACATAAGAATGAGATGCAAACTAGTGAATCTAAAACTTGAAAGAGCATCGACAGAAGTTATCAGAGAAATACATGTCACTGTTGAGAATTGAGTAAAATGATGGTGAGTTAATAGAAAAAAATCGTTATCCAAAATCGAATGCCTACACACCAGAGAAAGAATAGCATAAGAATCCTTCCCATCAGTTGCATCACTAGCAGAACGCAATGTTTCCTTTGCTTTTACCCAGTCATCATTCTTGAGCTCCAAGTCACCAAGCATGGATAATGCATTGGGGCATTTGTCATTCACTTTCAGTGCCTCATTAACCTATGCATGTAAAGTTGAACTTATGATCAAACAACCATGTATAGAATAATATAAGAAAATAGCAACTAGTTTTTTTTTTTGTGTTAATAACTACCAGTTCAATGCTTAATTGAAGATTATTCCGAGCTTTTGCAATGGCAGCTAGCCTCAGATAAGCATCAATGTAGTCTGGATACTGTCAAGAAGGAACAAACTTGTTAAGCAAAGATGAGAGTGCATGCAAACCAATAAAGAAGGGGAATGAAAAGGAAATAGATGATATCTGATCATTTTTTCAGTTTATATCCAAAATAGGGCATTTGTTCAACCATGAGGTGATTAAATAATCAGGACTAAAAAATCTTTAAAAGACTTAGAGATATACCAATAAAAAAAGATAACAACAGGCTCATTATATTAACGGGATATATTTTGAGTCCGTAAACATTGAGAAAAACAAATACACCAGGAATGAGGGGGAAAGTAGATCAACAACACATCAAGGTAGGTCTCATATAGCATGCAACATAATATGTAAAGTTTTAAATCATGCCTGCAACAGTGGGAATTTGGACTGTATTAAAGCTTCCATTCTAAAACCAATTGACAGTAGCAGGTAGAGGGGCCCAATTTTAATATAAGGCTACAGGAAACCCAGTACTATATAGAAGTGTGATAATACGACCTAACAAACTGCAACAAATCAGGTTCGTCTTTAAGCCAACTATCAAACATGATCAAAAATGGATTTCCCTCTAATTCAAGGGTCCCGGTACATCTAGTTAAACAAATGTCTTTGTCCAAAAACTATTTCCATCTCCACCTTAACCACTTTTGAGGAAAGGAGTTTAAGTAGAAAATAAGGGAAATGCACATTTGCGGATCATACCTTGAACAATATCAAGCGATACAATATGTTTGCAATTCCAGTGTTATGCAGCTGCTCGTGTAATCTGGCAAGGTTAAATACAACTGTTACTTTATTCCAGGGTAGTTCCACAGGAATACCATCCTCCACAAGCCTATGAAATACTTGCATATCCTTGTAGTCCAGGATAGATGCACTAGCTTCAATAACGTAGGATTTTGGCTTATTTCCTGTTAAAGCAAGCCATACACCATCTCCCAGAGCTTTGTTGAAACTTTCCAGGGCAAGCTGTAAATATGAAACATCAACTGCCATAAGTAAAGAAAGAGTAGGCAAGTTGAAGATTGTGAAAATGTTACTTTCTGTGTGTAGGAATACTTTAATTTGCAAAACAATATATAATTGTTTAATAGCTTTATCAACAAATATGTACGGTAAAACTAAATAGCATTGATTCAGCCATAAGAAATTTGCACAAACCTCGAGCTCTTCCCTTTCAAAATGCAGAACGCCAATATTGTTGAGTACTTCTACTGGCACAGCTTGACCTCCCTTTTCCAGAAGATTTCGTGCCTTAACAAACATTTTGAGTTTTTTTTAAGAAAAGAAATAGTAGATAGATAACACTGTAACTTTATTGAAATTATCATGAAGCAAGGACTATCAAGATTAGGTTATGATTCAAAAGAAGGAATCCCCTACCGTTTTGAAGGCATCAAGGGCAGACCCTGTGTCAGATGAAATTAACAACTCCCCTAGATCAATAAATGCCTGCGTAAAAAGTTAGATTAGAAACTACATTACCAAAAAAACACTAAACATTTCTTGAGTTTAACTAAGACAAATTCAATCTTGCAGTGATGAAACTGTTTTAAGAAATTTTCTATCCCCAAATCCACCATCTGATCTCTGAACATTGAGGTCAATCTTTCAAGAAATTTTCATGTTGACACATTTGAATACGACAGCAGACACCATAGTATGAAACATAATCCGCTGACATACAACTTTTTTAAAGAATATAAATTACCTGAGCATCCCGGGGATCAATTTTCGCAGCCTTTCTCATAAATTCTTGGGCCTTTTCAACCTGTCCAAGCTGAACATATATGTGCCCAAGAGCCTAAGGAAACAATAAAACTCATTAAAATACGAAAGGAAAAACCTTAAACACCAAAACACTACAACAGGCGAAAAATCAACAGTCATTTCTACTCACCTTCAATGTCTCGCAATTATCAGGGTAAACCTCTAAAACTTTTTCAAAGTTTGAAAGAGCACTCCTAAAATCTCCGGACTTAAGTTTAACTTGTCCCAAACCTGTTGCAACAAAAATAATTTTAATGGACAAAAGACATGTCAGGAATAACATTGACTAGGGTGTGTCTAACATTGCTTTTGGCTGTCCAGAAGCATTTTGTATTGCAAAAGAATGTTAAACAAAGGGTTTTCCATCAAAAATGTTTTTTGGGAGTGATATTGGAACTTCCAAAAGCAACTTTCAACAGTAAACTAGCTTATAATCATCATACTTTGAAATTCCAATATTTCATATCAATCATTTTTGTTAAACCTATCTCACTGTCATTAAACGTTGTTGATTGGTCATTTCCAAGAGTAAAAATTGACACATTCATACTGATGATATTAATAGGGAAAGAGGTATTACTTTACTGGTTAATCCAAGCCTGAGATAATTGAGTTCAAACTAAAACTAGAATAAACCTAAAACAATCCAGGGCATAATGCACAAAATTAGTTAAATATTTGAACTGAAAAGTACATTACATGTGTTTCTTACCATAGTAAGGAAATACAAATTCAAGAGGCTTATTGATTTCCTTGATAGATGCCATGTAATAGTACCCAGCTTTCTCAAAGTCCCCCTACACTAAGAAGAAATAATATTGCTACCATCAGTAATTTAAAGAATCAAAATCATCACGGTTTGTCAAGCATGACTAATTCAGTTGTTTTAAATTGCAAACATAAATTCACCAAGTTTAGATTCTGAGGATACGAAGTAGCAAATGAAAATAGCATTTTAGTTATTCCAAGCAGGAAATCATCAATCTAGCAGAACTTCAATGGTATACAAAGGAAGAAACAATCTTATTTATCACACTGAACAGCCACTCAATCACCATATAAGAGTAACCATGGATGGTGATTGTTAATAGGAACCATCATCCATTTAAAGGAATTACTATGATAGCTTATTTTATTTATTGGATAATCCTATCTAGTTCCTTGTAAGACAAATCATGATCAGAAGGGGAAAAGAGAGTCGGCTAATGCATTATGTGCTTTGCTATGAACTAAAGGCAAGATATGATATCCTGGCATTTCTACATCGTTCATTGTAAAGTATGCAGAAATATAGCGGTAATAATTATAATAGTAAGGGCCTATAAGAAACATAGACATAAAATAATAGTATTTGGACCTTGCTATGATAAGAGCGTGCTAGATTGTAGAAAGAATGTGATTTTGTCGGTCCATGATTGGTGACAGCAAGAGCTGTTTCAGTCAGTTGCTCGACTAAAAAGTGTTGTCCAGTGAAGAAAAAGTGATTTGCTAGATAATTTAGAGCCATTGCACAATAGGGATATATCTCAAAAGCTCTACGCATTTTGTCCATGCCTTTTTGAATCCCAGAAGCTGTAAAGACATATTAAAGCATCATCACCTACACTGAAATCAGAAAACTGAACAATAAACAAACCACATAGATATTTATCATTAGCTGAACAATCGTATCTCCCAATATACCGTCATTTGCTTGTAAATCCATGATTGCCAATGCAACAAGAGCTTCAACATTTTCTGAGTCTAACTGCAAATATTAAGTTTTGAAGACAGAGAACAATCAGCATGCCATAAATTATTGCATTTAGAAACATAAACTGAAGGAAATAAAAAAGAGATGAAATGTAATTGATTGAACCAAATCACCTCTAAAACTCGTTGAAATGCCTGTCTAGCCTTTTGAAATTGACCCAATTTATATCGACAGAGACCAATCCCAAGTCTGACAGCTCCAGGACAATTAGGATACACTTGCAAGGCCCTCTTAGAAAAGTAATGTGTCATGTGAGATAACAAACTTGTCATGCTTTTAAACACTCAAGTTAAAAAAGCATGAACTGCTGACCTTATATAACTCCAATGAATCAGAATAACGACCACGATTGAACTCAACACATGCCTGAATATATCCAGAACAAGTTATTTACAGGGAAAAAAAAAAAGCAGCATGAAAATATTAAGCCAAGACCCAAATCAGGTTCCCTGGACCATTCCTGCCAGAACTTTACATCTTTACATAAGACAATGAGTTTCCTCAAAAATTTATAATGCACTGTTCATTAATCATATAATGTATGTACCACAAGAATGGTCACTAACACAACAATATCATAAAAATCTTCAATGCAATCAAAAAATCTACGACAATCATATTACATTAGATAGGAAGAAAGAATAATTAAATGCACCTGACCAAGAAGAGCAGGAACATTATCACGATCTCCTTCCAAAACAATCTTAAATGCAGCAAATGCCTGTTCTACTTCACCTTTTGCTAAGAGAAGCTGACCTGCAAAATAGTAGATATTGATTGAAGTTAAAAACATTTCAAACATGTTTTAACCAAACAATATGAAACACTTTATGACAAACTAGGAAAAGCCAAGAATGATAGCAATAAAGGTTATCCGGAAGAGAATCACAAGTTCATCATGAACTAGACTAGACACGAGTACAGGCTCTAATCGATAGGAAAAGTCGCAGAAATATACTTCAAATCAGAACCAAGTCTAAGGCTGATAACCCTGTCTCGCATTTATACTTGTAATTGGAACTTTAATTAGATATGCAACAACATAAAAAAAATCCAAAAATATTCACCTTTGCCAACCCAAGTTGAAGGCTCATGCATGTCAATTCTTGATGCTTTATTGTAATATTGTGTAGCCAAAATGAAGTGTTCCTCCTTTTCTCTTTGTCTAGTCTCAATTTTCCCAAGGTAACTGTAGTAAGCCCCTAAAGCATTTAGGATAGCAATCCTCTCGTATCTAACATCAGCATAATATTCATCAATTTCTACAATAGGAGAAAAACAACAATCAGAACAACGCAGATAACAATCAAACAATTACCACAAATTCAATAAAACCGGTAGCACAACAGTATAATACCGAAGCAAGCAAAGGAGCATGAATAAGAAAACGCATAATACCAGGACTGGATCCTTCTTCCAGAATTTGTCGAAATTGTTCAACTTTCCCTTGTTTAAAGTATTCCCTCTACAGAATTATGAACAAAATTAATGAAATTCCAAAGACAAGTTTAACAAAACAGCTACTGTTTCAAATTTCAGCTTTTTTTTTCAATCACGTAAACGGAAATATACGAAACAAACAAAAAGGAAAACCTAAAACATCACTGTAACATGATTGAGAGGATTCCACAAGGTAAATACAGAAATTCAAAAGGAATTAGAAGAGGAAACCAAAGAGCGAACCGCGATGATGAGCCATAGATCGAGAGGAGCTTGCTCGGCTTTGAGGATATCGAGAATATCAGAAGCATCTCTGGGAAGCTGATCCAGAGCCACCCGCACTTCCTCCTCGGAATTTTGAACCGGTATATACACGCACGCCATTGATTGCTAGATCTAGATAAACCCTAGATACACAATCCCTCCGCCTCTTCTTCTTCTTCTGTAATTGGGGCGAAAACCAGAGCGGAGAGTGAACCAGTGGATCTTCTTCCCGATCGTTTATTTATAATATGTTTTTATTACGGTAATTGTCGTCTCTTAATTGTATCCGAATCTGGTTATGTACGCTGGGGAAAATATTATGCTAAAGTTTCAATAGGCAATATTTGGAAAATAATCCAAATAGAAACAAAAAAAAAATTAAAAATAAGTTAAATTTAAGAAATTTTATAGATAACTATAAAAACTATATCGTTAATTAAGAGAAATTATTAGATGAATTTTATTTATCACTTATTTAAGGTTTAATTAATAGGATTCATTTATTACTCTTTAATGATATGTAAGAAAAAAATGAAATTTATTTTAAAAAAATAAGATAAAAAATTTTTATTGGTCAAATAAATTATATCATGAACACTTTTTATAACGTTATTCGTGGTTTCAATCAAGAGAAATTATATCATGGATAATTTTTATCACGTCACCCATGGATCGATCACTAAAAGCTATCTATCTCATCGTTTTTTTTATATCATATTTTTCTAAGTGAATCTCAACTCATATTTACTGTTAATTCATTATAAAAACAGTTTTTCAAGTGAAGATTCACTTGGGAAAAATTATGACATGAAAAAATTGATGAGATTGGTGATTTTTAGTGATCGGTCCCATAGACATGTGATGAAATTTACCCGTAATATAATTTCTCCGTAACCAACCAGATTCATTCATCTCTATCTTTTTTTTCAATGTAAATCATCACCTCTTTCTTACATATAATTAATAAGTTGGTAGTTATTAGATAATTACTTAAAAATGAATGAACCTAATTATTTAGACTATGAATGGCATGATGAAAAAAGTTCGGATATAATTTTTTTCAGAGGATGGCTCAAGTTCTGTCACAAAATCAGCGGGTCATAAAAGAAACAGGCTTGTGTCACGTTTGTAGAGTTTCACGTCCGTAGAACTCAGTTACTCGTCCAGAACGTGCGGTCTTAGACATTTTGTGACGTTACTTGATCCAATCTCAGCGACTAAGTAACGTCACAAAATATTTAAGACCGTACATTCCAGACGAGTAACCGAGTTTTACGGATATGAAACTCTACGAATGTGACACCTACACGATGATTCTAATTCAAATTTAATTACAATATAACATCTCATAACGGTTTTAATTTAGATAAATTCATATAGATCTGTATACTACACTTTAACTCAAGTTGTACTATTATTGTTACTAATTCTTTTGCACGGGGAATATGAACAAAATTTCCTCAGCAAATTGGTTAGATTATATAACTTTCTAATATAAATGAACTGTTTTTAATTCGCAAATGTACAATGTACCACTTACGTATTAGAGAAGTGTCTTTCAAAAGGTTAACATTTTTATTTTTAGTCATTTTAAAAATATTTTTGAATAAAATTATTTATTTATCTTTGTTTAATTATTAATTCTTTTAGATTTTTAAAAGAATCTTTAAAATAGATATTTTATTTACCTAAAAGTATCATTTTGATAGCGATACCAAACATTCTTATTTTTATAAATTCGATGTGGATATTATAGTTTTAACTTGATTTTGTATGATATTATGAAAACGAGAAACTATTTTTTCAACGTATATTTATTTTATAATTCTATAAAGAAACAAAATATATTAAAAGAAAATGTAAAGGTTTAACTCTTAAATTATTATTGATCACACAATGAAAGCATATTGAAAGTATTAAGGCAATAAAATTTTAAATTCTTAAGATAAAAAAATTATTTCAAGTAGTTCATATATATAAAGATTCTAAAATATAAAGTGAAGCTAAATCTTTTTTTATTGATAGGTGGATAAATGTTTAACAACAAATGTAACACTCGTAAAAACCAATTAAGAAAAACCCATCAATTTGGTTCTAAGCCCTAAATCTTGTGACCTAATTTCTTTAATTTAGGAATTGAAGGATTAATCTGAGAAGGGTAATCTAGGGATTTCGGTCCAAACTTAATTCTAATGAGAGTAAAAGTCTCATCTCCTATGTGTTCTTCCTCTTCGTGATTTTGCCAGCAAATCTTGGGGAAATCGTGTTGTCGAGGAGGGGGAGAAACAACTGGTATTCCTTTGTCAAGAGGTGAGTTTAGGTAAAGGTGTTCGTGCGGGTTTCTTTTTTTCGTGATGCTTGTCGATTAATGGAAGGTGTTGGGTCGGTGTGGGTTGTCTGATCGGTGAGATATGGGTTAGTGTCGAGGGTGTGAGGCTCGATGGTTGTTTAGTGGCTTGTAGGGTGGTGAGATCATCGGTTAATGAAGTGGGTTCGAGTAGTGTCGGGTGTTGTAGGTTAGGGTTTAGTTGGGATTGGTTAGAGAGGTAGTGGTTGTGCAAAGAAGGTTTGGTGTTGGTGGTCATCGTCACGGTAATTTCTTGTCGGTCTACTACCAGTGGTAAGTTACGGTCTAGAACCTTAATAGATCTGTGAAAGGGGGAGGTTAGGAAAGAGAAGTTTCGAGTTGAGTCTTGAAGATTGGGTGTAGTGAACCGAACCGGATCTGAGAGTGAACTGGTTCGGGCTGAGTTCAACTGTTGGAGAGCATAAACCGATTGAGTCATTCATGTGTAAGACCTGACCCAAAATTTGTGATCGACCCGAAACTTCGAACTCGATCCGTTGACTTTGACTCTTGTGATGATGTTATCTGTGATGTTAACTTTGATTTTGACCGTTGATCATTTATTTTTTATTAGAGTTGACTTTCTATAAAGACCATATCCTAAACTTTTTTAATGTCATGAGTTTATTTTTACGGTCCGTTTGGTTAAATTCGAATTTGAAACCCCTGATTTGACCGTTTAAATTATAATTTGAGTAAGTGGGTTTGAATAAGAGTTTAATTAGATTTTCATTGGTCTTTTCAAATGACGTTGATTCTGAAGAAGACGTTTTACCTTCACCATCTTCGCCTCCTAGGGGTGAGCGTTCGATCGAGTCGAGTTAAAAATTTTTGAGTTATTCGAGTTAACGAGTCCTATTGTTTAACTTAAACTTAATTTGAATTTTTTTAGTTCGAGTTGAGTTTATCGAGTTTGAGTCGAGTCAATTTTTCGAGTTCATGCATAAATTTAATTATAACTATTTATAATGTTAAAGTACTATTTGATTCTAATTTAAACGACTTTCTTTAATTATATAAGATCTATACATATTTCTTTATATAAAATATGTAATTTCATTCAAATACAAATCTCGTTAAAAACCTCTTAATCTAGGTCAAGCTGAAGCAAGACCAAAGATAGAAAAAAAAAGGAAAAGAGTGCCCTAAAATATATTAATAACTAAATCAAATAAAAACACAAGTTAGTTTAAAAAATCCAACATTGCAAGTCAAATGATACAACAAACGAAAAACAAAAACATAATAGTTTAAATGATAAATTGCAATAAACTTTTTCTCTAGTTGTCGAATTATATTGCTAAATATTTTAGTCTTTTTTTCATGCAATACTAGTATTTTTAGAAAGTTTTTTGATTTTCAGGAATTCTATACAAATCTAACAAAATAAAAAATAAATATATTAGTTAAATTATAAATAACATTATATGAACAATGACATAAAAAGTTTAACTTTATTAATTAAAATAAAACATTACCATCTTTCATTTCTTGGAGTTTCATAACATACCCGTCAAGGTTGATGAAATCTTTAGATTTTCGAAGCCAATCCTGAGTGTATATCAAAGCTTCAACCATAGTTAGAGTTAATGAACTTCAAAAACTATCTAGAACACGTCTACCAATACTGAATGCACTTTCTAAGACAACTACCGAGATAGGAATGTAAAAATATCTCGAGTCGTTTATGCAAGAATAAGATATTTTGAACTATTCACTTTTCACCACAATAACAAATCAAATGAAGTCGAGTTATTTTTATCTTCTTTCTCGGTCAAATATTTATCCAACTCAGATTTATTTTTTGAACTAACTCGTTTTTTTTTCAAAAGATATTGTTGATCGACCAAACTTTATCTTTGATTGATGCAATTTTGTAGAAACTTTGGTCGGAATACTTGATAGATCATGGTCTTGAACTCTCCCATAATAGAAGAGTATTCATCAAACAAACAATACAAATCTCTTTCAATCATGTTTATAACCTCACTAACAACATTAGGGAAAATTAGATGCACCCAAAAATTCACAAACCACATTTTACGTCGTGGGTCTAAGACAATTGTCAAGTAAACTAAGAAGTTTATGTTTGTGGCATCACCCAAATACTTATTGTACTTGTCCTTCATTTTAGAAGCCATGAAGATTATGTCTAAATCATCATATTTCAATCATTCATCAAGTAATCAATGTATTTCTATCAATGTTTTCCTAAAACAATTAGCACTGACATGCAATGATCCAAACACCTTCAATGTAAAATCATAAAAGGGTTATAAAATCTTTATAATTCTTAAAATATTTTTTCAATCATCAAATATAGGGACCCCATCTCTAACTGTAATAGTGAAGACTCTTTCAATTCTCCAATCCCGAATGCATTTTTCAAGGGCTTAGTCAATTCTTTCACCTCTATGAGCAGATATCGGATAAAAATTTATGATTCTCTTTTGTAACTTTCACTCATCATCTATTCAATGTACTGTTAGAACTATGTATGATACCTTTTGAAGTGAAGTCCATGTGTCATTTGTCAAACAAATTCTACTTGTCCCTCTTTCAAAAGAATTCTTCAACAAATTTTTCATAGAATTGAATAAACCGAGACAATCCCTTTTAACTATAAACGAGATGAGAGATAAAACCTTAGATAAGCAATAGGAAAAAAATGCTTAAATCCTTGTCCCTCTACAATTCGAGAAGGTAGCTTATCAACGATTACCATATGAATCATTGTCTTTTTAATGGTATTTAATTTTCAAGTTGAAAAATTATTGTTTCACTTTTAAATCTAGATCCAACCTTAGCAAACACTAATTATGATTGCTTGAGATCTAAAGTGTTACCTTTTGGTTTACGCAAGCATGTTTTTATATGGTTATTGAGACTGATTGTAGAACCTTCAGTTTTTATGGTGTAAGTCGTGTCATAATGATTGTACCTTGTCCTTTTTTTCCCATCTCCAGTTACATATTTGCTGAAATAGTTCTAACATGGTGCTTTTGGTTGTTGTTACTTTCGGGTACTTTTTGTTACGCGTTAATGTTGGTCCACTGACTTTAGAAGGAGAAGAACTTTGCAAGCTTTGATTTTTTTGTTCTTGTGATTCACTCATCTATAAAATTAAAATGAATGACATGTTATTATGTAAAATTGTAAATGGTAAAAACACCAAGAAACATAATGTAAAGAAAATTGCTACTGTCAATCTGCCAACATGGAAATAGTACAACAAGTATGAAACATTCACCTAAGAACTAATGAAGTATTAGAAAAGTAAGAGTCGAAAAAAATAGATAAAATTCAGCTGAATAACATGATAAATAACTAATATTCAAATATTTTTATCGTCAACGATATATGTAATCGAGCATCAAAGAAGAGACTAAGTATCCCAGTTGGTTTATTTATATGTTTTCTTTGTTTACTTTGAATGAGTATTTTATGGTTTGTTTTATTGATTGAATTCTGCATAACATGCTTCTGAATATGAATCCACAAATATAATTTCTGTCAGTCATAAATATACTTGTTCAACTACAATCTCTATCAGTTAACAATTATCCTTTTAAGCACAATCATGAATGTACATGTTCAATTAAAATCTCTATCGGTTAACAATTATCTTTTTAAGCAATATAAAAAGCAATGATAAAGATTATTAGTATTGTCAACATAATTACGCACTCGATTCCTAGACCTACCCTTTGAAGAACATTCTAAAAAAATAGTTTCACTCATCGATCTTTCAAAAAAATTACCATGAAACTAAATAAGATAATAATACTTGCGATGCAACAACGTTGTTGTGTGAAATGACAATTACAGTGTTGGGATATATGTAATTTCAAGGAAAAAAATCAAAGAAACAGAGCAATCAAATCAACTAAACTTATTTAGATTTTAATTAAATATAAACAATCAATCGTTAATTTGAAAAAAAATAAAGATTAATAAAAAATAAAAAACTTAATTAATTATCTTGAAGTCTTGAACTTTAAAGAATCTTCAATGAAATTTGTGATGCCCAAACTTAAGATTGAAAGTTGAATGCAGTAGAAATTGAAAATTTAGGTTATATGTTGAGAGAAGAATTAGAGTATGCAGTATGTTTGTCCTGAGAAGGGAGAAGGGAAAACCTCGGCGCTTTAGTCTTTAAGGTTAAACAACGCATAATTTAATTTTATACATAAAATGACGTTATTTTATAATTTTGTTTTTCGATTTCGAGTTTTTAAATTTTTAACTCAACTTAAACTCGAAAATTTTACGAGTTATTTGAGTTGACTTTAATAACTCTAATAAATCGACTCGAATAACTCGAAATTAAAAAAAATGAATTTTTTGAGTCGAGTTTTGCTCACCCCTACCGCCTCTTGTTCGACCGACTTCTACGAATACCACTCGTGACACTTTTATGTGTTCTTATTAGTCTCATTTAGGTGACATAGTACTATTTTAAAATGAGATTGGTTATTAGAACTTCATTTGTAGGTTATGACTTAGCTAGATTAAGACTTAGCTCAAATAGTGGGAAACGTCCGTGTCAGCGTTAATACTTGTGCGACGAGAGTTATATTCTCTTCATGTATTAGATTTTCTATGTTTTGTGTTTATCTATTTACTGCGACTCTATGATATTTGACATGCTATATGATGCTGTGATCTTTGTGTTACACTGTAAGAATGTGATCAGATTATCTACAATGTGTGCTTCGTAAAATATACGAATATCTGTGATGACATCTATGGCATTGATTGCATAGCATATGTATGGGGTGAGACTGTACCGAGGAAGGTGGTTTTTTCACACTGTGTTTGGCGAAATAAGGGGTGAGGGTTTTTAGGGAGCTACCTCCACTGTGATTGGTTGGCTTTGCCACCATTGTGTTTGACGTTTGGAGTACGAGACTACATTCTCTGTGTTTTTTACTGCATAAATATATATTATATCTATTATTATAAACTAGTGATATTGTGATGTTTGTCCGTACTTTAGAAACATATTGAGTTTTATAGTTCATTCTTTTAGTTTATTTTTCAGATCTTTGGTCCTACGAGTTGGTACGCGGTGATCTCAATCGGATAATGTTTTCTTATTATTTTCAATATGGTTAGTTACATGTATTTTACTTCAGTTATTATTTTGGAGGATCATTAGGGATTTGAGATGTTTTTAAATTTCATGCGTAAACCATTTATTCAAATTACTTTATTTATAATCAGAATATTTATCTTTTTAATTACATTCTTATCATTTGGTTTATAAGTTTAGTTTTGAAACACTTTTTCGTTTACTTGATGTTAAAGTTTTAAAAGTTATAATTTTAACCTATTGTACTCCTTAAGTCAAGATTAAAGGGTTACAACAAATGAACTTTGTAGTTTTAAAATTTTGCTATCTATAATCGTTAGATATGAAATTTTATTTGCTATGAATTTAGTTAACAAAAATTTACAGTCAAAAAACATGTTGATTGATGTTTCTATTAATGAGATAAACGTATTTATTTTACTTTTTGAAAATTATATAGATAGTGTATTTTTAAGTGTCATAGACACGATAAAAATAGAATTGATCCTACGTTTCTTAAAAAACATATGATACATAAAGATATTTTGATAAAATTGATGAAAAAGATGCAATAATACATCATGAGGAGTGATTTAGAATTGAATATTTCTTATATATTATCGATCAAGCAATCTTTTCTTTGGATAAAACATTTGAATAATCAATTATATGAATTTTTTTACTTATTATTTTATTTTGATAAATTATATTCATTAGACGATATTAATTTTAAAAACATTATAATAATTTTGAAAATGCTCTTAGACAATGTGAATTATCTGATGTTTATAAAAATGAGTTATTTATTGAGATGAAATTGTTTAGAGAGTTTTTACTAAGAAAAAAATGGGAGCAACAAATTTATTAAGATTTTTAAAACGTTTTAGTTGTTTGTAAAATGCAATAATTACTTATAAAAACTTTTTAACTATTTTTATTATTGTTGTTTTTACGGATTTTTTTTTTAAATTGAAACCGTTGAAGTCATGCTTATTAACAATTATGTTGCAAGTAAAATTAAATGATCTTGCTTATTAACAATTATGTTGCAAGTAAAATTAAATGATCTTGCTTTGATTGCAATCGAAAGTGATCTAACAATATTGGAAGAAGATATGATAATTTTACTTCAAAACATGCAAATATAATCATATTTTAAATCGAATGTTAGATTATTAAATATTTATAAGTATTTATTATTGTTTAAGAAAATAATCTAACAATATTTTTTGTTTTAAAATTATAAAAAATTAAAGAAAAATTTCTCTTATTATTATAAATCAAGATCTCATTTTAATAAATTATACAACCCCTAAATTCTATAAATCCGATAAATAAGTTACACAATTAATTTAAATTAATCGAATTCAATTTCATTTTATTAATATTTTTTTTAATAAAACCGTTTATTTAACCGTTAAAAATTTTTAGAACTCAAAATTTAATTGTAAACTATTTTAATTATTAATCAAATTAATATTTTAACGCCTAGCGGCTAGTACTAAAAAGGTAAACAATATAATATATCAATAAATTATATTTTTTTTTAATCACTAAATTATTATTTTTAATAAAATCATCATATATATTATGTTTTTTTAGTCACTAATGTAATATTTTATGTTTTGATAATTAATCTATTACTTATTTTCCGTTTCAGTTATCAAAACATTAGTTTTTATAAAGTTTTTAACGACGAGTAGGGATGATAACGAGTCGGGTGGTTGACCGTCCTGTCTATTACTTATTTTCTGTTTCAGTTATCAAAATATTAGTTTTTATAAAGTTTTTAACGACGAGTGGGGATGGTAACGAGTCGGGTTTTTGACCGTCCTACCCCGCCCAGATCCAATCTCAATTTTTTTTATTCTCGACCCGATATTATAAAAATCATAATTTGATTTTAATCCGACTCCGATATTTTAATAAAAAACTTATATAAACGCGAACCGACCCGAAAAAATTAATAAAAATATTAAATATTATATATAAAAATATAAAAAATATATAAATAGACCAGGTCGATCGAATTTTTTTTATCTAAACCCGATTTGACCTAAACTCAATTTTTTAAATAAAAACCTACCCAATCGAGCAAATTGGGATCCGACGAAAACGAGTTAAATTACCGTCCTAACAAAGAGCGACCTAAATAAGAAAAAAATATTATTAATGATGATTTTACTAAAAATAATATTTAATAATAAAAGCAAGAATAATTTAATAATCAATAATATTATTTACCCTAATAAAAATTGTGATCAACTTTTTTTAGCAATTGGGCCAAATCCATGCAATCGAGAACTCTAAACCTAAAAGAAGACCCAATCTAGGAAAACCCTAGTCAATAAAATCACTATATTGTGCTACTTCGGCCGTCTCCGATTCCAGTCTCTAGGGTTTGAGCATTCTTCAGATCTTACGTTCTCTCCTCTTCCACCTAAACCCTAAAAGAAATCATGGCTGCTGCTGCTCAAATCAGCAAAAAGCGAAAGGTATCGTCTTCATTCTTCTCTCATACCATTTATTTCATCTTTCTTCAACTGGGTTTTATTCATTTTTTTTTATTTTTCATTTGCTTTTAGTTCGTCGCTGATGGAGTCTTCTTCGCCGAGCTCAACGAAGTTTTGACGAGGGAATTGGCCGAGGATGGATACTCTGGAGTCGAGGTTAGAGTTACTCCCATGCGCACTGAGATCATCATCAGAGCAACCCGCACCCAAAATGTTCTTGGTATTTTTATTAATCTTTTGTCTTTCCGGTGATGGGATTTTCCTTTTGAATCTGGGTTTTTAATTTGTGATTGATTCGGGGTTATAGGCGAGAAGGGGAGGCGAATCAGGGAGCTGACCTCTGTGGTTCAAAAGCGATTCAAGTTCCCTGAAAATAGCGTCGAGCTTTACGCCGAGAAGGTCAATAACCGAGGCCTTTGCGCCATTGCTCAGGCCGAGTCTCTACGCTATAAGCTCCTTGGAGGTCTCGCTGTCCGTAGGTATATACTTGAAATCGATTATTTTTTTTTTTACAGATTTAATGCCTGTTGATGCAGTACTTGTTAATTAGGATTTGTTATATTATGTCATCTACAAAGCAGATCAGTATCTCAGTACTGATTCTTGTGTCGGAAGGTGACAAAAGTAATTAGGTTATATTTCCTCTGTTTCATTCATGCCTGCTGAAATGCATTCCATTTCGAAGCAGTAACCGGAGCCGAGGGAACAATGTTTAAATTTCCTTGTTTTTAGTTCCCATTGTTTTATGATGTGTTTGAATATGTTAAATTTTGTTGTGTTTTATCCCGATATTGTTTGACTAGATTTTGTCATCTATAAAGCAAATAGGTTATTCTTATACCCTGTCGGAAGATGACAAGATTGATCCTATCTTCCATTTCCATTGTCTGTCTTTGAATCCTTTTGTTTCCAGACAGTAACATTTGGGGGGTTTACATTTTCACTGTACTTGTGTTAAATGGATTGATTGTATGTGTTTTCAAAATGAATGCGTGCATTTGTTCGCGTTCTATTTTACATGCTTTCTGCGTTTTTGACCAAATTTTGTCATCTAAAAAGCAAATAGGTTATCTTCATCATACTTGCTTTGTGTCGGAAGATGACAGGATTGATTCAATCCATCATTACAAGTCCAATGGTATTCATATAGTAACATTTTGGAGGATACAATTTCACCGTATTCGATTTCATTATTCGTTTTTTGGTTCGACTATTTTATCTACCCTTGCGTTTCACATGATATCATTCTGTCAATTCTTATGGGTGTTTCTGTAGCTTAATGTGGGTTGTTTTTTACAGGGCCTGCTACGGTGTGCTTAGGTTCGTCATGGAGAGTGGTGCTAAGGGTTGTGAGGTTTGTACATTGTTTGATACCGGGTTTCTTTATTTTGTTTATGCTTTGACCTTGTATCATCATTTTCTTTTGCAACAGGTTATTGTTAGCGGAAAGCTGAGGGCACAACGTGCCAAATCAATGAAGTTCAAGGATGGATATATGATTTCTTCTGGCCATCCAGTGAACGAGTATATTGACTCTGCTGTTCGTCATGTTCTTTTGCGACAGGTTTGTCCTCCATCTTTTTCATTGACCGTCCCCCCTGATTTCCGTTTTTTGATTCAACTCATCTGTTTTGAATGCAGGGAGTGCTCGGTATTAAGGTGAAAATCATGCTCGATTGGGATCCCAAGGGTAAGCAGGGACCTACAACTCCACTACCGGATCTTGTTACAATCCACCCTCCCAAGGAGGATGAAATTATCAAGATTGAACAGCCTGTTGTGCCAACCGAGATTGAACTTCCTCCGCTGGTGGCATAAAGCCGACGATGACTGTTCTTATAATCATGTAGTTGATATTTTGAGTATGTTATTGTTCTAGTTTTCCTTACCCCTTAAAATGGCCTCTGCTGGTATCTTCTGAAACTTTGTGCTTCTCAAATTTTGTTATACCAAGGAGTTATTGCTTAACTTTAAGGATTTTTTATTTTATAATTTCCTTTTATTCTGCTAGTATTTATTGAGTATTTTTCTATGGAGAATGCTTGGTATTTGTTTTTTTAGGATTTATCCCAGACAAATATTTCTGATAAATCATAAAAATAAATTTTGAATTTTGTTTCTGTTGTGTACATACCCTTTTTATTTAGTTTTATATGAGTTATATTTTTTATATTTATGGTATAAAATTTAAATTTTAATTCTAAATTTTAAATTTTACCTAAATATTTAAATTTTAAAATTTTGTGAAGTTTATACATTAAAATACTTTTTTGGGATTATAATTTTATACTACTACAATCCTTTTATAAAATTTATATTTAAATTTTAATACCTTTAATTTGAACTCTACTTTCTAATCATAAATCTAAAATTCAATACTTTATATATTAAACTCTTAAGATTTAAAATTAAAAATAAATCTAAAATTCAATACTTTATACATTAAACTCTTAAAGATTTAAAATTAAAAATATATATGTAAATTAAAGGTTATATAAACTTGTATATCATAATATTTTTGTTCTTTATATATTTAAAAATTAAATACATTTGTTTTTATTATATAAATATAATTTTCTGTGTATATAATATTTAAACATAAAAACATGTTGCATGGATAATAATTGGCATAAAGATAATTTTTACCCTTAACATTTATAATTTTTGTTATTTTGGTCCCTATTCTTTTTTAGATAAATTTATCCCTTGATCTATGTTTTTTAACAAATAACTCATTTTTTAACTATCATGATAACTGAACCATTAAAAATTTAATAATAATAATAATAATATGTCATATATATGTGATAATATGTTTTAAATGACATATAGTCTAACCTATTAAATATACACATATATATAATATAATTTTATTCTAGTATAAAATATAAAACAATTAAAATTTAAATAAAATATTAAAAATTAATTAAATTCAAAAAAAAAAATTTACTAAATATTCTCAACCCTAACTAAAATATCTTTATAAAACCCTAAAAGTCCAATTTAGATTAGAACTAAAATACTTAAATTCTAAACTAAAATAATAAAAATCTAATTGATTATTATCAAAATCTTTTATCTTTGATTCACTGGTAACAAACTATACAAAACTCTTCTTTTCAGAATATGTTCATAACTTTTTAGATAAAATTTTGATTTTACTATAATTAAGGTTGAGAATGTTTAGTAGCCTTTTGTTTTAGATTTAATTAATTTTTAATAAATAAGAAAAAAATAATTTTTTATATTTTATTTGAAGTTTAATTGTTTTATATTTTTAGATTGGAATAAAACTATATTCCGCATGTATGTATTTGATATATTAGATGTTAAGTCATTTAAAATATATTATTACATATATATAACATGCCATCATTATTAAATTTTTAACGATTCAGTTATCATAGTAGTTAAAAAATGAGTTATTTGTTAAAAAGACATAGGTTAAGGGCAAAATTTATATATATATATATATATATATATATAAAGAATAAGGGCCAAAATGATAAAAACTATAAACATTAACGGTGAAAATTATTTTTATGCCATAATAATTTAATAATTTGATAACAATAACAAATTAAAAATTTATGCATTTTATTATATAAACTCAAAACTCATTATTAAATTGATTATTTAATTAAATTTTATATATAATTTTGATTCTATTATAAAATTACTAATAGAATAAAAAAGAGGTATTTTAATAATTTGGAGGGGGGTAAACGCGATTTAAAGATTTGAGGGTATGTGTAATTTATTAAAATGAGCCTTTACTTTATAATCAATAAGATATATAAGTTTTCTCAAAGAATATTGTATTGCAAAATATTTTATTAGATTATCCTCTAAACAACAAAAAAATGACTTATAAACATTTATAAATCGAACATGTTTACTTAAAAAATGTTATTCTTTTTGAAGCAAAATCATCTATAATACTTTTAATATCAATTTCTTCTAAAAGATTACTTTTGATTACCTTCAAAGTAAGTCCTTTACTCAATATAATTGTTCGTAAGTATGACTCCAATATCTTTAATTTAAAAAAACTTCGTACTATAGAGCAACAATAATAAAAATAATCAATAAGATTTTATAAGCAGTTGTCACATATAGGAAATAATCATAACGTTTTAACAATTATAACTCATATTTCTTAAATATATTTTAAATTTTTTTATAATAAATTTTAAGATTAACATTATCCAATAAATATAATTTATTAAAATTTTAAGACTCTCTTTTTAAAAACCCTATACAATCGCTTATATTGTTGGTATCCAAAATCCCAAGGGAGGTGTGGATTTGTGGCCTACACCCAAAAAAGTAAAGTTAATGGGAACTCACTTTGTTTCCTTCAAATCCGATTTTTTCGTAAAAATATAAAGTACAGGCATTATAAAAAAATATTCTCTAACAATCTATAAATAGTTAAAAAAATAATATATTTTTATTTAATTCTTTATTAATACATATATCTAGTAGTCAGATGAAAAATTACCTTATTTTTTATTAAAATTATTTATTGAGTTTAACTATAAAAAAACTATTAATTTTATTACTCTGTATTATTTTCTTCAAATCCGATTTTTAAAAAAATACCTTAAATTAATGATCACTCAATTATAGAACGTTTTAATTTAATCGTTTATCTATTAATTTATCGATTAAGTCATTTATATATCTAAATTATCAATTAAATAATTTACGATCAAAATCTAACATAGAAAGTCACGTGACATTAAAATAAATTATATAATAATATATTTAATCGTATAATTTTAATCTAATGCAAATACTAATCCGAGAGTTTTACCAATATTATTGATTGCGGCATGCAAAAAAAGAAAGAAATTTTAGAAATATTTGGGACTAAATCCAAATTAATAGCTACTGCAGGTCTGCAAGATGAAATTCATACGGGCTCAGCTCCGCTTGACAGGGTCGAAGTTCGACACTCCGATCACAGCTCCGATGATGGCGACAACTACAACGCCGCCGGCGGTGATGCTGAGCAAGAAGTTCTTGAGAGATGGGGTAACCCCATCGGCTGCATGAGCCACTTCGGGGATCACCATGGATGTCGTCACCGCAGCCGCCGTCAACACGGTGACTGCCTTCTCCTTGATAGAAGACGACGACGAAGCAGCATCAGCATCAGCTTTGATTTGAAACGTTGCATTGGGTCTTTTAGTCGCCACCGCCATTGGTGAATGCTTGAGGACAGCTCCAGAACTGGAAACCCTCTTCTGTGTGGCACGAATAGATGGCTGCGCCGCCGCCATTGAAAGAGCTGAAATGGTGAAAGCCATTGGTGTTTGTTTTCTGAGTCTCTTTTACTGTGGAGAGAAGATTGAGAGGCGGAAAGTTGAGATTATATTTGGTGTTTTTGTCATATATTTCCCCAGGCTTACGTGGCAGATTCTGAAGTTGTTAGCAGTGGATAAGGTTATCTTGTTGGTCCTTTCCAACCCATCTGGTCTGAAATTTGGGTTATGCTCTTCAGGGTTGGAAGTACCTGCAGGTCCCTCCATTTTAGGGATTACATCAATTTAGTCCCTTTATTATTAAAGGATCAAATTTATCAACAATCAGTACATTTAATAGAGGGTAAAATCATCTGCTCTTTATCATGCCCTCATTCATGTCTCATGTTGAAGATTTTTAAAAAATTAGATTTCGAACCCTAACCCCTTAATTTCTAGATTCTAAACCCTAAACTCTACACCATACCACTAATTTCCTAAACTCTAATCATAACCTTAACTTTAAACCCTAAACCATACATCCTACACCCTAAACCTTATAATTTAAAACGAAGGTACAAATGGAGGCATGAGAAAGAGGCAGGCGATTTGCACCCTTAATAGGATGAGACACTGGAACCTTTAAGTAAGATCAAAAGTTTGAATTTAAACAATATGAATAGAACAATTTGGTTGGAAGCGTCACCCTTATAATAAGCCTTAAAATCCCGAACCGAACTCGAGTCGAGCTCATTCGAACCGAGCTTTGACCGAGTCGAGCCCACGTAGCTCGCGAGCCGGTCAGGCTCATTATCACCCCTAATACTACCAATGGACTTTCATGAAATTTGAATACATACGAGTAAAAATCCCATGCCATCTAATCAAGCTTCCTTCCATATTACACCTTAAAAATACTTTAAAATTAAATTATAAACCCTAATCTTAATTTCCATATCCTAAACCTTATATCCTAAATAATGCATCATAACTTGATTCTCTAAAACCTAACCACGATTTTTAACCTTAAACACTAAATTTACTATTTTAAAATAGAGATACAGTAAAAGATCAAACAATTTACATTCAATAAATAACATTTAAACATTCAAAGATTTTATTTTAAAATTAAAATTTATGAATAACACATTTAAATTCAATTAATTGTGTTATAATTTTCAATTGAATGTTTCTTCTTCTTCTTCAATGTTTCAATCTAATGAACTCATAATCCAATCTTTTTTATTCTTCCTGGTTTGACTATCTAATCTACACTTGCAGAACCCTTACATCCACAATGGACACATTCATCAACCTTTGCCTCCCTCAGATGTTTGGGCACACGGCAAACACACGTTACGGCGGACGAAGCTTAAATTAAATATTAGGAGGAACAAAGGTTTACTAAGCCTTTAAATCTAAAATTTAAGAGGGATAAAAATCATATTTTACTACTATTTAGATTAAGAATGATATTAATTATAATTATACTAAAAATATTTGGGAAAGATAAGAGTCCTCCCATAGTAAACATGGCTTCGTCCTTGGAAACGAAGTTGTGATCCTGTGATTACATGCATCCAAGGCAACACAGACGCTCTGTTTGTATTCCTCCTTTGTAATTTATGGGTTTGTATTCTTTCGTTTTGGCCTGCGAAATCTTGACACATCATTTTCCCCTATTGGAACACTGTTACTTGAATGGTGATCTCTGTTTGAGAATGAATTCTTACTTGTTGGTTTGAGATCTTTTACTGATGGTCGGTAAAATATGAGCTGCTGGTCATAGGAATTGAAGGACATCTTGTTAATATCGATAAATGGTTAGAAGTTAATTTTGGGGTTAATTCATTGTTTATTGTAGTCTTTTGAATCTGAAATATGGGATGTTCAATTGTCGACTCCTATTAATTGGTTGATTCTTTTCAATTCACTGTTTGTACTGTTGCTGGGTATTATATGTCGTTTTTTTATATAGATTTCTTGATCGATGTTCTACTTTGGTGTTTGCTGAAAATGACTACTGTTTAGTTAATTTGATTCTTCACATTGTTACTGAAACTTAATAAAGGTTGACATTTTGTTCAAGAACAATATGGTGTTCTATTGCTTCGCTGTCTGATACTGCTTTTCTCAAGGTATACATGGAACTTGAGATTTAACAACCAAGTGTTCACGCTAAAAAAATCTTTAGGGAGTGTTAAATATTTAACAACCTTACTCTCCATTAACCAGACAAAAGAAAATGTTTTCTTGCTCGAAAGAGGACTTCAGATTGCACTCGAAAACTCGATGCTTAACAATCTTGTTTCCAACAAAAAAAAAGTCCAAATAATTGGAAAGAAGACAATAAAGATTAAAAAAAATTTAGAAAATAATTTCGGATGAATTTGAAAGTTTTTTCCCTAACAACTTATGAAGAGTTGAATCTTCCATTAGATCAAGGAGGTGGTGAAAAAAAAGCAATGTACATTGATGTTGAAGAGACATTCAGACCACAAAACTCTTACAGATCGTAGAGAGATTTAGACTGAGTAGAGTTGATGTATTGGAGAATGTGGCCTATGCTAGAGCATATAACACTGACCATCAGTCTCGGCTTTTACTTGAAGCTGCTTCAATGATGGTGGAAATCAGAAGAAGAAAGTAGGGTGAATGTTAGAATATAGAATATAATTAGTAGAAAATTAAATGTAATTAGTTAGTAGGTTGTTATAAGTTTGTTAGTGTTGTTGTGTTGGTTATAATCTTTAGATATTGGGTTATATAAACAATACTCTTGTATTAGGCTATTCACTCCAATAAAATCTCATTTGTGAATACAAATCTAAAATTCATCTCTTCTATCTGTTAACTCTAAACCACTTACAACTTCTTCACCGCCACTCATCTATATTTTCGGCCACTATGGATGCATTCTCATACGCTCATAGCCCGACTTCTTCTATTTAGCGGTAAGGTTTCGGTTAGCATATGTTAGAATTAAAAAATATTCGATACGAATATAAACCCAAGATCTATACATGCCAAATCATCAAGAACAATAAAATAAATAAACTGAATGCGGAAGCGTACCTGAATTAATCGATAGAGTTTTTCCAGAGGGTTTGATCTTCCAAGAAGTTAGGTTTTCTCTTGCGGCACAACTCTCAGACGGGGAAAAGAGATATGCAAGTTGACCTGATTCTTGGGGACCATAACCCTTTATATAGTTGATTTAATAACCAACTCTGAAGTATTTATAACTCTACCCCTCATCAAATTATAAATACACCTTATGGTATCTACACTTTTAATTCCATGATAATTTAATACCTATAACATGTGTAATATAATTGGTCACTTAATTACGTGTTAAATTTTATAATAGTAATATACATTATACATATGTGCTCACTATTATTGAATTTTAATCCAACAGCATAACCTCATTCCAAGCAGAATTCGTACAACTCCTTCGATATTTCTTTCCTCCGGTGGTAGAGGTTGAAGACATAACTCTCTTTTGATGTGCAATATTAAAATTAGGCCACGACATCTCGTGTTTTCGCTTACCATCATCAGGATCGTTCTCGGCTTCCCTCATCTTTGCTTGAAGTTCAAGAAGGGTAGGCTCATCAATTCCTACCCTTCTGGATATTTCACACACTTGGTCTTCACCTTCGACATTGTTTTGCCTTATTTCAATGTGGTTGATACTATGAAGATATATATATATATATATATATATATATATATATATATATATATATATATATTTCTTGCATGGGTGATAACTTGTTACTGAAGTAACAGTGGAATAGGGTTTTACTTATTTAACTCAGACTAGGATTTTAAATAAAATAATAATTAATTGTAAAATTAAATATACATTTATAACACCCTCGATTCTGGGTGAGACATTTGAGCTCAAGCGCAACCCAAACTCAAAAATTTTAAAATCCAATTCAAGTCCAAACAATACAATAGGCCAAATTCATTAAAAATCCAATAATAAATTAGAGGTTCATAATTCAAGAATAGTTAGGAGCTCCAAGTTTAAAACTTTAACATTCGATCGAAATACAAATTGGTTTAATAAAGTTACACAACTTAAATAGGTCCTAGAATACATATCCCATTTATCTAAGTAGTTTACTTCTCCACAAGATCGATGCTGAAACTTACAGAAGATGGAGCTCCTCAAATTGATTTTCACCTAATATCCTGCGAACGGAAAACAAAGAAATTCCGAAATCCTAAGCTACCGAAAGTTCAGTGGGTATACCTCTACTCAACTATAAGCTCGCGCAAGTCATGATTAAACATATGTAACAAGGTTATGATGAAAAGCATGATTGGCGCTACACTATCCGTCTAAACACATGGTGTATACATGAAATGCCATAGTATTTATAAACATCATTGTACACATAATTTACCATGGATGAGTGTATCCGGAGTCACACAATATCGAACCTGACACTCTTTCTTACCTCGGGTGTGTTCGGAGTCACACGACATCGAATCTCACACCCCACCTACCACAGGTGTGTCCGGAGTCACAAACATCAGACCTCACACTCTTGGGTATCCGGATCCCATAACAATAATCTCATACCCATATTTAATCAATAACATCGTATGAACAAATAATAATTCTATGATCATATATTATCACAAGCATTTAGACCATATTTTTCTATTTGAGTCACATGCACAATCAAATTTCCCACTTCTCAACTTTACTAATCATTTTAAGCCTAAAGAGATTCATCAAGGCATTTAATACAATTTATTGACCCCTCAAACTAAAATGCTAAAACTTGGACATGTTCGACTACGCATACCAAACGTCTCTAGGGAGTATCGGTACTCCCCTCTATATCGATACCCCTCCTTCGAGTACTGATACCCAAAACATGTTCGAAGAACTTAATTTTTTCCTTTAAGCCTGTACCGATACGCCTATTTGATATACCAAAACCCAATACCGGTACAAGACCCTCTCATACTAATACTTGACAACAATAAAACAGTGGTACCGTTACGCGTCAATGTATTGGTACCAAAAAACGATTTTAGAATTTCTCATTATGTAGGGATACTGATACACGGAGTGACCATATCAATACGCCGTTCATGAAAACCCCATCTCCCTCTCACATGTACAGATACGGGTATCTCTCGTACTGGTACTCGAGCCTAGATTTTCAGGTCTAGAACTCGAAATACACCTCTTTGCTTGCCTAAACTTCCTCAAACTCCCCCAAAGTCCTTCTACAAGACATCTAAAGCATAACAAACATATTTCAATCAATCTCAACAAGTTATATGCACAAATTTGGATTTCACCATTGTCAATCCTAAGCTGCCAAACCAAGCTATATTAATGCACAAATCAAGCTACACATGCTATTATCATGAATTCCATGATTTATAAGAGTTGGAGATATACCAACCTGTTAAGCTGATCGAACAATGAAATTGGTCAAGAGGGGGGTGAATTGGCTATTAAAATTTTGATGGAAGATTTTTCGGTAAAAATAAAGAAAAATGAGGACACAAGATTTATAGTGGTTCAAGCTTCGAATCAAGCTTTACATCCATTACCTTAGCTCCCACTAAGGATTTTCAAACTGATTCACTAGATGAATTCAACATTTTTCTAGGTTCAAGGGCTAACCTTTACAAATAAGCCAATTTTCTACCTGAAATTTATTTAGACCTCACAAAGAATTACAAGAGTTGAAAGATGGGCAAAAAGGTTTCTCTCACAAGAATAAAATGCCCCAATTATAGATTCACTCTCCCCAAACTCAATTACAAAGAATTAGAACGAAAAACAAGAGTTGGGAGTCAAGATATGCAATAAAGTGCTTTGGAGTTGGATTTGATTACTTGGATGGTGCTTGAGGTTCAATAGTTGTTAATGCTACGTGAAATGCTTCAATTTATACCTTCTCATTGATTTCTAACCGTTGCGGTTGTTGGAGATGTAAATATAGACGTTGGAGCTTCATCTTTTCATCATAAATGCACTCTGCAATAACTGGTATCGAAACACGGGCTACCTGTTTCGAAACAGGTTTCGATACCTAGAGTAAATTGTGAAGGTTGGTACCAAAACGAGTTAACCACCATTTAAAGCTTTAATTGCCACCAACGGTCAAAACATTTATTGCTCAAAGATCCATTGGGGATTTTAGAGGGTATCGATACAGGTATCGAAACACTTACTCATATTTTAAAATATGTAAAAACCAAATTCTGGTTCGATACTTGGTTCGAAACAAAAGTTGACAGTGAGGTCCCGGTATCGAAACGGGTATCGATACTTGTTCTGAGTCTCAAGAACATTCTTTGAAAAATGAAGGGGCGGTATCGATACCTGTTCTTGGGGTATCGAAGCGCTCGTGTAAAAACACTTAAAAAAATTATTTCAATGTTCTTGGTTTGACTTGAATCTTAATTTTTGACTTAGTAACTTAAAAATTTATTACAAAAATAGTCCTTTAATATAAATATTATATCAAAATCAATTTTAGTTTTACACAACCTTAATTCCAAAGCTGCCAAAAACTTCCATCACCTTCAAACTTTTCCTCTTGGCCTTTTGAGGGTTCTTTTAAAGATTTCACTACAATAAAGGATTAACAAAGATTACTACAACATTGCAGGAGATAGAAGGGTGTTATAATGAATTAAAACACTAAGATTAAATCCTATCAAATTCAATTTTTGTCTTTCTCTTTCAACCTGCACAAAAGCCTCTTCTTTCACCATGTGAAACCATTTTTATCTTAAAATGTAGATCTCTTCAAGTTGAAAAAATTCCTCTTCAACACTCAAACGAGATTCAACCTATCAAGAATCAAAACTCTACCTTTGATGTTAGAGCTTTTTGAGAAAAAAGGTAGGGGAAAAGATGAAGAAAAGAGGGAATGAAGATGTCAAAATATTTACACTTAGACAAAAAATTTACTCCTCTTTCATCTCTCATTTTTATCCCAAACCAAAACCCCAAACTACCCTCACCTATTTTCTAACTTAAGCCCAAACCTCACTGGCCCCAAAAGACCCCTAAGGCCCATAAGATTTAAATACGAGGCTCGATTTAAACCCAACTCTATGATTCAGTAAAATTTAGGTCATTACAACATTAATCATAAAATTTCCATTATTGAATTGGAATACAGCATGCCTAAGAAATAAAAATCATTAAAAACTAACCATGATAGTTATTAGTGTTCATAGTAACGAACCAAGATTTGAGGTTGAGAGCAAACCATAAATGTTTAAAAAAGACAAACAAATTTATAGATAAATTAAATTTTAAAAAAATTAAATAGAGATAAAAGTAAAAAAAAGATAGGGTAAAGGGCGATTGCCCCTCCTCACTCCATATAATTTTGTCAAGGCATAAAGATAATTTTCACCCTTAACGTTTATAATTTTTGTCATTTTAGCCCCTATTCTTTTTTTGGAATAAATTTAGCCCTTGATCTATGTTTTTTTAACAAATAACTTATTTTTTAACTACTATGATAACTGAACCGTTAAAAATTTAATAATGATAACATATCATATATATATATATGTGATAATATATTTTAAATGACATATAATCTAAACTATTAAATATATACATATATATAGAATATAATTTTATTCTAGTATAAAATATTAAAAAATTAAAATTTAAATAAAATATTAAAAATTAATTAAATACAAAATAAAAATTTACTAAATATTCTCAACCCTAACTAAATTAAAATATCTTTATAAAACCCTAAAACTTCGATTTAGATCAAAACTAAAATACCTAAATTCTAAATTAAAATAATAAAAATCGATTTGATTATTATCAAAAAATTTTATCTTTGATTCACCGGTAACAAACTTACAAAACACTTTCTTCTCAGATTATGTTCATACCTTTTTAGATAAAATTTTGATTTTACTATAGTTAAGATTGAAAATATTTAATAGCCTTTTGTTTTAGATTTAATTAATTTTTAATAAATAAAAATAATAATTTTTAATATTTTATTTAAATTTTAATTATTTTATATTTTTAGATCAGAATAAAACTATATCCCGCGTTTATGTATTTGATATATTAGATGTTAAGTCATTTAAAATATATTATTACATATATATGACATGTCATCATTATTAAATATTTAACGGTTCAGTTATCATGGTAGTTAAAAAATGAGTTATTTGTTAAAAAGATAAAGGTCAAGGGCTAAATTTATCTCAAAAAAAGAATAGGGGCTAAAATGACAAAAATTATAAACGTTATGGGTGAAAACTATCTTTATGCCTTTTGTCAATCATCTATTTAGAAGGCCAGATAATTGATCTATATCTTTAAATACTCGATTATTTTTTATTGGATTTATAGGTCAACGAGTAAGTTTTTCAGGTCATGTATTTTTTTTTTATCATCGTGATAACTATGTACGAGTAAATAGGGGTGCACATTATTCGGTTTTAACCTAATTAACCGACCGAACCTTTAATTCGGTCATTTAATTTTTAGTAAATTCGGTTAATAATTATTTTTTTTAAATTCGGTTATCGGTTAATTCTGTTTAAAACCGATTAATTAACCAAAATTATTATATATTATATATAATATATTTATTTATTTTTAGTAATTTAGCTTTTAAAAAATTATAAAATGTCCATTATTTTTTTTATATTATAAAATGGTCCTAAATTTTTATTAAATTAACATAAAATAAAAGTTTAGTGATTAAAAATTATTTTAGTATAATTTAGTAACCTGTTGTAATTTAATAAAATTTATAATACATTTCGGTTAATTTAGCTAATTAACCGAAATAATTTTGGTTCGGTTAAAGATAATTCGGTTTGATTAACGATTAAAATTTTAAAAATTTTAATTAATTTGATATTATTTAATTCAGTTAGATCACCAACTGAATTAACCGAATGCTAGCATTGGCCTATAACTCAAATTCATTTTTTTTTAAAAAAAGCACTCCAACAACTCGCTTGAACTTGAAGAGAGAAGCAACTACTTCTCCATCAAAGAAAAAACAAGCATCGACTAAATAGAAGGCCCTTGAATCTTATCGTTAGCCTATGACGAGAGACAGAAGAGCAAAGAGAACTCAATCTAGACCACTACTAATCTAAAACCCCAACCCAACCCCTACGAGTAGAATGCCTTTCATTTTAATCGAATAATATTTGATGCATCGATGATATATAATTTTATGTATTGTCGTTGAATCAAACATCATCCTAAAATTTTAAAATCAAGTTTAATTTTGATATAATGTTATCATCTAATTTGTCGATTTTACATAAAATTATATATCGTCAACAGTGACGGATTCACTTAAAGCATAGGTTGGCCTGAACTTTCTAAAATCCATACATTTACCTTTAATTTTTAAAAAATTTTATGAATTAATCTTTAAATTTTTAAAACTTTTATGAGTTGTGCACACCCTAAAATTTTAAAATTTCATGTGTTCACCCTAAAATTTTAAAATTTCATATGTGCTCACCACAAAATATTTTTTTAGATCTACCACTAACCATCTGTGTATAAAAATTTATAAATGATAATAGGACATCCGGAAGAGTCTGCTGCATGTTTGATGCATGCATGCACTCTGTATACACTATACATGACCAACGAAAAGACATGTTATGTTCCATACAAGTTAGAAAAAATGGATGGTAACCTTTCACTACTAGTGGAATCCAATGAAAATCTTTATACTTTTTTGAAGTTTTAGGGTTTGTAATTTCATATTTTTTCCTAAATAAAAAAAATAGAGCCTTATATAAATGAATTGGGAATAGAAACAATCAATTCAGATCATGTACACTAAGAGACACATGGCTTGTATTTTTGACATGTTATATGCTTATTGAATAGATGATTCGAGGTTCATTAATTAATGGAATAATAAAAATATTTTTAATAATCTATCATATATAAGTTTAAATTCTAATGTTTTTTTTTTAAATTATAGTACATCTTTATTTAATAAAAAGTATTCTCTTAATAAAATCACTCATGCTTGTATATATTGTGTTGATTGTATTGTTTTTTCAAGCCTTAGGAAAATGGATATATCTAGAGATGAAGTCAAGGATCTTTACTTAGGGTAGGTACATTTGTTTTAGGGTTTAGAAATTATATTTAGAATTTAGGGTATATAAGTTTAAGTCTAGTAATTTTAAATTTAGGGGTATTGATAGAATTTTGGGTTTAGGGTTTATAAGTTAAACCTAAATCTCTAATTATATTACTCTCACATTTAAACCCTAGATCATAAATTCTAAAACCTTACACTAAAACCTATACACTCTAAACCCTAAACTAAAAACTTAAACAATAAAATTAAGGCTGTTGTGGTAACAAAAGGTATCCACGACTTGTGTATGAGATAATAATCCTTTTATTAAACGAGTCAACCTTCTCTGTTAGGGTTTCATTTTCAAGTGTCGCTTTTCCCTCTTGATTTTCTTTTTCTTTTTACATACCGATGGCGGCACCGGTTTTAATACCGGTTGTCGACTGTCGAGATTTATTATTTCGTTTGTTATTAATTTTAATAAGTTATTCTGCTCTTGTGGCATGATTTTACTCTATCTTTTGATACGATTTTTCTGTCTTTTGGCACGTTTTTTTCTCTCTTTTCGTTATGAATTTTTATTAGGGATGAATTTGACGACACCACGACTGATCAAGATAGTGTTTCTTTCATTATGCTGTTGATCTCCCTATCACAGACCCTTGAACTAAATTTGGATACGCGATTATATCTACCATTCTTTTGTCGCGATTGAGTTGTGGTAATATCCTTTTTGTCAACATTCTTTCATTGTAATATGTACTTTTATGTTGTTTGTTGATGGTTTACCTATCATCATCGATTTTGATGGTATTTGTATACATTTTATTATTCGAGTCTTTGGATTAGGTTCTTAACTTTTCCTTGTCTGGTCCTCTTATGATCTACACTAGTTTTATTTATTAGGTTTATATCTGGATTACTATGTTGTGAACTTTTATTGTAATTTCGGATATATTCATTGTTAATAAAATTAGTGACCTTTGTTAAAAAAAAAGTATCATGTTTTCATTGGATTAATTTTAATTATATAATTTTAGAAAGGACTACGAAGCTATTTTTTCATTGGAGGGGAAGGTCATTGCTTGCCCCCTCAAGCTCTGTCTCGACCCTTACGGTCGTTTACAAAATAGTGCTGTGGAAAAAATTCAAGAAAACGAAATTGAATTTAAATTTTGGAAAAATTAATATGAAAATTTAATTATTTGAATCGAAAAAATTGATTTCAGTAAAAGTTGTATTAAATATTTTGGTTTGATTATGATTCATAGTTTTGAAAAAAATTAATTAACCGAACAATCAACTATCTGTAATATTTATAAAATTTGATTATTAGAATATATAATTAAGTGATTTTATGTCTTTTTATGATTTTTTTAATCTTGAATTTGATTGCTAAAAAAATAATTTTAAATTTTTAACATTTTAATTATTTTTGTGTTTTTTCAGTCGAATATTTTAATAAGAAAAATAAAAATAATATATTAATTATTTTTCTGAATCAATCATTTTCATAGCTAATCAATTGATTGTACGTTTGCCTGTCTTTATTCTTTTTGGCCAAAGATTTTATGCAACCAATTATATATTAATTAAATACTTAATTATTACTATTATTTTTACCCAATTTCCTATTTTCATTAGCTACCTCTACATATAATCCTTCACTGCCTTGGTCATATCTGAAAATAAAACAACCTTTGGAATATGGGAGACCAAGACACTCCAGGCCCTGCTGCTGCTGCTGCTGCACCTGCCCTTTCTTCAAAGTCATATTTACCCATGTTTTACTATGGTCTCGTAGTTGTCGGAACGGCTGCTATCGTGCTCGCTATATACAACCTTATCGTCATCCGGTGGTGCACGCAGGGACACGATGATTCCAATCGGAGAGCCCGGCTTGCGGAAATAGCTGCTGCAAGGAGTTTAGAAAACCAGAGCAGGCACTTGCTGTCAAGCTTCAAGTACAAGAAAGGAAGCAGCAACATGGGGTCTCAAGACACCGGTGGTGAATATGAATATGAATACGAATGCTCGGTTTGTTTATCGGTTTTCGAAGACGGAGACGAAGTGAGGCAGCTACCAAGGTGCAAGCATTCTTTCCATGCCTCTTGCATAGATATGTGGCTCTATTCGCACTCTGATTGCCCCTTATGTCGTGCCTCGGTGGATCCCGGTCCAACTCCGATATGCCAACGACAAACGGTGAATTCCGGGGAAGATTTTCCGGGATTCCCAGTCCTAGTTTGAGTTTTCCAATTCTGTTTGATTTTTTTTCTCCTCCTTGCAGCTCTCTTTGTTGATTAATTATAGCCTATAGGTGGGCCAAAGATGAGATGCGTGTCTATGTTAACAAAGACTAAGTTGAAAACCAGCTAGCTGCCCATGTGATTACAGGGCAACTCATTTTAGAGCTCTAACTGGGGCCATGAAAAATATAGCTGACCACTCATGTCTCTTCCCATTTTGTACATATCCTCGTAATCCGATACATACAGTTCATACACTCGTATTCGCGAGTCGGACATGAGTGTCGATACCTGTATTTCAATCAAAATGAAGAGTCTAAGTAGCATATTATAGGAGGGGACCGCCCACGAAAATGATACAAATAAAAATCCCATTGGAAAAATGAAGAGATTTCAGCCACTTTCTATGTTTTTATGTCTGCTATGGTGTGCTGCAATGCTCAGAAGTGCAGGGTACATAAAACCAGACATGTTGACCGGCGCAATCTCCTCCGGCAAAACATAACACGTTCTATCCACGGTTCATCTAACTTCACTGTAAGAAGAAAGCATTATATCTAGCAATCTCAGATTTCAACACAGATGAGGCAATGGCACAGGTTTCCCAGATGTATTTTACAAAGGCATACTTACTAGTTACTACATCCTTCTCAAATTGTCTAGCCTAGCCTGTAAGTCACTATCTATCCCCGGTTGCTTCTGCCTGTGCAGCAACTTTACCCTTTGAAGCTGGTGCTGCAACAGCAGATGATGGGGCATTGACGAGCTGCGAATCGGATCACAATAAGCAGAATAAGTACATCGTAATAACATTATGGGAGAAAAGCAAAGCTATGTGCAAGAAATGGTTAAAAATATTACCTCTTGATTGATGTCAATTTCAATCTCACCAAGAACTTGGCTGACAAGTTCTTCAGTTTCCTCTTCTTCCTCATCCCCTTCCAAAGCATCGTCAATGGCATCGCCCATTACCTCACTAACCATCTTCATCTTCTCGTTCTGCATCTCAAATTCTTGCATAATTTTCTGCAACGACGGCAAGTTCATCTGTCCCATTGCCTTTGTCACACCTTTCATTGCATAGTTATAAGAAACTTAGTTTCCCTAATAAGATATGTACATAACCAAGCAGCAAACTGATAAAAAGAATGGAAACTCGAAATCAGGAAGAACAAAGCTCATCAACATTTTCATAGAAATGGTAAGATGTCTCTATGAAAGTTGTCAAATAAATCAAACTAATCCTTCAAAACACCATGAACACGTAAAAGAGTCGTCAAGCATTAGTCAGGTCACACTTATATATTAAATCATCAATAAAGCAACCTCATGTATACCAAAAACCAGAAATATTTTTTCTAACGATTGACTTTAAAAGAAATTAGTCAAGCAGAGAAGCACTTATCCAATTAGGGGTGTAAACGAGCCGAGTCGAGTTTGAATAGTGTTAAACTTGGCTCGGCTCGTTAAGATTTTGAGTCGAGTTTAAGTTTGAGTAATTTTAAACGAGCCTGAAATATCTGAGCTCGGCTCGGCTCGGCTCGTTAAGAACTCGAGTCGAATTCGAGCCTAATCGAGTTATGTATTGACCGATCTTTGATTGTGTTAGACTCAAGTAACTCTTATCTCTCATATCTCATTTAAAGCCTAATGGAGAAAAAACTTTGAGACACAAGTTATATAAACTCAAACTTGTTAATTTTAGGTTTTAATATCTTAATTTAGGGTTTAAGACTTATGTTTAAGGTTTAAATTTTAAGGTTTTAAATTTAGATTTTAAATTATACAAAAATAAGCAATAATATATTTATGTTTTCGATTAGTTCGTGAATTTTTCGAGTTGAGTATCATGTAGTTCGGCTTGGCTCGTTAAAAACTCGAGCCGAGCTCGAGTCGAGTCTAATCGAATCGAGTTTTGACCGAATCGAGCTTGAGTAGCTCGCGATCTGTCTCGTCTCATTCACAGCCCTAGATCCAATAAATACCACTTGAAAACAATAAAACTCAGCCAAAAAAAAAGAACATGATTGATGTAGAAAAAATAATTCACCATCTACCCTTGCTTAACACTTTTTCTTATCTCTGCAATCAATTTCTTCTCTCGAGTCTGTAGAGCTTGTCTCTCCCTCTCTATCTCTCTGATAGATTTTTCTAGCATCCTCTTATTTTCCCGCAGAAGCTCTGCATCCAAAAACCATAAATACTTTCAGATATTACCTGACACCTCAATATGAAATTAACCACACCATTTCATCCGCACCATCTAACTTCAAACAGCCTAAATACCTCCAAGGCACGGAAACTACAGAAAACATCAAGGAAACTACAGAAAACATCAAGGATATTTAACCCACATAGCACAATGCTCCACATAACTATTCTTAGCGAAGAGCAAAACTCGACTCGAAAAAATCGAATAACTCGGTTTGACTCGAGGTGAAAATACTTAACTCGTTTTGACTCGATTCGAAATTTCATAGACTCGATTCGGCTCGAAAAAATTTCAAATAAAATTTGAGTTGTAAAATGGAAATTCGAATAACTCGAAGTTTTTAATAATTAAAGGATTAATTTTTAAGTTTGAGAAGAGTCTATCAATTTTTTATGATATATATACATTGATATATAAAAATATAAAGAAATCTTGCTACACATGAAAAAATACATATATACATATTTTATATGATTAGAGAAAGTCGTTTAAATTGAAATCAAATCATACTATAACATGATAAATAATACAAATAAATATTTATAAGAACTGGAAAAATTGATTCGATTTGACTCGACTCGAATAAAAAAAATCAAACAAAGTTTAAGTTGTAAAATATGACTCGTCAACTCGAATAACTCCAAATTTTTTTACTCGACTCAATCGAATACTCACCCCTACCTACTCTTTTAGCTTGCATCTTTCGAGAAAATACAACACAAAATTTACACATTGCCATTCAATAATTTTCAACCACCCCCTTGAAATTTGAAAAAACTATGAAAAAACAACCATGAAACAATTGATCTTGTTATCTAAAACAAAAGCAATAACAAATAGCACAAAACCTTTTGCATTTAGTACCATAATTCACAATCATTTCTAAAATGAACATAACAATAGCTTTACATATCAAACTTTTGAATTATAATAAAAACAATTAGTCAATCTCCACAACAAATCATCAGCAGAATACAATCAACTCCTATTTTATCCAACTACTAGAACCTTTTCTGGAACTATATTAAATCAAAACAAAATTCGTAAATCATTTTTTGACATCAAGAAAAAACCGAAACAAATATGAACAAACGACAATTTAACCAAGGCTGACCCTGGTTCAGGTCGAACCGGTTGTGACCTGCTAGGGCCCCATCTCCCCCAATTCTTATTACTTACATAGTTATAGTAAAAAAGCCATCAAAATTTGGTTGCAATATTAGATAGAAGTCTAAACTTTGTACCATAAGTAACAAGTAAAAGAAACAATAAAATGAGAAATTAATGAGCAGCAAGAAAAACAAAGATAAAAAACTTATTTTGACTATTTTTTATTATAAGGGCAACTCAAGTTCCCAATCGCATAAACTAAATGGTTAAACTTTTTAATTTACCCTAGGCTTCAAAAATGCCATGATTAGGAGGAGATTATACTGTGAAACCTGTTCATCACGTCATTCATGGTCCAAGCAATCAGGATCGTTGATCTTTAAATAATCACTTAATAACTACCTATCCACTAAGTCCATGTAGGAAATAGGTGATGATTCACTTGGAAAAAAATTTAAGATCAACGGTCCTGATTGCTTGGGACTATGGATGACGTGGTGAACATGGTTCACTGTATAATTTTTCCATGATTAGGGATTCGAAAAAGTCTGTAACTATTATAACGAACATTATTTAGTAGTAATACTGTTGGCCGAAACTATTAATAACATAAATAACGGTGGGTTAGAATGACACCAATAACAGTCGATAAGACCGTAATTTAATGATTAATGATCAATAGTGTCAATAACGGTACGTTATTCTTGTTATTGTCATGTTATTTCAAAAACTTCCTAAAAAAAATAAGTTAAATCTATCCTAAGAAGTTGAAAAAAAAAATAAAAAAATAAAAACAAATCATAAATAAGTTTATTATAATTATATTTATACCTATTATGATTTATAATAAATTGTACGAGTTTAAAAAAGAATTAACTATTACAACACTCACAGTGACCACAATAACAACATTACAGTGCACAGAGTTGTTCCTGAGATTTTTGTGACCCTAGAACAAACGTAAAAAAATAGTCCTTTAATAATAAATATTAGAAAAAATAATTTTTTAATAAAAAGTATAATAAAATTAAATTAAGTATATGCCTACTAACAAATATTATAAAAATTAGGCCCCTAATTACAAATATTGATAAAAAATTAATCATTAATACTAAATACTAGGAAAATAAATTTTAAAAGTAAATCTCTAATAAAAAATATTATGAAAAAACTAACAACTAATAAAAAATATTGAAAAACTATGATCTTATTAATAATTATTGAAGAAAATAGACCTCTTATATAAGTATTAAGAAAATTAAACATAATAAAAAATATATTAAAAAAATAGGTCTCTTACAATAAATATCAAAATATAAATTTTAAAATTAAATTCTTAATAACAAGTGTTAGAAAAAATCGTGACTCTAATAGTAAATAAAAAAAAAATAAATTTTAATAGTATATATTAATAAATATTAAAAATATTTTTTAGAGTAGACCTCTAATAATAAGTTTAGTAAAAGATAGGCCCCTAACAACAAGTGCTGCAAAAAATATATTTAAATCTAAAATAAATTATACAAGGGTAAATTTTAATTATACAAAAATAAGAAAAAAAAAAACAAATAAACATGTACTTCCCAAATAGGGACGGTAATTTAATCCGAATCCGATTTGATCCAAAGAAAAAAATTGATCTAAATCTGATTTAAAAAAATTCAAATTCGAATTTGAAAAAAATCCGAATCCTAATGAAAGATAGATTGGATATGGATTATACAAGGATCTGATCCGAATATAATCCAAATCCGAACTCAAATCCAATTCATATTTTATTCTAAAATAAATTATTTAAAAGTCATAAATCTTAAAATAAAATATAAAGTCAAAGCCCAATAACTTATTTGTGTTATTAATTAAAATATTTGTTCGATAAAAAATAATTATTATCTTCAAAGAAATTTGTTGAAGATTTGGAGCTTTCACTTTAAAAATAAAAAAATACTTGGATATGGATATTCGGATTTGGATTTTAAATATTTTATTTGGACCGGACTTGGAATATAATATAATCGAATATGGATTCGGACTTAAATTAATCTAAAAGTGATTGGATTTAGATTCTGTATAGTCTGATCCAAGTCCGATCCATTATCATTCCTATTCCCAAATCAATACATTTCTAGCATAACATATCTAAATTCTGAATTATAACAAAAACAATCGATTTCTACGATTAATCTGCTATTTGAATCACGCATATGATCCAATTACTAAAACCTTTTTTCGGGATCACTTTATAAAACCCAAACCGTAATGATCTAAAAGAAAATCGAAGACCCTTTTCTCCATTAATGAAAACTTCAAGAGGCAAAAAAACAGATACCTACAGGAGTTTTTCTCTTGCCAAAGAGGAAACTCATGCTTGATCGATACAACGGGAAAGAAAACTGCCTGAAAATGAATCGGTGGCGGCTTCAAAGGATTCGATCTGACGTGCAAAACGCGGTGTTTCAAGGTTATTGTCATGTTATCAGGTGAATTGTGGTTGAAGAAGAAAATGAAATTGGGGCCGAAAGACATGAAAGTGTTCGAAGAAGGATTGTGAGCCAAGGAAGTTAATCGGCTAAGTTTACAAGGCAAGGAAACGACACCGTTTGGATAATGAAGACACGGCGTCATTGAGAAGGAGACCGTTGGGAAATATTCTGGAACCTACACTGTTACTGTTGTTTATTTCTTTTACTGTTATTTTCATTAATTACCACTTCTGCTGTTAGTTTGTTAAGCCAGTTGTCCATGGTGGCTAGGGTATACAAATATGGAAGTTGTACCAGAATTACACATGATGAATGAAAATACACGATTATTCTCATCTTTGACCTACAATTCTTCTATTTTCTGATACCCTTCTATTTTTTAGTGTCCTTTCTGAATTCCTAAACCTACACATAATATTGGCATCAGAGCTCGTTAAAGATCCAATAAAGCTGAAAAAATCAAGGAAAATGCAGACGGTGGTGGATAATGTGAACGTGGCCAATATCCAACGGCAACTGGATGATATAAAAACAGATCGGAGCAATTTGGAATCACGTTTGGAATAGATAGAATCCAGGATGGATGACACCCAAGCAAATCTACAAAAAATTATTGGCCTGTTGACCAGAGAAGCAGGGAATATGGATCCAGATACACCTGAGAAACAAAACCAAGAACATGTCAGTGCTTCGACAAAAAATGAAGGTAAGAAATTAGTCCATGTCACTATCATTGATGATAAGGAGAGATATGCAGTGAGGTTAGATGAACCAGGATTGCTAGCTCAGAAACCTGATGGTGTTAATTTACCTCCTGATAAAACAAAGATGGCGTCTCAATTGTCTGGAAAAGAAGATTTTTCAATGTTACAAGAACCCTGTAAAACAAAAAAGATTAGCTATGGAGTTAGATGGAACCAATTTAATCTAAAGCCAAAAATAGAGCTCTAAATGTTTGAAGGAGAAAACCCAAGAAGTTGGGTGAGGAAATGCGAAAAATACTTTGCCATTTGCTCAGTGCCAAAAGAACAAAAACTAGAAATGAATGTTATGTACTTGGAAGAGAAAACCGAGGTGTGATTTGATGGTTATATAATGCAGAAACATAGAGCTATGTGGCAGGAGTTTAAAGCTGACCTGTGTCACAGATTTTCTGATAAGACATGTGAAGATATCATTGAGGAGTTTAACAAGTTGATACAGAAGGGGTCAGTAGAAGATTATTAAGAGAAATTTGAAGAGTTGAAGCCTCACATGCTAATACAAAATGCCACTCTGACTGAAAATTACTTTGTATCTAGTTTTGTGAGTGGGCTAAAGGAGGAATTAAGACACAAAATGAAGGTGTATAGGCCTATTTCAATATATGAAGCTTGTAGGCAGGCAAAATTATATGAGCTATCTATGGACTTAGAAGCAAGGAGACAAAGATATTCAAATAGGCCAATGGAATATGCACAACAGAACAATAACTAGAAGATACAAAATGTACACACAGTGTAGAAATCAATTACTCTACCACAAAACACTAAGCAAACAGTGGTCGAGTATAGGAGGGCACACAACCTTTGTTTTAAATGTAGAGAAAAATATATTCCTGGACATCAATGTAAAGCAAAGCAACTGAATTTGATGGAGGAAGAAGATGATCCAGAAAGTGATATGGTGCCAAAAGAGTTAATAGATACTAAAAATTTAGAAATTTCTATTAATGCATTGACAGACAACATAATCTACAATACTCTGACTACAAGGAGTGGTAAGGGGAAAAATGTTAATTGTTTTAGTTGATAGTGGCAGTACACATAGCTTTGTGACTCCACAATGGGCGAAGGAGAGAGTTGAAATAGAACAAACCCACCCCTTAGCAATCATAGTAGCTAATGGGAAAAAGCTTTATAGCAAAGCCAAGGTGAATGCCCTCCAGTGGAAAATGCAAGGCCATATGTTTGAGCATGATTTTCGAGTGTTAAGAATGGGAGGAATAGACATGATATTAGGTGTGAATTGGATGAAGAAGTATAGCCCAATTATATTAGACTTTAATGATATGATATTGAAGTATAAAAGAGGAGGAGAAGAGATCATTCTGCAAGGGGGCCAAGGTAGTCTTAAGGTGAAACTAATTTCTGAAGAGAAGTTGCAAAAAATGGCAGACAAGAATCCAAACCTTTGTGGAGAAATTTATTTGCTAAATGCAGAAACTTTAGAATTAAATATTCCAGAGAAACTACTACCCTACTACAGCAGTGTCAAGCAATATTTGAAGAGCCAAAGGGAATGCCTCTCTTTAGAAATTATGACCATGCAATTACACTAAAGAAGGATGCACAACCAGTCAACCTTAGGTCTTAGCGATTCCCTTATTACCAGAAGACTGAGGTGGAAAGGATCAAAGACATGTTATCTGCATCTATTATCCAAACAAGCACCAGTTCATTTGCTTTTCCGTGTCTATTGGTCAGAAAAAAAGATGATAGCTGGAGGCTTTGTGTTGATTACAAACAGCTGAATTCAATGACAATAAAGAACAAATTTCTTATACTAGTTGTCGAAGACTTGTTGGATGAATTAGCTGGGGCAGTATATTTTTCGAAAATTGACTTGAGATCGGGTTATTGGCAAATAATGATTAAACCAGAAGATATTCACAAGACAACTTTCAGAACTTATCAAGGCCATTACAAATTTAAGGTGATGCTCTTTGACCTAACTAATGCATATGCTACTTTTTAATCTTTGATGAATGAATTGTTTAAGTCTTAACTTAGACAATTTGTGCTAGTTTTTTTTATGATATCTTAGTGTACAACCCTACCTTACAAGCACATTTGGACCACCTTCAATTGGTATTTGAGGTACTAAAGCAGAATCAATTGTATGCCAAAAGAAGTAAATGTTTCTTTGGCCAAAAATCAGTGGAGTATTTAGGCTACATCATCTCTTGTGATGGGGTGGCAACTGAACCTACAAAGGTAGAGGCTATTAAGAATTGGCCATTGCCTAAAAATATCAAGGCCTTGAGAGGATTCTTGGGTCTCACAGGCTACTACAGAAAGTTCATCAGGAGTTTTGGGGAGATTAACCGACCCTTGATAAATATGTTGAAAAGGATAAATTTATTTGGAGTCCAAAAGCTACTGAATCTTTTCATGCACTAAAAACATCAATGTGTAGAGCTCCAGTCCTAGATATTTCTGATTTTGTAAAAACTTTTTTCCTTGAAACTGAAGCTAGTTCTCGAGGAGTGGGGGCGGTTTTAACTCAAGAAGACAGACCCATTGCCTATTTTAGCAAGACCATAGAACCAAGACACACAGACCTCTCCATTTATGAAAAGGAGTATCTAATCATACTTATGACTATTAGTAAATGGAGACATTATTTTGAGAGTAGCTCTTTTGTGATCAAGACTGGTCACGAACCCTTGAAGCATCTATTGGAACAAAAGTTTACCACAATAATACAAAAAAAAAGGTTTATCCAAGTTGCTCAAGCTTGACTATGTCATACACTACAAAAAGGGAAAATCAAATGTAGTAGTTGATGCCCTTTCATGACAATATGAAGAACCAGGGGAAATTTCTCAGTTGGAAGCCACTATCATAATTCCTAAGTAGGTTCAGGATGTGGAAAACAGTTATACAGGGGACTCTTTGGCTACAAATATCCTCACTGTGCTCTTGATTGATAAAGGATGAAAGAAGGATTGGACATTGAACAAAGGGATCCTAAGATATAAGTAGAAGGTTTATATTGACAGTCAAGGTGAATTAAGACACCAGCTTCTTCAAGTGATGCATGATTCACCCCAAGGGGGCACTCTGGCATTCAAGCCACTTACCATAGACACAAATTGTATTTTTACTGGCTTGGAATGCATTTGATGGTAAAGAACCATGTGGCGGCTTGTGAAGTATGCTAGAGGACAAAAATTGAACATATATCGAAACCTGGACTCCTCCAACCTATTCTCATACCTCAACAAGCATGGAAGACCATCACAATAGATTTTATCAAAGGTTTACCCAAGTTTATAAAGTTTGATTGCATACTGATAATTATTGATAAATTTACCAAGTATGGTCATTTTTCGACCTTGTCTCATTCCTATATTGCTTTAGGGGTAGCTAGGCTTTACTTGGATCAAATATACAAGCTATATGGGCAACCTAAAGTGGCCATTTCTGATAGGGATCGAACCTTCACTAGTTTTTTTTGGAAATAACTGATGAAGCAATTGGGGACTACAACACTTTTTAGTATAGCCTATCACCCAGAAACTGATGACCAATCAGAGAGGCTGAATCAGTGTTTAGAGTAATATTTGCGATGTATGTGTTTTTTGAAACCTAAGAGTTTGGCTACTTGGTTACCACTGGCAGAATGATGGTATAATTTTAATTACCATACAACACTAGGACTTACTCCCTTTGAGGCTTTGTATTGTTATAAGACCCCAATGTGGAATTGGGAGACTTCGACTACAGTGAACAGTGTGTAGAAGGTTTTGGAGGCACGACAACAATTCACTAAATTGTTGAAAGATCAACTACTCAAAGATCAAAACAAAATGAAACAGAATGCAGACAAACACAGATCTGAACGTGAATTTCAAGAGGGTGAGGAGGTTTACCTGAAAATGCAGCTCTACCAGCAATCTTCAGTAGCTATCCGCAATAATGTTAAGTTGGCTGCCCGTTTATATGATCCCTACAAGATAAAGAAACGAATCGGCTTAGTTGCTTATGAATTGGAATTGCCCGCTCAGTGTAATATTCATCCTGTATTTTACGTGAGCCTTTTGAAGAAGAAAGTGGGACAGACAGTCATACCTTCTCTCAATCCACCCGAGGTCGATGATGAAGGTCAATTGAAGATCTACCCAGCCCTGGTCTTGGACAAAAGAATGGTTAAACGCGATAACAAAACTGTGACACAATTACTAATCCAGTTGTCGAATATGGGTAAGGAGAACGCTACCTAAGAAGATTATACGAATCTAGTGGCGCAATTCCTAGATTTTGATCCTTGGGGACAAGGATCTAGTGTAGGGGGAGTATTGTCATGTTATCAGGCGAATTAGGGTTGAAGAAGAAAATGAAATTAGGGTTGAAAGACATGAAAGGGTTAGAAGAAGGATTGTGAGCCAAGGAAGTTAATCGGCTGAGTTTACAAGGCAAGGAAACGGCACCGTTTGGATAATGAAGATACGTTGTCGTTGAGAAGGAGACCGTTGGGAAATATTCTGAAACCTACTACTGTTACTGTTGTTTATTTTTTTTATTGTTATTTTCATTATTATTACCATTTCTGCTGTTAGTTTGTTAAGCCAGCTTTCCTTGGGGGCTAGGGTATACAAATATGGAAGTTGTACCAGAATTACACATGATGAATGAAAATACACGATTATTCTCTTCTTCAACCTACAATTCTTCTATTTTCTTATACCCTTTCTTCTATTTCTCAGTGTCCTTTCTGAATTCATAAACCTACACATAACAGTTGGATTCTATGAAGGAGATTGCTTCTTCAAGGTGGTTTCAGCGCTGGGAAGCGAAGCCAATGCCGACATTTTATTTTGGCCGTATCGTTATAGTGGTTAAGGAATAGGAAGTTGGTTAAACTACGATAGAGATCACTCATTTGTGATCAAGGTTATATTTGGACTATAAAAGTATTAAAAGTTATATTTAAATTATTAAATTAATATTATAATTATATTTGGATCATTTGGCTGTCTGTTTAAAGCCGTTAAATATTATCGTTTAATCCGATAAAATGTTAGTTTTAGTCTTTAAATCTTTTATGCTTTATCGATCAATATAGTCTTAATTTAAAAATTTTAATAGGTTTATCTCTTTATATTTAAAAAATAGTAATTAGTTATTTTTATTATAAAGAAATTTCTTAAGTTTTCTACAATTATTAAAATTATATAATTTTTGTAGCATAATTTTTTTATTATAAATTAAACTTGTAAAGAATTTAAGAAATTTGTTTTATAATAAGTATTCAGTAATTTATATGGTAATAATATGAACTTTAGTAGAAAATTGTACAATAATGGTTATTATATTTATTTTGATTTTGAAATAACTTAAATTTAATTTTTAATGAATAATTTATAAAAAATTGTAAAGTAGATTTCTTGAAATAAATTTGTCAAAAATCTGATTCAAATTTGTCAAAAGAATTTATAAAATAATTAACTTTATAACTATATCAAATATACTATATCGAATATACTTTTAAAAGTTAGTCAAAACTTATATTTTTAAATAAAAGTTTCGAAACCTTTTCCGGCAGAATGACCTTTTTCTTGAAATTTTGGCAAAGGTTTCAAAACCTTTATAAAGGTTTCAAAATCTTGGTCCTGTAATGACTATATTTTGTAATGTTTTAAAAACTTGATTTTGAAACTTTTTTTAGACAAAAATTTAAAGCTCGACTTTATGACTTTCCAACGGCTCTAAAACATCCCAAAGTCTATAAACAGCTAGAATATAATTTCACAATATAAAAGCAAGCTTGAAACACTTTAAGATGATTAGAGAACACGTCCAAACAAAATGATCAAGAGAAATTAGATTGTAACTCATATTTTTCTATTTCTCTTGTACATAATGTTTTAGAGAGTTTTTCATTGTAAATTTTCATACTCTCTCTTGTGAGTTAAATTGTGTAAACACCCACCTTTGTGAGGTATTTAGTTTGTCTAGGGCTGTAAATGAACCGAACGAACATGGACGAGGGTGTGTTCGTTCTCGTTCATTTAACTTTAACCGAACAAATGAACGAACAAAAATTTTCTTGTCTGTGTTCGTTCGTTAAGGATTGTAGCTTGTTCATGTCCATTTAAATGATAAATGAACGTAAACGAACAAAATGAACGTAAACGAATGAACATAAATGAATGTAAACGAACGTAAACGAACGAACATGAATGAACGTAAACGAACATAAATAAACGAACATAAACGAACGGGCATAAATAACATACATAATATACTAAATATTTAATATTTTGGATTAATTTGATTAATTCAACTAATCAACTGATTTTAAACTGAATTAGTCAATAATTAAAATTTAAAAAAACTCTTAATTATTAGATAAAACCTAAAATTTAACTGATTAACTAGTTTTGTTTTGGTTTGACTCATTAACTCGGTTTAACAGAACAATAAACACCCTTAGCCTATAACAAGAAAGATTTTTAACGTGTCATAAAATAAGACTTATCAACTCGAGTATCTCAAAATTTTTTGAATCGACTTATTTGATCTAATGCTCACCCTTAGATATATGTGAATAAATTTAAACGAACATAAATGAACGAACATAAACAAACAGATTACCGAACGTTCACGAACATAAATAAACGATCGAACACTTTGTTCATGTTCGTTCATTTAATAAATAAACCAACATAAACGAACTTCCCGCCGAACGATTCACGAATGGTTCACCGAACGTTCGGTTCATTTACAACCCTAAGTTTACCAAACAGATTCCCTTATAAAATGAGAGGTTCTAGTTTAGTTTAGACAAAAAGTAGAGTTGGTACTATGTTAACCAAGTCCAAAAGATAGGGTTGTAAGGGTTATCGCTTGAATCAGTAAAAAAGTGTTAATTCATAGTGAATTGGTTGAAATTCTTAGTGGTATGCTAAGGTAGTGAATGTAGGCATGACCGAACCACTCTAAAATCATTGTGTTCTTTGCCTCAACCTTTCAATTTTAATAAATTTAACCAAGCACCAAAAACAACCTTTTTGATGATTTTTAATGATTTATTCAAGCTTACACATCAAGTCTATTATTGGCAAATAAAACCTTAAGGTTCTTATAAATAAGTGATGCGTGCTAGATATACGCAATTTTAGTGAAAGTGAACACGTCGTCAAGTAATAAAGTGATAAGTATCAAGTATCGTCTCCTCAGGGATTGATATACTTAATATGCTTCCTTTGATCTTCTTGCTCTATAAAAGAAAATAAAAAAAACACAAGTGAATTGGGGTTATGATTTATCTAAATAATTAAAATTAAATAAAGGTAAAATAAGATAAGGAAGATGGCCAGGATCCAGTTGTGCAGTATAGTGGATTTGATCAACTCGTTTTTGTCCAATGCAATTGTACAACACTACCTCAGCAGCACTGTAGATTACTGCCTCGACAGTGAAGATACTCGCCTGTCGCGGCAATCCCTTGCTCTTGGGAAGACTTTACCGAAGTTCGACAAAGTGTCCTTAGATGACTTCGCTTATCCCTAAGTCGAAGTACTATTGATGATCAGTCCTTGATGATACCTTCCGGTGTGAATAAATTATAATCACTAACCAATCCCACACTTTTATTAGCCGCTGAAACTCTAAACCTATCCCTAGGCCGAGTTAGTGTTTCATGGTAGAAACACCGTACTTATTCCTTTCATGAATCTAACTCTCCTGATATTAGATAAATAGATGACTTACAAACTTCTCTCCTGAGCTTGAATGTAAGAATAAGCAAACTTTGATATTTTATTACATTGGGAACAAGAAACAAAGTTTGACTTCCTCACACTAATATTTTTCAACCTTCACCTAAGCCTAAACAAAACTAGAACATAATGTAGAAAAGAAAAACTAAATCTAATTCTATATTCTAAGCTATGAGTCTAATGTGTGTCTTCTTCCCTTGGACGGCTATGCCTTATATAGGCTTGGCCTAGGGCAAACCTTTCTTAAGTAGAATACAACTTGGAGTAGGGAACAAGTTATGTACATAAATCAAATATTTTCAAGTTTATTTCTTCTAGAAAGTTTTCCCGCGTGGCCTTGTCTTTGGGCTTTCTTCAGACTATTCAGCTCTGATCCTTGGGCATCTTGTCCAGCAATGTTCTCCTTATTTTTCTCCTCAGCTTGCCCATCATATTGTTACTTGTCCTCTGCTGCCTCGGCATCAAGTCCTGCCTCGGCCTCAGTTTGCTGCCGCGGCAATGCTTCTTCCTACACAGATACAAAAATGCAGTAAAGCTTGCCTTTTCTGTAAATATTATCTTTAATAGCATAATCTCTAAATATATTATATTAAGTATATGCATTGGTCCAAGTAGGTATAGAATTGATGATTAATGCACATGAAAAGTGTAAAAAGTGATTTTGAGTTGAGTACTTATCAATAAGTTTAAATAGATTTCAATGAGCTTTATTTCAATGGAGATATTAATTACAAATTTAGTATTAAATATAATTTTATATATCTTTTTATTTATAAATTTATGTATTAGAATAATTAATGATTTTAAATAAAGTACTCTAATGTTAAAGAGGGTACATAAAAGTTTTGGAAGAAAAAATAACTAAATTGATATTTTTTAAATAGAAAGGTTTGAATTTGTTAAATAAAGTACTCTAATGTTAACAAGGGTACTCTAATATTAATCGTTAATTTTATCAAATTTTATTCGTATGATATAAATGTATTCCTTAAAATTTATATATTATATCAATTTAATCATAAATCTAAAAAATTAATGAATTTAACTATCATTATTTATATAATCCGTAAACAATATGTTTAATTTTTCATATTCATGTCACATTAACGTAAGGTGTAGAAGTTGATAGATATATTTACTAGGCTTAAATATACTAATGTTACTTAAATTAGGTGTCTTTTCTTAAGTTAGTACTTAAAGATTTTTTTCTCTTAAGTTGATATTTGAACTAGACATTTTTTTTTTAAATTGATACTTAAAGAATCTTTATTCTCAAGTTGGTATTGAATTTTAATTTTATTTGTGATTTTGATACTTTTATTAACAACTTAGTCCTAAAAACTTATACATTCTATCAATTTAATCTCAATTAAAAATAATTCAATAAATTTAACCATAATATTTTAAATTTGCATTAATTTAGTAAAAAATAAGATATAATCAATTAAAGTGAGAATATATAATTAAAAAACAATTGAATAACTATATTCTACGATAAAAAAATAAGTTATTGTTAAACTTTAATTATATCAGGGAAATAATATAACATTAATAAATAACTTAAGAGAATAACAAAAAATATTGCGATAGAATTTGTAAATACAAAGCGTTAAATTTATTGTTTTGTTTTGAATTAGGACCAAATTGATACAATGTATAAGTTTTGGTACCAATTTGAGAGAATATGGTTAGTTCAAGTACCAATTTCAGAGTAATTTTTTTTAAGTACTGACTCAATATACAATCAATAAAAGAGTAATAAGTATAACATATAATTATTAATTGTATGTTTAGATCTTAAGATTTTTAATCTTTATTAATTAATTTAATAATGTTCAACGGTATTCAACGTTAGTGGTGTTCAGCATGTTCGTCGCCCGTTGTAGACTCATTCTTAAGAATAACAATAAATTATTTAAAAAAAAAAGAATATTAGTTTAAAGTGAATTTAATAGTTTGGGAACATAATATAACTTAGGGTGAATGAAATTAAACTCAATTCGAAAAAAATAAATAATTTAACTCGACTTAAGATTAACATACTTGATTTAACTCGAAAAAATTTCAAATAAAGTTTCAGTTCTAAAATAAAAATTCCAAAAACTTAAATTTTTTAGTAATTAGAGTAATTTTTTTAAGTTTGAGACGAATTTTTTAATATTTTATGATATATATTGATATATAAAAATATAAAAAAAAATATTATCACATATGAAGAAATATATATGATTAGAGAAAATCATTCAAATTTTAGTCAAAACATGATAAATAATTGCACTTATATTTTTATAAGAACTCAAAATTTTGACTCAGTTCGACTTGAATTTCTTAAACTCGAATTGAATCAAAAATATATTAAATAAAATTTGAATTATAAAATATAATGCATCAACTAGAATAATTCAAATTCTTTTAACTAAACTTGATCGAATGCTAATTCCTAATGTAACTAACTCATTTATTAAGAAATGTAAAGTATACTTCAAATTATTTAATTGTAAGGCTCGATTTTTCATTCAAGGGTGAAAGTCTGTTGACCTAAAATCTATCTCTTATATAATGAAATTATATTATTATTATGAACAAAAAATTTTGTTCCTTTTTGGTGTTCTTTTTATGCATCAATAAAAAAAACGTTTAGAATTAATTATGATTTAAGATCAAATTTTAAGGTATTGAAGTAGAGTTTAAAATTTATAGTGAAGGTTTAAAATTTATTTTTTTTAGTATTGAATATAAAAATAACACCGAATTTTTTTAATCACCTTATTTGTTTAAATAATTAATTTAATATTTCAAACACTTTAATTTCAGTGTTAGATTTATTTACTAATATATCTAAAAAATAATTTTAACCATTAAATTAATTAATTAATTTAATAAATTATAAAAAAATAAATAAATCTAGGGGAAGTAGGTTGATCGAAGGCTCCGAGCGGCTGTGAGAGGTGCTTCCTCAGGCTTTTCCGTTGGAGAAGTATCAGCAAACGAATCCTATGTCTCATCGTAAACATGTTATTTTTTTAAAGTTATAAACATATCACTTAATTAAAAAAATATTATCATAAATAAATAAATGACTGTTGAATATTAGACATGAATATTGACATGTTTTGGTATAATAATAATAATAATAATAATTTTAGTCCTTAAAACTTATACAATATGTTAGCTTGTTCATGATTTGGTGTATCGTGGGGTGAGGAAAAACAATTAAATTGTTCGAATTAGTTTTGAGTATCGATACCAGTTAGGGACGTATCTGTAACACCCTCGATCCGGTGTCACATTAGGCCTCTGGCCCAAAATTCATATTTCAAAATTTTTCAAATCAAAAGCCCGAAGGCAATAATTTCAAGTCTCAAAACATAAGTTCATTAAATTTAAACCGAATCATAATTAACAAATCCAAATGTAAAGGAGCTCCAAAATACATATTCGTCGAAAACATTCGACTCAAGGCAATTAAATAAGAGTTATAATTACATATAGGGTCCTACAAGTACATGGCCCAGTACATCTAGTAAAAGTACTCGTACTACAAGTCGATGCTGAAACCAACCATGATGATGCTCCTCCGATTCAAAGCTTTCCCTGACCTACGCACGGAAACACATTTCGAAACGTTGAGCTACAGAAGCTCAATGGATACTCTACCAACTGACTCACGTCTTACATAACATAAATAAGCATATAAGACATGAAATAATGACATGGTATGAGTATGATGGCGCTACCATAACCGCCTAAACACAGGATATCATGCATGTATAAATATCGGTCCATGGTATATGCATGTCAAGAGAAGTTCACACAGCATCTCAAATCCTTTTTATCTCATATATATATATATATATATATAGGGTGTCCATATCACCTCGTAATAATATAGTAGTAGGGGATCCATCAACAATAAGTAAGGTTCTAGCTTGTCTTTTACATAATACAATATCGGTAACTCAACAGCATTAAGTAAGGTTACCAGCTTACTTTCCATATAATATTTTACTTTAGTAATCCATCAGCAATGGTGAAGGCTCGGAAGTCCTTTAATTTCCACCTTTCGGCAAATTGTAATATTTTAGGTTGTCGAACCCACAGGGATTGTGTCGATTTTATTACTGCTTAAACCTTCACATATAAAAATAAAGACACAAGTAATTTGTTGGTTTAGAGTAACTACATTAACTACTTAAAAACTAAATAAACGAAGAGAATAAGAATGATAGAAGTGAGGCCAGATTTAGTACTTTGTAGAGGGGAATCCAGTTGTATTATTTATCCACTTATTAATGCAATGGGTTGACTTGTCGCATCGACGGGTCGCACTAAGGGTCACCGCAGCTGCCTAGGCAGGGTTATACCTTGTCGACAATTCAACTTTCCATAGTTCGACAGAGCATCCTTGTATGTCTCCTCCTTATCCCTAAGCGAAGAGAATTGTTGAAGTCGACGTCTTGACGATACCTCTCTGCGTGAATCAAGGATGAACAACAACCAAACACATGTGTTTTATTAGTCGCTAAAATCCTGACGGTTTATCTATAAACCAGATTAGTCAATGCCCTTGAGCAAAGAACGTATTCTCTCATTTCGTGAGTCCAACTCTCCTGATATTAGACAAATAGATTTTTTTCACATACTATCATCTCGAGTTCATATACAAAGAAGAGTAAATGCCAAGAGAGAATAAACTATGAAAATAAGTTTGACATTAATAAATATCAAATATAATACAACCTTCTTCCCCAACTACTCCACAAATAACCTAAACCTCGGAAGGGTTTTAGAACATGGTGTAGTCGGCGGCTAAAGATTTATGCTATGGAATTCTTCAATCCGATTTCGACTCCTCTCAACCTAGACCTAATGTGTTGCTTATATAGGTCAAGCCCTAGGTTAAAGTCTTCCACATAAGGGAAGATTTATACAAGGAAAAGAATACAACTCATGATTAAACTAGGACACTTTATTCTATTTCCTAAAATAACTCTTTAATCACGCGTTGACTTTTTACCAAGGCTTGACTCCTTTGATCGGCTTTGTCTTTCTCTCGCTTTATGTCCGTTAAGATCGACATCATTTTCTCTTTCTGTCGAGCACCATTTGTTATATTTATTCTGCTATCGCGGCCTCCAAAATGCTACCGTGGCGGGTACTAATCTATATTCTAGTATCTATCCTCTTATCTGGCCATTCCTATGATGTATTTCCTGTCTAAGAAAGAAAACCATCAAATGCATCTGTTTTATGCCAAATAATAGATAAATTCATGAACTACATAATTGGACACTGAATTATGAAAAATAAGCAGAATTTCCCCATATTGTTCTTAAATCTATCCTTAATTGACAATAAACGAGTAGAAAAATGATATAAAAAATATGACTTTTATACACTTATCAAGCACTAAGCAAGGTTATTAGGTTATCGTATCTCATAATAGTAATATATTATAGGCAACCCATCAGCACTAAGCAAGGTCTCTAGTAAACCACATAACTCATGTGATTCACACTGAACTCTTAATGGTTTTAAAAACCAACTTATACCACTAGATTCTAGATCCTTATCTAATTATCTCGTAAACAAGGTTAAAAGCTTATTTCTTGGTTTTTATATTCATTTTATAGCTCGGTTAACTCATAGGAACCCCTAAATTCAACCCTTAAAAACTTGGGCAGAATGCCCAAAGGTATCGATACGCCTATATGACGGTATCAAAACGAATGGTTTGCGTTTTATACGTTGAGGCGATGTCTTAAGACCAAGAGAACATACATGTATCAAAACACTCCGGTATCGAAATGCCTCATTGGCATATCGATACACTAAGACGACCCTTCGAAAAGACCAAAGGAAACCTACCTGTTCCGTTACAACCTATATGAGGTATCGAAACGATTTGCCATTGTGAAATTTGGTATCGAAACACGGGCTAGATATTACGAAACACCTACCTTTCTCCCCTTTGTTTTCTCTCTAGGGTATTGATACGTTTGTCAAAGGTATCGATACCCCTATACGAAAATCTAGGTCTACACTTTCAAAATACTTAGAACTCTACTCAAACCTTTGACATTAATCCTCAAATCATTCCTACACACTACGGGGATGATTCTGAGCATTTTTACATCTTAAAAACGAAGGTTCATCAACAATTCATGAATCTACCATTATAGGGTTTCTTAAGCATTTAAAACACTAAAACAAGTAAATTTACATGCAACACATGGTAAAGCTATGAAATGCATGATGTTTAAGAGTTGGAGGAGTACCAACCTTAAGCAAAACAACAACAAACCCGAACAATTTCTCCTCTTTAAGCTTTTTCTTTTTCCAAGCTTCTTAAGGGCCCACCGACCTCTTTGTCTACAAGAGAAAGATAAACAACGAATTAGAAACACCTTGGGAGGATTTCCAGAGCTTAAAACATTAAAGAACTGAGATTTAAGCTCTCAAAACCCAAAACCAAATTACACCTTCAACCCTTTCTAAAATTCCTTTTTTTCTTCAAACTTTGCAACTTTCGTCTTGTTTTATAGATCTCCTTAAGCTTTAGAACTTTCTCTCCAACATCAAAACGTGATTCCTAACAAAAACTCCAAAGATTAGACCTTTTACTATTTTCTTTTTCTTGCATAAAAGATGAGAATGAAGGGAAGAAAAGAGAGAATGGATGAGATCATGGCCTCTAACACATTAAATCCCCAAACACCTCTTCTTTCTCATCTCATATAGGCATTTACCAAAATACCCTCAACCCCAAAACTCATAAGCCCAACAACCACACAAGCCCAAAAGCCTAAGGCCCTAAACCGGCACAAAATTCAAACTCGGGGCCCAACCATCAAAGCCCAACACTTCGAGTTAACTTGACACTCAGATCTGAATCTGGGTCGTGACAACTCTTCCCTCCTTAAAGAAAATTATATCCTCGAAATTTACTTGACAGAAAGAGATACAGATATTGAACTCTCATGTCCTTCTTAGCCTCACACGTAGCTTCCTCGATATCATGATTCCTCTACAAAACCTTTACCAAAGGTATGCTCTTGTTACGAAGCTCTTTTACTCATCTATAAAGGATTCCGATTGGCCTCTCCTCGTAAGTCAAATCTATATTGACTTCAATTTCCTATGTACTTTAGACTCAACTTTCTCTTTTGTTAAACCGGATGATCTATTTTCAAAGAGATACCTTAAGAAACATTTTTCTTCCAACTCATACTCGATATGCTTACACTTACGATCCATGTAAGCTTTTTGCTAATCAAACGCTACTTGCAACCTTTACTTAATGATCTGAACTTTTTCTTTGGTTTCTTTAACAAGCTTGGAACCTATTATTCTTCTCTTATTAAGATCCATCCAACATAAAGGTGTCCTAGACATACGCCCGTACAAGACCTCAAAATGAGAACAAACTCCACAAGCGGTAATTGGTCTTCCCAACTTCGAGCAAAGTCCACTACACAACATCTAAGCATATCTTCCAGGATCTAGATGACTCTCTCAAACTTTCCGTTGGTTTGAGGATGAAAAGTTTTACTGAAGTACAACTTGGTATCTAAAGCCTTATGGATAGACTTTCACAACCTTATCGTGAACCTCAGATCTCTATCTGATATGATTGATGAAGTTACACCATGTGATCTCCTTTATTTACAACTGATCTAACTTTTTTAGATAGGAGTCCATCCTCAACGGCAAGAAGTGAGCCGACTTAGTCAACCGATCAATAATGACTCAAACAACATCATGCTTTCTTAACATCATCGATAACCCGGTGACAAAGTCCATGGTCTCAGATCCCACTTCCACTATGGAATATAGATAGGCTGAAGCAAACTCGAAGAAACCTGATGTTCCGCTTTCACAATCTAACATGCCAAGCACCTCGTCACAAACTCAGAAACATCTTTTTTCATGCAAAGCCACCAAAAGAAAGGAAGAAGGTCTTGATAAAGCTTCTCTTAGGATACAATCTCTCATATATTCTGAAGCTAGAACACACAAACGGCCCTTAAAGTATAGGTATCCATCATCTCGTACCTCAAAGTCCGACATCTCTCTTCTCTGACAAGCTTCTAAGTAAGCTACCAACTCCTCATCTAGCGCTTGAGCCCTTTTTATCTCTTGAACCAGCGTGGGTCCACGCGTAACTCTGCCAATAGACCTCCATCCTCGGTCATCCTTAACCGAGAAAACATGGCCCTCAAGCCCGATGTAGACTTTTTACTCAAGGCATCAACAACCATATTCGCATTGCCGGGGTGATACTCTATGACACAGTTATAATCTTTTAGCAACTCCATCCACCATCACTATCTTATATTCAATTTTTTCTGGGTGAGCAGGTACTTTAAACTCTTGTGAATCATGTAGACGTAGTATTTCTCCCCATAGAAATAATGCCTTCATATCTTTAATGCAAAGATAATCATCGTTAACTCTAGATCATGCATAGGATAGTTCCTTTCATGGGGTTTCAATTGTCTCGAGGCATAAGCAATCACCTTACCATCTTTCATGAGCACACAACCCAACTCATTCTCGGGAAAAGTTAGAACAACCTTCAACAGAAGGGTATTTGTACCCGAAACTGATATAGGTGGGTAGGTAGAGAATACCTAGGGGCGCGAGACAACTCTCTCTAAGGAACTCGATAAAATAGCCCGTAACTTCAGGAGACAGGGTGCCTCCTTACAAAGGGGTTCTCAGTGACCAGGCTCGGGCGACTGTTTATCAAAAACAAAGGTCTCCACAAAGTCATGTGATTTTTATTTTTGAACAAGTTTGCATAATCGCGAAATATTGTTTTTATGTTATTAACACTGAATATTTTAGTTCAAACAAAAATATATTATTTTTATGTTACGTTGTGATTTAGTTATAAATAAAATATATAAAAAGCAACTAAATTAAATAAAAAATAATTTTTTAGTCATTAAAGTTTAAAAATTATAAAATATCGTTAAACTATTAACTTCGATAAATTTTATATTTTATAATAGTTCAATAAATTTTAATGACTATTTTATAGTAATTTAATAAAACTTAATGAATATTTTATAGCAGTTTAATAAGTATCTGATTTTTTAATTTTTAAATGTTTAAATGAAAAAAAAAATCAATTTTAATAAGTTTAGTGACATTTGTATACTTTAGCCTTAATTCATTTCTATAATTTTTTTAGGGATGATACATAGACTATAAAGTAGATAAATTTTAGTTTATGTAAACTTGTTAAATTTTTATTAGGCATAAAAATAATTTTAACTCTTAACGTTTATATTTTTATCGTTTTGGTCCTTATTCTTATTTTGGGATAAATTTAGCCCTTAATCTATATCTTTTTGACAAATAACTTATTTTTTAACTACCATAATAACTGGACCGTTAAAAAGCTAACAATGATGACATGCCGTATGCATATGATAATATATTTTAAATACTATGGCATCTAACCTATCAAATACATACATATATATATATATGAAATATAATTTTATTCTAATATAAAATATAAAACAATTAAAATTCAAATAAAATATTAAAAAATTAATTAATTAAAAAATAAAATACTACTAAACATTCTCAACCCTAACTACGATAGAATCAAAGTTCTATCTTAAAAAAATTAATTAATTTCGAACTGTGTTTATGTTTTTTTAAGATGATTTTATAGTAGTTAGGGTTGAGAATGTTTAGAAGTATTTTATTTTAGAATTAATTATTTTTTTAATATTTTATTTGAATTTTAATTGTTTTATATTTTATATTAGAATAAAATTATATTTCATATATATATGTATTTGATAGGTTAGATGTCGTGTTATTTAAAATATATTATCATATGCATATGATAGGTCATCATTGTTAGATTTTTAACGGTCCAGTTATCGGTAGTTAAAAAATAAGCTATTTGTCAAAAAGATATAGGTCAAGGGTAAAATTTAATAAAAAAAAAGAATAAGGGTCAGAACGATAAAAATTATAAACGTTAATGGTTAAAATTATCTTTATGCCTTTATATTATAAGATTTATAATTTAAAATTGATTTAAGAGTCAAAAAAGTCCTTCAACCTTTTTAAAAAACTCAATTAAGCCCTTAATTTTTTTACACTCAATTAAGCCTTTAAACCAAGAAAATGATTCAATTAAGTTCTTTGATCAATTTTAACTTTGAGTTTGAACAAATATTTTGATATATTGTTATAGTGCAACATGCCACATTGTTTTCACTTGATATTTTTTAGATTTTTTATTTTATTTAAAAAATCATTAAAAAAATTCTAAAAAAAAACTTATAAAATTTATTAAAAAATACTTTTTGATTTTTTTTAAATGCAACGTGATAAAATTGTACTGTATCATGTGCCGATATATCTAAAGAAAAAGCTATCAAGATTTAATAGTCAAAATTGGTCAAAGAGCTTAATTGATTTAATTTCATGGTTCAAAGGCTTAATTGATTATTTTTTGGTTCAAAGGCTTAACTAAATATAAAAAAATAGGGACTTAATTGACTTTTTGTCAAAAGTTTAAAGGCTTTTTAGAGCCTTAAGCCTTTAAAATTTGAGATTTAAATTTTACAATTTAAATTTAAAACACAACTTTTTTTACACGTTCGATGCTAAATTTATCATGCCTTGCGTAAAATTTTAAAAAATGGCTAAATTAACAAAATGATCCTATATTTTATTATTTTATTTAAATATGTCCACACATTTGCATTTCAATCAAATAAACACACAAACATTAATTAATACACGTATATAAATTAAAAAGGGTTAGGAATGACACAATGTAAAACATGAAAATTTTGCAAATTTTTGGATAATTTAATTGATAAAACTTTTAAAATTTATGATCTTAGCTCGTATATTAAACTTTATTTAACAGAGCTTAATTTTTTTAAAATAATAATATTCATCCATAAATAGTATCATCTAAAATAATGGGTTCAATACAAGCAGGAATATCAAATGAGAAATAAAACAGGTCATCCAGTTCAAGTGCCCAATATGCAAAAGTATGAGCAGCTTTATTTGCTTCTCTATTAACGTATGCAATAATAATAAAAGAACAAGAATGCACTATACGATGAGCTTCTTGAATATAACAAACAACAATCGAGAAGTCAAGAGTAGAAGCCTTTAATTTGTTCACAATAGTCATAGAAACTAAAGGGGAAGTTCTTGTTAGGTCTTAAACTCTTAAGGAACAGAGATAGGAACATATGAACAACTTTGACCAACCGACCATCTACGCTTACATCATTGGTCATTAAATTTGAATTGAATAATCCCTTAATCTTTCGATTTGTAGTTTTACATTTCGAGCATTCTTGATGTGATCACATTGTAATATATCCGTTTTATTTTTAGTATTCTAATTCTAGTCTCCTAAAATAACCATCATCAATTTCAACTTCACCACTCATTGGGTTCAAGTACTAAAGGGAAATTGTATTTACAGCATCAACTCCAACAACAAATCATGCCCTATAAAATGCAACAATTGTAGATAATTACACACCAAAATATATATATATATAAAGCCAAGCAAACCCCAATTAGAAAAGAAAAACAAAGGAGCCCCATGCCCCTAAAGACATTTTAAAAAGGGAAAAGACCAAAATACCCTTTTTGGGTAGAAGACCAACCTATTTCTGTATTGCACATCATCACAAAAATGGTGATAATGGCTTCTTGAAGAAATACCCCATGTTTTTGTAACATGGAGAAAAGAATGCAAACCATAGAAAAATAAATAAATAGTATGGTGTAGGTATATGCACAAACAAGTACGATTTGAGAACCGTCGATGATAATCATTCTGAGCGTGAAAGTAAGAAACTGAACCCGGAATTCTCGCGAATTAACGATGGAGGTTCGACATCGGCTATGTCAACTTGTTGCAAGGACTTGGAGATGTCGTCCACCGTAAACGGAATGCTGCATTGAAATATATGAATTGTATATATATAAATCATACTAGTACTTGTCTTAATGAAGCTAAGAGGAGGTATGAACTAACCTTGAGTCGTCGTCTAGTAGGAAAGAGCTACTAACGGCATTGTTGGAGTCTTCGGTCATCATAGCTCTCATTTTTGCAATGACCTGTTCAACGAAGAGTTTGTCGATAAATTTCTCTGGCCGACTTATGTGAACACTACAGAGTTTTGGTAGTTTGAACTTACATCTGATGACACACTATGTGTTCCATATTTGTCATCCCAGTACATTGTGCTGATTCGGTACAACTGTTGTATGCTTAGTACCTGAAGAAACGACAACACGAGAAGGAAAGTGGAAGGTTTAACGAAGGAAAAATGTTAAGAGATGATGAATCTGAAAGAGAAAGGGACGTACCGGGCAAAGATCTTTAGTTATTTCATCCAAGGTCTTTTTAGGTTTCTGGTGAATGACCTGTAAGTTGCGGAGAAACGTTCCGGCAGTGAGTCATACGAGATCATTATTAGAAACTGTTGTTGAAAAAGAGATGCTATAAAGTTAATCTAACCAGGAATCCTATGGCCTGTCTTATGTGCTTGAGTTCATCCCATGCCGAACCAGCATACTGTTCACAGGAAGAATTCGGGTAAAGGAATCGACAAAAAGAAATGGAATGGCATTACAATCATATATGATTGTCGAGAGTTTACCTCCTCGGTTGCCTCGTTGCACCATTGTTCTAATTCAGCCAAACCAGCTTTCACATACTCCCCATTACTGAACGAGCAACACTCACGTCGCAAAAGAAGACTGCATAAATGTGTAAAAGAACAATGCCACATGAATTAATCATAACCTTTTAATTTATCATATAACACATTTACGAAGAGAAATGCAAAGATATACCTGTTGAATAGCTGAACGTTAATGAATGAGAATATCTGAGTGAATACTTTATGGGCTAAGAAAGCAGGTACCTGTAGAACCGGAGAAGCGAGACTCGTAAAATCAGTAAAAGAGTCTGTTACAATTTCTTTATCAAGCAAAGTTTCATATCTTACATAGTTTGCTTTCATTATATTCAAATAACGGTCCAAGCTTTTCACAATGCTTTGCCAATGAGCAATTAAAGCTTTCTGAACAACGGCATTTGCTTGAGTACGGCCCTTCACCATACTTGCCCGTGATGTCCTAGGAGCCTGCATTGTATCGAATAGTCACCGTAAATAAGCAATTTCTGGAAGGAGTCGCGGTAAGTTACCAAACTTCATAACCCACTCATCGACACATACACAACTCATGACAAATATCTCATGTTCTCATTTACAAAGCGGAAGAGGAACCGAAAAAGTAGAAATAACCTGAATACACATTCCAATCAGTGGAGAGATCTCTTTCTTTAGATTGTCTCTTATCATTCCATATATCTTCTCCAGGAAGGCAGTCAGTTGTTGCTTGAACAGTAGTGCAGGGTACTTGGCCTCAACTTGTCGCAAGTCGTCTAGCCTACTAATCCCGCGACCACTAAGGAATGAAAACCCGGGACTTTGGGGAGATCCACGTAGCCCCTAGAAAGCAGGAAAAGAAAATTCATTACATGTATGAAAGAGTGATTTTCTGTTAGATAAAATCTTTGCTTCTTACTTGAGACATCCTCCCAAAGAGAGAAGCCGACGATGCTCTTCGCCTTTGTGGTGTCAAACTTGCAGCTCCACTTGCTTTAAGTGTGCGTTGGAGCAGCATCAATAAAGTTGACGAGTTGGATAACCAATATGCTAAGACATCGTTATTGTCCTGGACCTTCAGTAAGGTAGACACAGCTTATTAACAATATTCTTTAGAGAGGTGATGATGATGATGTGGAAAACTTTAAAAGCCAAACTATAGCTTACCTCTATGGAAGAAGCTATTGTTTGAATGATGCGGTCAAAAACAGTCGTTTTTTCAACTTCAAATGACCTCCAGTGAAGAAGACATTTGTATATAACACAAGCAGCAATCGGTTTGCTCCCAGAGAATCCCAATTTTTGTGATATACACTTGATCAGAAGGTCCTGGTTCTCCTGAAACACAAAAGGAAGATTATGAGAAATAAATCAGTACCGGTACATCTATGAAAATAGAAATATACCACTCAAATTATCAGATAAGATGTGAGAATGGAGTTTAATAGAAGTGTCATGCATTTCAATGACCACTAACCTGCTGCTTTTCGTTGAGGTTTTTCTGAGGTTTTTCCTCAGATTCAGGCTCACGTACATTTGATATGGCAAGAGTCATGTCCTGAGAAGATGCTAAGGAGTAAGCAATACAATATAAATGATACAAAATCTTATATTCTATAAATTTTCATTTTCAATTATCACAAATAATGATATTCCCTACCGATAGAACCTTTGTTTCTCCATTTATAACATTTCCATTTTCGGGTGTTCTCTGCAAATTAATTAACAAATAATCAGGTTATATTTCTCTATGCTTGAACTAACGATATGAGGATGTGAAATGAACTAATAATTCTATTTTTACCGGAACAATCATTGTTCTTTGTCTTGTGGTCAAGGATTTCCCAGTTGGTGATATTGCAAGTGACTGTTGACGAAGTACTTGAATCTCGGATTGTGAATTGGAAAGCTTCTCTTCCAACCTGAAACATAGAATGAATAAACTTTTACAAAATATGGGGACATGGAAATGGTGCTTGCAAAAAGCAGTTGTAAATAAAGTAAAATCTGTGGCAGACATTTGAGTGTCATCACAACTGACAACAAGGCAGACAGGATAGGAAATGGGAGAATTAATTGTCACTTATCATCTCTGAGATGATTGGTTCCATTTTCCACCCTTCTTATGTTCTGTTCAACATTTTGATGCAAAGTACAGTTAGTTTGTATTCAAACAAGTTTCTTTTCAACACAGACCTCTGCACAGATTCTTGAAGTTGATCCACTTTCCGTTCCGAGTCTTCAAGTTTCTTTACCAGCTCTGCATTTCTGGTTTCGGCCTCCATACAAGCATTACAAGCCTCCTCCTTGGCTTTTCTTTCTGATAGCAATGAAGCCTGCAGAGACAAATGAACATCATCCCTGCTGTAGTTATCATCAAAGTGTCTAAAGGGATGTGTGTTTATAAACATTTAAGTTAATTCTTCAGCTTTGTTCCAAAAAGAAAGTTAATTGTTCAGCTATATCTTGCAAGTGAAAGAGGATCCACAATATGCATCAAATGATGAAACACAAGGCAAATGCATGATTTTACTAATTTCAAATAACTACATTACTGATTTGCTGTCATCTTTGATGTTTATCCTGCAATTTCATAGATTCATTAACATTAATTGCTTCATTTATTCATATCTTGATTGTCAATTTCATGTGATTTTCAGGTTTGATAACCTTCAGAAGTTGTAGCCATTGGCAGAACCTAAATCATGTCAGCACATGGACTAACTGCCAATATTCATTTTAAATAAAAATGTTTTATATCTACTCAAATTAAATTTCTTATAGAATACTGTTGGAAAGAATCAATTGATTTCCAGGATGTATTTTTTTTCCTTTTATAGATAACTAATTAGTTGTACAAATCTTGCTTAATTAGCTATAATCAATTAGTTAGTTTCCTTATTTAGGTGTTTTTCCTATAAGTAGATGTACCATGTAAATTATCAATATAGAAAGTTTTTTTTCCCTTTTTTCCTTTCTGTTTTTAAATACAAAGCAAGGAAATAGATACTGAAGAACCTCCCACAATCATGCATATTAGAATTCATACCTTCAAACTCTCTACCTCAGCAGTTAAGGAATCGATCTTTTCAGTGTCCTGAACTATAACAGGAGTCTCCTTGACAATCGGAGGAGCTTCCTCAATAGCTTTCCGAGCAGCTTCTTGCTCTTTCTTGACTCTCTCATTTGCTTCTTCTACTTGTAATTGCATTGCATGCAAGGCATCCTGTAACTTGGCAATTTCCTGTGCCTTCTCCTCTTCTAAATCAGTCTGTTACAAAATTATAAAGTAAAGGTTTATTGGTTAAAAACAGATAATGATTACGTTTCACAGGAGACTGCAACAATTGTAAATGATAATATATGTTAGAACATTAAATGGCATAAATTACCCTCAAACGTTTCTCAAGCGACAAACGCCATGTAAGCTCTTCCACACGCTTTTCAAGTTTGTCTTTTGCTTCTTTTAGAGCCCCTGTTTCCCGGGCAGCCTAAACAAATTAAGAGTAATGGTTATAACATATGCAAACTGTATTAAAGCTTTTGTGAGCAGCGCTGTCCTAAAGAATATGATCAGACCATCTTAAGATTTCTGAGTTCTCTCCTCGCAACCCTTCTCCTCCAACCACATTGAGTAGTTAGTGCAGCCTTCTGGAGATTCTTATAATAAGAGTACGCAGCATGGAAACGGAAAGTAGCCTGAATGTTGAAAATAGTATTCAGTCAATATTCAATTCTCTTCACTTCTGCAGCAATGATGTGTGCAACTTGCTTTCCGAAATCAAATTAATTTTATAGAGACAAGATAACATGTGTAACTAGTTGTAGGAAAACCTGAACGATGATTGCAGCCTTGGTTTGCTTTCTGAATCGGAACTCGTTTCGAGCAGTCATTGCCCTTAAGCCAGTCTGCAATGTGATTGCAGAAAACTTTATATTTAAATAGGATTCCCTATCAATATGACGCCTAAAGTTCTTTTGGATCTTCACAGCAGCTGCTTCCCTTCTCAACTGCTCATAGAGTTTGCAGGCTAATATGCCTAATTACATTAAAAGGAAAACAGACCGGTCATAAATAGGATTTGCATTTCAGTTTGCTCTGAGCCGCTAAAAAATGCATCCCAGAGACATTATTGCATTTAAAAAAAATCATGCTTCTATTTCTGAAGTTCATCAGCTTCATACATTTAGAAAGGGAAAAAAAACTTTTAATGGCATTAAAATGATACCTCGCCAATGAGATTGCAACATGATTGCAGCTTTCCTTAGGCAAATGAACTCCTTCCGTGCAATATACGTTCGGATTTGCCTTTGAATGATTCTGGCTGCATGTCCAAGAACTTCTGCTCTTCTGGCATCTAACTCAGCCATCTGACCAGCTCGAAGAAAAACTTTGGTCTTACCTATCTGCCATGCAAATTGTGTTAAACAGAGTGTAATACACACAAATAACAAACACACTCACTAAATGCAGACCAATCGTTGCTTTTGGATGATCACAGAAAAAACATGACTTAGGTAACTCTTCAGCTGTTCTCTGTTTTTGCTTATAGATTTCAGCAGACAGGAAAGTAAATTATATTTATAAGATAGACAGGATTCATCTTAATCCCCTCATCTCACTGTATTTCCTAAATGCCATGACCAAAACTAAAAGCTATAAGGATTGGTTTCAGTTACCTGATAACCTTTTAACCCCATCTTATCCAGGATCATTTGGCAGGCAACCTTGTCGTCCTGACTACACATACAAACACACACAAAAAAAAAAATCTTAAAATCATATGCAACAGTAGGGAAAAGTTAAACTGGGTTCCACAAAAGACATATTACAGAATTATCAAATATCAACCAATATACAATAAAGTGAGTTAATACATAATGCAATGGTATGCATTCTGGCTAAAAAAGTTTAATAGTACATGTTCAAGTTATCGATCAACAATGAGAAAGGATTTTACTTGGAGCATCTATCACATAACCTTCAATTAGTAAGAAATATGATGCAATTTTTTAGTTTACATATTATCAAGGTAACCATCCACTGAATGAATATGTCCATCTCTATTCACAAAACTTATTACAAATTTACAGCTACAAAATAATAGGATTTGCAACTCACTTTCTCTCCAAAATTTCTGGTGCAAGAAGGCCAAAACGGTTAAGAAACTCGCTAAACGTTCTTCTAGTTGGATATCCAGCACAACTGATCCTAATTGCCTCTAGAACACCCTGCAAGAAAGAAAATGAAACAATAATTTCAATTTCCAAGGCCGTCGAAAGTACCACTTTTGATAGCTTGGACCAAAAGAAATAGAGATCATTGTACTGATAAATTATACTCACACCACATCGTAATTGCTGAATTATGTTGGCATTCTCAAAAATTGCAGGCTTGAGGACATTGTTTGGCTTCACACATCTGATATAGTGAGGTTCTGTTGAGTTCAATGTCTCCATTAAAGATTGAAGTTGCAGCTGCAATATTTAAAACATTTTTCACTTATCATAGAGGAAATTATATAAAATTCCAAGTTAAAAAGTCAGTAGTTGCAATTGTAAATGAAAGAGTGAGAGCTATCAATTATGTCAATGTCATCCGTCTCTAGCATTTATTAGTGTTGAGAGCATCAGTTTATTACTATTTAGTGTAGAACAATTCGATACTTATAAGAATTGCTGAAAATATGGTTTTTATAAGCACTAGAATGTGTATGAGCTGCTTTAGTTTTATTTTCTGTACGTTTAACTCGAGAAGGCTACTACTCAATCCTAAATCAAGGTTTAGTTTGGTCTAACTAGGAACAAGTACACTACAATGATGCAAAAAGGCAAAATAGGGACCAAAGAGACTTTTGACATCTTTATTTAAGTAGGTCTGAAACATTCCGAAAGCTTCAATTTTCCAATGAAATTCAGTTTCTATTCTGTAAAACATGGAAACCTGATGAACCTAGATTACACAGACTCTTCATTTTCCCAAAGTACTCAATTTCGACACTTCTATCCAGCACATGTTTGAACAAGGGTATAGCTTTTAATATGTGGAAAATTTTAGAAGAATTAAGTACAACAAGTCTGATAATCTTCTCAATAACTAGAGTTTATAATTGGATCAGTAATACCTTAAAGCGTGAACCAATGGATGAAAATTTGGATGATTTTGAAGACTCCTCAGCCGGAGGAGGAAACAAGCAAGCCACAAAGGAGCACTTTGAGGCTGTCAAAAGATCCTGATGTTCAGCCACTACATAATCTTTGTTCTTGTCAAGGAACAAATCAGCCAAATAAGTTACCTGTGAGAGGAAAACATAACATACTGCTTAGCTATCCTCATGGTCATAGAAATTTTGTAGATATACAAAAGCAAAAGAATGTCACCTCTCCAGCATAATGAGAAATAGTAAAACTAGTTCGAGATAGCTTTGGTTTGATGAAACGCTTGTTGTTTTTGAATGTCTGGAACAACTTCTGAGCAAATGTTTCATGTGTAGACTTGGGAAACATACTGCATAAAGCAGTCAAGTAAACATGAAATCAAACACAAGCATAATACAGTAAAGAATGTGACAGACAATGCATGTATTTTCTTCATTAAATATGTTATGCGTCGTATACACATGCACTGAAGCAATTATGACTTTGGTTTACTAAAACATGAACATATCAAATAGAGTAAAATACTAGCCGCATACCAAGCTTCATCGAGAAGTGCAATAATTCCTCCAGGTTTCTGCGGAAAGATAAACAAGTAATATTAATTATGCAACAAGATGAATGAGATGATAGTGAAGAATACTAAACTTATAAAGAAAAAAAATCATATTTTTGGGGAAATCATCTCATATAAATTAACAAAAGACAAGCAAGCAACAATCTTGAACCTTTTCTATCAAATCCAACACATCCTGGTTATCAACAAATTCTATGTAGCTCCAATTGATTTCTTCTTTTGTGTATTCCTCCTGTTCCATTTTAAAAACATGCTGCAAAGACAATAACCATATTTTCCGAATAAGCTATGCTAGGTAGCATCTCACGTAGGGAAAAGAACAGTGTAGAATTCACCAAACCTGATTGAAATGTTGCTGCAGTTTTTCATTTGTAAAATTGATGCAAAACTGCTCAAAACTATAGATAAAAGAAAACATGCAAAACCTTGTTAGCTACAATAGTAAATATTCCATTTAATTGTATGTAAAAGCAAATGTCTTACCTATTAAACTTAAAGCTCTCAAACCCATAAATATCAAGAACTCCAATCAGTTGCTTTGAGTTTGGATCTTGTCCAATTGAAGAGTTGATCTTATCAACAAGCCTGATAGAATTAAAGAAAACTTTTTCAGAAGTTCTTGCACTGGATTGGAGAAAAAAAAGGCAGCCATAAAGTTGCTTTACCAATCGAACAAGCGAGAATAGATGGTTTTAGCTAGCGCATCCCTGCTACCCAATGCAGCGACAGGATCTAGAGGTCTTTTAATAATTTCTTCAGGAGTAACCATTACACGCTTTATCATTGCATCTTCCAAGTTCTTGACATCACACCTATTATATATATACATGTAGTTCATGAGACATGTGGATTAAAAAAAAACAATCCATACAAGGTAAGAAATGAAGAAACATATTTAAGAAATGTCTCATACTTGAGCAGCTCAGCTGTTATATTAAGATGGAACCTAGATTTCTCGTCCTTGATAACAGAAGAGTCAACCTCAGCTCCCTTAGCAAACTCAACATTCCCAAGATGTAAAATGGCAGCCACAACACGAAAAATTGCCTCCTGAAAGGATCATTCATCGTGAAAATATGAGTGCACTATTTTCTGAAACTTGCCGAAGAAATGACTGACCTGCTCTTCCTCGCTGATTCCAACGACATCCATGGCCCTTATAGTTGCAATGTACTCCTGAGCATCGTCTACCCCATCCAATGCATAGCAATCTGATTGATTAAGGTAATGGAAAGATCTAGGATCGGCCAACTTAAACTTCTCTTTAACCTAAAATTTTCAGAGAACATTATCAGTCATTCCCTATTATTATCAGCATAGATAAGTCTAAAAGCAAGGTCTTAGTACTTCTGGTGGTGCTGCACAAAGAAGGTAAAAGCAGTGGTAGTTTCTTTCGGGACTTGAAATTTGGCAAACTCGAGACCGTTCCAGCAAATATGTACGAACAGCTGCCCCAGATATCCTCCCATTCTTGTCAAATTGAAGCTCAACAAATTTACCAAAACGACTGCATAGCACCAAGAGGCAGGAAAACTCAGATAAACTTTTCAAAGAAATGATAAATCAAAAAATTTATTGGAGAAACACTTTTTTGTAAAAAATAGTCCGACCAGCACCAGTGGCTGCAACATTAACTAGCCTTTCATATTACAAACAAGGAGCAGAATAAGCTAACATGTTTGAATAAAGTTGTGATTTTTCAGATCCCAAAGAAAACATACACCCACCTTGAGTTGTTATTCCTAACAGTTTTTGCATTTCCAAAGGCTTCAAGGACAGGATTTGACTGCATAAATTAAACATCCAAAAGTACCAAGTCAGTTAAATGTTATCATTTTTTTCAATTCATTGGAGGCCATGAGGGTGTTGGGTTTAAGATTCTTCTTACTTCTAGAACTTGTTGTTCAACTGTCCGCCCTTCAACTCCAGATCGACCACCAAGGTATGCAAGGTAACGCATGAGCATCTTTGTAGTCTCAGTCTTACCAGCACCACTTTCTCCACTAACTAGAATTGAGTTGCTTTTCCCCTCATTCATCATTGCCCTGTTTAAATGATAAACCAGAGAGTATTTCATTGTAAATTCTGATATTTGGTAGATCAGAGGGCATTTACCTATATGCAACGTCTGCAACAGCAAAAACATGAGGATTCAGCTCTCCAAATGCAGCCCCTTTATACTGTTGCATCATGTGAGTATCATACAGGTGTGGTAACCTTTGGAATGGATTTATAGCAATCAGGATATTTCCGGTGTATGTCTGAGGAAAATAGAAAAGAATAGCACTTCAGCATGAAAGAATATGAAAACTCCAAAATTAAATCACGTCTATTCCTCAAAATCTACTTTAACATGTGAAAAGAGAAAGAACAGAAAATATCTTACATAGATTTCATTAAGTTCATATCTCATAGCCAAGTTATGCAGAACTCCAGGTTCATGCAAATATGAGAGCTTTGTCATGTCATCAACACCTCCGGGAGGTGCTTCAGTATCTTTTGGATAAACCTTTGAGATATTTGCCACAACCTGCAATCAGTTCATAGGTCGGTAAGACTAGTAAGCATAGAATCTCCTCCCCATCCCAATCCCCCAAAAAAGGATAAGTACAAGCAGCAGAGAATCTAGTAGATGTAAACAGCTTGATGGGGCCTTGTAAGCCTATATATCTCATAACTTATGAGTCACAGGTAGCTCATGTTCCAGATATACATACCGACAAAGGGCAAAAATAAACTCACAGTTTTTCCATTTGTTGTGTTGACATGAACTTCTTCACCACTGATTTTAAAAACTTCTCCATCAATCCATGCAAGTGTCGGATCTTCGACCCATACATGAGAGCCTACTATAATGTTAACAGGAGCAACCTGCAAAAATATGAAAGTATTAGCTATGTAAAGAAACAATAACAGTTTTCAAACACCGTCATATACAATGCATATCCGTTTAAAATGAACAAAAGAATAGAGTTTGAGGAAGAAGATAATGAATGAATTTATCATCTCTAACCAATAGAAGTTCTTTCTTGAAATGATAATATGTCAACTTAAAGATCAATCCAGTTCATAAACAATGCATATCAGTTTAAGATGAGCAGGAATTGAACTGATGTGTTTATCAAGCTGTAAAATATTACTATTTTTGTAAATAAACAAAAGTGTGAAACATATGGTTGAAAAATGCAAACAAAAGAAAAGATCATTGCCAATAACTCAATGACAAAGCATCCTCATAAACAAAGAAATACTTCTTAGATTCGGTGAGAATATCATAGCAATTCCATCAAGTATTATAGCTTGGACTTCGTTCGTAGAACATGAATCGATCAAGAACCAACTCCACAAAATGATATGATAAATTGACCTAAAATGACATTCACCAAACTCACTGGCATAGTAACATGGCCGAACTATGACATCCTCAACCTCCATTTCAACTGTCAACATTAGTCAAACAATGGTACTAATAATAACTACCACCAACTTTTTACCATCCAAAACCCAAGACTAAAACTCCATTGTTCCATGATGCATACTCGGCATGGAAGAACAAAACAACTAACCATTTTATTAACAGTGTGACATCAAGCAAGAGCTATTTTAGTAAAATTCCAATCATGTTATTCCCAAAAAATATATAATATGATGTACATTTTAACTGGAAAATTGATCCTAGCTCTATACTATACAGTTTATTCACATCAAAGAAGCTCGTAAAGATATAAACCAAATTACTGTAAAACCGATCAAATGTCACTTCAAATCTGGACTAGATTTCGATTTATCAATCAAGTAATATAAACGTTCAAAGTTTCTGATCTGAGAAACTTGTATATTTGAAGCTTTTTTAATCTGTAATTCAGTCATTCATCATTTTCCAAAATAAAATAAAAAGCCGAAAATCACAGCATGGAACACATAAAAAAAGTTTCCAATCTAATATTAGGAAATCGGATTGCTAAAAATATAAAATAAACTAATAAGTATCTAAAAGAAAAGGTAAAGTAGGAACAAAATAACAAGCTGGCACGTTCAGCCGATTCAATTCAGCAAAAAGAAAAAACAGCGAAGCAATCGAGTACCATGTCGATTATACGCAGCGATCTTCCTTCTATCTACTCACCCGATACACGACTGAGTCGAGGTAAATCTGACTCGGCGAGTCAGATCGGACCAAAAATATGAACTGATTATAGCTCAAGAGCTTTAACCAAAAAAAAAATTTCTCAGAAACCAAACACACAGAAAGATGGCGGTTCAACTCACAAGCAAACGATTAACAATAATAAGCAAAACCTTTTTCTCACGATTTTTGCTCTCTTTTCTCAACTTTTTTTTTTTTCAAATCAAAATGCAATGAAATGAAGCAGATGAAAATGGCGAGGTGACTTATATACAAAGCAAAAAGTTCAAAAGTTTTCCTTTATTATTATTATTATTATTTTAAATGTCTCTTTATAATTTGTATAATTTATTGTTTAACTAGAATAATTATTAAAAATCCATCGATCTAAATTTTCTATCGTAATATCTAAATTCAAATTTTAATTTTGTTTGAAAAAATAAATTTGTTTTACTATACTAACTAATTTATATTTTAAAACTTTTTAAATTAAATAAAATATATTAATATTCATTAAATTATAAAAAAATATTTTAATATTGGTCTCTAAAAATAAAAATAATTATAAAATATTCATTCAACATTAGAAAATAATATAATAATGTAATTAATTTGATAACTATATTGTAATTTATCTATAAAATTCAATGGACATTTTATAATCTTTAAAAAATGGTGACTAAAACGATTATTTTTTATAATTTAGTGACTACATGTGTATTTTACCCAAAAGTGTGGGGTGGCGCAGATGGTCTTGGTTGGAGATTCTTGGTCGAATAAAATTATGACTTGTTTGAGTTTTGGTCGGTGTTTTAACCCCTGTATTTGTTGATATTTACCGAAGTCTGCCATAAAAATTAAGTCTCAAGTCATTTACCAAAATAATTTAAAGTGATTCTTTTAAGTAAAAATCATTGTCATAGGGATAAGTAGGGTTGTATTATTTATCGATCTAAATTTGATTTAAAAATAATTATTAAAATTTTAAATTTAATTCAATCACATTTTTAAAAGATTTAAAATGGTTTAATCTAAAAAATAATATATCTTGATTTAAATCTAATTCGGCCTTATTTATATAAAAATTAATAATTTTAAGGATTTAATTATAGATTTTAATTTTAAGAAATTAATTGTTAAAAATATAAAAAAAATGAAATTATTATAAATATTTATAATAAAATATGTGAGAAAATTTCCTATTAGTCCAGGTCGGATCAAGTTGAAATGAAATTTTTCCCCTAAACTAGAAACTATTTAAAAAAAACTCCTACCTGATACAATAGGATAAAATCTTAATATTTAATCGTATGAGATTCATTAATTGACCTAATTGTCATGATAAATATCTATTTGTCGGCTTTTTTCTTGTATGGATTTAAATCTTGCTATTTAACCTAAAATATTATTATAGCACTACTTAAATAAAAATCTTGCATGGTAAAGAAAAAACTTTTTTAGCTGTTGTTATTCGACTAGCTTAGTGTTATCTTTATACTATATAGCAGGAGCGTAATGGTAAATAGAGTCATTCTTAAGATTTTAATGATCCTATGACAAGAGCGTAATGATAAACAGAGCCGTTTCAGATATTTTAGTGGCCTAGATCGCATTTATCTCATAACTAATTTTTATTTCCTAAACTTACATTTTTTTTCTCTTTTAACTTATTTCATAACTTTTTAATCCACATTAGTCATTAACCTAAAATAGTTTTGGATCCACTTGATCAACTCCCATTCTTACTACCCTAATATTGTCTTCTATATAAATATTTCGTTTACTTTTTTCCATTTTTTTCTAAATATTTTCTTGCTTGTAATTTATAGATAGAGGAAGGGTATGTTCGTAATTTCAAGTAATCAAGAAAAAAAATTACTTTCCGACCAAAAAGGAAAATGACGGCTTACAGACATTACACTACGAAATCCTCCAAAACATTTGCTGGCGCTCTAAATATTTTACCTGTATATACGGATCGGGAGAAGGTTTTATTGTGTTTTGCACTCACAATATTTTACGGTACGCACACGATATTGGCCGTCAAATCTCAGTATATATAACGTGGAACGATTTGATAACTTCAGGTGAGTCTCAACTAACGCCAGTTGAATTGCGACACGTAATGAGAGCAACGTAGTTTGAGTTACAGCAGATTATATTTCTGAGAAGCTTGCCAACTACTAAATAATAGGCATAAACATAATTTTAACCCTTTAACGTTTATAATTTTTATCATTTTAACCTTTATTTTTTGAGATAAATTTAGCTCTTAACCAATATTTTTTGATAAATAATTTATTTTTTAACTACCATTATAATTGGACCGTTAAAAAATTAACGACGATGACATGTCAATATATTTTAAATCACATAGCATCTAACCTATTAAATACATATATATAAAATATAATTTTATTTTAATATAAAATATAAAATAATTAAAATTCAAATAAAATATTAAAAATTAATTAATTCTAAAATAAAAGGCTACTAACATTCTCAATCCTAACTACGATATAATCAAAGTTCTATCTTAAAAAAATATGAACACAGTTCGAAATTAATTAATTTTTTAAAATAAGATTTTAATTCTATCGTAGTTAGGGTTGAGAATGTTTAGTAGTATTTTATTTTTGAATTAATTATTTTTTAATATTTTATTTAAATTTTAATTGTTTTATATTTTATATCAAAATAAAATTATATTATATATATATACTTGATAGGTTATACGTCATGTTATTTAAAATATATTATCATATGCATATAACATGTCATCATTGTTAGATTTTTAACGGTCCAGTTATCATGGTAGTTAAAAAATAAGCTATTTGTCAAAAAGATATAGGTTAAGGGCTAAATTTATCCTAAAAAAGCATAGGGGCCAAAACGATAAAAATTATAAACGTTAAGGGTTAAAATTATCTTTATGCCTAAATAATAAATATTTTGTTTAAAATCAATCGTCATTTTTTTTCTCGATTTTGTATCTCACATTTTTCTCTTTTTTAGTATTTTTACATGTTAATTATGGGTAAGTATTAGAAATTAAGACGATAAAAAAATTGAGTCGATAAATCATATTTTATATATTTTTTTAAATTTTTAAGTTAGATTATTCAAGTTTAAATTTAAATTTGATAATAATCTACTATAATATTATGATATTGTTTAGTTCTAATTTTATTGACTTTCTATAATCATATACAATACATTCAGGGATAAATCTTCTGGTATAACAAGATGAGGGAGTTAAATTAAAATTTTTGAAAGTTTTAGAAGCTTAAACTAAATTTTTCAAAAATTATGGCTTAATGAGAAATTTATAAAAAAATTAAAAGGGGGTTAACTAAGAATATTTAAAGAAATTAAAAAAAAAACTTAATAAGAATTTTAAAATTTTTGTGGGGATTTTTTTTTAATTTTTGAAGGGGTTAAATTAAAATCTTTCAAAATCTCAAGGGGACAAATGTAAATTGTTAAAATTTAGGGGACAAGCCCCTCAAACCCTACTATTATTCGTCCCTAAATATAAATATTTTTTAAATTTTTTTATATGTGATATATACGTGAACAAAAAATCACATAAACAATTAAATTTTTGTTGATAATTGTCACTCAAACTTTTTATAAAAATGATATTTTATATAATTTATATATAAAAATAATATATATGTATATAATTGATATCTCTTTATAAATAAAATATATATTTTTAAATAATTAATTATTTTAAATATTTAAAAAATATTTTTCTTATATAAATTTTTGTTCCGTCCTTGAATATATATTAAGTATAATTGAGAGAGTAAACTCAAACTTAAAAAGAGATTTACTAATTATTAAAAGAATCAAATTATTTGAATTTCTATTTATAATTTAAGTTTTATTTGATCTTTTAATCGAGTTGAATTTTAAAAATATGAGTTAATTTTTTTAAAAATTTTATCCACCCCTAATATTAATGACAAATCACTTTTATGTTGATTTTAAACCATCGATATGTTTTAAAAAATTTAAGTTGATTTCTCCTGACAACGACAGAACTATAGAAAGATAAAAATGTGTAATCATTTTCTAAGGATTTTTTTTTTATTTTTTAAAAATATTTTACCTATAAATTTATCTCTTTATTTTTAAATAAATATTTTTTAAGTCTAAATTTTGGCTTCGTCTTTTTTTAAATAAAATTTTATAATTTTAGGAGTATTATTTATAAATATTAAAAAATTAAATACTAACTCATAAATTTTTTTTAAAAAAAATTAAAATAAATATATAAACTTGTTTAGTGTAAGTCTGAAATCATCTTACATGATAAGTGCATCCGCCACCGTAGAGAGTAGGTGCAAGTGAAGAGGAATTATCATGAATTTTTAAAGTCGATGTCAATTAATTACGAAAGAATTTAACAAGAAATATTTTATTTTAAATTTATTTTTTTTAAGTATATTACACCGTATTTATTTCGTTTACTTTAAACTATTTTTTTCTTCGTCTTGTAATATAATTCTCATATACTTTTTGTAGTAGTTTATGGTTTATATAACAATCATCATGACACATGTTTTCAGTTTGAGAAGATCAATAATTTTTTACGATTAAACTTTTTTGTCATTTTTTAATATGGATGAGTTTAATATGTGTCTACGCTCTTGAACACCATTAATGTTAAATATCGTTGAATATTATTAAATTAATTAATAAAAATTAAAAATCTTAAGGACTTAACATACAATTAATAATTTTATGTTGAGTATATCACTTTTTTACTAATTACATATTAAATCTTTGAGATTTTTAATTTTTATTAATTAATTTAATAGTGTTCAGTGAAATTTAATGTTAATAATGTTCAACGATGTTCTACACTCATAATAGAATTTTCCATTTTCATAATTATTTGTATAAAGAAAAAAAAAATGAACATAGTCAAATGAAGATTTTAGTTTGTTCTTTTTACACCCTTTGATTTTCTTTCTTTCTTTTTTTTTTCCTGAGATTTCTTAGTTAATGTAGTCGTTAATATTTTCTTTTTCATGTTTTAAGTTATATTTTATACCTTTTAATTTTAGTAATATTCAAATTTTTGGTTAAAAATAAACTTGAATGTCATAAATAAAATTACAAAAATTAAGTATCGTAAAAGTCAAACCGATAATCGAACTGTTCGAATGATCGATTCTCGATCCAACAATAGTTAGAGGCTCAACTAGTTTTTAGTCTGTTTTTCATTCTTGTTCTTGAATTATTGATAAAATGTAGTTTATGTGAATTTAGAGGTATAAATATAAGGATTAAATTTCAAACATAACTAGAATACAAGGACCTGAGGCAATTTAGTAAAAAGAAAAGGACCTGATGCAGAATTATACCATTTAAAAAAGAATGCCTTGCCCTTGTATGGACTGACCTGTGTCCCAGGCATCTTCATGGACAACCTAATCTTACAAACCAATTGAAACCAGTGCATTTCCATGTACCAAGTTTTTCATATAGAGTAAGAACATCAAGCAATGGTGCGAAAATCGGATTCCGATTTGGATTTTACGAGAAGCGAGAAAAATAAACAGAAGAAAGTCTATAGCTTGAGTTTCATATTCATCTAAGAATATAACATCATCTTGTAATGACTGGTTTCGGTTTCGACAAGCAGCAAACACTCAGGAACAATGGTACAGTGATATACTCTTGTCATCGGAGACGCTAGCGAGGCGACCTCCTCGACCGCCAGGTCGAAATGCAACAGCCCATACCTGGTCCGTGTGATTGCTCATTGTCTGTAGAGCTGCTCTCATCTTAAAATCCCAAAGTCTTACAGTTTTGTCACTAGAGCCGGTTGCAATAGCCTCTCCATCGGGACTGACATCCACGCTTAATACCCAGCCGGAATGACCAGACATGGCCCCGATTATAGATTTCCCTTCAACATCATAGATATGCACGTGACCGTCATCCGAGGCCGTGTATAGCTTCCGTGAATCTAGTTCAGGAGAGAAGACAAGAGACCTTACAGGCATGTTATGGCCTTCAAGGTGGTGTAGAAACTTGGCCCGGGTTACATCGAAAATGGAAATCGTGCCGTCCATCGAACCACATGCAAGTCTTCTTCCATCCGGACTCCATGCGACGGATAGGACAAACTTCTTGCTGCTGCTCTTATCAGATTGCTTGGTTTCTTCAGGACGCGGAATCGATAAAGTTGCAACCAACCTCCACGTTGCGGTATCCCACAACTTGATTGATGCGCTACCGCCACCGGCAACCGCGAGTGTTTTACCCTAATTTTGAAGCTACCGTTAGAACTTAGAACACTAATCAAAACGAATTCAAGAAAACAAAAACATAGCACTTTAATCATAAGTAAACCAGCAATGGAATCCCAGAAGATTATTCGATGAAGACCGAAATTGAAAGAAATCTAGCCATTAGAACCCAAGTCCGACACTTGAATCCGAGTCCGAGTAACATAGGATACCTAGAATGTTCAATCAGGCAAGAAGATAACCATAATTGAGGCATTGGAGAACTATATCATTAATCCATTCGTAATTTGAATTTCTTCGTTTAGATGAACACATTGACATTAAAATTCAAACAGTTCATGAACTAATTGATTATCCGCAGCTATAAATTATATCGAATTCTCATAAATTTCTTTTGGAAAAAGAGTTGAGCAAGATTTATTACCTTGGGATCAAATTGAAGTTGCCAGACCTCGGACGGAGGAGCTTCAAGAGTGGCGATAGTAGCGTTGGTGTCGACGTCAAACACGCGAACGAAGCTGTCGAGTGCGGCGGAGGCGGCGATCACGCCAGACGGATGCGCGGCCACGGATACGACGCCGAGGCAGTGGCCGGTGTTGGTGCGGACGAGATCGAGCTCGTCGGGCCTCCACAGCTTGACGGTCTCGTCGAGGGACCCAGTTAACAGGAGCGACGGGCGGCTGTCGGTGGCGGGAACCCACGTGGCAGTCCAAACCGACTCGTTGTGTGCGTTTTCAACGGATTTTAAGCTCGCCAGTTTCATCGATTTTGCCATCTTGGTAACAATTAAGAACCCTAGCTGATTGATTTTACAAATAGAAACTTATGCCTGAGATAAATCTGGGTTTTGTTTGGGGTTTGATTTTTTTTTTCTTCAAACAGGGATTGAATTGAAGTCGGATTCAAGCCCTAGCCTTATTCATTTTGGGCCTTACTTACAAATCCATTACTACGCCACCCGCAGCAAAGCTTGGGCAAAGGCAAACACCTATCCTTTGTCGCAAAACTTAGCGGCTTTTATGCACAGACTGTGTTCGATGAAAATCCCGTTAGAGATTAAATAACTAAAAGGGTTTGAAAAATGATCCCAAAGCAATTTCGTGTATTGGGCAAAGGCGCTGCTATACTTTGCGGAGGATTTCTGACTCTCAACCTTGCTGCTACTGTTGCCATTGGTGCATTTCGCTCTGTAGCGGAAAGGAAACAGGTAAAAACAATTTTCCAAACCCCTTTTTTATGTTTTCTTTGTTGATGTTTTTCCAGTGTGAAACTTTTTCAATTTTAGTCTCTGGGTTTTGTAGAAAAAAATTGCCTTGCCTTGTGGGATTTGTAAAGGGAAAGGATTTTACTTATGCAAGCTGTGCAATGGAAATGCTACAATAAAGTGGTCACCTTTATATGACCCAATTCATATTAACCGTTGTGTTTGCCCTACTTGTGATGGTAACAGGTTAGTCTTCTTTCTTTATTCATTCACCATTCAGTATTTTCTTCTTGGAGAGGCTTTTCTCTTGGTTTTGATGTTTCTCAGGGATTATTACAGGGTTCAGAGGTGCTTAAACTGTCTTGGTAAAGGTTATAGTTGACTACAATTAGAGTTGAAAGAGATTTGATTGTGAGTTTGTGTCTACCTTTTGTTTCTGTATCCCATTTTATAAGTGAACTATTTTTTTGCCACATATTAGACAATATGTATTCTATTACACTTCATTCATGACATGATTGGATACAATCTGCTTTTTCAATGAATTACTAAATAATTATCTTCGTGAAGCTGTTTCGATTTGTTGCACTTGAATGCGAATCACACTGAAGAATTATAATTCAGGATGCTGATGATGTGGTTAGTTTTTTCTGTTTTAGTTGAAAGTTGAAACCACTTTGTTGATGAAGTACTATTGCATTGATGTAGTAATCATGGTCAGGGTATTGCTGATTGAACTTCTAAGATGGGGTAGATTATTTTGAAAATGGTCAAGCAATGTTTTCTTGACATGTAATAGAACTACAAAACCTTAGGATTGTTGGCACACCGGTGTCATCCCGTTGTAGACTGTGGTTATGGATATGGTTGTGTTGGAGCTTGTTTTCTGTTAGCACATGGCTAAAAGCCTAAAAGTCCCAGAAGGTCTCTGTTCCATTCGAGGTTCGTTTTTATTTGAACACCTCCAAGAACTCTGCTACTCTTCTTGTCCTAACCTCTTACCGAGTGATTTCCCTGGATTTTCTTGGCCACCAATCAACTTTCCCAAATTGTATAACCTTGTCATCTACCCTATTTTAAATCTGATTCTATGCAAACATGAAGATGTCTAACTATAAATGTGCCTTTGTTATAAGGTTCTTTTGTTTTCAATTTTCGCGTGTTCTTTTTCTATTGCACTGCAGATTACTTTGAGCGCCAGATACTTCGGTTGACGGCGAATACGTCTAGTGGCTGAAGACAAAAAATCAAAACTTTAATGAAGCTGTGTATTGATTTTGGAGGATGACAATGTAGCCGGTATTTGGTTTCCTATGGCATTTTTCATTACCATTGTACAATAAACAAGTTTTATTTCATTAATGAAACTCATCAAATTACTTACAAACAAACATAGCCTCAGATTTATCAATGGCAGAAGTATAGTTTCTATGAAATGAACATTTCTCAAATCTGTTCGTCTTTACAATGATGCTCGGCAGACAGTCTTTGTTTCTCCATTGTAGCCAAAGCATTCGGAGACTAGGAGAACTTACAACAATTGCAGAGGCAGCAAGGCCAGCTCTCTCTCTTGGTTCTTTACGATAAATAGAGAAATGTAGCATAGTACCACGTCAATGGACATAAAAATCCTATGAGGAAGCTGTAAGAAATAAGACAACATGAGAAATCGAAAACCTGCTGGAAGGAACATGGTAATGAAGAGCAAAAAGTACCCACGAGAACCACCCGATCCCATAGCCAAAGCATGGGAGAGGTCAGAGGATTGTCAAAAAGCCCTGTTTGGAAGTCCTCCTCGTCTTTGATAAGTGTATACTTGCCTTTACCCGCTGTATCTGGTGCTTGTCCTACCATCACAGCTTTACATCTCAGTTCACATACATACTCGAATAAATAACAGCATGATGCTTTATCGATGGGGGACGGGAAAAGAAACAGCTTCGAAGAAAGAAATGGGGTTTCCCGAATGGTTCTCCATGCCCAACAAGATGCACCAACCTCAGGATGCTTTACTCCTAACCCCACTAGGTTCCGAGACGGAGCTTAACCTGAGTCTCGGTTAACAACGACAATGGTCTACGTTTCACTCGGCGTACAATTCCATGGATAGTTTCATTACATACTGCAAACTATGGAAAAATAAAAGCTTAATAGAGTCCCTACCCTTAAATAGTGAACAAAATCGAGCAGACGGTCTCAAAAGATCAAGATGTTTATCATAGAGTGATTTTGAAACGTCAAGACTGTTTCTTAAATTCTCCAACTCCTCGACAGTAGCACCTGTGACATTGTTAATCATGTTACAGTTCGGAAACTAATTGCCACTTATCAGATTTACCCCAAAGAAAAGAATTTCCCGATAAACAATCACTAGCTCCGTTTCCCTTTAAAGTCCATGTGAATTACTCGATGTTAAGTTCGTGCAAACAAACAATCCTCAAGACATATGTGACTAAAAGAGAATTTGTTCGTGCAAACAATCCTCAACAAGTGACTAAAAGAGAGAGAGATGGCAGATGGAATTAAGCACTATATGATAACTGCATTCATTTCTACAATGCAACCTTTATGACGATCACCGAGGAACTTTATAAACCGGCTATGTAAGACAATGCGATATTTCCGAAAGGGGATAAACACCGAGCTTTTAGGAGCGTATATAATCGAACAACAACACAAATACAAGTTCCTGAAGGCATATTTAGAAGTTAAATAAGTACAGATGAAAAAAGACTTGATTACTTTGATCCATGTATGCTATATAGATAGCATCCAACACCGAGGAACTTTAAAAACCAGCTATATAAGACAATGCAATGTTTCCGAAAACCGGAAAACACCAGCTTATAAGTGCGTATATAATCAACATCACACAATTACAAGTTCCTGAGTGCATATTTAGAAGTTAAATAAGTGAAGATGAAGAAAGACTACATTACTTTGATCCATGTGTGCCGGAGACCTGTTCGAAGCCTCGGCGTATACTCACCGAACAAAATCCCTGCTTCAGTTTCAGAGCTGATAATTTGCTATACATTTTACAAAGAAAAATAGTAAGAACAATCAATACTGCAATAAGAAATTTGATCTATGATCTTGTAAGGTTCCGAATCAGAATTAACAGGAGGTTAATAAGATTAAAAGAAGAAAACTTAGAGAAGAGAGGAATTGAGAGGAAGAAAAGGAACAGTTTCATTCATAACATTCAAGATATTCGATGAAGAAGAATAAGACAACAAACCTTAATAGTACTCAGCCCTCTCCTTCAAACGACACCGTTCCACATAAGTAAAACTAAAACCAACCTAACAGCTAGCCCCAAAACTAAATGACCAGCTCAGCATAACAGAAAGGTAAACAATAAAAATAACAATAATAAAAATAGGATCCTGCCAATACTTTCCCCTTGAAAGTATCCTTGACCTCAAAGATCAAACCAGATTTCAACAATTCCCCTGTCAGCTTCTCAATCTCATTTTTCTGGTAAGAGGGATATCTGTATGATCGAATTTTTACCACCGAGGTCTCATCAGTTAAAAGAATCCTTTCTTCTAACAGATGGAAGAGTTTTCGGCTCCTCAAATGTATTCTTAAAATCAACCAATAATTGTTGTATTTCACCAAGTATCCTTCCCTGTGTTCTATGCACTCCTAATTTTGCATTTAACAACCAAAGACAAGCATTATAAGGACTTGCCATCCCTTTCAACAGCTTAACGCAAACCTTAGGAGTAACCCAAGTTACTGGATCAGGATGTATTCCTTCTAACTTTACCTCCCTCCCTTGATGTTGGAATTCCATAGTAAATGCTGAAAAATTCCATCGAATTGAACCCAAAGTTGATAACCACTGCACCCAAAAACTAAATCACTGCTCTTCAAGGGTAAAACCAAAAAATCAGCAACAAAAATCTGATCCTGAACATACCATGACACCTTATTACAGCATCCTATTGTTTTCATTAAACCTCCATCAGCCACTGTTACCTTAAGGCTCACCTTTTTCTCCACCTTCAATCCCAACTTCTTAACAGTTGTCAAACTCAAAATTGTGAGTGCTTTCTGAATCTAACAATGCCACCAATTGTTGACCTTCCAAAAGCACTTTGAGTCGCATAGTTTCGCAAGAAGAAACCCCCCATCTAGCTTGCAACGAAATCATATGAACCTTAGCCTTTGTGACCTTTGAATGTTAAAACTTATCTATGGATTGAACTTGGAACATTGAAACTGCACGTTATTTCGAGTTTTGGATTTAATTGAAATATTAAAAAATATTTAAAAGTCTATAAATTTTAAAAAATATTTTAAATATTTTTTATTTAAATAAATATTTTTAAAGATTTTTAAAAATAAGAAAACATTTGGTATCGGTATCTTATCTCTGATACTAGCATCTTATGGATCATATGGTACAGCTAAGTAGATTATCATACACTGTTTTTTTTTATATAAAAAAATATATTTTTATATTGATACGGATGCAGTTGTATCGGTGTGCAAGAACGAGTATAGATATCTTAATTTCAAACATATGTCTTACTTTCCGTGTCTAACGACTCTTTTTGTTTTAGGCAAGTACTGATATCCACTGCATCAATAGAATATTTGATATTAAAAATTTATTTCTAAACAACTCTAATCAACCCCAACGCCTGGCAATGATATCTTATCTCTAATACTAACACCTTATGGTTCATATCGGTACAACTAAGTAGAGTATCATACATTGTTTTTTCTAAAAAACATCTTTTTATATTGATACGGATGCAGTTGTACCGGTGTGCAAGGATGGATATAGATATCTTAATTTCAAACATGTCTTACTTTTCGTGTCTAACGACTCCTTTTGTTTTAGGCAAGTACTAATATCCACTGCATCAATAGAATATTTAATATTAAAAATTAATTTCTCAATAACTCTAATCAACCCCAACGGCTAGCAATGATCAAAAAGTTATTAGAGGTTAAAAAATACTCGTCAAACAACTATAGAACCTAGAGAAACATATTATAAAATTAAATTAACAATTCGATTAAAGATATTCGAATTCAATAAATACGATTATATGTTAACATATGATTCACTAATGATTAATAAAATCTCGTTATAAACAAAAGGAAAACTAATTTTACTTCTCATTCTTTTTTATCTCCGTCTTTATTTGTCAAAAGTTTCTTTGACTATCTATATACGAAAATTTAGCTCGAATTTTAACTAGGTGAACGCTTAGAATATTGCCTTGCAACCCAAGAACGAAACCAAGTTCGAGTTTTGTTAGATTTTTTTTAATAAAAGGTTAAATTTATTATACTAATTTATAACGTTCAATGATAATATTGTAATAGATTGATAAAGTTAATGGTCACTTTATAATTTTTGATAAGTTAATGACTAAAATAATTATTTTTTATAGTTTAGTGACTATTTTTAATAATATTAAAATTTTTTATTGTTCTAATTTTCTACCAAAAGTATTACTTAAATAATTATTTTTCAATTAAAAAATATTGTTCGTATCATGGTTTTAATCTCTTTATTATGTTCAAATTTGTGACTATTTTGTTATAAATTGGTAATCAAACTAGTTAAATTTCACCTTCTTAAAATATGGTGACTAAACTGTAAATTTACTTATAGGTAGGTGATTTTTTGTGTAATTTATCCATTCAAATAACAAGATTGAATTTAAATTCGAGTACAATAAAAGATACCAAAATCACAATTTGACCAAAGAAATTTTGGTTTTGACCCTTGAAAGCAATAGTAAAGTCTAACGAAGAAACCTCACATTCTCATTGTTTTTTAAAAATAATAAATATATCATTTAATTTTTAAAATGATTTTAATATAATTAATCGTTGATAAATTTAATAGAATAATAACGTAACAGTTAAAAATAAAATAAAATAATTATAAATTTAATCCATATAATTCACACATTTGAAGAGAAGCAACAAAAGATGGATGTCCGAAGAGTTTCCACCCAGCCTCACCTGATGGAATTAAATCTTTGAGACGAAGATATGGTTTTAAATATACTCGAACCTTTAAGACACACGTCACCATTAAATTAAATAATTTAAAATAATTTATTAGAATAAAATCATATATTTATTTCTTAATTTAATTAAAATATTATATAATAAATTAAAAATTTTAAATTGATAAAATTTTATTTACAAAACCTTTAACCCTAAAGCTTAACTCTAAATAATAAACCCTAAATTCATTTAAAAATTTTAAATTATAATAAAAATTTATTTAGCAAACCCTAAAGTTTAAATAATAAATACTAAATCTTATCATAAATCTTAAACCCTAAATTCATTTTCTTCCTTGGTTTGGATTTAGGGTTTAAGTTTATTATTTAGTGTTTAGTGTTTAAGTTTATTAAATAAATTTAGGGTTTAGAATTTACGGTAAGGTTTAGGGTTTGCTAAAAGAATTTTTATTATAATTTAAAATTTTTAAATAAACTTAGAGTTTAAGATTTATGGTTAGGATTTTAAATTTTTTAATAAAAAATTTTAATTTATTATATAATATTTTAATTGTCATTTTTAATTAAATTAAAAATTAATATATTATTATATTTATAAATTAAAAAATTTATTATATAATATTTTAATTTTCGTTTTTAATTAAATTAAAAAATTAATATATTATTATATTTATAACAAACAATACATATATTCATCATCTAATTAAATAGTTATATTATTTTATTAGATTAAATTAAAAATGTAAATATCGGGATTTAAATGTATAATTATACTATTTTATTTTTAACGTCACATCATCATTTCGTTAATTTTTAACGAAGTGTGATTATATTGGAATTATTTTAATAATTAAATGTTATATTTGTCACTTTTTAAAAATAATGGTAATTTCGATATTAACCCTGTAATTAAATGGTTTTTATGTAATTTACCCAAAATAAATTAAAATCAAAGCCATTTGTCACGTCTTAATTGGTTAAAAGATTTTTAAACGATAGTAAACAACCATATACCTAAAATGATAACGTAATCAGTTGAATGAAAATATAGTTTGAGCACATATTAGGACAAAAATATAAGTATTTGTCTAAAGAAAAGATATAAGTTTTAGGGTCTAAAATTATTATTTGACCAAGCAATATTATGTTTCTTTTTAATTTAATAATTAGGGTATCAAAATAAAAATAATATGTACCATTAGGTATTATTCTATTAAAAAAATTAGTTTGAGTACCAAAATAGAAATACAAAAATAACTGAGATACTAAGTATATAATTTATTCTTATTTAAAAAATTTTAAATTTTAACATAAATGGAAATAAATTTAATTTAATTGATTTTTTAAAAATAATTATTAATTGTATATTGAGTCCTTTAAATTTTTAATTTTTATTAACTAATTTAATAGTATTCAACAATGTTCAGTAATAGTGGTGTTCAGCGATGTTCGTAGCACGTGGTAGACTCATCCTAAGTTTTAATATTAATGTTACGTTATAGTTTAAAATAAGGAAAATTCTACAACAGGCGTCGAACATTGCTGAACACCACTAACGATGAACATTGTTGAACACCATTAAACTAATTAATAAAAATTAAAAATTTCAAGAACTCAATACATAATTAATAAATATTTAAAATAAAATTTTAATTAAATTATTTTCTATAAGAAAAACTACACAAATGGTCATCCAACTATCACTCATTTTTTAGGTTGGTCACCAAACTAATTTTTTTCATCAAAATCATTGTTAACATTTTTTTTCATTATTATTTTGGTCACCGACTGTTAAATATTTAACAAAAATTATGACATGATATGGTTTAATAATATGGATGATCATCCAACTATCATTCTTTTCTTGTATTGGTCACCCAACTAATTTTTTCATCAAAATCATCATTAAAATTTTATTTTATTATATTTTAGTCATAAACTGTTAAATATTTAACAAAAATTATGATATGATATGATATGGTTTAATAATAATTTTAGTCATTCAAATTATTACATTATATCAAATTAATCCAAATAAAAAATAACTCATAAAATAGCTGGGGCATTTGTTGAAAATCCAGAAAATTAAAGTTTGAGCTATGAAAGTAACAATAAGGTGTTCGATCATGATGTCGATAAATTGAGAAGACTTTGAGCATTTTGTTCACCATAAGCGATGTAAGTGGGGGGCAAATTTTGTTGAGTCATAAGACTAATAGCATCATTCTGAAGATGAAATCTAAGAAGTTCATACCAAACCGAGAGCAGCCAAAAGAGAAGTTACATTGATACTTCAAAAATCGAGAATTCAATATTGAAACAGAAGTAAGGAAGAGCAAAGTTGATAGTAGAAGTGGGGTAGCTTAAGCTCACTTTGATTTTTCTTGGTAAATGGCAGACAATCAAATCATGGGGGTCTATCTGCAATTTTTTGACCGTTACAGAGTAATACCCTGAATCATCCCAGTTGCTTTTTCCCGCAAGCATTGGGGCTCTTTTGTAAGGGAAGATATTTCAATTCATTTGTTTATGATGCTTGTTTCATATATGTTTTTTCTTAAGTGGCAAACATTTCATATTCTTTGACTCTTTAATTTTTTAATTATTTGATTCTTTATTATGGGTTAATTTTTGATCAGGTCTTGAATACTAATTGCAGGATTAACCTTAAATCAAATTCGGAGATCAACTTTGATAATGTGACTCGTTTCTACTTTATTTAGGCCAAAGGAAGACGTTAATGAGTGTTTAGGAAACACGGGAAAATCTCGTACAAATTTTGAATGAATTTCCTCTCAAGCATTGTTGACTAAGGTCTTTGAATGAAGTGATAACCCAAAACATCGTCCAACTGAAGTCTGCTTTTCTTTAAAGATATCCGAGTATGGGATGATATTTGGCATTCCTTGATTTCCCTTCTCAAAGAAAGAAAATAAGAAAAATATCATTTGTTGTCCCCTTTGAGCCTAATGTTATTTTTCTTTCGATTCAACCCAAACTAAGGATCAACCCTACACTGGGGGCAAAAGAGGATGAAAATGTGTTCGAAAGTGAAATGTGCTTGGTTGTATTGCCTTGTGAATCAGTGGCGGAAAATACAAAACCAAGTCAAATTGTTGACACAAAAGTTGAAGCATCAAAAAAGAAAAACGAACATAAAGTTCAGTGAAACATTTTGATGAGATGAACCACTGGAAAAAAAATGGTGAAAAGGAAATGACCTCTAGGGTGAAAACCCAAAAAAGGGTCAGTCTAGAGTGATCCGCAAAGAAAAAGAGAAAAGTATTTCATCAGAGCATGTTCAGATCAGTGCGACAATGATCCTTGATTTTATCACCCTTGAATTATTTGAGCCTATATATCCTTTCTTTGATAGCCATAAACCATAGCCCACATTACAAGCCACAAAAGACCATTTTGACCATATACGAATATTGGAACAAGGAGAGTTAGTCTTCAGAATATATCCCGCTTACCAGGGTTAACCTTTCTTCAAGGATTTTTAGTCTTCTAATGCTTGATCGAGATCAGAAAAGAGAGGAAAATTGGGTATGGTGAGCTAGTGAGAAAAAAAGTGTCACCTAAACGGGGTAGAATTAGAAAAATGAGAATATTTCTCCTGAAAGTCTAATAAATTGGAAAATGGTAACATCAGAGTTGGTCTTTGCACATTTGTTCGAAGGCTTTGTTGCACTTCGTACTCAGAGGCCTAATTTTTTGTTTTTGTTTGCCACGACAGTCAAAATTTTTCAATGTTTTTAAAATACTATTTTGAGTATTTTTGTTTATCGTTTAACAAGCATCTTGCAGATAAATTGATTAGATACAAGAAAAGTAAAGGATTTCATGGATATTACTATGATGCACTAACCTTTAAGTGCGGACAGAGCAGAAGGTGACCTTAGTACTCGATTGTTGATGAAGATATGATGAAGAACAGTTAGAGCTCCAAATGTCAAAGTATTTGAGCAAGATCAACAAAAATGACCCAAGTAAACTTGGGGCAAAGAGAGAACATTGACCATTATTTGGGGCAAAATATAGCCGGATCAATTCATCAACGTGTGAAAATTGTTACAATTTTGACATCACAAAACAAAGAATCTCTACGGGGTGAATATCAGAATAAGAAAACAAGACAATTATGCTCAAGTTCGAGTGGGGCAATGCTACAAAAGTGTGTCGAAAGAATATACTATCATGAAAAATTCGAAAATCGAAGCAATGGAAATGATGAATTCTTATAGAGTGGACTGAGAATACAAGAGAAAAGATCATATGTTGAAAACGAGAACAAGCGTCATTAAGATCGTGGTAGACTTAATTTGTTGATGAAAGAAAAAAATCTAAAGTGAAAACCTCAAAAGGCGCTTTAGAGCAAAGAACAAAGACTTTGAAAATTGAACCTGAGTGTGGAATAAATTCTCATATCAGTCAAAGAGGATATATCGGGAGATAAAACAAGAAATTATGAGCTTTCCCTGAAGATGAAAGTTTACCCAAGTGACCTTCAATTAACATTCATACATCATAATAGAAATATCTGCATTAGGAGCATATTAATAATGCATAATATTTTTATTAAACAGGATTCAAAGAAATCAACAACAAGCGAATATTATTGACAGCCTTCTCGACGTGAGTCCCGATACAAACAGAAATTGGCAGCCTTCTCGGTGTGAGTCCCGATACAAATAGAAATTGGCAGTCTTTTCGGCGTGAGTCCCGATTAAAACACTATTGACAGCCTTTTCGGCGTGAGTCGCGAAAGAAGTGGTGTATCATGAGGAATTTCGTAATAAGAAGAACAACCTCAAGTTTCACCGCTTACATCTAGAGAATTTCGTAATAAGAAGAACAACTTCAGATCTTCCAGAAATGAGGAATTTTATAATAAGAAGAACAACCTTGATTTCCGTCACTTGATGAGTTTGGAGAATTTCGTAATAAGAAAAACAACTCCAAATTCCACGAGATACGAGGAATTTCGTAATAAGATTAACAGCCTCGGATTTCACCACTTTTATCTGGAGAATTTTGTAATAAGAAGAACAGCCTCAATTTCCACCACTTGATGAGTTTGGAGAATTTCGTAATAAGAAGAACAACTTCAAATTCCACGAGATACGAGAAATTTCATAATAAGAAGAACAACCTCGGATTTCACCATTTTTATCTAGAGAATTTCATAATAAGAAGAACAGCTCCAGATCTCCCAGAGATAAGGAATTTCGTAATAAGAAGAACAACCTCAAGCTCCATCACTTGATGAGTCTAAAGAATTTTGTCTTAAGAATTTCGTAATAAGAAGAACAACTTCAGACCCTAGAGAATTTCGTAATAAGAAGAACAACTCCAGTTATTCTAAAGATGAAGAGTTTTAGAAAAAAGAATAACCTCGAGTTGCGTCACAAGGTTTCGCTTGAAGAATTTCGTAATAAGAAGAACAACTTCAAGCTTCGGCCAAGTGGCTTAATCAAAATTCGTGTTCTTAAGTCTTTGTCCATCTCCTGCTCTGAAGCATTGAGCAAAGAGGGGCAACTGTTGACACGAATTTTAAATAAATAATAAAATAATAATAATAATAAATAACAAAAAAAAAAAAACAAATAAAAAATAAAATAAAAAAACAGAAAATAGAAAACATGGGTTGTTGTTACCGTTTTTTGAGGGAGTGTTGAGAGTTTTGGTTGTTAAGGGGATTAGGTTGTTATAGGTGAGATTCGTAGGAGAAAATCAAGGGATTTTGAGGAGTTTGAAGTGGTTTGGGTTTGTTTTGAATCCCTTTAAAAGGAACTCAATCAAACCGGTGAGGGGGAGTTTATCGATCAAAGGACTGGAATCGGTAAAGATATTGGAGAAAGCTAGAAGACTGATCGGAGCAATCAAACATAGAGGGACGATTGTATTAAGAAACATACAAAACAAACCACGATTCAAGGGGGTTTCTCGCCTACGCAACCTGGCTCAAGCCATACAGGTTGGGGCTGCTGCTTCTCCATCCAAGTTGGCAAATTACCGATGGTACACAGCTCCACCTGCTTCTTCTCTGCAATTAGCGAGACAACCATCTACATACAGAGATGATGAGTGCGCTGACGTGGATTGGGATAAACTCGGATTTGGTCTGACACCAACGGATTACATGTACGTGATGAGATGGTTACCAGGACGAAGAACGAACAATCCCGGTTGATGACTTGGTTGGCGCCGATGAAGTTTTTTGCACTGGAACTATATTCGGAGTTGCTCTAGTAGGTAGCATTACACATCAGAACAAAAGGGTTCGGCAATTCACTGGGAAAAGAATCATTGGAAATCACAAAGGAGAAAAGCCATGTCAATTTCTAACTCTCTCTTGTCCAGTGAATGCATTTGCTGTCATCAACCAAGTTTGAAAAAAAAGATTAGAAATCAAGCACAATTTCTTGATTGTAGAAACCGATGAAGATGGAATCTCAGGATATCAAAGCCATAACAATTGAGATTGAATATTTCATGTAAGTTTCTATTCTTTAAAAATCAATTTGACTTTTTGTCTTTTAGTTAGTCTTATTTATTTATTTATTAATTGTCTAATTTGTATATTTATTTATATACTTTTAACCATGTAGTATATTTATTTAGGGTGATACTTAAATTTTACGTAGATTAATTAAATTAGAGCCTTTTTATGGTTAGTCACTTTAACTAAAACTTAATTAAATAGGGAGATAACTAGTAACAATGATATTTGAATCTTATACCTCGGATACACTGAAAGGCTGATGTTTGACGTCCCATGATGTTGGCCTAAAGAGTGTACCTTGGTATCGAATTCATGTGCTATTAAAAACCTAGAACTTGATAAAATAATTTAGGTTTAGAATTAAATAAAATTGGTAGGTAAATAATTAGTGACATTAGTAAAGTTATGAATTTTACTAAGTGACAAGATGGTAGTGCCCGAGCATTCGGATGTTATCATACATTTGGTGAAATTAATAATTTAAATAGAGTTTTAATATTTAATTAATAGAGCCTTCTTAGGTTAGAACTTAAAACGGACAAGATAAATAAATGGTCATGCATTTAAACCTTTTGAGGCGGAATTTATATTCCTTTAAATTTGGGTGAGATTTCCTATCTAGAGGACGTCTCATTCAGCCCGAGTTTAAAAGAGATATATTTTGTTAATCAAAAGGATATCCTCAATTCAAACAGTGTTTAATTAACAATGAAGAATTAAATTAATATCTATATTCAAGATATCAAAATGTCACGTGTAATTAATAAGGTACCAATTTTTGGGCGTTTGTAAGGGTCGTCCTTACACCTAACCGACTCCCGAATCCAAATGTTTTTATAACGAATCTCTGGTTTATTTTATGGTGTCTGGCCTACCAAAGTGGCCAGTGGCGACTCCAAGTCATTTTTAAATTAAATAATACATTTTAATAAAATTTGTTTTTTTTCAAGATTAAAAGCAATAAAATTCGATTTTTTAAAATTCTAATCGCCAAACTCGGATTCTTCAAAATTAATTCGCCAGGCCATTTTTCACACGTTTTCGGTTTTAAAAAGGTCACGACAGCTTGGCGACTCCGCTGGGGACTAAAAAATTATTTTTTTTTGTGAGTCAGGTCTAACTTTTTTTTAATTTTTTACGTGGCATTTCGGTATTTTGAATATAGATATTAACTTAATTCTTTATTGTTAAGTAAATATCATTTGAATGAGGGTAGCATTTTCTTTTGTGATATATATTTTTCATTCATGCATAAGCTCTCGACCCGAGCTTTCACCCTTAAGTGAGAGTTAGATATTATCCGACGTGATGCTCTCCAGCTCCGAGTTTCGGATTTTTATCTACTCCCTGTATACTAATCTTACGCATCGTAGGGTCTTCACCTCCGTTGTAAGGGACCTTACCACCGAATCGATGTCTTATCGTCGTAGTAGACGATAACGACAGTTCGGGAACCCAATGTCTAGACCAAAAAACCACATGTATAGAGTAGAAACCCACCCCTTTTAGAGCCAGAAAAAGACCATAAGATAAAGCGGTTTGCTGCCGAAATACCGCCAAATTAGGTGTTTATTTGAGTTGTTCAATGAAAATTTAAATGAAACTAAATTTTATTTAATCCCAAGAAAAATTTTATGACATGCGTCGAATTGATCTATATTTACATGTTAAAGATTTTATGACTATTGATCTATATAAACTTTTATATGAATTGATAAATCGAATTTTTTTATAGATCCGATAAACATAAAAAATGATAGAAAAAATATATATTAATAATTTGTGAAAAGTTAAAGAAACTATATTAAATTTTTAAAAAATAAATCATAAAATTAAATTGATTTTATATAATTTAAAATTTAATAAATTGTTAAAAGACTCAAGAGAAATAAAGAGAGTTCACAAATTAATTTTTTTAAAGTAATATTGCAAGAGAAAAAAGAAAAAAGAATTGAGGTTTAGTTCAAATATTTGATGAGTTGTATTCTATTAAAATTAATTCGATATAATATAATAATTTTAGGTACTAAAATTATTATTAAACCATGCCATATCATAATTTTTGTTAAATATTTAACGGTCGATTGTCAAAATAATAATGAAATAAAATGTTAACAATGTTTTTGATAAAAAAATTAATTTGGTGACCAATCCAAAAAATAGTGATAATTGGATGATCATTTGTGTAGTTTTCCTTATAGAAGATAATTTAATTAAAATTTTATTTTAAATATTTATTAATTATATATTGAGTTCTTGAAATTTTTGATATTTATTAATTAGTTTAATGGTGTTCAGCAATGTTCATCGTTAGTGGTGTTCAACAATGTTCGACGCACGTTGTAGACTTATCCTTAAAATAAAATATTTTTAAGTTGGCTTAAATATACAGTTAATATTTAAACTAGATTTTTTTTCTTAAATTAGTATTTAAAGACTTTTTTCTTTTAAATTAATATTTAAATGAGGTGTTTTCTTTTAAACCAATACTTAAAATATTTTTTTTCATAATTTGGTACTTGAATTAGATATTATCTCTTAAATTGATACCTAAACTTACATATTTTATCAATTTACTTCAAATTTAAAATAAATCATTAAATTTAACCTTCTATACTTACATATTTTGTCATTCTCATAAATTGTTTGTTTCTCACCCAAAAATATATTACTTTCCGGATATAATAATTAACCATAAATGTTTTCTTTTTATCTTAAAATAAATTTATTTAATTATTATTTTTTTTGATAAAGATGGAGGATATATTATCATAGGCCTCGTTAAAAATCTCTCTAAACCTGAATTGGAGAAAAAGAATACTTATAATAATATTACATAAACGAAGTGATAAACTCAACAAAAAACCAACAATAAGAATAAAACAAGGATAAACATCAAAATAACACAACTAGACCTCAAACACCAAAATCTTCATGCAGAAAGTTAAGAACAACATCAGGAGGTTGTGGAAAAAGTCGAGGCTCAAAATTATCACAAGAATACAATCTTACCATCACATCGATCACTTTATTATTATTTTAATTCGATAGGCTTGATTGATTTGATAGTAAACTAAGTTGACGTAAATTTTAACTATAAAAAGATTACGTTTATTAAATTATTTTAATTAGGATCAAATTGATAGAATGTATAAGTTTTACAGACTAAAACTATCAATAAAAGTATCAAAATAGTGACTGAAAGTAAAGTTCGGTTATCAACTTGAGAGTAAAATTTTTTACGTACCAACTTTTGAGAATACGTTTAGTTCAGATACCAACTTAAGAGTAAAAACTTTTTAAATACCAACTTTGGGGAAAAATCTAATTTAAATACCAAATATATATTTAATTTTTTAATTTAACAAATATATATTTATGCCTTTATATGTTTAAATTTTTATATATTTTTAACTATATAATTGTAGATATCAATTTTTTTGAATCAACTATGGTGGTTAGAATGGTATCTGTTCTAGGATATACATTTAACTATTAAATATCTATTGTTCAATCACTGTGCTGTAATACTGGTGCTTAAACCCGTGGTCTCTAGGAATAATAATCGTTTCCTTAACCACTGAGGTAAAATGATTCATACTCAAATAAAAAAACTAAAAACTAATGGAAGTCAAACTACAATATTAAATATTTAGTTTAAAATAGATTAATTAATTAAATTAATCGAATTAACCTAAAATATTAAATATTTAACTCATTATATATGTTCATTTGTGTTTATTTGTGTTTGTTTATAATGTTAATGAACGAACATGAACGAATACGAACAAACTACATTCTTTAATGAACGAACACGAACAAGAATTTTTGTTTTTGTTTATGTTTGTGTTCGTTCATTCGTTCGGTTAAAATTAAACGAACGAACATGAACACATCCTCATTCGTGTTCGTTTGGTTCGTTTACAACCTTAACTATCATATTACCTTTCGTTAATTTTTAACGTCGTTAGTTTGAATAAACCAATTTAATTAATTTGGTGGTCTAATTAATAAATTATATAATTCTATGAACAAAATAAGTATTCTCAAATAGTTCGATGGTCAATGGTTCGTTCTAGGAAACGACCATTAAAAGACAACTAAAAAAAGGCCTACCGTTTTACCTGGTCATTTATGTACACAATTGGTTACAAAATATGTACACAATTTCTTACAAAAACTATAAGCAAAAAGGTATATACATAAAATGTTACAAACGTAAGGATTTGGGTACATACACAAATCTTTACAAATATTGTAAGAAAAATGGTCTGTACACAAATCCTTACAACGTAAGGATATGTGTACATACACAATTGGTTACAAGTATACATAATATGACACAAAATTGTAAGAATTTGTGTATGTACACAATTCCTTACAAAATATACACACCGACTTACAAAACCCGTAAGGAAAAAGGTATGTACACAAATCCTTACGACTTCAAACCATAATCTAAAGAAGGACATCCAAGGGTAAGGATTTGTGTACATACACAATTGCCTACACATATACATAATAGGGCACAAAAATGGTAAGGATTTGTGTATGTACACAATTCCTTATTCCTTACAAAATATACACAACGACTTACGAAAATCGTAAGGAAAAATGCATATACACAAATCCTTACGATTTGAAACCATAAGCTAAAGGAGGACATTCAAGGGTAAGGATTTGTGTACATACACAATTGTCTACACAAATGGTAAGGATTTGTGTATGTACACAATTCTTTATAAAATATACACAACGGCTTACAAAAACCGTAAGGAAAACGGTATGTACACAAATTCTTACGACTTGAAACCATAAGCTAAAGGAGGACATCCAAGGGTAAGGATTTGTGTACATACACAATTGCCTACGCGTATACATAATATGAAACAAAATGGAAAGAATTTATGTATATACACAATTCCTTACAAAATATACACAATAGCTTACAAAACCGTAAGGAAAAAGGTATATACACAAATCTTTACGACTTGAAACTATAAGCTAAAGGAGGACATCCAAGGGTAAGGATTTGTGTACATACACAATTGCTTACGCATATACATAATATGACACAAAAATGGAAAGGATTTGTGTATATACACAATTCCTTACAAAATATACACAACGACTTACAAATCCCATAAGAAAAAAGGTATGTATACAAATCTTTACGATTTGAAACCATAAGCTAAAGGAGGAGATCCAAGGGTAAGGATTTGTGTACATACACAATTGCCTACGCGTATACATAATATGACACAAAAATGGCAAGGATTTGTATATGTACACAATTTCTTACAAAATATACACAACGGTTTACGAAAATCGTAAGATAAAAGGTATGTACACAAATCCTTACGACTTGAAACCATAAGCTAAAGGAGGACATCCAAGGGTAAGGATTTGTGTACATACCTTTTATCTTACGATTTTCGTAAACCGTTGTGTAAGGATTTGTGTATGTACACAATTCCTTACAAAGTATACACAACGACTTACGAAAACCGTAAAGAAAAAAGTATGTACACAAATGCTTACGACTTGAAACCATGAGCTAAAGGAGGGCATCCAAGGGTAAGCCTTTGTGTACATACACAATTTGCTACGCGTATACACAATATGCCACAAAAATTGTAAGAATTTGTGTATGTACATAATTCCTTACGAAATATACACAAAGTCTTACAAAACTCATAAGTAAAAAAGTATGTACACAAATCCTTATGACTTTAAAACCATGAGCTAAAAGAGGCATCCAAGGATAAAGATTTGTGTACATACACAATTGGCTACGCGTATACATAATATTGTACAAAAATGGTAAGGATTTGTGTATGTATACAATTCTTTATAAAGTATACACAATGACTTACGAAAACCGTAAGGAAAAAGGTATGTACACAAATCCTTACGACTTCTAAACCATGAGCTAAAGGAGGCATCCAAGCGTAAGGATTTATGTACATACACAATTGTCTACGAGAATACATAATATGACACAAAAATGGTAAGAATTTGTATATGTATACAAATCCTTACAAAGTATACACAGATGCTTACGAAAACCGTAACGAAAAAGGTATATACATAAATCCTAACAACTTCTTACCATGAGCTAAAGGAGGCCATCCAAGGGTAAGGATTTGTGTACATAAACAATTGACTACGGGAATACATGATATGATAAAAAAATGGTAAGGATTTGTGTATGTACACAAATTCCTACAAGATATACACAAATGGTTATGAAAACCGTAAGGAAAAAGGTATGTACACAAATCCTTACAACTTCTCACCTTGAGCTAAAGGAGGTCATCCAAGTATAAGGATTTATGTACATACACAATTTACTACAAAAATATATAATATTGTGCAAAAATGGTAAAGATTTTTGTATGTACATAATTCTATACAAAATATACACAAATACTTATAAAATTTTTAAGAAAAAAGGTATATACCAAAATTCTTACACTCACTCACCACTCACAAAATTTTAAGTGATTCAATTCAAAGGCTTTTTTAATAATATAAAGGTATCAAAACACTAAAAAATATGTTTCAAAACCTTTTGAAACTGTCAAAACTGTTTCGAAATGCATTTCATTATGTTTCGAAACTCCAATTCACAGATTCGTAATGTTTTTGATCAGTGAATAGTCATTTCGAAACCCATCATGGTTGTATAGATACCCATAATGATTGTATAGAAAACAAAATTGACAGTGTCAATTTATAATCAAACGCTTAAAAATTCGTTTCGAAACTGTAATGTGAAGTAGGCTATTCGTTTCGAAATTGTAAGGATTTAAGTAGTGTAAGGATTTGTGTACAAAGGAAGTGCTCCCGTAATAAATATTTACGATATTTAATCTAAATTAATTAATTAATAAATTTAATATCAATAATTATGTAAAAGTATTCCAAAGTATTAGTGCATTACTACATGTCATGAAAACCAATTAAATTGATATAAGAAGAAAGCAAACCTTACTAACTAATTCACATTGTAGTTGAAGATGACACGAATCATATATTAAATAAAATTACTAGGGGAATTCAAACAATAATAGATATGAAGTATTAATGAATACTCAAATCAACTAACAAATATGATTATAGATCGAAATATGTTTTTTGAATATGAAACAAGACTAGTCTATTACATTAGTTTCTTACACGTATATAAGGAGGACAATAAATATCTCCACACAAACATAACTAAATATTCCCAATTAGAATAATTTTGATTCTTAATATTTTTTTTAAAAAATAAATCAATAGACGCTTAAAACACTTGAATCAAAATAATGTTTTATGGTTTCTTTGACGATGGTGATGTCCATTCTCTTTGTTTAACTCGACATTAGGTTCACTTTCCTCGATACCCTTGTTCCCCTTTGGTGGCAAACCACTTTCCTCGGTACCCTTGTTCTCCCTTGGTCTCAATGTTGTGGAAATCAAACATATTGTCCTCCTCTTCTTCACAACCACCATCGTCAACTCCTCTATCCCTATAGACCGAAAAGTATCTCGTCTCCTCATCAATATCAAAATTATGACGAAGGTCAAAGCCTCTCTCCTGTCATAAATTAAGCAAGAGAAAAATTTAGTGACAAATTAACAAACTTAAAGAGACAAATAATTCATATTAGAAAAAGTTATCTTCACTAGGTAATGGTCTCTCTTCTAATCTCATTGCTTCCTTTTTCCAATTCCCTTATTTGTTGAAAGTACTTTACACATCGAACAATTTTTGATTGATTTTAAATTGATCCCAGTTCTTAATAATGCAATTACACGTATATAAAATACAATGTTAATATGAGAAAGAGGAATGTTACAGATATTGACTGAATGAAAAAAAGAAGAAAACACACACAATGATCATCAAAAAATAAAGATTTGTCATTAACTTTTTTATTTTAACGTAAAAGATCTCTACTCATTTTAGCTCACATATATTCCAACATTGACAACAGAATCAGGCCTTGCATCGTTATTGCAACAAAACTACAGACAATACCATGACATACTAGATTAACATTAAAAAAAATCTCAACCGGGATTTCCATATTAAACTAACCTCACAGAAACCAATATCAATGTAGAAATCATGTTTTAGTTAACATCCTTGATTCTCTCAAAATTAAAATCATTAAAGAAAACTTCCCAAGTAACAGTACATCTTCAACTTTTCGTATAAATTTATTGATGAAAAATAAACAATTGAAAACAAATTACTCTAATATATAGAAATAGAGATCAAATAGAAATAACAAAAAAGATATGCAAGTGGGATGAATAAATTGAAACAAAGAAGCTATTACAAAACATATTTTTGAAGAATATAGCAATAGTTTGTATTAACAAATTTTCAATATTTATTCACCCAGATCTAACTGAAACAGAGTCAATCAATATTTGACAATTCTTATTTTATTAGACACTCGTCTAGGGTTAGATCTCTAAAGATGGGAAAATTTGCAAAATCTATGCTATAACTTGCACAAATTTTTATCACAAAGTAGTCCACTACCATTAAAAAAGTAAACAATCCATGTGGCATCTCAATCCCTTTAATCCCAACACTCTAAAGAATTGGAATTCATAAACCCTAATTTTAGAAATCCCTAAAATCTTCTTCCCCTTGAATTTTAGTTTTAAATTTCTTTGAGTGAAGATGGAGTCTTTAAGGGAGATTCCGAAATGTTCTTATGGATTGGATATTGATCTTAGAACATCATGTAGCAATACTAACCCAGGTAGGAGATTTTTCGGTTGCTCTAAGTATGATGTTGGTCGTAGTTGTCATTTTTTCAGTGGTGTGATCCAGAAATTGACAATTGAGAAAAGGTCGTTCTTTTTGGATTGTTGAAGAAAGTCAGAAAAATAGAAGAAGGAAGAAAGAATATTTTAGATTGCTTTTCTGGCAATATGTTTATTGATCTTATGGTTTGTGGTTTAGTTCATGGAAGTAAAAGTTTACTTTGACTATGTGTTTGGCTCTATGTTTGTTTATCTTATGGTTGTTGATGTAAAAGTTTATTTTTGACTATTTGTTTGAAAGTAAAAGTTTACTTTTGTAATAGATTTTTTATTGAAGTAATGAAATTGGTATAGTTTATCTTATGGTTGTTGTTTACTGATCTTATGGTTCTATGGCATTATATAATTGAACAAAATAGAGTTTTATTGAAGAAAATACAATGAACAAACTGTACTGTCATATAATACTTCTTTAAAGACTGTTTCATGATTCTACAATGAACAAGCTGTCATGACATTACAAAAGGTAATTCCAATGAACAATAACCATACAAAAGAGATTTGTGCTAATTCAAGTTAAGTAGCACAGAGTTTTATGACATTACAAAATAATACAAAATTAGTTTTATATCACTAGTCCACCCTATTGTTTGTTACATTACTTGTGGTTGTGCTTGAGGTTATACCTGTGAACATATTGGACTTCCTGAATTTTTGTGAAGCTGTAGGTGGTTCTTTCTCTTTATAGGTAGCTTCTTCCTCTGTGGATATGATTCTGGAATAGTTTTTGTCCTAGGTTGTGGGGCTGCAAGTGGTTGTGTCCGAAATTGTTGAGTTGTTTGAGATTCTTGAGTTGGATGGTGATCCTTGAAAGGTCTTACAGTTAACCGTTGACTATTTGATGTAGGACCCTATAACACAATAATACAACAATAAAACTAAAGATGTAATTTGTAAGTTATATTATCCTTTGAACATTTTTTCTATTTTCATCAACTTCTCCTTTGCATGTCTTCATGTTATGACCAGGTTTACCACATTTAGTGCATTTCAATTTTATATATTTTCTGCTCAACCTTGTGGAACTAGTGGCAGGCTCATCAACTTCTTCTTTTTTTGAATTTGTGAGGTCTTTCTGGTGGTATCCTCAATGTTGGTGTAATATAGGTGGACAACCTTTTTGAGGAGTCCACTGATTTGGTCCTCTAGTTAGATTGATGAGCTTTGAATATATCATTGCTTGTGTTTTTTTGTTATAATATTCATCAACATATGCTTTAGGCCTAACATCAGTCAAGAACATTATTGATACAACATGGTGGCAAGTGATACCAGTTAGCTGTCATCTCCTACATGTACAAGTTAAAACTTACATGTTGACAACATGTTGGTTACCATATCCACATTCAACTTGGTATTGTTGACCACCAGTATTTTTAGGCCAACACCTACATTAAAATATATTAGAATTGTAATCACCATTTTTGGTTCGGGGAGTCGCCACCAATCTTTTCACGGTGCGATTGGAACACCAAAATCAAGGTCTGCGAATCAGAGTTGAGTCCGGGAGTCTGTTACGCGTAGGGAAGGGTGAGCACCCCTACAACGCCCGAAATCGGCACCTGTCGATTACAAAATATTTTATATGATCGAAAAGATAAACTCGTTATTCAATTTCATGATCCTGTATTTTTTTTAACCTGCAAAATAAAGATAAGTTAAATAACGAAAATAATATGATAAAATAAAAAAAATAATAATGTCAAAATACATAATAATAATAATAATAATATAACGTATAACCATATTCATAATAATATTAAGAAAATATATACATAATCATAATAATAATAATAATTAGTAATGACGATAATAAAACTATTATAATAATAATCATTAATAAGTAGTAACATAATAACAATAAAAAACAATAATAATGAAACATACTTTAAATAATAATAATAGTAGTACTAATAATAATTAATAATAATTAAACACATAATAATAATAATGGTAATAATATTAAAATAATATATAATAAAAATAATATACAGGGACCAAATCTGCAAAAAAATAAAATTATAGGGTCAAATTGATAAAAATATGGGCTAAAATCGGAGAAAACGGAAATATTGAGCCAAAATTAGACATATTGGTGACTAAATCGGAAGTAAATGCAAACTGGGAGGCCTCGATGTGAATCCACTGGAAGTAGGAGGACTAAACCAGTGATTTGCCCATTTTTTCGGGTAAGATGCGGGTCGGGTCCAGTAAAACGGGTCGTAGTCGGGTAAGGGGATCGAAACGGCGCCGTTTTGGGCTCGATGAACCGGCACCAAAACGGTGCCGTTTCACTTTGGGTATAAAGGCCTCTATTTTTTTTTTCAACTCATTTATTCCTTCTTCTCAAAATGGTGAAAAGGCCAGAGCTTAAAGCTCTCTGTCTCCCCTCCGCCAGTGAACTCGTGCCGCCGCCGGCCGCCGTGCCGGCGGCTGAAACTGGAAAAGAAAGCGCCTTTCCTCTTCTTCTCGACGCAAGGAAGATAGATTCGGGCTTGGTTTTGCGAAACAAGATGTGTACGAGCGTAGATCTACAAATCAAGATAAGTATCGAATGGTTTATTTTTTACCTTTTTTCTTTTCTATTTCCGATTCCGATCTCTGTTTCTTCCCTCTATTTCGTTGTGTTCGAATGGTTTTGTATTATGCTACTGTTTGTTTCTGAATATGGCTTTTTTCATTCCTTTGGGTGGTCGGTTGTAACCGGATAATATATTTCATTTAGGGGTATTTATACCCATATTCATACATATAATATTGTATAAAAAATAGCTTCTTCACATCTAATAATCTCTTTTTTTTGCAGATCAGAAGGCGGTGAGGCGGTGGAGATGTGACTATGGCGGTGGCCGACCTTCTTAGCCAATAGTTGGGCGCGTTCGGTTCACGCCTGAAGCTGAATGGTCCATCTTGGCGGCGGCGGCGGCAGAGGGTTAAGGTGGCTAGGGTTCTGTCTTTTTAGATCTAGGGTTTATTTTATTTTTGGGTTGGGCTTGTAGTGTATATTGGGCTTTGGTTGGGTTAAATATTTGGGTATGGGTTTTGTTTTAATGGGCTATTACAAGAATGTTTAGAAGATAAAAAATTTAAACATATTATTACAATTTTGATTTACCTATTTGAAAGCTCAATCATAATGTCCAATTTCTTATGTATTTTGGGACAAAGAGGCCCAACATATTTCTCAATTCCTGATTATTTTTTAGCTATCCTTTATATGATCTTAATTCTTATAGTTTCTATCATGGTAAGGATAGACTTGCCTCTTGCTTCTAGTATAAACTACCAAAATATATATAAAAAAGTTAGTATGAAATAAGGTGGTAGCTTGTTGAAATATGGTAAGGATAAACTTGTACCTTATTGAAACATTCACAAAAATTGTTCAACAACATGTCAGTCTTGCTTCTGTTTGTGAAATAAGCTTTACATCATTGATTAGGATTGATCTTGATTAACCAATCATAAGACTTCTATGAGACAGATTTAATTTCTTGAAATGTGTCCTTATAATCTTTGACAGTGGTTGATCTTGCAGCTTTTCAAAAATGATCCTTCAACTGTTTTTCCTTGTTGAAATCGTCTGACTTGAAATTGGTGTATAAATATCTAACACATGTTCTGTGTTGAGAATGTTGAAACAATTTTGCTATTGCATCCACTAAACTCTACAAACATATACAATATTTGTTAGATATGAAAGATATATGATAAAATAGTTGATAAGAGTTGTACATTGCAAAAATTATTTTTTGTCTGTCAGACATGAAAGACATATGATAAGAGTTGACAATGTCTAAATCATTCTTCAAAATGTCTAAGAACCATGCCCAAGATTCACCACACTCACTTTCAGTACATGTATATACAATGGGATATATGCAGTCATCAACATCTATTTCAACTGTTGTCGACATATGTCCTCCATAATACTCCTTCAATTGACATTCATTAAGACTAATTATTGGTCTACAACCTGCTTTAAATTCATCCTTGCAGGCATATATACATCCTCTAAAAAAGGTATTCATTCAAATTGCAAATGGTAGTAGTTCCCCCATTGGTCTGTCTTAGCTTAGTAAAATAGTCATAAATCTTTTCATATTGTTGTTTTTGATTTCCCATTATTTGTTCAAGTGTATAATCTCTAGCTCTTACACATTTAGTCAGAGACATATGAGCCTGATGATCTTTGTAAACATATTTCATTAAATATGTGGGTGGATAATTAGAATCTGCCACACATTTATGAAAGTATTCTCTCACAATCCATTTAGATGTCACATGTTTGTTTTTGAGGTCTCTTGCACATCTATGTTGAGGAACATATGTCTTAATTTGTCATGATGTCTCTAATGGGTCACTTGAATTTTAGGGAGAAGATCTTATTATCCATGGGCAACCTTGTTTACATGCTGCCACTAGCCTTTTCTTATCATTTTTTTGAAACACACATTGTACTTATTCAACCTTTCATACTGACTAATGGCTTCTTTCAGAATTTTTTATCCCTAAACATTAAACCAATTTGAAATTTAGGGTTAACCATATCAACAATACTATTAAATTCTAGAAAATTTTCATGTTCAGAGTCTGAATCATGGACACTGTTCAAGGATTCAGATTTTTTAGTCTTAGTGTCTCTATTCATTCTACTCCCAACTCCTAAATCAGATAATCCTATGCCAGAATACTCTCTCTCAACCTCATTTGCCACATTCTTAGTACATGTTTCCTCTTCCACATCACCAACATCATTATCAGACTTAATAAACGAAGAATCTGACTTATCGGTTTTAACAAACACAGAATCAGAATCTATATCAGAATGAACATCTATATTCTCAGTTTGCTCTAAATTTGGTTTCTCTATAGTTTCAGTCTCAACAGTTTTAGGTTCATCCATCAGGTCATCTTTACCTAACCCTAAGTTAGGTTCATCCTCATTAAGTCCTGCTTAAACACCATATTTATTGAATTTCTCAACTACATACACATCTAGGTAATGATCCCTAGGCATATTGTTTATCAAACTGATGACACCTTGATTAGTTTTTAACTCCCTAGTGGTTTCCCTAGTTAGGTTATCTTCTTGTTTTTTCCAGTATAACATAACTGGATACCTATAACCTAAAATGTAAACCACATCAACAAACTCAAGCATATTCATCATATCAATTTTACACCAGTCATAACGAACAATAAATTTTCCAGTATATCTAAAGACAAAATCTTCAACAAAAAACCATCATGGTACAAAACTGTTGTGCATAAGTCTGAATGTATTTTTGTGATAAAATCAAGTAAACATTCATACTATATTAAAAAAATTAGATAAATTCAAGTACACACATATTAAGTAAAGATAAAAGTACATACCACATACCACATTATAAAACATCAAAATTGTAACATTCACACAATTCAAGGTCACTATTTCGGATATTAAAGTGTTTTTTGTCATCGAGGCAATCAAACAGTGATTCAAGTGTAAAAAGGTTTATTTACAAACTTTAAGGAAATTTTTATACTACAATATTCATATTTGGGAAAAATTTTAATTGGAAGAAACTATAACTAATCACCACAAGTAATCAAATAAAAAATTAAAAAATTTAAACCAACACTTAACATCATTCATGAAAAATAAAAAATAAAGAAAGTCTAAGAAAATATCGTAGCGAACGTCTACTCCTTTTTCTCTCGAACGAAGTTAATGATCAGACATCTTAATAAAAAAAAACCACTAACATAATCAACAATAGAACCAAGATTCAACCTTAATTGATCAGATTGCTGAAGAATTTTCCGATAGTAATTCATATGAGATTTTTAATTTAGGGTTAAAATAAATTTGGGAACAAAACAAATTAATCTTACTTGTTAAATCAAAATGGTGAGTTTTGATTAAAGCGATTGTGATTCTACATGGACTGCTTACTCAGTATTTTAACGTCCACGTAAGACTCCCGTTACTTTTTTAACGGCAGTGGACCACTTTGTGACAAAAAAGATAGTCAATGGACCAATTTGTAACTTTTAACAGTCGATGGATATAAAAAAGAATCGAGGTATAGTCGGGGGACCATTTATGTAGTTTACCCTTAAAAATAATCTATGATTAAAACCATATAAGATAAGGATTTTCTAGGGCTGACTTTCCAGCGATTTGGTTTGAGGTCTAAGTGATCTGTCGCTGAGACTTTTCATTTGGTTTTTGGTTACTTTTCGTCTTCGATCTATCTGCTTTCTTCACTCGATTATGTTCTTATTCACTCCGTCAAAAAATCTTGCATCACTGGCAGATCTTGACATTAGGCACAAGAATTTGGCTTCAATTGATCACCATGAAAGTGCGAGAGTGCCGGTTGTTGACTAGATGCAATTTCCACCACTGAAACCCTCAGGTTCTCCTTTATTGATTAGTGATCAACAAGCGTTGAAGCGAGGTAAGGCTACTGAATCTGTTATTGAAACAGACGCGATAAAGGGGATGGAGGTTGATATGCAATCGGAATATGAGTTTCAAGGAGATAAATCAATGATGGATCTTGCAAATAAAAAGAGGGTTGATGTTGTTGTGCCTTCATATGCAGGGATTGTTTTCGGATTCGACAAAACAGTCGCAAATGCCACAATGTCGAATTTGGATGATGTGGTCATTGATGTGGGAGATGTAATTGTAGATAAGAGTGACCTATTTCCTTCAGTGAACTTTTTCGAGAGGGTGCATGAATAAATTGATAATAGTATGCGTCGATCACTCATTATTCGTCTCCTTGGTCGATCAATTCGGTATAAAAACTCTTTTAGGAAAAATCAAGATGCTTTGGCAACTACAAGGAGCGATTCATTTTTTTGATCTCGCAAATGATTATTATTTAGTTATGTTTGAGAATTCATATGACTATGAATATGTGATGATTGGTAGACCTTGGACCGTGTTTGGAAGTTATCTTAGGGTACAACCGTGGACAAGAGAGTTCTCCATGTTTGATTCATTACCATCACAAATTATGGTTTGGGTGAGGATTCCGGGACTCCCTTACAATACTCAAAGGCTTTATTTCTCCATATTGCTAGTGTTATTGGAAAAGTTATGAAAGTCAATTATAGCACTCATGCGGTGACCGAGAACATTTTATGAGGTTAGCAGTAATGATCTCGCTTAAGAGACTTTTAATATTGGGAGTAAAAATTGAAGGCATCGTTTATCATCTTGAGTATGAGGGGCTTCAACGTATTTACTTTTCATGTGGGTTATATGAACACTCGTCTAAAATGTGTGCAACGGGTAAGACAACTAACAGTAATTGTGTTATGCCAAATATACTTGCCACTAACTTTGTAGGTAATGTTCTCCATTCTCCTACTAAAAATGAAATGTAAGAACCATGGATGCTTGGTAAAAATAATAAAAGACGTACACGTTACAATAAAAATCGGTCCAGCGGAGTAACATCGTATGTTACACCTCAAAAGAGCCTTAATTTGCTATTCTTAGTGAGCTAGAAGCAACGATTGTTATTTTAGGCAATGGCAATACCGAGACAATTGTTTATGGTAAGGGGACTCTTGATTTCGACCATATACGAAAAAATAGTTCACAACACAAGGTTGTTGCATCGTCCGAACCATAATCGGTTCATACTAAGACTGTTAATAGCCATAAGGGTTCACGTGGAATAGTCTTGAAAGAGGGTAACGCTAATATCCTGCGTACTGTTCAGGTTGTTTCTTCAGGGAAAATCAGGTTCCTTAGGTTACTTCTCATATAGTGAAACATGTTGTGGGTAATCATATTGCAGTGTCAATTCTTGATGTTGTAAATGAAAAGATAAGGCAAAAATTAATATTTGGTGGGGTGAAACAAAGTCTTGTACGAAAGAGTATTGGGGAGAATAAAATAACATGTTTGAAGGTACAAAAAGATAAGAAAAATAAACCACCACAACGACTGCTCCTTTATGATTGGAGACCTCTTGACTCTAGTATTATTGGTGTTGGATCATCTAGTACCTCGATGTCAGTCAATCATTTACCTTTGGATGTGCATCGTGAGACAATATTCCATGCTGTGGCAATGGATACTACGTATAGTGTGTTGGTAATAGAACAAAAATAGGTGTTCTCTATCAATAAGATGTTCTCAATCAAGCTAGATGAATTAGCCAAATTGGCTCAATCTCGTGATGTTCCTTCTTTTGGAGAGTTCGAATTCTCACATTTTATTTTTCTATTTTCATCGGATGGAATATCGAATTTGGTTTATGATAATTTGTTACCCAATGTAGGTGTGAGTCTCTAATGTCTATCTAGGTGTTCCTTTTATTCTATAGCTTTGTAAGTACTATTAAGTGTGCTCTTTCTTCCTTGTTTAGGTTTAAGAGGGTTTTTTAATGATATATTTAATAGCATGATTCTCTCTTAATTTTATCAAAAAAATCTCTTGAAATAAATTTATTACACATTTAATCGAAGCATATATTAATTATCAAAAAAATAACAATATAAATAAATAAATAAATATAATTTGAAGAGGATAAATTGAAGAGAATGGAACTTGAATTTCAATTTTATTAACATTAAAGAATAAATTGAATGGAATATAAAATTTGACTCTAAACTAAAATAAAAGTTGTATAAAAACACAAGTTGTTTGATAAAAAAATGGTGATATTTTATCTCTAATTTTTTTACTGTATTCAAAAGTTCTAATATTATTGATTCTCAAAATTTGTTTAGACTAAACCTTTTCGTCTCAAAGCGGAGATGGTCAATCAATGTATTTTATCAAAAGAGAGTGAATTGATAATTTAAAAAGTTGTGGACTAAATAAAAACGTAAGAAATAAAAGCACAAGAATTTATAGTGATTCAAGCTTCTAACTAAACTCTATATCCACTATCTTTAATACCACCACAAGGATTTTCAACAAATTCAAGTAACCCTTTTTTTAATATACACATAAAGGATTAAAGTAGGTCAGTTAAACTTACTTTTCTTTGAAGTATTCAAAAACGTTCATTATCTAAAGATTTGATACAGATGTCCGTTAATTTATGTAAGATGTCAATATACTCTAAAATTATATTTTTTAAGACAATCTCAAAATCTACACCTTCTCTATGCATTTCATTTGAAGGGATAGTTTCTCAACACTTGCATGTTAAACTTAGAGAGCTCGTTTATTTTGGCTGAACCGATTGTGAAACCCTAGGTATTTTTGGTGGTAGTAAAATTAACAAGTTAATTGAGTCTATTGCAAGATTTCAGTGTACAAAGATGCTTTAAACATTACAATAAACCAGGTTAATAGGGTCTTTGAGCTTTTAAGGTACCCTTGCTGTTATGTTTTCTTCCTGAGTTTTCTTTGTGCTTTTAGATCCAAGACAATGACTGTAATGTTGTCTTTGCTTCCTTTACTAAGAGCAATGATGAGTAATCAAAAATCCTCATTTTTCATATCATTTTCTCGCTCGTTTATTGTCAATAAAGACAAAATTAAAGGCAATAATGGATATTTCTAGTTATTTTCCATATTTCAACATCCGAACACTAACTTTATGAATTTATCTATTATTTTGCATAAAACATATGTGTTTGATAGTTTTCTCTCTTAAACAGGAAATTATATCACAGAGATGGTCAAAGGAGAAAATAGATGCTGAATTGCAGATAAAACACTCGCCACGATAGACTTTGGAGGCTGCGGCAGCAGCGTAAAAGATAACAACTAGTGCTCGACAGAAAGAGAAAAAGATAATAATCTTAACGGACAAAGAGAAAGAGAAAGAAGAAACTCAATTAGGAGGTCAAGCCCATGTCAAAGCCAACCGCGGGAAAGAAAAGATATTTTAGGAAATAAGATTAAATTAATACAGTTTAATTAGGAATTAGATTCCTTTCCCTTTTAGAACTCTTTTCTTGCATGGAAAGATCAACTTAGGGCTTGACCTATATAAGACACTTATTAGGTTTAAGTTTAGTGTGAAGTCGAGGCGGATTCTCACTTTTATATGCTTTTAGCAGCCGACTACACCATGTTCTAAATCTTTCGGAGGTTTAGATTGTTTATGGAGTAGTTAGGGAAGAAGTTTATGTTATGTTTGATATTTATTAATGCAAAACTTATTTCATAGTTTATTCTCTCTTGGTAGTTACTCTTCTTGCATATGAGCTCGAAAGATAAGTATGTGAGAAAAACTCATTTGTCTAGCATTCGGAGATGTAGGTTCACGAAACGAGAGAATACGGTATTTGCTCATGGGTGATAAGTGCTCAACTCACTGTCAATTTCTACACTTTTCATGAGCATTAATCATCAATTTTACACCTACTTGAACCAATACATATACTTAATGTGATATATTTAGGGATCATGCTATTAAAAATAATATTTATAGAAATGACATACTTTACTGCAATTTTATATTTGTACAGGAAGAAGTATTGCCGCGACAACAAACTATGGTCGAGGTAGGACCTGATGCCGAGGCAGTAGAGGACAAGTAGCAATATGGTGGGCAAGATAAGGAGAAAAATAAGGAGAACGTTGTTGGATAAAAAGCCCAAAGATCGGAGCTGGATAGCACAAGGGAAGCCCAAAGACAAGACCACTCGGGAAAACCTTCTAGAAGAATTAAACTTGGAAATATTTGACCTATGTACATGACTTGTTCCCTACTCTAAGTTTTATTCTACTTAGGAAAGGTTTGCCCTAGGCCAAGTGACGCGTGTAAAAAAAGCGTGATTAAGTGCAAGTGTACATGTCAAGTAATATAATGATAAGTATTTATCGAATATCGTTCTCCACAGGGACTGTTGTACTTAATATGCCTCCTTCTCCTTCCTTGCTCCTAAATTTAATAAAAATAAAAACACAAATAAAAAGATTTGTTTAATAACTAAAGAATAAAAGCTTAAATAAATGGTTGAGAACGAATAGAGAGAATGGGTAGGATCTAGTTGTGTCATATAGTGGATTCGATTGATCTGTTCTTATTCAATACAATGGCACTACACTACCTCGGTAGTACTGCAGATACTGTCTCGGCAGCGACAATGTTTTCTGCCACGGCAATCTCTTGCTCTTGGGCAGAATTACCAAAGTTTGATAAAGTGTCCTTGAATGATTCCGCTTATCTCTAAGTCGAAGTACTGTTGATGATCAGTCCTTGATGATACCTCTCGACGTGAATCAATTATAATCACCAACTAATCTCACACTTCCTTTAGCCGCTGAAACTCTTAACCTAACTTTAGGCCGATTTAGTGTCTACAACACCGCACTTACCCCTTTCATGAATCTAACTCTCTCGATATTAGATAAATGGATTACTTACAAGCTCCTCTATCGAGTTTAAATGTAAGAACAAAGAATGACAATAGGATAAGCAAACTTTGATATTCTTATTGTATTGAAACAAAGAAACAAATACAATCTTCTCACACTAATATTCAACAACCTTCACCTAACCCTAAGAAAGCTTAGAACATATTGTAATGAAGAACACAATTCTTAGGGTAAAGCTTTCTCTCTAATTCGGCTCTCCTCTATACATTAGACGGCTCATGTATTTATAGTCTAGACCTAGGGTAACTTTTCCTAAGTAGAATATAACTTGGAGTAGGAAACAAGTAATAAAAATATAATATTTCCAAGTTTAATTCTATCTAGAAGACTATTCCCGCGTGGCCTTTGACTTGATCTTTTCACGTTCTAATCAGCTCCAATTCAAACGCTTCAAGTCCAGGCATTCTTAGCTCATTTTTCTCTTTCAATCGCCCAACAGAAGTGCATCAGTACTGGAACTTTTGCTGCCGCGACATTGCTTCTGCCTTCGGCAATGCTGCTGCCTCAACAGGTAATTCCTGCAACTACACAAAAACATGCTATAAAGCCTTCTTTTCTCAGAAATATCAGCTTTATATGTTGTGGCAGCAAAATATCAATTACTGGACAATAAGTATATATATCAGTTCAAATTAGTGGGTAATGAGTACATATTATTTAGGAAAAGAATAGTAAATAATAGCCTTTTTAAACACTCATCACCAAGCCTATATAATATCTAGCCGTCCCAAGGAGAAGAAAAACTCGACTTGACACACATTAGATTCATAGCTTAAAATATAGAATTGGATTTAGGTTTTCTTTTCTACATTATGTTCTAATTTTGTTTAGGCTTACGTGAAGATTGTAAAGTATTAGTGTGAGGAAGTCAAACTTTGTTTCTCGTTTCTAATGTAATAAAATATCAAAATTTGATTATTTTTTGTCATTCCTTGTTCTTGTATTCAAGCTCGAGAGAGAAGTTTGTGAGTAATCTATTTATCTAATACCGAGAGAGTTAGATTCACAAAAGGGATAAGTACGGTGTTTCAATCAGGAAACACTAACTCGGCCAAGAGATAGGTTAAGAGTTTCAGCGGCTAAGAGAAGTATGAGACTGGTTGGTGATTATAATTGATTTACGCTGAGAGGTATCATCAAGGACTGTTCATCAACAATATTTAGACTTAGAGATAAGCGGAATCATTAAAGGATACTTTGCCAAACTTTGGTAAAGTCTGCCCAAGAGCAAGAGATTGTCGCTGCAGACGAGAGACATCACTGTCGAGGCAGTAATATGTAGTTCTGCCGAGGCAGTGTTATATAATTGCATTAGACAAGAACAAGTTGATCAAATCCACTATACAACACAACTGGATCCTGGCCACCTTCTTTATCTTACTTTTTTATTTTTATTTAGTTATCATTATTTAGATAAATCACAACCTCAATTCACTTGTGTTTTTATTTTCTTTTATAGAGCAAGAAGACCAAAGGAAGCATATTAAGTATACCAATCCCTGTGGAGACGATATCTGATGATACTTATCACTTTATTACTTGGTCATGTGTTCACTTGCACTAAAATTGCGCATATCTAGCACGCATCAATGGGCATTGACTAATCCTCCAAGGATTTCAACGACTAATAAGATGCATGTGTTTGGTTGTTGTTCGCTCTTGATTAACGCCGGGAGGTATCATCAAGACGTGAGTTTCAACAGTTCTCTTTGCTTAGGGATAAGGAAGCAAACATATAAGGTTGCTCTTTCGAACAATGGAGTGTTGAATTGTCGACAAGGCATAATCTCTCCTAGGTAGTTGCGACGACCCTTTGTGCGATCCGCCGAGGCGACAATTCAATCCATTGCATTAATAAGTGGATACTTAACATAACTGGATACTTAACATAACTGGATTTTCCTCTAAAAAGCACTCAATTTAACTTCACTTCTATCATCTTATTATTTCGTTATTTAATTTTATGTTTTTATAGTTTTCTTAGTTATAATTCAAACTCTTAAATTTACTCGTGTTTTTAGTTTTCTTAGTGCAGTTATAAGATGTGGTGAAGTCGACTCAGTCCCTATGGGATCGAAAAACTAAAATATTACAATCTGACAAAAATGGAATTAACAGGACTCCATGGCCTCCATCAGATTTGTCGTTGTTTTGGGGGACTGGTACTCAATTTTACTACTAATTATTTCTGCACCTTTTTAATTATTTTATTTTCTTTAGTTCTAGTTTTTATATTAACTTACAAGGATTGTTTTGTGTATGAACAGGTTCAATCCAACTATTGATCAATACCCTTATGATCTAGAAATCGAAAAATAGCACGAGATCTGAAACGTAGGGCACGCCAAAGAATGAATGTATAACCTGACCAACAAAATAATGTGGGTATGAATGTCACCGCGTCAAACAACCGCGGTGCTTTCGTAATTGTTGACCCAGTAAACATCCCAAGACAGGAACGCACACGAACCGTTCGAGATTACTTAGAGGAAGATTTAGATGGGTTAACTCCTGCTATTGTGATGCCTAACATAGAGGTAGAGCACTTTGAATTAAAACCGGTCATGTTTAACATGATCAATACCTTAGGCCAATTTGGGGGTTCGGCCAATAAAGATGTTCGGCAACATCTTAAATCCTTTCTAGAAATTTATAACTCGTTTAAGCTGTCGGGAGTCTCCGCCGACATCCTTAAGCTGAAATTGTTCCTCTATTCACTGAGGGATAGGGCAAAATCTTGGTTAAATAATTTTAACCGGGATCGTTGAACTCATGGACAGAACTATACCGAAGCTTCCATGCCAGATTCAGTTACATCAATATGATTGATAAACTTAGAAACGATATAACATCCTTTAGGCAAGAAGAAGATGAATCAATGTATGAGGCTTGGGAAAGATATAGAGAACTATACAGAAAATATCCCATGCATGGTCCGTCTGAGTGGACCCAACTATCCATTTTATACAATGCAGTTAACACCCCTACGAAGATGATACTTTATGCTTCCGCCAATGGCACCCTCTTAGACCACCCATCCCATAAGAGTTTAGAAATTTTGGATAGGTTTGCAAAGAATGACTATCAACACCCAGTCACCCTAAGAGGCATAAATAGGAGAGGTATGACAACTTTTGATTTTGTAGATTCTATCCTAGCACAACTATCAGCCTTAACCAACATGGTTAAAGATCTGCATAAACCAAGCCACGTCTGGGAAGTAAAAGCAATCACCATTCTTTGCGAAACATGTGGTGACAACCATGACTTCAACGCATGCCCGCACAATCCATAATTTTCCTTCTATGTTGGAAACTTTAATAGGAACAATATGTCCAACAATTAAAACCCATCATGGAGGAAGCACCCTAATTTCTCACGAAGCAATCCTAATAATGCGCTTAACACGCAACATCAACCAGTACAATCTACGGGATTCCAACAAAATAATAGATTTTCTCAACAGTAAATGTCGCTGCAGCCTCCGCCACCGCAGCAGACAACAAATGTCCAGACCCTGGAGAACACACTACAAACCTTTATGGCTCAGACTGGTGCATACATTGCAAACACCAACAAGTTCATTCAAAGAGCCGACACCTTCATGGACAAAACAAAAATGAGAATACAGAATAACGAAGCTACTCTCAAGATGCTGGAAACTACAGTAGGACAAATGGCATAACAGATGAAAAACAAACCCATAGGAGGTCTCCCTAACGATACTGGAGTCGCTAGAATTGGTCATCAATGAACAATGCAAAGCTATATCTACCAGAAGTGGATTAAAACTAAAGAACCCCAAAATACAAGCTCAAACAGCAGGTAAGACCCTTGAAATAGTAGCCTCAAAAGAAGTTACTGATAAAACATCTAAGGTAAAGGAACCAACAGACACTGTCGATGATAATACCGCAATAAATGATGCAATAGTCGTACCGCAGATAAGATTCTAGTGCGACAAAAAGATCGAGGATCTACGCTTACCACCACCTTTTCCACAAAGGTTGAAACAGAAAAAACAAGAGTATCATTTTAAGAAATTCCTGGACATATTTAAACATGTACATATAAACATACCTTTGGTGGAGGCAATAAAGCAAATACCCAACTATGCTAAGTTCCTTAAGGATATCCAAAAAGACAAAAATTGAGGAATTTAAAATAGTTGTCGCAATAGAAGGATGTGTGGCAATGCTACATAATAAGGCCACGACCAAAAGAAAGGATCCTGGTAGTTTCACAATACCATGTGCTATCGGTGATCAATATGTAGGCAAAGCACTATGTGACTTAGGCACCAACATAAATCTCCTGCCAAAGTCAGTATTTCATAAGCTAGGCATTGGGTAAGCAAAGCCAACAACAGTGATGCTGCAGCTGATAGACCGCTCTTACGTACAACTAGAAGGAAAAATTGAAGATATTCTGGTAAGTATGGATAAATTTATTTTTCCTGCTAACTTCTTAATTCTTGATTGTGAAGTAGATGAACATGCACCAATCATATTAGGAAGGTCATTCCTAGCCACAAGAAGAACGTTGATCGATTGCTAGAAAAGAGAATTGATCATAAGGGTCAATGATCAATAAGTAAAGATCAATGTATTTAAAACTCTAAAGCATCAGGACGAACCAGATGAATACCCAAGAATTGAAGCTAAAACTGAGTTTAACTTCAATCCAGAAACAGATTGCCTGAACAAACCCTGCGAAGGCAACCTCTACCGAGGCAACACGCCCCTTGAACAACATTACATTCAAAAAAACCCACCTAATGAGGAGACAACAACTGGGATATCAGTTTCTCCTCCATCCAAAAAGGGGAAGATGCTTGCTGCCGAAGATGCATTTTATTGCACTTTTGCAGTAACCTAAAATTCTATCTCTTTATCCCTAATTTATTTTTATGTTTTAGGAATTAGAGTATTATTTTTAGTTTTAGTTTTAGGGTTTAGATTTTAATTTTCGCAAATTAGTTTCAAAATTTTAAAATTTTCCCACAATTTTAATATTATTTTAATTTCAATTTTTAGATCCAATAAAGAAGATAAAATGAAGATGATCAAGCCCAAAACGTGGCCCAACTCAAGGCAAAAATATCTCGGCAAGAAACTTACCACCCAAGTCGAAGCCGCATCGTTTCTTCAGCCCAGTGCAAGCCAGCTGAATCTGCGTAGCATGCATGCCAAGGATAATAAGGACACTGTCGTCGCCGCTTCCAACGGTTGGCCGCCTTCGCCTATAAATAGATAAGCAAGGCTTCATATTTTCCATACTACTTCTACTCCATAATATTCAATAGCCAACCAACAACAAAACCCCATTGGAGAAACAATTTGTAGAAGGCTCTCTACAAGAGATGTCGAGCATGAATATCACCAAGTATTCCAGAATCGGCAGATCTGGGAAGAACAAGGATTCTACTACACAAACAAAGAAGATCTGGGGCTGGACAACTTCATCTTATCGAAAATCACCTTTCAAAATTGACAAAAGTTCTCCAAACAACCTTCAACAGCGAACAATGAATGGGTACGAGAATTCTATGCACACAAATCAGTAGCGAAAAATTCATACTCCTACCTTCAAGGAAGAGCCATTCTCATTGTTGATGTGGTCATTAATGCACATTTTGGCCTCCACATCATAATTGACGAACATGTTGCGTTCGTAGCTACCCTAACAGCCAATGACTACGAAATGATGAAAACAAAACTTTGTATGTTGGGAGCAGAATGGAACACAGGAAAACATCGTGACTTTGTCATCCGCCGAGATTTAAGGCTCGAAGCAATACTGTGGAACACCTTTATCAAAAGGAATCTACTACCGATATCCTACAACCAAATGATGGACAGACCATGTTTAGTGTTGATCCATTCAATCATACACAACATACGAATCATTATCGACCGTATAATAAGTGAACAAATATTTGAATGTGCCACCAAAGATATAGGTATATTAATTTTCCCATACTTAATTACTGCATTGGCGAGGTACGAAGGTGTACCAACACTACCAATCGACACATACACACTAGAGAGAAAATGATAGACCTGAGATATTTATATCAAAAGAATACAAGTGGAAGAAGCCGTTCCACAAGCTTTCATTCCTCCTACCGTCGAAGCAGCGCCCGCCAAGGTAAGCCAACAAACAGACCAGGCTGAAAATGCACCAGCAGGAATCCTGGAAATTCTGTAAAAGATGGAGAGAAGATAGCTGGCCTTCATGACATACATCAGAGAGTTCAACAACGCCATCATCATAATCATCCGAGAAGAACTCCCCACATACACGAATGTCTTCCCATAATTCACATTCGACCTCTCCACTTCCTCGTATCCCTCTGCTACACCAACCGACTCGGTCACGGTTACACTATCTCTCAATGCCACAAATGCAGCTACAACAACGGAACTATTCTTTGTCGACTCTATATCAACAACCAAGAAACAAGACTCTGCCACACCAATAAAATCTAGTTCACTTGATTGGAACAGCTCCTCCGATAACATGAAATCACTTATGAAAACAATCATGGATTCCATTGCACCCGAAACCAGCAAGAAGATGAAAGCCCTTGGTTCTGCTACAACAACATCTACCTTTCCGATCAATCTGGATACGGAGGAATCACAGCAAGACCCACTCCCGTTCGTATCCAACCACCACGCTTGGTAAAGAAACCAATGGTGAGCCCGCCGAAACCGATCGTCGAGTAGCCGCTCAAAACCCGTCGCAAGCTCCTCATCGATAGTGACTCTGAAGATTCCTTCGAATCCACAGAATTTTAAGGGCAATAGTTTTTTCTTTTTTTTTCTTTTTCTTTTATTTTCCTTTAATTTTCGGTTATCTTTTTTCTTTTCTCTGTTACTTAACCATGCATTGAGGATAATGCATCTCTCGAGTCTGGGGGAGCATTTGTCTAATTTTGTAACATGTAATTATCTGTCAATTGTATGGAAGTAATCAGAGTATCTTATTATTTTCTTAAAATTTCTGCTTAATATTCTACCTTATACAATTGCAATTATTTTTTTAAACTGTTGAATTTTATTGAAAATGCCTCGGTAGTAATATATTTTCAAGTTGCCGCAGCAGTTCACGCCATTTACCAGACTTGAATTCAGAAAGGTCTACTAGGCTTAGTACTTAGGATTAGACTATGAGCCTAAAATCATAAACACTGCTAGTCTTAGTTGATTTTAAAAGTTCTTTTCTTTGAAAAATAATGACTTAGGCTTAGATTTTAAACTAGAGGTGCCTATCACCGGCTCTAGTTAGTCCATAGAGGTGCCCATCACGGGCTCTAGGACTTAGTTTTTCTCCCACTAACTCTAGGTGCACAAAATTGGCTCTAGTAAGAAGTAGCTAAATACTTGAAGTTCCCCAAAATTGGCTCAAGCAGTATAAGTATATAGCATTATATATTTATACAACAACTTAGGGAGAAAGAAGGAAAAAGAATAAAAAAAATCTTATTCGAAAGTCTTGAGGTATAAAAAAGATTAGAACTTAGAAAATCAGACTCTAGAAACAAACTATAAGATTTTGTGAGTGTGCGTTTTTGTGGACAAGTTTGATTAAAGGTTTTCTTAGACAAACTCTAGGTTCAAGACAAATAGACTTGGATTTATTGTACTCCTCTTAAAACAACAATTGTGTTTTCTCATTAATATTTCCTTTTTCTTTTGCTATTCTTTTAAGCATACTAGAGCCAATTTTGGGCACCTCTAGCATGAAGAAGAGTAATTCCTAGAGCCGGTGATAGGCACCTCTAGTCATATTTCTAATAATCTAAGTCTTTATCACCTAAGTTTATTAAAAGAATTCCTATAATCCAACAAGTCCCAAAACTGATTTTAAGATCAATCTTATAGCAAGCTTCTAAGTTTTCTTCCTTAGGTATCCTAAAGTTAAGCCTTCTAAACATGACCTAACCATGGTAAGGAGAAAGATTTTTATATCCTTAAAAGAATAAACTAAGGCAATACTGATGAAGAGCAGTGCAAAAGTATGGACAATAATTCAAGTAAGGTGGTGAACATAGAAAAATTTAAAAAAAAATCGCTTAAATACTTTCTTTCATGGTAGGGTCGCGGAAGTGAATTGCCTCAGCAGTGGATCTACACCCCAAACTCAAACCAAGCATTTTCCTCAATGCTTACATTAATGGCGCACAGTAGGCAACAAAATAAGAAAAATGAAACAAGTAAAGATATATAAAAGCAACATAAAAGCTAAAGAAACTCTGAAGAGCTGTTGGTAGCAGTCGGTTATCGTGGTCTCGCTGTTATGAGCGGCTTCACCCTTGATCCTTGATTCCTATCCTAAAATAAACAATAAGAAGAAAAATTAATAATAAAAATCTAACTAAAACTAATCCTAAAGTGCAATAAAATAAAGATAAGATGAAAGAATTAATTCTCGATAAGAATGCATGTAAGTAAATCTCCTAAAGTGATGGTCTCTATAGTTCTCATCTCATGTTGTCCAGTGTAGTGCTTCAGCCGTTGGCTATTCACTTTGAGTTCATGCTCATCTCTTTTTGATTTGATCATTACTGCATCATGTGGATAAACTTGAACAACTTCAAATGGGCCTGACTATCTGGATCTGAGTTTGTCAGGGAACAGTATAAGTCTGGAATTAAAAAGGAGGACTTGCTGCCCCGAGAGGAACTGCCTCGGCAGTAGCTTACTGTTATGCCATCGTTTAGTCTTTTCCTTGTAGATTTTGACATTTTCATATGTTGCTGCTCTGAATTCTTCTATCTCATTAAGGTCTAGCAGCTGTTTTTGGCCAGATTTCTCTCATTCCATGTTCAAATTCTTTATTGCCCAATAGGCTTTGTGCTCAATTTCCACTGGTAAATGGCATGCTTTTCCAAATACAAGTCTGTAAGGAGATGTTCCTAAAGAGGTCTTGTAGGCTGTTCTATATGCCCACAGTGCATCGTCGAGACGATGATACCAATCCTTTCTAAATGGATTTACCACTTTTTAAAGGATTTGTTTTAATTCCATGTTTGATATTTTAGCTTGCCCATTTTTCTGTGGATGGTAGGCCGTGACAATTCTATGAGTGACACCTAGTTTCTTTAGGGCCGCGACAATAATTTTGTTGTCGAAGTGTTTACCTTCATCACTAATAATTGCTCTAGGAACTCCAAATCTGGTGAAGATGTTTTTCTTGAGGAATTTCTGTACAGTTTTAGAATCATTGAATGGTGTGGCAATTGCTTCGACCCATTTTGATACATAATTCACCGCTACTAGGATGTAGAGATTGCCTTGAGATGATGGGAATGGTCCCATGAAATCTATGCCCCAAACATTAAATAATTCTACTTTCAATATGGGTTGCAATGGCATCTCATTGCGCCTAGAGATATTGCCCGTTCTTTGGCATCAATCACAGTTCTTGTAATAAAGGCATCTTTGAAGAGTGTGAGCCAATAAAGGCCTGATTGAAGCACTTTAGTTGCTGTTCTATTTCCTCCAAAATATTCTCCACAAGGTGAATCATGACAGTGCTGAAGCACTTCTTGTTGCTCATCCTCTGGAACACATCTTCTTATAACCTAATCTGCACATTGCTTGAAAAAAGAGGATCATCCGAGAAATAATGCTTTGCATTATGCTGAAACCTCTTCTTTTCATTATAGTTAAGGTTATAATGCAGAACACCACTAAGTAAATAATTAACAAGATCAACATATCAGGGGCTGGCTATGACTGTAGCAAGATCCTCTGTCAATGTTGCCGAGATGTATTCAGTCAGCGCCTTGGTAGCACAGTCATACACTGTCGCAGTCTTTATCTTGGCAGTATTCTCTATAGTTGTCGTAATATGCAGGATGTGTTCATCTGGGAATGCATCTTGTATTTCTTCCAGTGAGTTGTTATTATCTTCGGCCTCTAATCTTGAGAGATGATCAGCTACCTGATTTTCTCTACCTCTTCTATCCTTGATTTCAACATCAAATTCTTGCAAAAGAAGGATCCATCTAATCATTCTAGGCTTGACATCCTTCTTGGAGAATAGGTACTTAATTTCAGAATGGTCAGTGTGGACAGTTACTTTTGTTCCGATGAGGTATGATCGGAATTTGTCAAAGGCAAATACTACTGCTAGTAATTCTGTTTCTGTTATGATGTAATTAATTTGGGCACCATTAAGTGTTTTACTAGCATAGTAGATGACATAGAACAAGTTGTTCTTTCTTTGCCCAAGTGCTACCCCGACAGCATGATCACTTGCGTCGTACATTAATTCAAATGGCAGGGACCAATCTGGTAGGACTACTATTTGTGCAGTGATCAACTTCTCTTTGAGGGCTTCGAATGCTTCAGTTCATTCCTTATTGAATTTGAATTTTATGTCTTGTTCTAGCAAGTTAGAAAGAGGTTTAGAAATTTTAGAAAAATTAGAAATAAACCTTCTATAAAAACCTACATGGCCCAAAAAGCTTCGAATTCCTTTCACAGAAATTGGTGGAGGTAAATTCTTTATCACATCAATCTTGGCTTTATCAACTTTTATTCCCTGTGATGATATTTTATGGACCAATACTATGTCTTAATTCACCATAAAGTGGCATTTTTCCCAATTGAGGAATAAATTGGATTCCTCACATCTTTGCAGTACATTTTCTAGATTGTCGAGGCAATGATTGAAGCTGTCTCCAAAGACTGAAAAATCATCAATGAATATCTCCAAGAAGTCCTTTATCATGTCAGAAAAAATTATCATCATGCATCTTTGAAAAGTTTCTAGGGCATTACAAAGACCGAACGACATTCTTCTGAATGCATATGTCTCATATGGGTAGGTGAAGGTGATTTTTGCTTGGTCTTCTAGATCTATAGCAATCTGATTATAGCCTGAATAACCATCAAGAAAACAGTAAAAAGGCTTACCAGCAAGTCTATCAAGCATTTCATCAATAAAGGGCAATAGGAAGTGATCCTTCTTTGTTGCCTTATTCAAGTTACGGTAATCCATACAAACCCTCCAACCGGTCACAGTCCTGGTTGGGATCAACCTATTATTCTCGTTGGTTATGACAGTCATACCACATTTCTTGGGTACACATTGTATCGGGCTTACCCATGCGCTGTTAGAGATAGGGTGGATAATTCCTGCATCAAGCCATTCGATTATTTCCTTACGTACTACCTCCTTCATGGAATGGTTAAGTCTCCTCTGATCTTCAACAATGGGCTTATGGTCTTTCTCTAAAAGGATTTTGTGCATGCACACTACTGGACTTATTCCCTTCAAGTCATCAATTGACCATCCAATTGCCTTCTTGTGCTACCGCAGCATCTCTATCAAGTTGTGTTCCTGTTCTAGCTACAACTCAGAAGAAATAATTACGGGCATTGTGTGGTTGGCTCTCAGATAAGCATATTTTAATTTTTCAGGTAAGGGTTTTAATTTTGTAACCAATGGTTCCTTACATACAGATTTCATTCTTACCTTGGTAATCTAAGGGTTCAAAATACTTACCTGGAAGGTGTGTTGTCTAGTTAACTTCTTCAAACTCTAGTGTTTCAACACTATCCAAAGCTCTATTGTAACAGTCATCTATATTACTACCGAGGCAGATATGTGGTGATCGTTAAGATTGCTACCGAGGCAGTGGTTACTGAAACAAGGTATTTTACTATCTGCATCTGTATTGTACATCATTTGGCATTCTTCTGGATCATCATGTCTCTTCAGAATTTAGAAAACATTGAGTTTTACTTGCTGATCATTAATCATCATTGTCAACTCTCCTTTTTCCACATCTATGAGTATGCATCCAGTGGTAAGGAAAGGTCTCCCTAAGATGATCGGATAAGAAAGTCAGCAAGAAAAATAAATTTATCCACTCTTACCAGTATGTCCTTGATTTTTCCTTCAGGTTGCACATATGATCTATCCGCTAGTTGGAGCATCACTGTTGTAGGTTTTGCCCTTCCTATTCCAAGCTTTTGGAAAATAGATTTAGGCATCAAGTTTATGCTTGCTCCAAGGTTGTATAGGGACTTCCCTTCATAGTGGTTACCAATCGCACAAGGTATGGTAAAGCATCCATGATCCTTCAATTTAGGAGGCATGCGATTGTACAGCATTGCCATGCATCCTTCAGTAGCAGTCATTGTTTCAAAATCACCAAGCCTTTTTCTTTTAGACACAATGTCTTTCAAGAATTTGGCATAGTTTGAAATTTGTTCTATTACCTCAACAAATGACAAGTTGATGCGGACTTGCTTTAAAATATCTAGGAACTTTTTAAATTGGTGATCTTGTTTCTGCTTTTTCAACCTTTGTGGAAAAGGTGGTGGTGGTCGCATTTCTTCCAGGTCTCATTAGTTTAGAATTTAATACTTGGAACCACTGAGTTTTTCATTGTCTCGGCAGCTTGTTGAGGTAATGCCGAGTTCTCTGCTGGGGTAGTGATTTCTGCTAGGATATCTGTGGCATGATCATTTGATTCATCATCCAAATCCTCTTTGTCTTCTTCTTGTTCTACTGGTGGGACTTTTTCTGCTCAGTTTCCTACTTTGTCCTTAAGTTATAGACCACTCCTAGTAGTAATTGCTTCGCACTTTTCATGGTCCATTACCTTAGCAAATTCAGTATTGCTAGGTACTCCTCCTTGTGGTCTAGTGTTAATATTTTGAGCAAACTGCCCAACCTGGGTTTCCAGTGCTTTGATAGCTGCCTCTTGGTTCTACAACCTCATCTCAGTTCTATTTATGAATGCATTTGTTCTTTTGATGAAGTTGCTATTCTCTGCCATGTATGATTCTGTTTTCATCATAAAGGCTTTAATAGAATTTTCTAGCGAATTTATAGGTTGTTGTTGATGCATCTGCTGCAACGGCATTGGTTGATGTACCTGCTACTGCAACAGATATTGTATTTGTATCGGTTGCTGGAAACCTGGGGGTTGAGTAGTTGGATTCAAGAAATTGTTGGGATTACTCCATGAAAAGTTTAGATGCCTCTTCCATGATGGGTTGTATGTGTTAGACATCATATTGTTTCGGTTGTAGTTTCCAACATATAGGTTAGACTCTTGGTTCTACATGCATTCAGAAGAATTATGGTTACCTCCACATAAATTGCAAAAAGAATCTATAGCCTTAACCTCATGGGTATTGTGCTGTAATTGCATATTTTGCATCATCTTAGTAAGAGAGACCAATTGTGCTGCCACTAAATTTGATGTTTCCAATTCATTCACTGTAGCTTGACATCTTACTCCTCCTCGCTTAGATGTAGGGAATTGAAAATCGTTTTTTGTAAGTTTGTTCAAGATTTCAATAGCTTCCTCAGGTGCTTTATCAAGGAGTGTTCCATTGGCAGAAGCATCTAACATCATCCTTATTGGGGCATTAGTGGTATTGTAAAACATGGTCACTTGTGTCCATAAGGGAAATCCATATAAAGGACACTTGTACAGTAACTCTCTATAGCGCTCTCATGCCTTATACATAGGTTCATCATCTGCCTGTCGAAAAAAAGTAATTTCATTACGAATTCGATCATATAAATTTGTAGGATTAAAATGTGTAATGAAATCACGGTATAATTCACTCCAAGATCCTATTGATCCTGCTGGAATGCTATTTAACCAGGTTTTTGCCCTATCCCTCAGTGAATAGGGGAATAGTTTCAATCTCAAGACATCTTCATGGACTCCTTGGATTTTGAAAGAGTTACAGATCTCCATGAATAACTTAAGATGTTGCTTGACATCTTCTGTCATAGACCCACCAAAATGTCCAATAGTGTTGAGCATATTGAACATGACAGGTTTCAGTTCAAAGTGGGTTGCTTCTATTTCTAGTGTAACCACTCCAGGATTTAACCCATTTAAATCTTCTTCTAGAAAGTCCTTGACAGTGAGCTGCCGCAACATTGGTCGCGGCGGAAGGCCTCCATTGCCGGAAGGTAAGTTTTGATCTCCTTGATTGACTGCCATAGCTCCTTGGATTTGTCTCCTCGACCTTTGATGCGTACGTTCGATATCTAGATCTAACTCGTATAAAGGATTGGTTGGGTTGGCCCTGGTCATACACCAAAAACAAACCAAAGTAAAATAAAAATTAAAATTAAAAAGCAAGAAAATAAAGAAAACAAAATTTAGTTGTCAATCCCCGACAATGGTGCTAAAAACTTGTTACGTGTCAAAAATGCGCAAATTGTGCAAGTGAACACGTCGCATGTAATAAAGTTATAAGTATATCAGATATCGTCTCCACAAGGATTGGTCTACTTAATATGCCTTCTTCTGTCTTCTTGTTTTGTAGAAGGAATAAAATGAAGAACACAAGTAATTTTGGGGTTGAGTGAACTAAATAACGAAAACTAAATAATGGGAGAATAAACAAATAAAGAAAGTGGTCAGGACCCAGTTGTGTTGTATAGTAGATTCAAGTGACTTGTTTCTGTCTAATGCAATCGCACAACACTACCTCGGCAGTACTGCAGATTACTACCTCGACAGCGATGATGCTCGTCCGCCGCGGCAATCCTTTGCTCTTAGGTGGACTTTATCAAAGTTCGGCAAAGTATCCTTTAATGACTCCGCTTATCCCTAAGTCAAAGTACTGTTGATGACCAGTCCTTGATCATACCTCCCGACGTGAATCAATTATAATCATCAACCAATTCCATACTTCTTTTAGCCGCTGAAACTTTAACCTATCCCTAGATCGAGCTAGTGTTTCCCAATTGAAACACCGTACTTATTCCTTTCATGAATCTAACTCTCCCGATATTAGATAAATAGATTACTCGCAAACTTCTCTCCCGAGCTTGAATGTAAGAACAATGAATGGCAAAGAATAAGCAAACCTTGATATTTTATTGCATTGAAACAAGAAACAAAGTTCAATCTCGTCTCACTAATACTCTACAACTTTCACCTAAGCCTAAAGAAACTTAAGGTGTGTTTTTGGTTGTGGTACAAAACCTTGGTTTGGGATCAAACCAAGGTTTGAGAAGTGATTTGTAAAAGCCAAAAAAAATAGCTTTTCCAAAAGCTAGGTTTGAGAAGTGATTTTGGGAAAAAGACAAAAAGAATTACTCTCAAAAGCTATTCCCTTATTTGGTGTTTTTGGTTGCTTTTAGTAAAAGCTGGTTTGAAAAGTTGGTTTGAAAAGCCAAACTCAACCAAAAACAAAGCCTTAGAACATAATTAAAAAAAAAAAGAAAACTCCTAAGATGAAGTCGGCTCTCTATTATGTTAGGTCTATGTATATATATCCTTCTCTCCTTGGATGACTATGGCTTATATAGGCTTGGCCTAAGGCAAACCTTTCCTAAATAGGAATACAACTTGGAGTAGGACACAAGTCAAGTACATAAATAAAATATTTCCAAGTTTATTCCAACTAGGATGTTTTTCCCACGTGGCCTTTTTCTTAGGTTTTCCATGTGCTATCCAGCTCCGATCCATGTGCTGCTTGTCCAAAAATGTCCAGCTCATTTTTATCTTCAGCTCGCCTACAATATCGCTTCTTGTCTTTCAGTTGCTGCCTCGGCATCAGGTCCTGTCTCAGCCTCATTTTTATCCAAGTACGTGTAGATTTAGTGATTATTATCCATGAAAGGTGTAAAAAGTGATAGTGAGTTGAGCATTTATCATTTGGCTATGTATGGTCTATGGTTTGAATCAATCTTTAAGGAACATGCCTATAGGTTTCGTGGAATTTTTTATGACTATGAATGAGTGTTTGAAATGCTTAATGTGTCTAGGAATTGTGCATTTAGTTGCTAAGGATCTTTGGTTATGCTTGGATGGGGTTAAACCAACTTAAATTGCCAAAACTGGTGTTCTGTGATGCGTGTTGAATATGCGTAATTGGAGTGCAAGTTTACACGTCAAGTAATAAGTGATAAGTATTATCGAGTTATCGTCTCCTCAGGGATTGATGTACTTAATATGTTTCCTTTGATCTTCTTGCCCTGTAAAACAAAAGTAAAAATACAAATAAGTTTGAGTATTGATTAAACTAAATAGACTAAACTAAATAAAGTGAGGTCAAAATTGAGAAAGATGGTAGGATCCAGTTGTGTTGTATAGTGGATTTGATCGATCTGTTTTTTTCTAATGTAATTGTATTGCACTGCCTCGGCGGTACTGTAGATACTGTCTTCAGCAGCGACAATATTCTCTGTCGTGACAATCCCTTGCTCTTGGGCAGATTTACCAAAGTTCGGCAAAGTGTCCTTGAATGGCTCCGTTTATCCCTAAGTCGAAACACTGTTGAAGGTCAGTCCTTGATGCTATCTCTCGGCGTTAATCAATTGTAACCAACAACCAATCTCACACTTTTTTTAGTCGCTGAAACTCTAACCTATTCCTAGGCCGAGTTAGTATCCTCTAACCAAGTCGAATACCTCACTTACTCCTTTTTTGAGTCTAACTCTCCCTAGTCTAGACAAATAGATTACTTACGAACTTTCCTCCCGGACTTGGATGCAAGAGCAAAGAATGGCAAAGAGTAAGCAAACTTTGATATTTTATTGCATAAAAACAAGAAACAAGATACAATCTCCTCTCACAAATACTCGACAACCTTCACCAAAACCCTAAGAAAACTTAGAACATGATGGAAAGAATTTTTCCAAAGGTAAAAACTCTCTCAAAATTCGACTCTCAAGGTCCTCTTCTAATCCCTAGGACGGCTATGCCTTATATAAGCTTGGCCTAAGGCAAACCTTTCCTAATTAGAGTATAACTTGGAGTAGGGAACAAGTTATGTACATAGGGTAAATATTTCCAAGTTTAATCTTCTAGAAGGTTTCTTTTCCGCATGGCCTTGTCCTTGGGCTTTTCTTGTGTTGTTCAGCTTCGATCCTTGGTCTTCTTTTCAACAATCTTCTCCTCATTTTTCTCCTTCAATTGCCAGCCATATTGCTTTTTATCCTCTGCTGCCTTGGCATCAGGTCCTGCCTCGGCCTCGTTCTGCTGCCTCGGCAATACTTGTTCCTGCACAGATATGAAAATACAGTAAAGTATGCATTTTCTACAAATATTATCTTCAATGGTATAATCCCTAAATATATCATATATAGTACATGCATTGGTTCAAGTAGGTGTAGATTTGATGATAAGTGCCCATGAAAAGAATAGAAAGTGATGGTGAGTTGAGCACTTATCATTTTGTACCCAGTGGGATCAAAACACTCTGTGATGGTATCGATACCCCCAAGGCAAAATTGGGTGGCATCGAATCATGGTTCGATGCTTTAACCTCACTAGACGCCCGAGTATCGATACTGTCAAGGGAAGTATCAATAACCCTGATCTTTGGTAGGTAATATGATTACTGCCACGTCACGGTATCAATACAGGGCTTGGCTATATCGATACCCCTGACTAGATAATGAGCTTTAGGTGTCGAAATTATATGTTAGTCCCGGATATCTTTCTTTGTTCAATTACGGTAGTTACAACTGTTATTTTGAGATGAAATTTCATATGGATGCATAAAGTTGACTTAATTTCAAGTTGGCTAATTTAATTTGGACGAAGTCCTTAGAATTTGGAATATTTACATTTTGGTCCCTAATTAGTGAAGTATATAATTGATGATGTTAGAATACTCCGTTTGGTTTAAAATTTATCATGAGTGTTGTTTGTATGTTTAATTGAAATTTTATGGAATTAATTTCTATCTTGACAATAGAATTTATGAGATTTATGTTTTAGTCCCTAAATCTTGTAATGACAATTAAATGAGTTGCAGACATCGTTTTGAGTTGAGATTTGATATGCAAGCATGTAACAGACTTAATTAGAGATTAGTAATACTAATTTAATTTTTGGATACTTAAATTTGGGAAATTTACAAATTTGGTCCTTTTACTTAAATGCTCAAATTAAGACTCGTTTCTCTTTCGTATTTGTTACCATTAGACACAAGCTATGTACGAACATGTAGGACTTAAGTGAATCATTTAGATTAGATAAAAGAAAAAAATAGGATCGTTTATCGGGTTAAACCTTTACGATTTTAGTTAGGTATTTCCCGTATAATCCGTTAGTGTCATTTTCGTCTAGACCGGGCTAAGAGGGTTATATGAAATAGTTTTCTTTGTTAATAAATCTATATCTGTGGAAAAAGGATTAGTATGTAAAACATGTCAATTGGGCAAGAGCCATGCTCTACCCTATCATTCCTCTACTATATGTTATCAAACACCTTTTGAACTTGTTGAAATTGACCTCTAGGGTCCTGTTGTTGTTCAATCGAATGGATTTTTATATTACATATCTTTTGTTGATGTCACAACTTATTATTGTTGGATATTTTTGCTCAAATCAAAATCTGAAACATCCACTGCATTTGCTATGTTTCATGCTCTTGTTCAAACTCAGCACAATGCCAACATCAAGGCAATTCAAATCGATGGAGGTAGTGAGTTTCATTTTCTTCACAGTATATTGGCCAAACATGGCATCCAATACAGGATCACATGTCCCTATTCTTCTCAATAAAATGGCATTGTTGAATGCAAACATCGACATATTATTGAGATGGCATTATCTTTACTGGCACAAGCCTTCATGTCTCTCAAATTCTGGGCATATGTTGTCTTAACTTCATTTGTTCTAATCAACAGGCTACCTACCAGAAGATTGGGCAATCTCTCCCCCTATCAACTTCTTCATGGTCACGCTCTTAACTACAACTTCCTCAAGGTCTTTGGTTGTGACTGCTTTTCATACACCAGGCCATTCAACTCACATAAACTAGAGTTTCGTTCTAAACCTTGCCTTTTTCTCAGCTATTCTCCCAAATATCAGGGTTATCACTGTGTTAACAACAATGGAAAGATATTTGTCTCTCATAATGTGTTCAACGAACACATTTTTTCTTGCGCTACTTCCTCGATGAACCATGTGGAACCAAGAAAACAGAATTTATCTATGGCAGTACCACTCATGCCTACAGAAAATTCCACTAGGGATGCCCCTACTGAACCATTTCCCTCACCTAGGCTTTCAGTGCCTGATGTTCTTCCAAGAGACTCTCATACTGCATCAACTGACACTATGCTTGATTCTCCTCTTCCAGAGCCTTGCGTTGCACCTGTTTCTCCTATAGTAGCACCAAGTGTATCTCCTGATCAGTCACGTCTTTCTGATCCTACACTTACAACTGACTTACCTGCTCAAAATGTTCACCCTATGGTAACTCGTAGCAAACTTGGTATTTTTAAACCAAAACTTTATCACGCTGAATATGTTGCCACTCCTTCAAATATTTATGAGGCTCTTCAACATCCTGAATAGGCCAAGGCAATACATTCTTAGTACGATGCGCTTCAAAGTAACAATACTTGGGAACTCACTCCTTTACCCCTGGCAAGAAGGCCATAGGTTGTAAATGGCTATTCAGAGTCAAATACAAATCTGATGGCTCCTTTGATTGCCTCAAAGCTCGATTAGTGGCTAAAGGGTTTACTCAGGTCCCTGACCAAGATTTTATGGACACATTTAGTTCTGTGGTAAGGTTCTTTACTGTCAACGTAATCTTCTCTCTTGTTGTTACGTATCAGTGAAAAATTCATCAAATTGATATCAACAATGCATTCTTGAAAGGAGATCTCTTTGAAACTGTATATATGCATCAACTTGTTGGGTTTATCTCATCTAGTGCACAAGGCCTAACCTTGGTCTGCAGACTTCGAAAAGCTTTATATGGACTTAGGCAAGCGCCACGCAACTGGTTCCTTAAGTTAAAGGCTTTCTCAGCAACTTGGGATTTTAGTCATCTTCAGTAGATACTTCACTCTTCACTTTACAAGATAAGTCTACTCAAATATATATTGTCTTTTATGTAGATGACATACTCATCACAGGTAACTCTAAAGATCACATTCAATTGATCATTACTAAATTACGTGATCAATTTTCTCTGAAAAATCTTGGTCATGTACACTTCTTTCTTGGGGTTGAAGTTCACACTTTGCGGCAAGGCTTATTCTTATCTCAAAAATAATATATTCTTAACTTACTTCAACAAACAACTTTCATCTCTTCTCAACCTACATATACATCAATGGTTTTCTATCTTAAAATCAGCAAACATGATGGTCTTCCTCTTCCCAATCCTCAAGAATATCGCAGTGTGATTAGCGCACTCCAATATGCTTGTCACACACGCCCCGATATTTCCTATGATGTAAACAAAATGGCCCAATATATGCATCAACCTTCTGATGCTCACTGGCACCTAGTTCAACGTATCCTTCGATACCTACACAGCATTGTTGATTATGGTATTTGGTTTGCGTCTCAATCTGCTGACTCCTTATCTATTTTAGCCTTCTCTTATGCTGATTGAGGGAGTGATATTGATGACAGAAGGTCCATATCTTGTTATTTCATCACTTTGGGAACACACCATTTCTTGGAGCTCCAAGAAACAATGAGCCGTATCACGCTCCACTGTAGAAGCCGAATATCACAGTCTTGCAGATGCCACTGCTGAATTCAATTGGGTCCAATTCAACAGGTTGAATGAATTTCATGTTCCACTTGTTGACACACCCATCATTTGGTGCGATAACTCCAGAACAATCCACATGACGGCTAATCCAGTACTACATGTTAAAACAAAACATGTTGACCTCGGCCTACATTTTGTTCAGGAAAAGGTCGTTGCTGGTCAACTTCAAATCAACTACATTTCTGCTAAATTTCAAGCTGCGGATGTCCTCACCAAACCAGTTCTTACTCAGTTATACGAGGCTTATAGAACACAACTTGTTGTCTATGATCTGAAGAATCTCTGAGAAAAGAATATCGAGAAAATGTTGAACCAAAATGGACAGCTCATAATGAGCTGTCCCACTGAGCTGGAGGATGCTGAGCTGGATAACAGAAACCGTTCCAAGAATACAGAAAAATAGGCGGTTTGGTTTTCGTGTCAGAAAAATTAAAAAATCCTAGATTTTTCTCTATATATTCAAGCTTCTTGTAAATGACTATTCATGCCTTTTGAAAATAATACTATCATCTTTTCTTCACCATTGTTTTATGTTTAACAATATCTAAAAAAGTGTTTACAGGTGTAGAGAGGGAAAAAAATTTTAAATTAATGATTATATTTTAGATAGATCGATATTGAATATTAATAATATTAAATATTATTAAATTAGTAATAAAAATTAAAATTTTAAATAATTAATTTAATTTAATTTTTATTTTAAATAATTTGTAATTATTTATTGATTGTTTGATATTTTTAATCTTTATTAGTATTTAATCATACTCAATATTAATGATATTTAGTGGTATTCAACGTATATTATAAAATTTTTCTTATATTTCATAATTATTTTTTTAATTTTTAGTTAAATTAAATTTTAAATTTAATTATTAATTTTATGATATTATTGTCATATAATTATACATGATATATATTTTTATTTTTATTTTTATTATACATAATATACATACATTATAAAATTTAAAATATTTAACTTAAACATAAAAAATTGGTTCACTAAATAAATAAATAAAACTTTGAGTTATTAACTTTTTATTTTACAAACTTTTTGAAATTGAGTTTATTCAAGATAATTTTTCATGTTTAATCAAGTAAAAAAATGTCTCCCTCGCCCTCATTGTATATCAATCGATTTATTGCAACGATGAAAAAAAATGACAATGTTTTTTATTTATTTTATTTAAATATTATAAAACTATTTAAAAATGCCAAAATACCCCTATAATAACATTGATTATTATATTAAATTAATGTTTGAATCATTTTCAACTGATTAAGATGTAATCTCGATAAGAGAATACTACGAAGTCTAGATAATTCTCAAAAACGAACGACGTGAGATTCTTGACAGGCAACGTTAATGCTTTCGTATTAGAAGTAAAAGTATTCGATCAAATCGAATCAAAAAATTTTAAATTATTCGAATTGATGAGTCATATTTTACCAATCAAATTTTATTTGTAATTTTTTGATTCAAGTCAAATTTAAAAAATTCAAATCAAGTTGAATCAAATTTTTGAGTTTCTATAAATATTTAATTGAATTGTTATCATATTATAATACGATTTGATTTTAATTTAAACGATTTTCTTTATTCAAATATGATATATATATATATATATATATATCTTCATATTTTTCACATGTACGCAATATTTATTTATATTTTTATATATCAATATACATATATATCATAAAAAATAGAGAGACTCATCTCAAACTTAAAAACAAATCCTTTAATTATTAAAAATTTTGAGTTATTCGAATTATTTTACAACTCGAACTTTATTTAAATTTTTTCAAGTCGAATCCAAACGAGTCAAGTATTTTCGCTTTAAGTCAAGTCAAATTATTTTGTTTTTTCGAATCAAATCTAATTTTGCTCACTCAACAAGTTCCGACTTCAAAATCCTGTAGGATATAGAATTGGGAGATTTAAAGGGCAGTGGATAACCTGAGGCTTTCGCTGCAACGCCTTCTGCACTGTGATGCCTTGCCTGAAAAATAAAAGAGACATTGTATAGGAAAATAACAGTACACATGTTACTCGGACTCTTCATTTTTCTTTCAAGTCGACACTTGTATCGAACACTCGTATCGAACACATGAATAGATCATCCAACTACATGGAAAACCTTAGAAAAATCCAACCATATCTCAGTACGAATAACATAGCAGTAAGCAACTTAAAAATGCACACAAGACTAGAACAAGGTATTACCTCTGGTAATGCAGAACTATCGGAACAAGGCAGATGCCATGGCACTCGATCTGAGGGATACAATCGTGATCCGAAAATCCAACACAGAAATTTTACCACAAACCATTTTTTTGACACGGTTCCTGACATTATTGAAGTGGGAACCTGCAAATTCAAGTAAAACATCCGAAGCTAAAAATACCTGCTCGAATTTCAACATCTTCACCTCTTAGCCTTCGTGAAAAACACTTGAGGGGAAATTACCATGTCTGTATAACTTTCCACTGCAGCTACAGTAGAAAAGTGAAAATAAAGACACAAACCAGGAAATCAGGAAATAAAATCCTATACGATTATGTTTACTACTAAATTGCACCAAAAAAAAACTAATTTTATTCGGAATGTAAATGTATGTACAATGCTCTCAGATCTGTAAACGCTACAGCCAGAGTGCAGTGTTGCTAAGATATAATTGCTAAGACATACAAACTTGAAGGAACAAAAAGGATCTTTACAGCCGAAGTTGCCAACTTGAGAGAAAAATTTCAAGACGTCCAAACGGTTCAACTCGAAAGTCAACTTGGGGATGAGTCTACAAAGAATCTATTGTAACCTAATTGTGGACCGGACAGCCAAACCACTATCCATGTAATGTCATTTCTTGATCACAGTGATTATGCTTTTGTTTTAAAAAATCAGTATATAATGAACAAGACTATACAAAGAAAGCAACTCAAACCATCATATTCAAGTCGGAAAGATCATCCATGGGGATTTCAAGTCCCATGAAGTCGTGATCTTGTAACCCATCATCGTCGATGTTCAACCACGAACCCAAATCTTGTCCTGCTAGTTGCAAGTCATCCAATACATCCAGGCCAAAATCATCTTTTTCTTTGGCATTATTATTGGTGGTTATCTCGCTCGACTTTGATACAGAAGTTGAGGTTTTGGGTTGCTCAGACATCTTGCCGAGAAGGCCATTTACAGAAACAGATAGCTGAGTTGTTTTCTGCTTAGGTTTTGTTTTTGATTTCCTTTCCCCCTTTTCATTGGATACAGGTCGACCAATCTTATTAGTTCCATTTCTAGATAAAGCCTCTCTACCATGTCCGTTTCCTACTCTGTCTCTCTCACTCCTGTTTCCTTTTGTACTACTCGAACTTCCAATACCTGGCTGGACACTAGAAGTGCCACCAATCACGTCTTCCAGCAATAACTCTCTCCTTTTTACCCTGTTAGACCACGAGTCATCTTTAACAATAGTTTGATCGGATGACTGATTTGTGGGTGGAAGCAGATCAGAAGAACTAACAGCACAGCTATCCCCATTTTGACCTGCCAGCAGTGACAATCCGCGGCTAAATTGAACCATAATATCAAAAGAAAAAATGAAGAGGGAGAAAATTCAACAGAATGCAAAAAAATATCATCAAGAACATTTTGCAGATGATTAAATCACATGGGATAAAATATATACGCACAGCTACGCGTGAGAATTCTAAGTGTGTAGTCTCTCCATAGGCATCAAGTCCATACCTGAGGTTCTAGCTTCCAGAAAGCGGGTGGAACTTCTGGCGCATGGCTTTCCAGATTCACTATCTGTAGGTGTATCTACTGACTGTGAACCATTTAGTCGGGAAGACCCAGAAAGAAACATTTCTCTAAGCATGGGCTCATCAAAGCAGTTTGTGCCAGTATCTTCAAATTTATGATATCGGTCTAATGTCCGTTTGACAAATGCTAAGGCAGATTGCTTGGCTATTTTGTTACTGGAACTCTTTCCGCAAGTTGCACTAGGACCCCAACAACTCTATTAAAAGATTACGAATAGATCATCAAAACAGAATTCCAGCATCATATCATAATATGTCAGCATCTGGTAAGATAAGTAATGGGTAAATAAGTAGTTTGACTTGTAGATGATTAAAAAATCTCAAGGGAAATGAAAGCTGTAACACACAGAGAGGGAACAAGCAGATTTATCCACCTTTAAACTAAGCTCAGGAGGAAACTAGCAAAGCAAACTCAAATTTCAAGACAATGTCCCATTTACAATATCAAAATTGCAACAAAAAGAAAAGTACCTGTTATTTATCCACCTTTAGACATTTTTCATTTACGAAGGTTAAGAGAGAGAAAAGAATGCAAGAGGTGTTAGATAAAAAGCTCGTTGGCCACAGTCTTCAAAGGCCTTAAAAGACTCTCCACTATATAAAACCCGTAGACTCAAAACTGAAAAATAATTAATTCTTGGGAACATCAAAGAGCACACACCTAAGCATATGTACCAGGAAGGGGAAGGACAAAGTTTCCTGCCTCAAATTAGGCAACATATAACAACATTATGATCATATAAGCTCTCGAGGAGAACTGCAGAAGCACTATCCAGTTGGACCTTAGTGAGCAAGCAAAGACTGGACCTACATTGAGATGTTGTCTCTTGACTGTCTGAACAACACAAGGAGTTTGAACTACCAGAAGCAGGTAGTTCTCTCCTGCGACATCGAAGATTTTCACCAACTTTGGTGCTTTCTTTTATATTTGGGCCCGTTAGTTAAATTAAAATATAGGAAACAGAGTTTAATAGTCTTTGTTGCTTACTTTATTGTTTAGCCGAAAGGCTTAATATATAGACTCTTGTAAAGGAGTTTTACAAGGAATATAAGACCTAAATAAAATAGGTCTCTAATCTCTTAATGAGATCAAAGATTTAAAAGACTAAAAGACTAAAACTCCTAAAGATTAGGAGTTTATCCTAATCGTTAAAATTCCTATTTAATAGGAACTCATCCTAATATAAATAATATCTTTATAACTAACACTCCCCCTCAAACTGGCGTATATATGTTTTATATACCCAGTTTGAATGAAAGTTCATCAAAAGTGACTCTGAAGAGCTTTGGTGAAGATGCCAATTGCTTCTTAGTAAACACATATTGTAGGTTTGCCACTCCACTATTGACTTTCTCATGTATAAAGTGTCGATCTATCTCAATGTGTTTCGTTCTATCATGTTGAACCGGGTTCTTGACTATGCTCATAGCCGATTGACTATCACTAAAAATCTCAAAACCTTTGTCACCATCCAATTCTAACCCTGTAAGTAGTTTTTTGATCCATTTTCCTTCACAAATTTCGAGTGCCATAGCTCTGAATTCTGACTCGGCACTACTTCGAGAGACCATAGCTTGTTTCTTGCTTCTCCATGTTACAAGATTTCCCCAAACATAGGAACAATAGCCACTGGCTGATCTTCTATCTGTTAATTCACCTGCCCAACTAGCATCAGTATAGATCTTCACAGTTCTATCTTGGTTTTTTCTGAATATAAGTCCAGCTCCAGGTGTAAACTCCAAGAATCTGAGAATTTTGTTCACTGCCTCGATGTGTTCTTCTCTAGGATCACTCATATGTTGACTGACTACATTAACAGAATATGCAATATTTGGTCTGGTGAGTGAAAGATAAATCAGTTTACCCACTAACCTTTGATAGGTTTCCTTGTTTGTTGGATTCCCATTCCCTTCCTTGTTGAATTTCAAGTTTGGATCCATAAAAGTCTCAATTGGTTTGCAGCCTAATACACATGTCTCGACAAGAAGATCTAAAACATATTTTCTTTGATTGATTACCAACCCTTCTTTTGATCTAGCAACTTCCATATCTAGGAAATACCTCATGTTTCCTAGATCCTTAGCTTCAAAATCTTTTGCTAGGTTCACCTTCAATTTTTCTATCTCTTCTTCATTATTTCCAGTGATAATGATGCCATCTACATATACAATCAACAAAGTAATTTTACCATTTGATTCGATTCTCTTGAAAAGAGTGTGGTCTGCATGACTTTGTTTGAACCCTTCTTGTATCATTGTCTTGGCAAATCTGTCGAACCATGCTCGGGGTGATTGCTTTAAACCATATAAGGATTTCTTTAATTTGTAGACAGTGTTCTTAGAGAATCTCCCTTCTAATCCTGGTGGTACCTCCATGTAAACATCTTCCTCAAGACTCCCATTTAAAAAAGCATTTTTATTGTCCAACTGATGTAATTTACAGTCCATATCGACAGCCACTGATAACAATATCTAAATAGTGTTCAGTTTTGCAACTAGAGCAAATGTTTCTTGATAGTCAATCCCATAAGTTTAAGAGAACCCTTTAGCAACCAGCCTTGTCTTGTACCTTTCTATACTCCCATCTTAATTGTATTTGATGGTGAATATCCATCTACACCCAACAACCTTTTTTCCATCTGGTAATTCTGTCAAGTTTCAGGTACTACTCTTTTGTAAAGCCCTTATCTCATCTTCCATTGTTTTTCTCCATTCTAGATTTTGAAGTGCTTCTGTCACATTCTTGGGTATTTTTTCATCGTCAATGCTGGCAGTAAAGGCCCTGAAAGTAGGCTGCAACTTTCCATATGCAACATACTTACTTATTGGATGTGCTGTACATTTTCGAACTCCTTTTTTAATGGCAATCGGAAAATCATCAAGATCAATTGTTACATTCTCCTGAGAGTCTTTATTTCCTTCTGTTTCAGCATCATTCCCTTCAGGTTCAGTAACAGGAGTCAAGTCTAGTTCTTGGCTAATGCTAGGATGATCTGTAATGGCTTTCTTCCTTCTTGAATAAACTTGAAGTTGAGGTGTCATGGTTCAAGACCATTGTTAGGTTGTTTTTTCGAAGTGGGAGGACTAGGTTGTTGAGGTAAAGGAAAGGTAGAATCATCAGTCCCATTATTTTCATTGGAAACTTGAGTTTTGGATTGAGGAAGGACAGTAAGAGGTATTGGTTGAATAGGTTGTACTGGCAGAAAATTCTGCATAGGAGAATTCGATATTTGAACCTGCTGAAATTCACTAGAACTCTCCCCCTGGATTTCAGCCTTGGAAAAATAGGATGTATCTTTAAAAAGGTTACATCAAAAGAAACAAATGTTTTCTTTGTGAATGGGGAATAACATTTGTATCCTTTTTGACTTGAAGAATATCTAATAAAGACGTTTAATGGATTTAGGATCTAATTTGCTTCTATGATGCTGATGAATATGGACAAAAGCAGTACACCCAAAAACACGTGGAGAAAGTCTGAAATTTAAAGGTTTAAAGTGAGGAAAGCGAGTAAGAAGAATTTCATTAGGAATTTTGAACCCCAAAACTTTGCTTGGTATCCTATTGGTTAGGTAGGTGGTTGTAAGAATGGCTTTCCCTAAAGATACTTGGGTGCACAAGCAAAAAATAGTAAAGACCTTGTAACTTATAGAATGTGTCGATTTTTTCTTTCTGCTGCCCCATTTGTTGGGGAGTATTTACACATGAAGTAAGATGGACAATACTTTTTTCTTGAAAGAAAGATCTTAGAGAGGTACTAAAATACTCACTTTCATTGTCACTCAGGATTTTTATTTGTGTTTCGAATTGGGTTGCAGTTTTGTGATAGAAGTCTCGAAAGATATTTTTAACTTCAGACTTTTCACTCATGAGGTAGACCCGTGTGGTTCGAGAGTAGTCATCAATGAAGGAGATGAACCATTTAAATCCAGATATAGTTTTGACAGAGGAGGGACCCCAGATGTCACTGTGAATAATGGAAAATAGTGTTGTGGGTTCATATTTAACTGGACAATAACATTTGCGAGAATGTTTGGCAAGTTGACAAAATTCACAAGAAGATGAAAATGAATTTTTATTGACAAATAAATGTGGTAACATCTTAGACAAATAAAAGAAATTTGGATGTCCTAATCTATAGTGCTATAACATAATCTCATTTGTACTAAGAGTGGAAAGAAAAGCTTGGTTCCTAAATTGAGTGGGAAGGGTAAGATGAGGAGAGATATATCCTTCAAGTATATGTAAGCCCTTGTATAGTCTAACATTGGCAATCACCATCCTCAATTCTTGTTCGTGAAAGATACAACCATCATTGCCAAAAAGAACATTACAATTGGATTCTTATGCAAGTTTTGGGACATAAAGAACATTATGGAGAATTAAATTTTTGTTTAAGGTAACAGAACCAGTCCCTTTGACATGGGTAAGAGTACCATCTGCTATTCGAATAGATGCTAGAATGTAGACAGCACTATAATCTTTCAACAGAGTAAGATCTCCTGTCATGTGGTCTGATGCCCCTGAGTCTTCTATCCATTGAACAGAAGAGTGAGATAAAAGGGTACCTGCAGTGGCAGCATGAGTAATGTTTGAAGGTTGAGGTGTCATATTGCTTGTAATTTGCTCCTTGCTAAAGCCACTCAATGATTCTTCTTAGGTAGCCACATTAGCTTCCTTCTGAACTTTAGATCGAGTGGATTTCCACTCAGGGGGCTTCCTATGTAACTTTCAGCATTGGTCTTTCATATGGCCAAGTTTTTTACAATGTTCACACCAAGGTCGATTTCTTCTTTGGTGGTTCTTAGGGGTGAAACTTGTGACAAGAGATGAAGCATCCAGTGGAGTAGTTGTCGGTACCATCAAAGTTCTTCTACTGTCTTTTCTCCTGACCTCTGAAAAAACCTCTCGTACCATAAGAGGAGTTTGGTTGCTAGAATTCTTCCCTTATTCCATCGAATTCTGGATTCAATCCAAATAAAAATTGAAATATTCTCCTTTGATTCTTCTGTTGGCCATAAAATAAAGTGTCTTCCTGACACTTTCACTCGTTTTTTTCATATAAATCAAGTTGTTGCCAATACTTGTTGAGAAGACCAAAGTATTGAACCACCGTAAGGTCTCCTTGTCGAAGATCTTTAATGAGATTCTCCACTCGAAAGAGTTCCGAAGTATTATCAGCATTCGAATAGGTATCTCTTGCTGCATTCCATATTTTTGTTGTTGTATATAACATAAAATTTTCTCCTACTTCAGGAATCATGGAGTTAATTAACCATGACATGATCATGGTATTTTCACTCAACCATATACTGTAACGTGGATCTGTTGTCTTTGGAATCAGAATGGAGTCAAAAAGATAAGCACTCTTCCTCCTTCCAGTGATGTAAATCCTCACAGACTGAGACCATGGAAGATAGTTGTTTCCAATTTGTATGAGGTTATCGAAGACAAGGATGAATCAGATATCGTAAAATCTGATTGAAAAGAATTATTCTGAGAGCTAATCTCAGAGGATAAGGGTTCTAGATTAGTCATGAAGAGAAGACTAATCGATGGGAAAAGAAAATATAATTTCGAAACTAAGAAAAATCAGATTCAGGATCGCTCTTAACCTGATACCTTGTAGAAAACAAAGTTTAATAGTCTTTGTTGCTTACTTTATTGCTTAGCCAAAAGGCTTAATATATAGACTCTTGTAAAAGAGTTTTACAAGGAATATAAGACCTAAATAAAATAGGTCTCTAATCTCTTAATGAGATCAGAGGTTTAAAAGACTAAAAGACTAAAACTCCTAGAGATTAGGAGTTTATCCTAATCGTTAGAATTCCTACTTAATAGGAACTCATCCTAATATAAATAATATCTTTATAACTAACATAAATATTGTCATCCTGTCCAGTTGAACCTGTTCATTTTCATTGTTATGCTAGTTTTGGTCCACGCAGTCAATTAATTCCTTGAAAACCTGACTTTCCCTCTAGAGTAGAGCTTAATTTCTACGGTCTCATGTTGAAGGGTTTACCTAAATTAATTTGGCAAAACAGACTTGGTTCTGGGCACCCAAGAATTTAAACATTTCGTGTATGGGGGTGTGCAAATGAAAATCAAAACAAAAAGAGCATTAAGAGAATTACCATGTACTTTTCATAAGCCATTGTGACAAGTTTGTCAAGAGCTTGTTGTTCGAATTCCCTATATGAAAACAATATGTTCAGATGCACACAAGGTACCAAAGAATTCTAAGTTAAACCGCAAATGCATACAAAACTACATGAGAAGAAAGGGTAAAACAGTACTTCTCCTGAATTGTTCTTGTTTCTGAGGCAGCTTTCAATAGTTTATCAACTAAACCTTTCTTCTTTGAAACCTATTGCATTCACAACAAGATTACAAATTGAACTTCTCAGACCAACAATAAGTAGACTAACATGAGTAAGAAGGGTAGAGCTTGTAGAATATCCAATGGAAGTTATCATGAGGCAGAAGAGTGAAAACAATAATGCGAGGAAAAGAAAAAGAAGCTTCAATATTTCCATCAATAAAGTACCTGTTCCTTGTGCTTTTCCTCTAGCTTAATAATGTCCTCAAGGATTGCAACATCCCCCATATGTGCTACGTCAGGCTGAAAACAGTGAAAATATATAAAGTTAAATACATTAACAACCTTAATGATAAGGCAAAAACAGAAGATCTAGGTAGACACAGGCATCTATAGCAAACCACAGCAGAGCTATAAAAGGGGGAAATGCCCTTCAAGATAATAAGAGAGGATATCCATGAACCATTGGACGACCAACTATTCAAATAACATAGAAGCGCAGATCAGACTGCTAGATCATGATAAATATTGATTTATAAACAACATAGAGAAAGGGAGAGAGTTGTCAGCTGCATATTTCATAATATTTTGTGAAAAATACAGACAATGCAGCAATTAATATAAATATTCATGTAGAAGTAGACCAACCGGTGGTTCTAAGAAAATCCCAATACTTTGCACTTCCAAAATGAGTTTCTCGTTTATCTTCATACTCTCATACTGGAATTTTGAACAGAACATTCCAGGCATCGGTTGGTCTGGAAAATTGCCATTCTGGGAATGACTAAAATTAGAGTTGTTAATTCCTGTGTTTCCCAACATAGCAATTTCAGGATCGTCATGTTCTGGGTTCCCAGTTATCCTACAACCAGTAAATGAAGCATGCCCATTCGATTGGAAGTTAACAATATGACTCAAACCATTGGATCTCAATTCTCCTTCCATCTCAAATTCAGTTCCATAAATGTCAAATGGGAGGTCTTCATTTCCGCTATCAACATCTTCTTCTGGAATTAGAGCTGCTAAAAATCTTTGACAAAGGGGAATCACATTACTGTCCCTTGTATCCAGGAGCAACTGTTCTGAAGGAATTTCATCAACCGATGCTAAAGAACCAATTCCGCCATCACTTTCATGTTCAAGCAATCCACACCCATTGAATATGGTACTACAGCCATCTGTAATAGAAGGAACTAGTGTTGATCCCAATTTGGTGAATTCATAATTTGCCTGAAAGATATGGAAACGGATTAGAGGAACTAATATACATGTGAAAAGACGAGTTCTTGAGTCTCAAACTTCAATCACGATGACACCTAAAGCATTTTAAGAAATTCAATGGAAACAGTGTTATAAGTATATCTCCACTAAGATACTTTTACCATTTTCAATGAAACTAGTGCATCCAAAAAAGTATAGGCACTCTGTTGTCATCTTGTTTAAAATTTTACAAAGGTGCTGCAGCATTAAAAAGAAATGTAGTTGAAGACAACTCTTAACTTTTGGGTGTTAAATTTATAAATTTGACATGGTGCCAAGGGATTGCATTCTACTCATTCCAAAGATCAAATAAGATGAATTCTAGAAAACTAGTCACAATGGTTTGCAAACCATCACTGCCTAGTATAGATCAGCAAGCCAACAAGAATTTCTTCATTTATCTTATCATCTTATGCCTTCTTTTTTCAAAATTTGTTGAAAAGAACAACCCACGCTTGTTCTAGTGACAATGGAGTAAGCGATGTTCAATTCTGCTTTTTGCCCTACCTTGTTGAAAATTAATCAGCCCATACTGGCCAAAAAGGAACACAAAGTGCAGCCAATAATTCATACTTAAAAGCATTTCAGTCTTAAGGGGTTTTGAAGAGTCATACGTGATTTTAAATAAAAATATGCTTTATAAAGTCTTATAAGAACGATGCCCCAAAAAAGGTCTTATAATAATAGTAGCCATCAATCTTAATCAGTGGGACAAGAACAATACCTGCTGCTTTAAATAGGCAATATTTGCATCCGATATGAAGCCAAGAAAAGGCTCCATCTGCCTCCAAAAGGTGTTGGTGAAGGCATGAACTGCCAAGATAGTAAAATCAAGCAGTGCAAAAGAAGTAAATGTTGAACCAAACGAAATAACAAAATTATGAAGCCCATCCCACCCCACCCCCACCCCCAAAAAAAAGAACAATAATAAAAACTAGGAGACACTACCAGAAATAATAAGAGCATTCACAGCAGCCACCAACTCTTCATGTCCATCCTCCGAAGCAACTAAGATAAGTGTACAAAATGTATTAGAAGCCACAACCGTGTAATCAAATATTTAGAAATGCAAAATTCTGTTAAGCATTGTTATTTAACAGTCCAAGGAAATTTCTTCATTAGCTCGAGGTATAACTACCAAGAAGATCTGCAGCTGCATTCATTGCTGCACGCTTCTGGCGAGCATAAGCCTTGCGGTCAGTGAGCTTCCTAGTTGGAGGACGACCAGCCTTGCTAATACTAATCGCATTATGAGATCTCAATCAGAAAGAATGGTGGTTCAAGACCACGATAAAAGAAATATTATTGGTGAAAAAGGTAACAGGAGGTCAGGTAAATAGATTTATTTAACCTCTCGGCCTTATCCAAGCCAAGCCTGGCACTTCTGAGCTGTTTTGTTGTTCCCACATTGCCATACTTCTCAACTGCCATCGGCATAACAGATCTTGTAGAAATAACACCCTGCGCAGTCCTCCCTTGTCGACATACACCATCTACAATGTCTTCTCCGTTCATCAGTTTATTTTTTCTTGATGGCAGGATCAAAGTTGATACTTTTTGAACATTTTGTCCAGCTTTCTCATCTATTTCATCAGACTTTATAACCTTCCCTCCAGATTTAATTTCAGCAGCCCCAGACTCTTCACTTTCAGAAAGAGCAGCTGAACATAACGCATCACCTTTTAGTTTAACTTGTTGGGGAGAACCGCTGGACAAGCGTCTATCATATCCTGACCCAATCTCATTTCCAGCCACATTAGATGCAGTATCCAGCAATGGAGTTTCATCATTATTTGAAGGAATAGGTACAATATTGGTTCGCCTGGCAGATCGGGAGCTCTTCTGTGGTCTCTGACTGGCCCAATTGGCAACAGGTGATGATGAAGACTGAGTTGATATCGTGCGTTTGCGATTATTCACTCCACCAGCAGTAGGTGGTTTATTCGTACAGTGAGATAGCTCCCAGTCATTGGATGTAGTTCTATGAACTGGTGACAACTTTGGCGCAACTCCAGAACCCGATCGTGGACCACGAATAGATGCATTCATTTTAGTGCTAAAAGAAGGACTAGCTGAATTAAATTCATCACGACCGCTCATCCTGCATATTGTAGAGAACAAAGGACATGCAAATAAGTACACATGCTGCAGTGAAACCCTAAAAGGAGAAGCACATCAGGAGACGGAAATAAAGATGCCTAAAAGGACAAGAACCAAGGCTTTTAAAATAGAACTGGGCGAGTAAAATTTATGCAAAAAGATTAAATATGAAACAATGCATACATTTTAACAGCTCTCGGATTCACTCTCTCTTTATCGAAAGGAACAGGACGATCTCTCCTATCATTTCGAAGGGAACTGTTGTCCAGATCAGACCTAGAAACAGATGACCTAGGACACGAGCCAGTCAGCAGCGAGATACTTTCTGGTTTTCCAACCCCAGCAGATCCATTAGCAATTCCTGACCTATAATATGTTAATTATTTAGTAACAAAAAATCAAGAATAGGATAAGTCAAAAGTTTAAATAATAAATATAAAGAAAAGGTTCGATTCACAGAGTGTTTGAAATACAAAATTTGAACAAAAGACACTCAAGAAGACCCTAACACAATTTCCTTACAGCCACCATTATGATCATCTGTTATGGAAAATGTGTCCCTCTATTGTCTGAGGAGAAGGCTTCAATAAGATTTCTTTCTTAATATGTGTGAAAGTGATGCGCTTGGATCTTAATCAGAACTCAGAATGTGAGACCAAAGCATGATTAAAGTACTAAAACAATATCCCTATTCCCTACAGCCTCCATTACAACCATCTATTAAGGAAAAAATATCCATCTATAGCATGAGGCGAAGGCAAATAAGAGTTCATTCTTTATTTGCCAGAAAATCAAGTGCTTGAATCTTTAAGCAATAGGTTAGGTCAGATCATGACTAAAGCATTCTATCTCTCAATAAGTACATGCAAGATGGATTAAAGGAAAACATTACTCACACCATATACTTCTCCCACAAATATTTTCGAGCATAAATGCACCTTTAGGGAATTTGTTAGATATCCTAAGCACAAAAGGCAAAAGCAATTTCCTTTCATCTAAAAGCTCCATACATTCAATCAGGTGATTTTAGATCCCAAGGACGGCATCCCAAATAAGGACAATACGGTGAAGGATTATAAAATGCTAGTAAAGTAAAATTAAGGAGTGTAGAAAGGGTTACCCTAAACATATTGTTACCCCAACATTGTCTATAGTACTATACCGTGGAAAAGGAAATAAAAATTAAAAAAAGGGGAAATGGAATAGAAAAGAAACTCAGAAGCATAAAATACAAGCTTGCCATCTGTAATTCATTATATCCTCCGCAACATAAGACATTAAAAACAAAGAGGTATAAAGAATGAAGTATTATGGAAAAAGCTGCTACTGCCATCATAATTCCAATTGAAACCCCTTAATCCCAAAAATCTCTTGGCAGTGAGCTAAAAATATAGATCATAACATTATCAACATTCATAATCAGACCAGAGGTTACAAAGGAGCGTTCCTGGTGCAAACCTTTCAACTAGCTGCTCCAAAGCTACTATTAGAAGAGTGATTTAAGCTATGTTGCACTGATACGGGTACGGGGATGAAAACGGGGACGGAAAACGGCAATTTTAAAATTTATAGGGTACAGGTACGGCAAGGGACATTCATGAAGGTCACTTGCCGTCCCCGAAACGTCCCCTAAAAGTCAACTAACATCCCCGAGATATTTTGGCCGTACCCCATCATTGTCGGTTGGCCCCGATACGTCCCCCAGAGTCCTCGTGCCGTCCCCGTGTCAAGGACGTCTCGGGTACAGGAAACGGGGTTCCTCTGTCGTCCCCGTGCTTTATAGGATTTAAGGTCTAGAGTATCAAAAAGAACCGTGATTTGGCATTAAATAGAATCAAATATAGTACTAAACCAGAACACATACTTGACTTGATGATTTACCCATCAATGAAAAGGTATGTGGTCAAGGGTTCAAATATAACAACTCAAAAAGTCAACAATAAAATAAACACCAGAAACCCATTTAACACCTAGCCACTATAATTTAACTGACAAAAACTCATTCAAACAACCTAGCCACTCTTATGGTAGAAGCTTCTAATGATAATAGAATTACTAATGCTCTATGTGTGTCTTTGTGAGAAAGGGGACATGGTGGCCAAAGATGCAATAAATGATGGTGGTTTGTGTGTAATCGGTGGTTAAGGATTTGTTGTTTGAAGAAGATGAACAAAATAATTTCCAGAGAGAACAATGTGTTCCTCTGTATTTTCTTTATTATTCTTAACTATCAAATGTATACAGAGTAAGCCTTTAAATAGGCTAATATAGAGTTTCAATATAACTAAAACTATGCTTTTATTTTTAATTTAAACAATTTTTATTCCTAATTTAAATAAGACTCCTAATAAATCTAAACTACTAATTAGGAATAAACTCTAATTACACATTAAATAAAAAATCTAACACTTCTCATCAACTTACACTTCTTCTCAAGCTCTAAAACTTCTCAGATAACTTACGGTCAATCCTACTAGAACCCATGTACATGCCCTTAAAAAGATGTTATTAAGCAACCATTCAATAAAAACTGTGGCATATAAACAATAGTAGCACTGTCAGCAAGCCCACCTGAACTCATGGGGGTCATTATTTAACCTTGATCGTGCATCAGAAACAGACCTTTGCTGTATTCCTTGCTTAGGTTCCCGACACCCTTCAGTTGGTTTAGTCAATACCGTACTTGGAGAAGCATCAGGTTTTATACCAGACCGCTTTTTCTTCATCTTTGCCTTTTCCCACCCATCCACACTTCCAGATAAAGATCTATCTTCACCCGGAACTGCAACAGTATTTAAAGCCCTGAGCATTTCCCTATCCTTGTCTGCAGTACCTGACTGCCTGAGTAGAGCATTGTTCTGCATATCCATCTAGATTTATTAGAACAAATGCCAAATCTTCTAATGAAGACTGTGCATTAGAGTAAGAAAATGAAATATAAAACCAAATTCGTATCAGAGCATGTGTAAAACAGAATATTATGTAGGATCTTCTAACAAGAAATGGTTTCCAATAAGTCGCATAAATACTAATTCAAGTTCAACAAGTGAAGTACATAAGAAAATATTTTTGAAAGGAGTAAAGAGAACAAACCACCTATGACCAACTAGTTGAACCGAAAGAGAGGTTTGATCCAGTGACCAATGGAAAATAAGAAATCAACTAGTATAGAAAAATGAAGGCAAGTCTAGAGAGAATAAATAAAATAAGCAATAATGACAATAATATTACACTGGGACATGGCACTCTACTCTTTGATTGCAGTTATACTTGAATACGGAACATAAAGCAGATATTGCACAAGCTTACTAAATTAGTTGCAACAGGCACAATAGAAGACATAGCATCATCGTGAAAGAAAATGCATAGAGATGGAAGATATAAAGATACAAACCCTAACATCCAACAGAGAAGTTCGAGTACGTTTATTAGGAAAAGCACTTTTAGGCCTTTCTTCTGACTTCTGTTGTTCAAATTCAAAACCTCCAACATTGGAATGGTTATGTATTCCCATCTTACCAATGCTCGGCCCCAAGACTGACCGATCACTCGATAACAAAGTATTGGAGCGGTCACTGGTAAAGCTTTCTGTTTGAGATCTTTTCTTGGATGGTATGGTCGGGAAAAACTTGTTGAAGACTGATAAGGCTTCATTGAAAGTTTTCATGCGCTCCCTGTTAACCAATTACATCAATAAATAATGACAACTTCAATCCAAAAAATCAAAGTTTACAAAGAACTACCTCGCTTTGACAGAGCAATCACGTAGACCAGCCTTAACTCGTTTGATTTCCTCAGGTATGGGAGAAGGCAACAGCTTGCCTTTTGACAACAGAGTTGGAGATTCATCAGGACAAATGCCAAGAGCAATATTGATGTGCCGCTTAAAATCTCCTTTGCGATTAGACTTATGTTCAGCAGCAACCACCTTGGGATCAAAACGCAAGCACTGGAAGAAGTTTGATATGTCTCCTTGGGCTACTAAGGAAGTGCTCCGTGATATACTTGGCAAAGAAGATTGTATTTGATTCTCCATGGTCTCATGAAAGCTACCCGATCTGTCTAATTGAGCAGCTAAGTGGGCTCCACGCTGCCCACTAGTGTACGGCCTATCTGGTCTATCAGAAGACATATCAAACTTGCTAGTCGTTGCCATTGCATCAGGTTTTGGAAATCCACAATCTTACAAGGCCAATAAATAAAGTAGTGCATGACACAAATGTTGTGAAGCGGCGCATAATGGATGGTTTAAACTCTTAAGGATAAAAACAACCTATCTGCAAAGGAGAAAAAAAAAAACTAAGCATAAGCATATAATTTTGTATTAGATTTACTGAATAAGACCTTAAAATTCATGCTGTTGCATGCATAATGCACATGTAAAAGTACAACTAGAAACAATAGGTTAAAATTAAATCAAGTAGTAAAGAAGTATCAGCATTCATGGAACTAAAACGGCATTAGTGGCCTTCAACAGCCAGTGCACTAAATCTTTTATGGGAGAGAATGTAGAAAACAACCACATCATTAACAAAATCATGAATTATACATACAAACACAGACAAGAATCAGAGTGGTGCTGGAGAAAGGTTTAAAACCTCATTGTTAGAAAATTAGAACTAATGAAATAGATAATAAATAAATATAAATGAATATAAAGATTAGCCTGCACATTCATTACACTCGAACCAAGCACACTGCCACTGTTTAACTATCTGCTCCAGCTGAAAATATTCTAAATATTAAACCAATAGTTCAAATACCTATTTCGCTCAATTAAGACATGAGAGGACTAATAATCATTTAAGTAATAGAAATTACTTTGATTTCCACTGGCAGGGACTTCTCTGTAAATAGCAGACAGTAAAAGCAGTTCTCCCATTTTAATTATTTCCTAATCAACATTGCTTTTATGTTTCTCCCTTTCTTCACCTATGAAAGGGATACATATAATTGCGGTTGGTCAACTTCACTTCCTTACTTCAGTTAAATCCAATCCAAAATTAAATCACAAGGCAAAACAATTGGGAGAAAAAGGAGAGTAATTATTGCTTAATTGTTCGAGTAATCAACAAAACCTAGCTTCATCAAATGAAAATGCTCTATTCTACACAGTAAAAGCCAGGTTAAGCTAAAAATGAAATTCAATAAAGTAATTCCTCAATTTGACATCTGAATCGTACCTCATTAATTGAACCTCCAGGGTTGAAAAACAATTGTGCATAAAAACCCTAAAAACTTAAATTATAAAAGTAAACTGAAAATAAAAAATTCAATCAAACAAATTGATAAATTAAAAACCAAAACAAAACCCTAGAGCATGCAATCGAATAATGTAAGAAAACCTACCTTCAAACGAATCACGAGAAGATTCAATGTCGAGAGGCTGTAATTTTCATAATTTTCTTCCTCAGCAAATAATTAGAGATTCTTTTAAATTACGAAGATTCGAAGCTTTGGCTTACGTAACTTTTGTTTGGAGAAGCTGGAAAACCGAAAGTGGAAAGTTCGTACATGGCCATGGAGGTCGAAAAAGCCCCAACCTGTGTTTTTTGATCGGCCATGGAAGTTTTGGGTTAAATCAAATGACGATTATGCCCATGGTTCGTTGTGCTTGGATGGGGAGATACCGCATTTATTGAATAGGGTCTTTTTGGTAATAGACGTATGTGAAGCCGACTCCCAAGAGACGGCTTGCGGTTTGTTGTAATTTGGTTTTCTCAAGTGAAAAGCTTATCTAAATTCAAATGTTTAATTTCGAACTTTTTTAAGAAAATATTTAGACTTTATGTTAATTAATTAATTTAGTTTAAAGAAAAGAAAATGAAAATATAAGATATTAAAAATTATGTATTTTTATGTAATCATTTGGATCGAGTATTATTAGTTATAAAAATGATTCTCTAAATTCAGATATTCATATAATATCATAATTTTATTCTTGTAAATATAACGTTTTATCTTTTACATGTCAATCATAAAATCACATGTATATTAATTCATTTTACATAATATTATTTGGACCGAGGTAATATTCAAGTAAAGAAGACTCTTAAGAATTGATCGAATGTATTAGAAGTTTATTGTCACTTCTTTTATATTTCAATCGTTGACGATTATAAGATAGTATTTGTTCATAAATTTTTTTTAACATTTTTGACAATATATATATATACATCTTACAGATAAAGCGAATTGAACTCAATTCTCATATGATAAGCATCATCGTATTTTCCACTGAAATCACTTATCGAATTCGTAATCAACACAATTTTTATAATTTATGTTTTATAAAATTTCAATATATCTAATCGTGTTCAAATCTGATAATACACGAAAAATTCCATGGTTTATGCCAAATAAAAAGAGATTTTTATGTACATGAATTTTCATGCCTCGGTGGTTTAGAGAGGTTGTTGTTCCTGCAGGTCATAGGTTCGAGCACGTAATAGAGTGATTAAGCGATTAATGTTTAATGGTTAAGAGTATATTCTAGAACAAATATCATTGTAACAAATGTAGTTGATTAAAAAAATATATTAACTAAACTATTTTAGTTATTTTTTATTTTTTAATATAATTAAGTTGAAATCTACCGAACATGCATTTAAAAATTAATTTTCCAGTACGAGCCCTCTAACTCAAGTAATTAAAAGAACAATTGTTATTCCTAGAGGTCACGGGTTCGAACAACAGTAATGCCAGCAGAGTGATTGAGTGATCAATGTCAAATGATGAAGATTATATTTTAAAACAGATATTAAGCTAATCACCGTTAGCTAATTAAAAATAATAAATTTCCAAAAATTCCATCATCAATGTCAAATATAAAATTTTAAAAAAGTTTTATTTTTTTCAAAAGAAAAAGCAAAATGTAAAATTTTGTTGGTTTAGAGTAATGGAAAAAATTAAAAATATTCATTTTATTTAATAATCATTTTGGTTCTTGTATTTTAGCACTTCAAACTTGGGTATTTCTTAATTGGTTAAAACAATACTTTTTGGATTAAAATCATTAATTGAATTAAATAATATTTTAGTAAATTAAATTTCATCCAAAAATGATCATTTTGACAAAATATGAAATTATATAGACTAAATTGTTCTAAAAATATGGTTAAAATAATCACTCAATTAAATATCAAGGACTTTTTTAATTTTTCCTCTAATAATAACTATTGTTAAGATATTAATGATGGGGTAATAAAATATTTAAAAGTGGAAGAGAATTGAAAACGAGTTAATTCACATTCTAAATGAAGTCCCTTGATTTTGGAATATTTTAAAATAAATAGTGTGTTTACAACTAAATATCCCTTCTAATATTTTCTTCTTATAATGTTAAAAATATCTTAAATTTTGTTTGATATTTATTTAAATTTATATTTTTTAAGTAATTTAATTTTTAACGTTTTATTTAAGGTTAAAATAATTTATTTGATGATAAAAACCATTAGTTAATTAATAATTTAAAATAATTTAATAGAATGACATATCAACGAAAAAACAATTTATGTTTTATATAATTATTTTTATCATATGTGTCATCAAGCTAAGTTAATGTTTTTGTTTATATAACATTGTTATGTTAGTGTTATGCCAATATGTATTCTTATACAGTTTTGTCACGTTATTTCAAGTTATTTACAGTAAATTAACTAATTATTTTTATCATTAGTTTATCACTGCGAACTAAAACGAAACATCGAGAGTTAAATTACTTTAAAAAATATATAGATCAAAATGATTATCCGATTGAATATTTTTTTCATATTATACCTATTTTATTCTTTATATTTTTTTTCATTGTTGGCGGTATTAATTTTGTGTTGGTTGTAGTTCGCTTGAGATAATTTTATATTCTTTAATTTTAGTTCTAAATAAGAATTGTGGTACAGTTTTCATCTACGCTTTTGATAGATTATACGTTCATATAACTATCATCATAATGCATGTCTCTAATCAATAAATATCATTGGTTTAATATAAATAAATCATCATTTATAATAATTTATCGACATAATCATAATTATGAACGAAAACATTTTTAAGAGTAAGTTTGTCAATTATTTAAGCATCTAATAAAAAAATGATAATGATTGTTAAGTTTTTATAGATTGTAATACTCAAATTTTTTTCGGGTATTCGAGAATAAATAAGATCACAAACAAATATTAAATAAAAATAAATAAATAATATTTATGTAAATTATAAATAAGTAAAATTAAAAAATAATAATAATAAAAATAAAATTAAAAAAATAATAATGGATGGGAGGTTAACAATTGGTTACCAAGATGAGGAGTTAATGGCAGTTGGAGGCTTTTTCTATTTTGTTGCAGACGTTCATTCGCGGGGGGATAAATTTCTCAAGACTGATCAAAAATGCAGGAGGGGAGAAGAAATTGTAATGGGATTCATTGATCTGAGCATTTATACCTGGTTTCAGGAGAAATTATATCATGATTTCGGTTTATCACGTTAGTTATGGTCCATCCAATTATAATTACTCATTTCACCATTAATCTCCAACTCATTTTTTTCAACCAAATCTCCACTTTATAATTTTCATGTCAATTTAAAAATATAATTTTTAAAAATTATATTAATTACTGATTAGTGGTGAAATTGGTGATTTTCATTAGTTAGGGACAACGGCTGACGTGATGAGCCGAGCCTATGAATCCACTAAATATAAAAATGGCTTTCTCAGGATTAATCACGTCACTTAATTTACGGAAATCCACCATTCCCAACGGTACAGAAACGTGAGACTTTACATAGAAATGTAAGGTGTTTGCCATCGGAGTAGTTATACCTCATCACTCTGGAGAAATTATATCATGGGTCAGCCCTACCACGTCATCCATGGGACCGACCAATGATAATCATCCACCTCATTATTTTTTAATTTTTAAAGTGAAGATTCACCTGAAAAAAAAATATGACATGGAAAAGTTGATGAAGTGGGTACTTATCATTGGTCGGTCTCATAGACACGTAGTGGGACTGACCCATGATATAATTTTTTTCCTTGTAACCGGTTATTCAACATATCTTATGTAGCATACTCAAGTTCATAATTGGTTCTGGGATTGCTTATGAATCAATAATTTTTATGGAAATTGGTATTTATTTGCTTATCATGAACATTTTCTCTAGGCATAAAGATAATTTTTACCCTTAACGTTTATAATTTTTGTCATTTTGGCCCCTATTCTTTTTTGGGATAAATTTAACCCTTAATCTCTATTTTTTTAACAAATAACTCATTTTTTAACTATTATGATAACTGAACCGTTAAAAATTTAATAATGGTAACATATCATATATATATATATATGTGATAATATATTTTAAATGGCATATAATCTAAACTATTAAATATATACATATATATAGAATATAATTTTATTCCAGTATAAAATATAAAAAATAAAATTTAAATAAAATATTAAAAATTAATTAAATACAAAACAAAAATTTACTAAATATTCTCAACTCTAACTAAACTAAAATATCTTTATAAAATCCTAAAACTCCGATTTAGATTAAAACTAAAATATCTAAATTCAAAATTAAAATAATAAAAATCCAATTGATTATTATCAAAAAATTTTATCTTTGATTCATCGGTAACAAACTATACAAAACACTTTCTTCTCAGATTATGTTCATACCTTTTTAGATAAAATTTTGATTTTACTATAGTTAAGATTGAAAATATTTAGTAGCCTTTTGTTTTAGATTTAATTAATTTTTAATAAATAAATAATAATAATTTTTAATATTTTATTTAAATTTTAATTGTTTTATATTTTTAGATTGGAATAAAACTATATCCCGCGTTTATGTATTTGATATACTAGATGTTAAGTAATTTAAAATATATTATTACATATATATGACATATCATCATTATTAAATATTTAACGTTTCAGTTATCATGGTAGTTAAAAATGAGTTATTTGTTAAAAAGATAAAGGTTAAGGGCTAAATTTATCCCAAAAAAAGAATAGGAGCTAAAATGACCAAAATTATAAACGTTAAGGGTGAAAACTATCTTTATGCCTTTTCTCTATTCTACGTTAATTATGTTTACTTTTGGTTACTTAAGGGTTATGTTTAGGCTTTAGACTTTGTAATTAAATCAATTCGGCCACCCTAACTTTGTAATTGAGCTCTTATGTCTCTAATAAAATTTAATTTATTTTTTATTTTATTTTAGTGGTTTAATTAATTATTTAATTTATTTATATAGTTGTACGATTTTAAAATACGTATAGAATATTTGTTTAGGAAATCAGCACATTCATACTTAGTTAAATAAATTAGAGACTTTCTTAGAACTAGTCACTTAATTAATTAATTTTAAATAGAAAGAAAATTATAGTAAAGATGACTTGTTTAATCATATACTTCAGATACACTAAGTGATCAGTGTTTTGATGTACCATGAAGTTGACCAAGAGTGTACTTTGATATCGTATTCGATGTATCATCTGAACCTAGAAAATGTTAAATAATTTAAAGTTAGAATTAAATAAAATTAATTAGGTAAGTAACTAGAGACACCAATAGTATTATTAATTTTATTAAGTGTCGAGATAGTAGTGTCCAATCAGTTGGATGTTATCATAATACATTTGATCAATTAATAATTTAATAGGGTTTCAAATATTTAATTAATGAAGTCTTATAGGTTAAAACTTAAAATTGACAAGATAATAATTGGTCATGCATTCAAACCATATGGAGCAAAATTTATATTTCTTTAAAATACAAGTTAAGGTTTCTTATTATAGAACGTCTTATTCAAGCTCGTATTTAAAAGAAATATACTTTTTTTATCCAAAAAGATATTCTCATTCGAACGATATTCATCTGACAAAGACGAACTAAATTAATATTATTACTCGAAACATCAAAATGCCACATGTAATTAATAAGGTACCGATTTCGGGCGCTCATAAGGGTCATTCTTACGCGTAATCGACTCTCAAACCCAAAATGTTAAAAAAAGAATCTTTGGTTTGTTTTATGGTGTTCGGACTATCAAAGTGATCAGTGACGACTCCAAGTCATTTTAAAATTAAAATAATACATGTTTTAAAAACGATCCCGATTTTCATAATTACTAATTAAAAGGCTAAAAACTCGATTTTTCAAAATTAAATCATCAGACTATTTTTACACCATCGATTTTAAAAATGGTCGAGACATAGACGATATATGGAAGTTTTTGTTGTTTCATGATCATCTTTGGGTGGTTTTCATATTTTATATTTTTTATGAGTTATTAGTGAATACATTCTTTGTAACACCCAAAAATGGGCTTAGAAGTTAGTGAACCGATTTAGTCGGTATAGCCTATTTCAGAATTAAATACTTAAAAGTTTATCTTTAATCAAAATAAATTGAGGAAAAATATTCTAAAATCCTTATTTAACATATAATTGACTTTGGTTAAATCAATTTAAAAAATTTACCCTTGAATCCCTAAGATTTTGAAATTAGTGGTCATTTTGTAAAAATTAAAAATTTGAAGATAATTTTATAAAACAAGCCAAAACTTTGAATCTTTAAGGGGATTTGATCCAATTATAATCTTAGCAGGTCTAATATTTCTAAATTTTATTTAATTAAGACCAAAATTTATATTTTAACTCAAATAATTTAATTAAACCAAATTTTAATATTAAAACTCTTTTAACAATTAAAAACTGAACATATTTTTTCTAATTTTCGTTTTCCCTTATTGGAGGCAGGCGTTCTATCAAATTTTAAGGTAAATTTTTTTTTCATTTAATTTCGTTTTGATTACTTATTATAACTTTTCTTCTTTAAAATTTTAGTTTTCTCATCGTTTTCTCGTTTTAAAACCCGGAAAGCGATTGGATCAGTTGTGGAGGTAAGGTTTCGTTAATCTTTAGAAATTTGAAGTTATTTACTGAAATTCCCAAGTTATTGGCTTGAAATATTTGATTTAATCTTTCGATTTCATAAAAATCGATTTTTGGCCAAAAATATCAATTTTCGTTCAAGAGTTTTGATACACTATTTTTGGATCTTAAATTCATGATTTTGAATGAATTAAGATGTTTAGAACATGTTTTAAATATATATAATCTCGTACTTTAGGCTTAGGTGAAGTTTGGTGTGTTTTAAAAAGTTTTCGATTAAGGTTTTGATAGGTTTTAAGGGTTGTTGTGTAGGAATCTGACTTGAGGGTTTCTTTTGTGTTTTTAGGAGCATTAAATCCGTTGGTTTTGATGCTTGAAATATGAAAAGATTGAGAGATCGTGTTTGAGGTGATTTCGGTTCCTATTGGTGGCTTGGCGAACAAGTAACGTCTTTTTGTGAGTGATTTATGAGAGTGGTTGCTTCGGCTGTGGTTTATACTTATTTTATAGAGGTTTGAGAGTGTAAGGAAGGTTTGAAAACCTCCCTATACTCGGAAGAAAGTAAAGATTTAAGCTTTCACAAATAGTCTCATATTACGATATATTTTTACTATGAATTTTGTCATGCTTGTTGTTGATTTTGCATACTTGCCTATGCATGATATTTAGATGCTCATGCTACTATTTTTACGTAGATTTAATATAAGATTGATTCTCCTATGAATTTATTTTGAAAATATGATACATGAGATTTTACCGGTTTTGCACTTGGTTCATGTAAGGATGGGATGCATGTGTTTAATTCTGTTTTGAATTAAGTTTGAGCATTGGTTTTTGATATAATATTGACTAGTTAAGTGATGAACCTTATGGAATAAGTTGATCGATCAATAGGGTCTAGAATGCACTATAGATATTCAAAATTCGTACATGTGTAAATTCTTTGTGTGTTGCATTTTGGCTCTTAGTCTAATGTTGTGTGATAGGGGTAGCACTATCACATCCAAGCTGATAAAGGTGGTATTATCATCGGATACCAAGGTGAAACTTATTATGTTGAGGGTAGTATCAACATGCACATGCTCTGGGGTAGTACTATCATGCGGTTGCCTTTTTATCCTAACGATTTGGGGTAATACAAATCGGATCACTAGCTCCAATATAAATTTATATTTTCATTTTGTAATTGCAAGTGTTAAGTTTTATTAGGCTTTGTTAGGTGAATAGCTTGTTAGCCTTGATTTTACTTTGAAAGAATGTGATAACTTTTAAAGGGTTTTACCGATATTTTATATGGCATTTTAGGCCATGGTTTTTGTTAACACTTATTGGTTTTACCATTGCATTGGTGGTCATGTTTGCATTGTTTTAAAGAAGCATGACATGTTTTTCTTTGATAAAATTGAGTATTTATGGGATGCATTGTAAGTGATATTTTTAAATATTTTATTACCCTCACAAAGCTTTAAGCTTAACATCTCTCTCTTTTGCTTGCAATGCAGAGAAATAAGTTTTTAAGTGGCCGGAAAACAAAGGAGTCGATCGTTGCTTATTTAGTATTTTCTTTAGCTCAAGTATGTTATTTTCTTAAATTATGAACCTTAGGTAGTTGAGAGCAATAGAATAGAAAACCTATGTGTTTAGGATTTTTTTTGGACATATTGCTTTGATATACTTTTATATGCATGAATTATTCGAGTTTTTATTATATGACAATATGGAGTATGTTATACTATGTTCATTGCTGATGATGTATGCCTTGAATTATGTATTTTGCTTATGGAATTAGGTAACCATACATCTAAAGAAGATGTTTGAAGTATGATTTATGCTTTATGGACTTTATATGCATCTAGAGAACTTTAGATTTTCGTCTAAGGCATGAAACTTGGGTAATCTGCATTTTCTGAGCAGAGGGTATCGATACCTAGGTAAAAACCTGACAAATTTTTGAAATACTTGGTCTAGGTACTGAAACCACATGAACTGGTTTGAAACAGAAGCATGATTTTGGTAGACGTATCGATACACTCTACCCGAGTATCGAAACCCATTTTTACAGTAACAAAACATATCAAAACGGGTTGTATCAAAACTTAAGTTTGTTGCTTAGGCAATCGAGCGAGTCATCGAATCTGTATCGAAACACTTAAGTTCCGTTTCGATACCCCTTTTCGTTATATTGGTATCGATAATGGGACAGGGCGTTTTGAAATCCTTGATAGTTAAAGTTGTTATAGGATTGTTTAAACTTTAGAACTTCACGTTTTAGTCAACAAAATTTGACAGAACAATTAGATGATATGTAGACTTTATTTTAAGCTGAAAATTTACGTACAAATGTGAAATATACCTAATTAAATATTAGTAACATTAATTTTACAATTAGGGAATAAAATTCTGGAAATTATAATTAGGTCCTTAAACTTGTTCATTAAAGCTAGGACTCGTTTCACACCTTTTCCGCTGCCATCGAACTTAGTCCTTGCATGAACACATAAGATCTAATTAAAGTATTTAGATAAGATAAAAAAATAGGATCGTTTATCAGTGCGAGTCTCCGGATTAGTCTCGGTATTTCCCGTGTAGCTCGTTCGAGTCGGATGGTGTCTAGACTGTTTTGAGGGTATTATAGTATTTAAAAGTTATTTTATATAAAATATTCGATTCAGATTCAAAATATTATATTGAAGTCATTTAAAATTCAATCTATTAGATTTTATTTTAAATCATAAGTTTGGTCATTATCAATTCATCAAATCATGCATGACATTACGAAATTAAATAAATATTGTAAATTAGTTTATAAAATAAGTATTAAAGTTTAAAATATCACGTATCTAATTAATTGTATATTAAATTTTTTAGATTTTAAATTTTTATAAATTAAATTAATCATACTCATCGGTACTGACCGTTAATGATACTTATTGATATTTGTCAAATATGATAAATTAATCTTATTTTTCATTTTTTATTCTCGCGAAATATTTTCTTTTATTGAATATGATATTTATAAATATAATTACACCGAACTCTTTGGATTATTTATAAAGTTTGTGATTAAGAATAAAGAACGTTAAAAAAGAGAAAATTATATAGTACATGTTGCTTAATTATAGGCTTAATAATAATTAAGTCACTATTTTATTAGTAATAAATTAATTATAAAAAATTTTACGACGAGCATCGAATATCGTTAAATATCACTAACATTAAACATTGTTTAACATTATTAAATTAATTATTAAGATTAAAAAATTTAAGAACTCAATATACAATTATAAATTATTTAAAATAAAAACTCAATTAATTAATTATACGTTAAATCCTTAAGATTTTTAATCTTTATTAATTAATTTAATGATGTTCAATGGTGTTCATCGTTAATGACATTTACCCGTGTTTGGCTCACGTAATAGACTCATTCTTTAATTACTTTATTAAAATTATATGATAAATATGTTATTATGTCGTTAAAGTAAAAAGAATTAACTTAATACAATAATTTTAACCATTCATATTTAAAATTTTATTAGTGAAAGTGATCGTAAGAATCACTAAAATCATAATAAGTCTATTCATTAATTCATTAATCTATCAATTATCTAGTAATGAATTAATTATTTATCAATCGAACTATTACAAATATTGATTATTAAATTAACATAATGCATCACAAATGGTCAAAGACTATGATACGAAGGTATAATAATTTTTTAAAATATAAAAGGTTAAATTCATTAATTTTTATTAATATCAAATTAATAAAATATAAATTTTAGCTATTAAAATTATTATTATATTATATCATAAATAATAATATTTAAATTAAATTATCAATTTTTAAATAAATAACATTTTTAACAGAAAATATATAAAACTTCATTGATAAATAAAAGGCTTAAGGGTGTAACAAGTCCTTAAACTTTTGCAAAAAATCAATTAAGTCCTCAAATTTTTTTATACTCAAATAAGCCCTCAAACTCAAAAAAAAAATCAATTCAGCCCTTAAACTTTTTTAACATCCAATTAAACCCTCAAACTCAAGAAAAAAAAATCAATTTGACCCTTTTACCAACTTTAACCGTTAACTTTAACTTTTTTTAAAATTTTTAACATGTGTTGCAACAAAATAACTCTACTTTTTCGTTTTCAGGATTTTTTTTAAAATTATATAAAAATCATGAAAATATATAAAAATAATTTTGAAATTTAATTTAAAATGATAAATAATATTTTTTTAAAGATTAAAAATAAAAATAAAAAATAAAAATATTAAATATTATTTTACGATTATAAGAAATATTTTTATATTTTAAAATAATTTAAAAATTTTCAAGATTTTTTTATAAAGTTTTTATATTTTTAAAATTTAAAATTTCTTAAAAACGATAAGTGGCATTATCTTGTCGCAACAAATGTCAATTTCTTTTTAAAAAACGTTAAAGTTAATGGTCATAGTTGATCAAATGGCCAAATTGATTTATTTTTCTTGAGTTTGAGGATTTAATTGAATGCAATAAAAGTTTAAAGGCTTAATTGATTTTTTACAACAATTTACGGGCTAAATTAATTTTTTTTAATGAGTTTGAGGACTTTATTAGGTGAAAAAAATTTAAGGGCGTAATTAATTATTTTTTTTAATTAAGGGTTTATTTAACCCTAAACCTAAATAAAACTAAAAAGCCTAAAACGAACAACAAAGGCTCAAAACATAAAAGCGAAAACATGAGATATATTTTATTCTTTAAAAATTACGTAATATAAAAAAAATAACTTAACGTATGATTAAATAATTATTTTAGTTTAATTTTTTAAATAATTTAATTTTTAATATTTTATTTTAAGTTAATATATCCCATATACGAATAAAAAATATTAATCAACTAATAATATATGATTTAAAATTATGTGATAAATTTGTATATACACACTACGATAATAGTATCATATAGACAAATATATTAATTTTATAAAACAACATCAGTTAAAAACAATCTTATATAATTATGTAAGATATAAAATATATTTTTTCAACATATCAGTTTATTAAATTATTTTAATTTATTAAGCTTTCGGAAATTTTAGGTGAACCATTAACGAATTTTGATTAGGATTTATTTATGCCTGATAATGGGGTTTCGGATACGAGGAATGGTCCTGGGGCAGAGATGTCAGTTCACCAAGGAGGAGATTTAGCGTATATGGATCTTGATAGTGGGGCAGACATGGAAAAAACAATAGGGTTATCGTCTAGAGACGGTGATATCACGTTACAGTCAGTGGTGACGTCTGGGCTGAAAAGTGGACAAGAACCTATCGATCTTGGGAAGAGGGTTTCTTTTCGAGATGCTGCGATGCGCTCCACCGAAAGTAATAACGAGGATAATTTTCTAAAATCGTTGGAAGTGGAATTAGACAATGACGATATTATTATTAGTAGAGATGGCCCGGTTCCAAAGATTCGGTTTTCCGATAGGGTTCATAAGCAGATTGATGCAAAGTTGGCAAAGGCGATGATAGTAAGACTCTTGGGGCGCTCAATTGGACTTAGGGCTTTGAAGAATAGAGTACATACACTATGGAATCCGATGGGAGATTTCTCGATCATTGATCTAGATAACGATTATTACTTGATCAAGTTTAGCCTTGATACGGACTATGACAAGGTAATTTCTGGTGGCCCATGGATGATTTACGAAACCTACTTAACTATCCAGCCCTGGTCGAGGGAGTTTTCGACAGCTGAAGATCATCCTAAACAGATTTTGGCATGGGTAAGACTACCTGGATTATCCTACCGCTATTATTCAAAATATTTGTTTAATACAATTGCAGAACTAGTTGGAGAGGTTATTCGGGTTGATTTTAACACGATGAAGGGTCATCGAGGGAGGTTTGCACGGCTTGCGGTTATGGTGAGGCTAGACCAGCCACTACTACCTGGTATGATAATTGATGGTAGGTTCCAACAGATAGAATACGAAGGTTTGCCGTTTATTTGTTTTGGATGTGGAAAGTACGGACATACTAAGGAATTATGTGCGGACCTGCAGAAGCAGGTGGCACAACCCAAAATTGTGGAACCAACACCAAAAGCTACTGAGATGTATGGGCCGTAGATGCAGGTGGAGAAACGATGACAGGGAATCCAACGAATTGCTAAGGGACAAAATTCTTCTAATTTGAGGGCTGCTAAGTCGACGGGTTCGCAGTTTGCTGTGTTGAATGTTGGAATAGATAATACGATGGTGGAAGAGCAAACTCCGACGCAAGGGATCGGCCAGGCCCTGATTCCTAAGGTCGATCATGGTACTAGTTCAAAGAGGGTAATGAAAGGTAAAGAGGTTGTGGTGGTTCATGAGCCATCTATGAATAAGGGTGCACAACAGGTTCAAATCATCATGGACATAGCAAGATCATCTAATGTTGTTCCTCTTATGGAAGCTACTGGGTCGCAAATGAATGCGGATGAGATGATCATAAAACAGTGATCACAAAAGCACGGTACAGATTGTTCCTTCTAAGTTGCCTACGGAAAAACATATGATTATTCGTATTACAGATGAAAATCAAAAACGGGTCTTAAAAGATAATAATGGAAAACCAGCGTTAGGTTTGATTCGTAAAATAAGTAAGACATATGCTCGTAGTGGCACTATTCCAAGCCCTTTGGTTCGCAAGAACCGAAAGGCGAAAAAGATTGATGGGAAACACCAAGCGATGGAAGTTACGCAATAGATAAATACAGTCTCAAATGAACTATCTACAAAGCAAGTAAGTTTGGATCTGTCCGTTAGGTCGAGGGGTTCAGAGACAGCTAAGAAGGGTGAAATTCGATGGACTGCGAACGAGTCATTTGAGGGAACGATGCAAGCGGGGAATTAGTGAGTTTGGGGTTCTTTATGCTTATTTTAATGATTAAAATCATGTGTTAGAATACTCAAGGCACTCTTTGCCTTGACTTTAATCGCTATTTTAGATTATTGGTTAGTGTGCAATTACCGGATATGATTACAATCTTTGAGCCTCGAATAAGTGGGGATGGGGCGGACAGTTTCATTCGTCGCTCGGGGTTTAATTATTCATACAGAGTAGAAGCAAATGGTTTTTCAGGAGGTATATGGGTCCTTTGGAAGGAAGGGATTATGTTTGATGTTCTTACTATTTCAAACCAGTTTGTACATGGAATTGGTGTGGATTCTAGATCAAATGTACAATTCCACACTACATTTGTGTATGCAAGCCCAGAGTGGGGTAAACGTCGATTCCTCTGGGATCAACTTGAGGTCCTGGATCCAGGGCTTGGAATATCGTGGCTGCTTGGTGGAGACTTTAATGCTATAGTAAGTTCTAATGAGCGGTCAGGTGGATCGACTCGGAGAGTGGGGACTTGCGCACAGTTTAGTGAGTTTATCTTCCGAATAAGGCTTATTGACATGGGTTTCAGTGGTCCACGCTTTACTTAGCAGAGGGGTAACTTGAGTCAAAGGCTTGACCGCTTCCTCTGTAATGCAAAGTGGTATGATCTTTTTGCGTCTTCGAATGTCCTGCATCTACCTTTGATGGGGTCTGATCATCGTCCAATTTTTTTGGTGACTGAGGCGGATAGGAATCGAAATGGTCAATAACCTTTTCGGTTTGTGTCAGCATGGAATGATCACCCAGATTTTAAGCGGTTATTATATGAGAGCTGGGATAGCAATATGAATGTGTTTGATAGCCTTTTCTCGTTTCGGGAAAAAAGTCGTCAATGGAATAAGGATGTGTTTGGCCATATTGGAAAAAAAAAGAGGCGACTTCTTGGCCATAGAAGGCATATTTCGTTTCTCTTAGACTTAGAGATCAAACTGAAATCTAAATTGAATGTTGTCCTTGAGTAGGAGGAAAGCTTATGGTTTCAAAAGTCTCGGAGTAAATGGCTTGACCAAGGTGATCGTAATACAAATTTTTTTCACTCCACCATTCTTAATCGGAGGAGGCGCAATACAATTCGTATGCTTCGCCTAGATGATGGAAGTTGGTGCTCGGAGTCAACCGTTTTAAAGGATCACGCTATCGATTTTTTCTCAAAGCTTTACACTATTGAACCGTTTGTTAATTTGGACCGTAATGATTTGAGTGGACATTCACAGGTGTCCGAGAGCCAGCAGAGGCTATTGTTACAGGATGTATCGCCAGCTGAAGTCCGTGTAGTTATATTTTTGATGAATCCGCATAAAGCACTAGGTATTGATGGCTTTCATGAGGGGTTTTTTTAGAGGAATTGGGATGTTGTAGGGCAGTCGGTGGTGTCGTTTGTTCGATAGTTCTTCGCGACTAGAAATCTAGGCGACATCACTAATCAGACTTTACTTGTATTAATTCCCAAAGTTGCTAAACCAGAGAGTATTAAACAATTTAGACCTATCAGCTTGTGCACGATATTATACAAAGTTATTACTAAGATTCTGGTTAATAGACTTAAGCCTCTGTTACTGAACTGGATATCTTCAACTCAGTCAAGTTTTGTACCAGGACGTCATATCATGGATAATATTATTCTAGCTCAAGAGGTAATTCATATGACGGGAAAGAAGAAAGACTCCAAACCTTGGTGGACAATGGAAGCAGATTTAGCTTTCTCGTGGTGGCCCGGGCTTGTCGCACCTATTTTTCGCAGATGATCTGGTACTATTTACGGAGGCATCGTTGAAGCAGGCTAAAATTGTTCATGAAGTCCTCCAGGATTTCTGTATGTCGTCAAGACACCGAGTTAGTGTTTCTAAAACCTAAATATTCTTTTCTAATAATTGCAGCTTAGAGCGAAAACAAAATATAGCGAACCATTTTGGGTTTGAGGTAGTGGATGATTTGGGGAAGTACTTGGGTGTGCCGCTTCTATATAAGCGCGTTACACGGGCCACTTACCAATATCTGATAGAGAAGATTGATCAAATCGGGTTGGAAAGCAAAATCATTGGAACTAGCTGAGAGAATTACGCTAGCGAAGGCTGTGTTACAGGCTATACCAATTTATACAATGCAAACTACCTGGCTTCTTAAAGGTATTTGTGATGAAATTGTGAAACGCATTCGTTGTTTTATTTGGGGTATAACACCAGACCATAATGCTATCAACCTTGTAAAATGGGATATTGTAAAAAAGCCATCAAATATAGGAGGTTTAGGTTTTCATGATGTGCAGAACCAAAATTGTGCTTTCCTTATGAAGGTAGGGTATCACTTGGTTTATAATAAGGACAAGCTATGGGTCCAGGTACTAAGGGATAAGTATAAATGGATTGTAGAATTTCCTAGTGAAATTTATCGATGCAACTCTTCAAGGCTTTGGCAAGGTGTGAGTCATTGTTGGGAAGAAATAAAACAAAACATGTGTTGGCAAGTTCGTAATGGGTGAAAAGTCGATTTTTGGTGGGACGCGTGGTTAGATGGGAGAGAGCCTTTAGCGACAAAATACCTTCTACCTGATCCTCCTCCTCACGTGAGTGTTGCTAGCATGCTAACGATAATAGGGGCTTAGGATTGGAGCAAGCTTGCGTTGGCATTGCCTCGCGAGTCCTTGGATCGGTTGACAAGCGTTCTTCCGCCACATGCTGGATTTGGGAATGACTCTCTAGTTTGGAGATGGACTGAAACGCATATATTCTCAACCGCATCAGCCTATCGTACTTTGGAGCCAGAGGTGCTCCTAGAGGAGGAGGATTCATGGAAGTTCATTTGACGTCTTCTGGTTCCACAATGGATCAAAACTTTTTTATGGTTGTTAAACCATGATAGGTTGATGACGAACAAGGAAAGAACCCGTCGACATTTTGGTAACAACAGCCTATGCCCTGTGTGCGGTGTAGAAGATGAGGATATAAACCATGTGTTGAGAACGTGTAGCCGGCCGAGGCAGGTTTGGGCTAAGCTGGTGCTGCAAAACCTATAGTGTAGCTTCTTAAACGGAAGTAATCATGATTGGTTACAAGCCAACCTGAAGAGTAATAGTAATTGGTGGACGATTTTGTTTGCAACAACTTGCTGGATCCTTTGGAAGAGGCGATGTGTTTTTGTGTTTGATATTGGAAGATAATTAGTTGGTAACGCTGTGGATTACTGTGTACCGTATGCAAAGGAAATTGTGGTTGCTATAGAAATACGCAAACAACAACAGCGAAGAGGGTTGTGTAAACAATGATGCCGATTGGATGAAGGATGGGTTAAAGTTAATACGGATGGAGCAGTGAGAGGAAATCCTTTGGTTGCAACTGTTGGATGAATCATCCGGGACGCCAACGGTGAGTGGATTCGTGGTGTTGGGCGATGCATGGGCCATTGCTCAGTGATCTGTGCGGAATTGTGGGTTGCTTTTGACGGTTTAACATTAGCCTGGGAATTAGGGTACCGTAAGGTGGTGCTTGAACTTGACAGCACTACAGTCGTGGCTTTGATACACTGGTTGTTGGTTGACATCCCCCATCGCAATCTTGTTCTTCTGATTAGTGAGCTGATTGTACGTGCATGGGACGTTAGGATTGTGCATGCGGAAAGAGAGGCTAATGGAGTAGTAGATCTGTTGGCTAAGATCATGCGAAATACTGAGGATTTAGTGCGGGTGTTCTTGGAACCACTTAATGCAATTCAGATTTTACTTGATCGGGACAAGTCCATAGGTTTGACTTGATATTTTAGGGGTTTAAGTTTTTGTTTAAATTTATTTAATGCCGCTACGAGTACTCTTTTCCTCTAATTAGGTTTAGGGAGGTTTTTAACGAGGCTCGTAGTTGCATTCCTTTTTACATCAAAAAAAATTATTTTAATTTATTTATTACTATTTAATTAATAATTCTTATTAAAAAAATAATTTCAAATAAAACATTAAATTATTTAAAAATATTTTTACTGAAATTTTATCATTATATCTTAAAAAAAACTAAAGTAACAAAATCACGTGACATTATATTGTGTTAGACCGTTGGTATTACACCCGGATGACAAGCACGTGATACGGGCCCCACCTCGAGAATGGCGCCAAAATACTTTCCCCCCTTTTTTTCACACCGAAGAGAAACTTTACCTTCTTTTACACGCGTGACCAAACCACCGTCTCTGTCCCCCATGATTTTATTTTATTTCTTTTTCGAAAAGGAAATTAAAGCAAAAGAATTAGGATTTTAGAAAAGCATATTCGCCGTTCTTCTCTTGATTTTGATTTTGTCTATGGGTTGCCCATTCGGTTGATTTGACGCTGTAGTGTTGCCATATAATTTCATCGTTCTCTTTTACGCGGGGATTTTTTTTCTAAATTAGGGTTTATATTATAGTTAGGGTTGTGAATTTCCCCCTTTTCCCCCTTATTTGAAGTTGAATTGATGGAGCCTTGTGTCGGTAATAAGTTCCGGCTTGGTCGTAAGATCGGTAGCGGCTCTTTCGGAGAGATATATCTGGGTTCGTGATGTTATTTATTTTTTCCATTTTATTTTTTTATTTGTGTATTTGAGTGATCTGATGCTGTTTTTTCACTTTCCCTTTGCAGGTACGAACATTCAGACAAATGAAGAGGTTGCCATTAAGCTTGTAAGTTGTATTTGTTTAAAATTCATTTTCTATTTTTGTTGATTTTCTTGCTTTCAGTTGTTTGCTTGTCAAATGTATCTGTAGTTGGTTTCAGTAAGGTTCCAAAACGAGTAGAAATGTGTTCTGATTAGGGTTTAACCTGATTTTGTGTTTGTTAAATTTCATTGTTAACGCAATCATTTATAGTTCAGTGATGCAGTTGAGTTGTAGGATAGTATTATAGCAAGGGAATTGTAGAAATCTTCTATTCGTTACTAAGTTGTGTTATAGGAATCTAGCCAATGTGTATTTGAAGCAGAAACTGTATTCCGATTTCTTTGAGGTGGTTCAGGGGAAGCATACTAATTGTGCTGATGTTTGCAGCCACTTGGCACTATCTGTGTTTTTCACAAACTCCCTTAGAGAAAAAAAAGGAAAACGGACTAGTAATTGGGGGGATCATTATATCTCTTTAAGAGGATCAAATTTGTTCCCAAGTTAATATTTGCATCATAGTGGACAAGAACAAGATACTCGGGTGGCTATGTCATGATATAAGTAAGGTTGAATGGGGTGGCTTTCTTTATAGTGTTGATTACCATTTTACCATTCAATGCACATTATTCTCATTATTTTTCTCTATACTTAGTCTGAATTCATTTACTGTTGATCAATCAATGGTGCTTATAAATCTTAGTCAATAGGCAATTTCAGCTTGGGTGACATTTTTTTTGTTTATAAATGTTACTTTATTATCCAAAGAACCTCCAAACCAAACCGTCTGTACAAAACAACACTCAAACACAAAACATCTATCTACACTCAATCAGAGAGCTTCCATTCAGTCACTAAAAAAGAGCTAGCAGTCGTATACTTTGAATTTGTTAATAAATGAAGTCTAATATCATGCTTAATTTTTGAAAAAAATATCCTTTACCTGCCTTGATTGCTTTCCATGTTGCCTCCCACTCCTTTCCTGCCAAACATAGTAGTTCAATCCACACCAAGCCAATCTTAGAAGACAGCAATAGCCTTACCTCTACCATTTTTCTGCAGCCAACACATCATCTCCGGACATGAGCTAAAGTTAGTCTTCATAGCACATCTAGCTTGGGTGACATTATGAAATTGATTTTCTGCTAGAATTATTGTTTGACTTAATTAGTTATACTTCAAAGTTTTTATGTTTTGTATGAGAATTTCTTGATTATATTTAGTATTGGTAGTGGTATTCTTCTATGTTGTGGTTGTTTTAACCTTGATAATTTTTTTGGTACCCAAGGAAGTTACAGACCTTTTTCTTAATGATCAGGAAAATGTGAAGACAAAGCATCCTCAGTTGTTATATGAATCAAAGTTATACAGGATCCTGCAGGGAGGAAGTAATGATACGATTTATTTTTTTCTTTCTAAAAGATAAAGTGGTTGTTTTAAACTGTGGATGTTTCTAATTTTCACATTCATTATTATTTATCATTTTTTTTCCTTTTGACTGCAATTGTTGAATTTCCCTTCTCAATCTGTCTTGGCAGCTGGGATTCCAAATTTGAGATGGTTTGGAGTTGAGGGAGACTATAATGTTCTGGTTATCGATTTACTTGGACCCAGTCTTGAAGATCTATTCAACTTCTGCAGTCGGAAACTCTCATTAAAGTCAGTTCTCATGCTTGCAGATCAAATGGTAGTTTTATAGAAACTTATAATTTTGCATGTGTAGTTCCTCTTCCATTAATATCTTGTCACTTCATACTATTTTATATTTTTTCTCCCCAGATCAACCGTGTTGAATTTTTTCATTCAAAAGCATTCCTACATCGAGATATTAAACCAGATAATTTTCTTATGGGCTTGGGGAGGCGTGCAAATCAGGTTTCTGTTTTCTGTTCAAAATATTAGTATGTTATGTATGTTTTTTGTTATATATTATTTTTCAATAGATTTAATGTATTACTGCTTGTTTTCTTTAACATAGGTCTACATCATTGACTATGGTCTGGCTAAGAAATATAGAGACAGTTCAACCCATCAACACATTCCATACAGGTGAATCTTTGCTTGCATGTAATTTACTGTATACAGTTTAGAAGCCTTATTTGTTTCAATACCCCCTATTTTTCTTCTCTCAACTCCTAGTGATTTATTTTGCACGTAAAAAATTATTTATAGTGGTGGTAAAGATGACGCACAAACTCAACTTTGGCATGTCTACTTTAGTATTCCTTTTGCTGATTTATTCAATTGATGGTTTCGATGTCCTAAGCCATTTTTTAATATTTTACCTGGTCATGGTTGTTTCAGAGAAAATAAGAATCTGACTGGAACTGCAAGATATGCAAGCATGAATACACACTTGGGCATTGGTATGCATGGTCTATCTTATTTATGATATCTTTCCTTGAATGTAAAAATCATTCTGCAAGTCTTCTTAATTTTGATTCTTGGCACTCCTATGCCATCTAGAGCAAAGCCGCAGGGATGATTTGGAGTCACTCGGATTTGTGCTTATGTATTTCCTACGAGGAAGGTAATTCTTGCCTTCATTACTACATTCTTTCCTTTTTGTCTTGCATTCATTTCCTTGATTGTTCTCAATACTACTGATGCCACTTGTCTTTTCAGCCTTCCATGGCAAGGTCTGAAAGCTGGAACTAAGAAACAGAAATACGAGAAAATTAGTGAGAAGAAGGTTTCTACCTCAATTGAGGTAATGAGGTCTTGAATCTTGCAGTTACAATAGGTTTCTGTAAAGGGAATTTGAGTAATAGAAAGAGGTAGAGTAGATTTATGGTTTTGAGGTTCTGATTCTTGTGTGAAATTGTGATTGCTGTAGGCCTTATGCCGAGGTTATCCTACAGAATTTGCTTCATATTTCCATTATTGCCGTTCACTAAGATTTGATGATAAGCCAGACTATGCTTATCTCAAAAGAATATTTCGTGACCTCTTTATCCGTGAAGGTTGGAATTTACCTTTTCTTTAACAGTACATTCTGTCAGTTTGTTAATAATCCACATTGACATCACATCTGTTCTGTATTCTTTTTGATCCTTGCTAAAATAGGCTTTCAGTTTGATTATGTCTTTGACTGGACCATTTTGAAGTACCAGCAATCACAGTTGACCACTCCTCCATCTCGAACACTTGTGAGTGCGAGTAGTGTGTTTTAATTCTTTTAGTGATCGTTGTGGAATTCATCTTTTGTAATGTTTGTCTTCCATAGGGCCTTGGTGCTGGAACAAGTTCTCCCATGACCCCTGCTCTTGCCAATGTTGACAGACTCGCAGGTAATTGGTGGCTTGGTGCTCCTCTCATATGATTGAAATCTGTCGTAAATAGCTCTAGTCGTTACTATCTATGTTTGAATTTTTGGTTACTCGAGTGTTTTTACATGCACACGCTTGCATACCTGGTATGCCATTCCTTTTCTGTTTTTTTTAGTTCTCTTTTGATATTTATCAAGAAAATGGAATCCCTGATCTGTTTAAAAGAAGTTACGATTGGAACTAAACCATTTACATCTATTGCTTGTAGCTGGTTTGTCATCTATGGATTCCTCTCGGCGGAGATCATCAGGACCCTTGATGAATTCTGGAAATTATGCAAAACAGAAGAGTCCAGTTGCAAATGATCCTGTAAGTACTAAAATAGTTTGGTTATCTTTTTATTTTATGATTGTTTGCATGTATATAGCTGTTCGATGGATATGAGCGAGCCTTGTACTAAAGATGGATGAGCTTCAAATACTGTCTAATTCTATTAGCATTGTATGTTTGGTAGTTTTGATCCCATGAAGTAGTCTATTACCATCTTGTATTTTCTGAAGTGCTAACTAACTTGGATTTTACTTGGGCCAAGTTTGTGGGGCCGTCGGGTGGATCTTCTTCAAGGCGAGTTGCTGTTTCTAGCAGTCGTGATGCTTTTGCCGGTAGTGAGGTCGACCCACAACATTCTCGTGCAGCCTATGCTAGCCCTGGAGCATTGCAAAAAAGTTCAAGCCGACAGAGAAGTCCTGTTGAACCTGCTGACCCTAAGCGGACAACGTCTGCTAGAAATACCACCCATGTCAAGAACTTTGAAGCAGCCCTGAAGGGAATTGAGGGCCTGCAGTTTGAAAGTGATGAGAGAATTCATTACTAAATGCTAAGCTATACAAATTGTTGTAAACCGTGAAATGGTTGATGTGCTAAATACATTTTCCAACAGAGTATTGGGGAGGTCGAGTTTTCAAGGGACTTGTAACTCGGGGCTCCTGATTTAAAACCGGGTGCAGTGCACGCCCAAAGCATAAATTTCTGATCCACTGATGATGAAAAGGTTGTGAAGTTAAAATTTGAGTGCTTCGATTTCGAAGTTGTTGGCTGTTGTGGTATGGTATGGTATGGCTATTTTCTTTACAAACAATTCTCAACTCCCTGTTTTTGTGGTGTTGCTTACCTCCCAAAAATATATTATCCATCTGGTTGCTTCTTCTTTGAGATATGAAATTATATGGCCTTGTAAATTGTTTACCGTACCATTGCTTGGAAGTCAAATTTATGGATTCTTTTTTCATTAATAGTGGATGCATATACATACATGCATTGCATACATATTAATATAATCTAGAAATGCAGGACATGTTTGATCAAGATTTGATTGGTGAAGGTTGTGCAGAAAGCTTCACCAAATGTTGTCTTGGAGCCAAAGCCATTGTCGGCAACATGCTGCTTTCAGCTAAAGTTCCCCCTCACCAGTTTTTCCCTTCTCCCTGCAGCATCTTTTTCCGGCTCCTCCTCTAAGCTTTCCTTTTTTTCTTCTCCCACTCTTACTCCGTTGCCATTGTCACTGCTGCTTTCCTTGATCTTTGTTTGGTAAGGTGATCTCCACTTCTGGGAGACTTATCTTGAGTCTTGTATGATTCCTGGTCCTGGTCCTGGTCCTTTTCCTGTGATACTCCTGTGGTTAGATGTTTCTTTTGTGTTATATATTTGTGAAGTTGTACTGTTATGATCCCTAACATCTCTGTGTGTAGGAGGAGAAAGTGCCTTCTCCATTGGAGCTCTTGCAGACTTGGAAGTTGGTTTGGGATGTTGGGGTATATAGCCACCCAATAATGTTACACATGATATATTTTATGAAAAAAATGAAATATTATATAAAAATAGGATATTATAAGAAAAAAATAACAGTATATAGAAAATAACATACTTGGCAATACTATCATTTTGTTTTACACCTAATTGAAGTATATAAATAGACTTAAACTGAGAAAGGAAAAAAAAATACACTCAGGAGCTGGTTGCTGCGAAGTATATACATGGAGATGATTGAACTCCAAAATTTTATAAATTCTATCATTTTCATGTTATACATTAAAATTAATTTATTTAAATTTCATGAAATTGATCATCGAATTAAATAATTTCTTTATTATCTCACCAATTTTTTTAAATTAATTTATTTTAATCACTATCATTAAAATTTTAAAAAAGGAGTGACGAAAGAATAACGTACAGTTAACAAAAAATTATAAAATTATATATTTATCTATTAAATTAAAAAATAATATCAAATTATATAGATAAATGATAAGAATTGAATATATAATTTTATAAATTTTTGTTAACTACTATATTATTAATCAATTGTTTTTCTGATCAAAATAGGTCAATTTAAAAAATTTGATAACCTAATTAAGAAATTACTTATTTTGATAATTAAATTAGATATCCTCAAATAATTTAGTGACTATATGTATAGTTTTTTCTTTTTATTATTTTAACTAATAAAAAATATTTCATAATATTATGGTATATATTAATTCTTCCTGTAGTTTTGATTATAGAAAATATAATTATATAAATTTAGTTTTAATTAATATTAATAATTATAAAAACAATTTAACTTTAAAAACATTTATTAAAATATTCAACAAATAAAAATAAAATAACTAATAAAAATACAGTTACCAAGGACTGAAAAGGTGTTATATGCGATATGTTATAAATTGTAAGTTTATATTATAAAACTAAATTAATTATGTATATTATATATAGATATATGCATATGTAAAACATTATTATTTATTATAAAACATCAATATTACAACACTAATAATACTTGTAAAAGAATATAATTATTTACATAATTACATTAATTTTGTTTGGGAGATAGTTGTTTATCCCCAAATAAAAGATGTATGAATTATAAGAACCATTAATTAGTTATCTCAAAATGTTTATATTGTATATGGATTAAATTCAGAAAATAACTTAAAAGTATATTTATCTCAATTTTTTTTGAATTAACTAATAGTGGTTACAGTAATATCGGTTCTAGAATATAATCTCTACCATTTGACATCTATCACTCAATACTCTGCTGGCATTACTAGTATTCGAATTCGTGACCTTTAAGAACAACAACTGTTTCTCTAACCATTTGGGCTAGAGGTTAAAATAGTGGATAAATCAAGATTTAAAGACCTAAGTGTTTTTTATTTTTTTAAATAGAAAAACTAGTTTAACTCTCTAAACACAATAAAAACGAGCCTAAATTAACCTCCGGTTTGTTCCACCATCTCACTTTTGAACCCACTCCATCTACGTGCTTTCCAGTTCACTAGATCCTTTAATTCAACGTAAATGTTTGGATCATTCGTTGTCGTCTCCATCTGGCTATTGATGATCTTTTTTTTGTTCTCAGTACAATCATTAGCTTTAACCGATCCCAACGGAGGGTAATTCTCGATTACTCCGCTCTCGACCAATCTCTTCCTCTTACTCGACTCTTCTCTCTCTCTCCTGTTGTTCCCCCGTTTGAACCAACTGACGAACGAAGTCAGGATATCTAACCATTTTTGCCAAGAAATTGCACATCCGTCGTTGCTTACATTCGACAGAACGAATTCGTTCTTCGACAAAGCTAAGTCGATGATTCGACTCTTCTTGCTCTTGTCTCAATTCCGATACTTTGATTTGCAACGAACTTTGATCTTTCTTTAAAACCTTAACATCGACTTCCAATCCAATAACGTCGCTTGAATTATTAGTACAACCGAGTCATCGTAGCTTAGTATATCTACTTCTCCTCTTGATGTTCTTCAACAAATCCTTCTTCCCTCGTCGAAATGCTTCGTTAAAAAACTCCCATCGGTCCAAATAAATCTTCCTAAATCCATATAAAAAAATCCTCCAAAATATGTTAAATTTAAATTTAAACTTATACAACTATGTTCTTAGATCCTTTACTATGCTGAAATTTAAATTTATATATAATCATTAAAAAATACGGGCAGTTCAAAGATTTTGGGGCCTTGTGCAATTTATTAAAATGTGACCCTTAGAAGTTGTAACACCCTAAAAACGGGTTAGTAAAACGGTTCGAATAAAATTATAAATTAAATGAATTATATTTAAATTAGATTAGAAGTATGTGACCAAATTGAATTAAGTGAAAACAAGAGAATATTGCATGTTGGATTTCCAATTCCCCTTATTTGCCCTTGAGAATTTAATTGCTAAAGAAGTAAGTGAGGGACAAAATGGTTATTTTGCAACCTTTTAATGAGAAAGAAAACAAAAGAAATTAGCCCCTTACCTTCATCTTTCTCATTTCACGTGAATTAGAGGTTCCCAACAAGTTTTCTTTTCATAACTAAAATATTAGAAGGTGGGTTCTTGAGTTTTTAAATGAATCTATGATGTCTTTAAATTAAAGTTTGGTTGTTAGAAACTTAAATTTAGGATTTCAATCGCTTGGGTTTAGTTTGAGAAACTTGAGCAAGTGAGTAAGAAACCTAGAATTTGGGATTTTGTAGATGCATTATGTGAGTTAATTGATTTGGTAATATGGTGAAATTAGGGATTGATTGATGTTAGTTTCATAATTGAAATGCTGTAGATTCATGTGAATGTTAAGAATTAGGAATTGAACTATAAAATGGAACTTAACCGAAAATGCTTAGAAATACTATTTCAAGTAGCCATTTCTAAGAAATTCCCTAGGTAGATCTTTAAGGAGTTAGGATTTGAAATTTTAAAGTACGGTACTCCTATATACAGAATTTAAGGGAAAATTTATGGAACTTCAATCGGAGTTCGGTAGAAAAAGATATAAACGTTTTCGTAAGTGTTGTCCGAATAGTCCCAAAACTGGATAGGTCTGTTCGAATGAAATCTGGTATCATTCGGCTAGGAATTAAAATATTATATTAAATTTTACTTGTAGAGGATCTTCTTATATTTCCAACGATATAAAATAAGCTCGATTTGAATATGGGAGCTAGGAGATATGATCGAATTACGAAAGGGTAGCAAAGTTGTCTCTAGAGAACAAATAAGGATATTTACAATTGTTAAGCATGTGATTGTTCGAATTAAGCGATTTGGATATATCCTAATGAATTGCTATATGATTATGATTTGTTAGAGAATCCTAGAGAAGAGAACATCGAAGAGGAGGAAAGGATCGAGTAAGCAAGAAAAAGAGGCAAAGGAATCGCGATCTATAATCCTTGAGTTGTTTGGAGACATTGTGAGTGTGGCAAACCTTAGGGTTAGGACTAGGTCCTAACCATCCTTTTTGTTATTCGATTTGTATTTTAATTGGACTAAATATATATCTGGCAAATGGGGAGGATGATTAAATATTAATGACATGATTGTATGCTAGATGTTAGATTAGTTTAGTACATTTGCATAGCTCGGAAGTGCCGAGGTAAGTAATGGTACGCAGCTACGGATGTCAGGTACATGAGTCATGCATAATACATGTTTATGATGGGTTGATCATTCAATAAGTAATATGATATGTATGTTTCAATGATAGCATGACTAATGCTTTTTGCATAATAGCATGCTATACGCTTTTGATTGATAGCATGACTAATGCTTTGGTATAATAGCATGTTTAAATGCTTTTGATATAATATCATGCTCAATGCTTTTGTTAATGGTATGTTGCGAACATCGATTGTGATAAGGAACTTGGCTAAAATAAATTGGAATTATCAAATGAAAATGAAACTCTGATTGAGCCTTGTCGATAGTTGGTCATAGGTAGTACGACATGCCTAGGGTCTGAGCTCATTTGTTAGTACTTCGGTATTTCTGTTCAGTACTTCTGTTCGATACTATGGGTACCTTTGATTGGTGGTTAGTCACCATTTGTAGATACCATGGGTATATTTTGTTAGTACCTTTGTGATACTTCTGTCAGTGCCTTAGTGGTATTTCTTATGACTCGCTTACCTAGTCTAACTATGCCAAGGCGTCATTTGAAATTAATCCGAAAGACTAAACTTAAGACATGGAAAGATCATTTGAATATATGCGATTGCTTATGAAGCATTTGAATTTGATTATGTATTTTCTATTTGAGCATTTGATTTTGAATTGCTATTGGAGCATTTGATTATGATTTGTTATTGAGCAATTGGAACAATTAAGTAGCCTTTGATATGACTTTGATTATGGAAGCATTGAAGTATGTAAGTTGCTAATGTGGCATATGAACTTAAACATGTTAGTTACATTTGAGCATATAATTGTGAACTTAGATTCTATGTTAGAGGCATAACAAGCATGAAATATGACAAGCATGATAGATGAGACACATGTTAAGCATGTTATACGGTGTTTGAATCATTATGTGAAATTGATTGATTGCTTACTCAAAGCATGTTATTTTATTTTGATTTGATTAATGTCTAAATGGTTAGACTTAGGGTTGCCTCACTAAGTACTTCATAAGTACTTACCACCGTTTGTTTCCTCCTTCCCAAAACAATCGAGCAAAGGAGCTAAATTGAGTTTGATCGAGAGCAAGGACACCAAGAAAGCCAAAGTATGGTATTTTTGTACTTTTATAACTCCTAGCTTATGGTGGCATAGGGAGCATGCTTAGAATGGCTCATTATAAAACTAAAATTGATTTTGATATAACAAATAAATGTAAGGACTAATTTTGAAATAATTTTTGATCCTTAAGTCAAAGTTTGATCTCTAAGTCAAAACCAAGATCTTTGAAATACTCTTACAAGCCATTTCTACACGAGGGTATCGATACCATGAGGACAGGTATCGGTAACCTGAGATTTTTCAAGGCTTGTTCTTGAGATCAAGAACAGGTATCGAAACAAGGTTCGATACCAAAACTTTCTGTCAACCCATGTTTCGATACTGGTATCGAAACATCTTGGTTAATTTTCAAATTATTTTTTAATTTTAAAAATATGACTCCTAGTATCGATACAGGTATCGATACACCCTTAATCTCCAACGGCTATTTTCAAGCTTTAAATGAGTCGACCGTTGGTGTTAGTTAATTTTTGAATGATGGTTAGCCTGTATCGAAACAAGGTTCGATACCAGGCATCACAGAAAGTTTTTGTATCGAAACAGGTATCGATACACCCCCTATTAAATGCACAACGGCTCTTTCTTTTCTTGGCTTGTTTCGAAACAGGTACCCCGTGTTTCGATACCACCTGCTGCAGAGTGCATTTATGATGGAAAGATGAAGCTCCAACGTCCATATTTACTTTCCCAACAACTTCAACGGTTAGAAATCAATGAGAAGGTATAAAAAGAAGCATTTTCAAAAGCATACACAGAAAATTGAACATCAAGCAACATCCAAGCTCACAAATCCAACTCAAAGCACTTCATTGCATACTTTGTTCTCCCAACTTGTGTATTTCACTTTGATCTGTTGTAAATTAAGTTTGGGGAGAGTTTGTTTGTATTAGGGGCTATTATTTCTTGTGAGAGAATCCTTTTAGCCAAATCAAACTTCTTGTAACACCTTGTGAGGTCTAAATCAATTTTGGGTAGAAAATTGATTTGTTTGTAAAGGTTATCCCTTGAACCTAGAAAAAGGTTGAATTCAATAGTGAATTATTTTCAAAATCCTTAGTGGGAGCTAAGGTAGTGGATGTAGAGCTTGTTCGAAGCTTGAACCACTATAAATCATTGTTCTTCATTTTTTGATTTTTACCGAATTTCTCCTACCAAATTTTTAATATCCAATTCACCCCCTCTTGGCCATTATTCAACACCGATCAACTCAACAATTGGTATCAGAGCTAGATCTTTGAAGGGATTCACCTCCACCAAAGAAGATCCAAGGGTTGTTGATCATCTCCACAACAAAAATTAAATGGCCTCCACTTCCGGTTCGTGGAACAAGTCTCACTCTATCACCAAGCCACCCTTCTTCAATGGGGACAACTATCCTTATTGGAAGAATATGATGAGTCTATTCATCAACTCCAATGACTATGTCCTTTGGGATATAATCGAAGATGAACCCTCTATCCCTATGAAGCAAGAAGGAGATCGGCAAGTGCCTAAGAAGAGGAACGAGATGACCGATGAAGAAAGAAGGAGAATGTCCACAAATGATAAAGCTCTTCACATTCTCTTTTGTGCTTTAGGCCCCGACATCTACTCCAAGATGTCTTCATGTACAAGTGCCAAATAAGTTTGGGACTACTTGGAGACAACTTATGAGGGCACCAATGATGTGAAGGAAACAAAGATTGGTCTTCTCAACCTAAACTATGAAAATTTCAAGATGGAGCCGGATGAAGACATCACCAAAATGTTCAATAGATTTTCCGTGATTGTCAATGGTCTCAAAGGTTTTGGTGAGATCATTCCGGAAGAGAAGCTCGTGAGGAAACTTATCTACTCTCTTCCCAAGTCTTGGGATAGCAAAAGGACGGCTATCATTGAAGCCAAGGACTTGAAGACTCTAAAGCTAGATGCTCTTGTGGGATCCCTTCTTACCCATGAGATCATGAAGAAAGGAAGAGAAGAAGAGAAAAAGAAAGAAGAGGTAAAGATAGAGAAGAGGGAAGTAGAGAAAAAGAAGTAAGAGATTGCTCTTAAAGCTTCATTGTCACAAGAAGAAGTGGAAACTAGTGAAGAAGAAGAGCTAGAGGAATTGGTCATGGTGGCCAAAAGATTCACAAGGCTTATGAGGGCAAATAGGAATCGAAGATTCCAACGAAAGAGGAACTTCAAAGCAAAGAGCAAAGAAGAGGAGAAAGATCAAATTATTTACTATGAATACAAGAAGCCCGGTCACATTAGGACCGATTGTCCACTATACAAAAAGAAGAGTTTTGAGAAGAAGAAGAAACATAAAGCTCATGTTGCCACTTGGAGTGATGAGGAGTCATCATCCGATGAGGATAATGAAGTGGCCAACTTGTGTCTCATGGCTCTTGATGAGCCTAAGGTAACCCTTGAACCATCTTGTAATGATTTATCTTATGATGAACTTTATGATGCTTATGATGAATTACAAGATGTTTATGATGAGTTGGTTTTGAAGTTCAAAGAATCAATTTTGAAAAGCAAGAAAACTATTTCCGATTTAGAAATGAAAAATGATTCTTTGACAAAAACAATTTTGGATTTGGAAGAAAAGGTTGTTGATTTAAATGATGGTTTGAAATTTTTTCAAAAAGAAAATGTTGATTTAAACAACCTTGTTTCAAGCTTGAGTGAAAATCACCACAAGGTGGTGAATGAGCTTAAAGAACAAATTAAGGTGGTTGGGAGTTCAACTTTTGAAAAAGGAAGCTCTTCAAAACCCAACCATGTCAAAAGAAATTTTCAAAACCACAAACAAAAAGGTTTTCAAAGGCATTTTAGACATAGAAAAATTAGGAGTGTTTGGGTTCCTAAGGAACTCATTGTTTCTAATAATATAAATGACATTGCCTCTTGGATTCTTAAGGGAACCAAGCTTTTAGGGACTAACTCTCATGGACCCAAAATGATTTGGGTACCAAAAGTGAAAAACTAATTTTTGTTTGTAGGTTGAGCATTGCTTCAAGGCCAAAACTTCAAGTCAAAATATGTGGTACCTTGATAGTGGATGCTCAAGGCATATGACCGGAGACAAGGGACGATTTAAGGAGTTACAGCTCAAAAAGGATGGAGTAGTGACATTTGGTGACAACTCCAAAGGCCAAATTGAGGGTATAGGCTCTATTGGTAATCACTCCTCTATTCTTATTGAAAATGTCTTACTTGTTAATGGTCTTAAGCATAACTTGTTGAGCATTAGTCAATTGTGTGATAAAGGTTTCTATGTTTCTTTTGATAAAAATGGTTGTAAAATTATTGACATAGAATCCAATAGAACAATGCTCATAGGTCATCGCATAGGAAATATTTACATGGTGCATCTAGATGACATAAACATATCTCATGCATGCTTAGTTGCTAGTGATGAAAATGATGCATGGTTATGACATAGGAAACTTGGTCATGCTAGCATAAGTGTTTTAGAGAAACTTGCCTCCCAAAATCTAGTTAGAGGTTTACCTAAGCTCAAATTTTCTTTGGATAAAATTTGTGATGCATGTGCTAAGGATAAACAAAATAGAGTTTCTTTTAAGTCCATTAATGATGTTTCAACTAGTAGAGTATTATAATTGATCCATATGGATTTTTTGGACCTATTATGACTACTAGTTTGGGTGGAAAATCATATGCTTTTGTTATTGTTGATGATTACTCTAGATATACTTGGGTTCTATTTTTAAGTTCTAAAGATGAGGCCTTAGAAAATTGTATCATATTTTCAAAAATTTCTCAAAATGATCTTGATCAAAAAATTTCTCATATTAGAAGTGATCATGGAACCAAATTTCAAAATTTAGGTTTTGAAAATTTTTGTAATGAAAATGGTATTAGCCACAATTTTTCGGCTCCTCGCACTCCTCAACAAAATGGGGTAGTTGAGAGGAAAAATAGAACTTTAGAGGAAATGACTAAAACCATGCTTTGTGAAAATAATTTACCTAAGTATTTTTGGGCGGAAGCCACAAACACTTCTTGTTACATCATAAATCGAGTAATGATTAGGCCTATTTTAAAGAAAACTCCTTATGAGATTTTAAAGTCTAAAAAGCCTAACATTAGCTATTTTCATCCTTTTGGGTGCAAGTGTTTTGTTTTGAACAATGGAAAAGACAATTTAGAAAAGTTTGATGCAAAAAGTGATGAAGCTATTTTCCTTGGTTATTCTTTAAATTCTAAGGCTTATATAGTTTTCAACAAAAGAACCTTAGTTGTAGAGGAATCTATACATGTGGTTTTCGATGATAACCTCCTTCCTAGGAAGGATTCTTGTGATGATGATGATGTAGGAATCATTGAAACCATTGATGATGAACAAGCATCAAAGATGGATGGGATTCCAAGCAATGAGGAAGCACAAGATCCTCCAATAGAAGCTTTGGGAAATGTAAAGCTTGAAGAAAGGGAAGTGAGCTACCCAAGAGAGTTCAACTATGTCAAAGGTGGTGAAATCTTTGGTGATCCATCCAAGGGGGTAACTACTCGTTCTTCTCTTAGATTAATAAATCATATTGCTTTTATCTCATGCATAGAGCCTAAAAATATCAAAGAAGCCTTAGGTGATGATTATTGGATTTTGGCTATGCAAGAGGAATTAAATCAATTTGAGAGAAGTAATGTATGGACATTAGTTGATAGGCCTAGTAATAAGTCTACTATAGGAACTAAATGGGTTTTTAGAAACAAACTAGATGAGAGTGGTAACATTGTAAGAAACAAAGCTAGATTAGTAGCTCAAGGTTACACTCAAGAGGAGGGAATAGATTTTGATGAAACATATGCACCCGTAGCTAGAATGGAAGCCATTAGGATGCTACTTGCATTTGCATGTTATCATGATTTCAAGTTTTTTCAAATGGATCTCAAAAGTGCGTTCTTAAATGGTTTTATAAATGAAGAAGTGTATGTTGAACAACCACCGGGTTTTGAAGATTCAAAATTTCCAAACCATGTTTTTAAACTAACAAAAGCTTTATATGGTTTGAAACAAGCTCTTAGAGCTTGGTATGAAAGGCTTTCAACCTTTCTAATTGAAAAAGGTTTTGAAAAAGGGAAGGTGGACACTACACTTTTATAAAAAGGTTTAAAAATGACATCTTAGTAGTTCAAATTTATGTTGATGATATTATTTTTGGATCTATTAATGAATGTTATTGTCAAGAATTTTCTAAGCTAATGCAAGGTGAATTCGAGATGAGCATGATGGGGGAGCTCTCATTCTTCTTGGGACTCCAAATGAAGCAAAGGAAGGATGGCACCTTCATCAATCAAGCAAAATACATCAAGGATATGCTCAAAAAGTTTGGCTTGGAAAATGTGAAACCTCAAGCCACACCAATGAGCTCATCTACTAAGCTTGACAAGGATGAAGGAGGTAAGTGTGTTGATTCTAAATTGTATAGATCAATGATAGGTTCTTTGCTTTACCTTACCGCAAGTAGACCGAATATTATGTTTAATGTTTGCTTGTGTGCTAGGTTTCAAGCTAGTCCTAGAGAATCACACCTTATAGCCATTAAGAGAATTTTTAGGTACCTTAGAGATACACCTTGTTTAGGTCTTTGGTATCCTAAAGCTTCTTCCTTTGATCTTCATGCCTATTCGGATGCGGATTATGGAGGTTGTAAGATAGATAGGAAAAGTACTTCCGGAACTTGTCAATTCCTAGGTAGTATGCTCATATCTTGGTTCTCTAAGAAACAAAATAGTGTAGCTCTATCAACCACCGAGGCGGAGTACATATCCCTAGGGAGTTGTTGTGCACAAGTGTTATGGATGAAGCAACAACTCTTAGATTATGGCATTAAGGTAGACACCATACCTCTTAAGTGTGATAATACTAGTGCCATATGTCTTACCAAAAATCCCATTCAACACTCTAGAACCAAACATATAGAAATTAGACACCATTTCATTAAAGATCATGTGTCTAAAAATGATGTTGCTTTAGAGTTTATTGACACCTTAAATCAATTAGCGGACATCTTTACTAAACCTTTGGATAAGGAGCGTTTTTGGACCCTTAAGAGAGAGTTAGGTCTAACTAGCCTATCTTGACTTGCTAAGTGTCATCTTTTTGCTTATCTTGCTTGAATCTTGAATTAAATCATGCTTATGATGATCTTGTATCTTGATGACTCCATGCATGTTGCTAGGGGGAGTATGAACTTTTTCATGCATAATAAACATGTCATTACATCATATGCATGCTTCTAGGGGATTTAGAGACTCATTTCTAGTACTTTTAGTAGCCAAAATGCAAAGCAAAGGTCGAAGGTATCGATACAGCTAATCCCTGTTTCGATACCTGTTCATCAGCCCATCTGGTTTTTTGTCAAGAAGAACAGGCATCGATGCTTGCATCGATACCTCTGTCTCGATACCAGCATCGAAATAGGGTGTTTCGGTACCAGTATCGATACATGAGGACGGAAGTTATTTAAAACACTCTAAACCTAATTTTAATCTCATTAAAACACTTTCAAATTTAAAACCCTAAAACCCTAGCCGGCCCTCTCTTTAAAATCCCATCAAATTCGCCTCTCTTAACACAATTTCTTTACGATTTCTTTGAGGGATTTTGATCTACGCATCAAAGACTTCATCATATCAACAAACGGTGCTTCATAATCACGAAATTCATCGTAATCTACAATCAAGGTATACTTTCGAAAAATCTTAATTTCGTTTGTTTTTAGTTTGTTAAAATTCAGTTTTTGAGTATGTTTTAAATGTCTATCTTATGGGTTTCAATAAACCTATGATTTTGTCTCAAAATTTCAACTTGTTTTAATCGAATATAAATTTTTGTTCGAATAAGTCTTTCGATGGTTTTTCAAAATTTTTAATCCTTAAATACCTTGAATTGTTAGATTATTTCATAGGATTGAATTGGATTATATATACAAGCATACATATTGTTCTTAACTAATCCAATTTTTTTTTTCCAATCCTAGATCATGGCACCAAAGAAGCGATCTCGTACCGAAGCCGGATCCTCTTCATCATCTCGTGTTGTACGAGTTGATTTTGATAAGGTCTATGCTAAGAGTCTAGACAATGATCGTAGATTGGACAACTACAACCTTTTCCGGAGCTATCCTCTCAAAAAGGAAATATGTGTGGACATTCAATTCATCACGTCACATAGATTTCCTTTTCGTTACTATGACCAACTTATCGAGTGGAAGTTCTTGCGTTTTCTCACTTATGCCGGCAAGTTCTTTCCAACTCTCGTCCTTATCTTTTACACTAATGCTAAATGTATCTTATCTCCGGACAAGAGTAAAGTAGTAGCATTGAGTCGTATCTTATGAGAAAATCTTTCAAGATTAATGTCTCTACTTTCCTTGATGTTTTTGGTCTTGAGGATAAAGGTAATGATGATGAAGACTCTCTTGCTCCTTTCACCGGATCGGTTACATCTTTTGACACACACGACCGTTTCCTCCATCTTATCATCTCTTGGTGGATTCGTCCATCAAATGGGAGATACTCTAGGATCCGTCAAGTTGATAGTTTTTGGATCACATGTTTCCGTGATAACATCCAACCAAACCTTGCTCGGATTGTCTTCTCGGATATTGTGTGGCACATCCAAAACCGTGCTACCCCCCTTGTTCAATCTTTTCCTTATGCGTGCATTCTAAGCATCATCTTCTTGCATTTGGACATAGATTGTTCTTATGACAAGGTAGGATCTTTGAAAGAGCTTATTGGAGAAACTTCACTCAACCGTGCTCACTTTGTCTATGCCTCTAATGGTGAGTGGACTCGAGGTGCTCCTCCTTCTCCTCCTCATGCTCCGGTTGATCCAGAACCTATTCATCAGTTTGATATGTTGACCTTTCTCACATCTAAGTTTGATTCTCTCAACGCCCGTTTGGATTCCATGGATGGCAAGCTTGACACTCTTTCCACTCAATTCACTTCGGGTTTTGATGCCATCAACACTAGGATGACAAACCTAGAGACTCAAGGACACTCCTTGAGAGTATCTCTTGAAGCTCTCCGTCAAAGCCAAAAACTTAATCAAGATCAAGAGGAAGATGAAGATGATGAGGATGATGATGATGACATGGCCGATGATTGATCGTTTCGATCTTTCTTATGCTTTGCTTTTTAGTTATTAAGACTAGTTATGATGCATTCATATTAGAACTTATGCACCTATTTTTATTTCTCTATGTTTTGGTCTTTATTATTGTTGGATTATATTTTGGATACTTTGCTTGTTATGGTTTATGCTTCATATGAACTTTTATATTTAAGTGCTATGGTTTATGCTTTATTCTATTACCTTGATTATCTTTTTATATTTATGCTTCATTGATTTTGATCTAACAAAAAGGGGGAGAAAGTTCTAAGTTTTAAGTTTTCGAAAACCATCAACAATTTTTTAAATTTTTTTTTGGCACATATTAAGGGGGAGTCTTTCAACCAAATTATTTCAAAACTTAAAATTCCTTTTGGTTTTGTTATATCAAAAAGGGGGAGATTGTAAAACTAAAATTGATTTTGATATAACAAATAAATGTAAGGATTAATTTTGAAATAATTTTTGGTCCTTAAGTCAAAGTTTGATCTCTAAGTCAAAACCAAGATCTTTGAAATACTCTTACAATCCATTTCTACACGAGGGTATTGATACCATGAGGACAGGTATCGATACACCTGGGACTTTTCAAGGCTTGTTCTTGAGATCAAGAACAGGTATCGAAACAAGGTTCGATACCAAAACTTTCTGCCAACTCATGTTTCGATACTGGTATCGAAACATCTTGGTTAATTTTCAAATTATTTTTTAATTTTAAAAATATGACTCCTAGTATCGATACAGGTATTGATACACCCTTAATCTCCAACGACTATTTTCAAGCTTTAAATGAGTCGACCGTTGGTGTTAGTTAATTTTTGAATGATGGTTAGCCTGTATCGAAACAAGGTTCGATACCAGGCATCACAGAAAGTTTTTGTATCGAAACAGGTATCGATACACCCCTATTAAATGCACAACGACTCTTTCTTTTCTTGGCTTGTTTCGAAACAGGTATCCGTATTTTGATACCACCTGTTGCAGAGTGCATTTATGATGGAAAGATGAAGCTCCAACGTCCATATTTACTTTCCCAACAACTTCAACGGTTAGAAATCAATGAGAAGGTATAAAAAGAAGCATTTTCAAAAGCATACACAGAAAATTGAACATCAAGCAACATCCAAGCTCACAAATCCAACTCAAAGCACTTCATTGCATACTTTGTCCTCCCAACTTGTGTATTTCACTTTGATCTGTTGTAAATTAAGTTTGGGGAGAGTTTGTTTGTATTAGGGGCTATTATTTCTTATGAGAGAATCCTTTTAGCTAAATCAAACTTCTTGTAACACCTTGTGAGGTCTAAATCAATTTTGGATAGAAAATTGATTTGTTTGTAAAGGTTATCCCTTGAACCTAGAAAAAGGTTGAATTTAATAGTGAATTGTTTTCAAAATCCTTAGTGGGAGCTAAGGTAGTGGATGTAGAGCTTGTTCGAAGCTTGAACCATTATAAATCATTGTGTTCTTCAATTTTCGATTTTTACCGAATTTCTCCTACCAAATTTTTAATATCCAATTCACCCCCCCTCTTGGCCATTATTCAACACCGATCAACTCAACACTCATGCATTTTGATATTTGGTTAATGGTTTGTGTATATGTATATGGTCAATCGAGCATTCGATATGTAAGCCATAAGGCATAATGATCTCCTTAGGCTAGCCTTGCATATTTTGAGTTTTGGCTTATGGTTTGTATAAGTAGGCCTTGGTGATATACATATGATATGTAAGTAATTGTATTGGCATGAAACGTGAGACCTAGTAAGATATCATGAGAATCCTAAAAATTACCCCATAGATATGTTAGTTGCATAGTGAAAGTGCATGATAGTAAGGTTACCTAACTTGTTAGATGGCAAATGATGGTATGAATGGCCATTTGATGAGGAATAGTAGGTTTGGTATAATGAAAGCACGTGAACATTAATTTAATAAGGACTTGACCAAATGAAAGAAATGGCAAGTGATTATGGTTGCATATCACGTTGAAATTGTTCCCTTAAGGATTAGGGATGGTTCGAGACCACATTAATGGTCTTTTGGTTAGTGTTTAAGTGCCTTAGAAGTGATAAACCTGGCATTTCGAGCAGGGATATAGATACCATTCCCATGGGTATTGATACCCCCTTATCAAAGGCCCCTTTGGTCCGGTATCTGGTTCGATGTCAGGCCTTCCAGTAGCGAAATGGCATCGATACCGGTTTCGATGTCGAGCTTTGCATTGAACTTCCTGGTTCGAGACCAGTATCGAACCAGGCTACTCATCCTTAGTCAATGAGTCAACGAGGTAGACCAGTATCGATACCTGGTTCGATACTGGAGCTTCCAGTAACAAAATTACATCGATACCAGTTTCGAACTAGACCTTTCAACCTTGGTCAACGGGTCAACATAGTTGACCTGTATTGAACTGGGGTTCGATACCCCTGTTCTGATACCCTTTATAGGGAGGTATCGATACCCCCTTGTCATCTTGAGTTCTTCCATTTGAACTAAGTTAGAATTTGAAGAATGAAATCATGTATTAGGGGTTTCATTGGGAAAATGAAATATACTTAAGATCGAATAACAAGTATAATGAATTTGGAAAAGCTTTAAATCGGACTTGAATTTAACATGAATAATAGGGTTTAAGGGATTGTGAAACATAAGATATAATTGAATTGATTTCGAATAATTGTGAAACATTTGACTTATAATGTTATACAATAAATAAATTATCTTGGTTTTGAATACAAAGTTCGGTTCGTAAGTTCGGTCGACACCTCCGTCTCCTAACCCGAGGCAAGGGTGTCACAGAAGTAATTGTCCATAATCACACTAGTTCTAAAAAATGTGGCCCTTAGAAGCAATTCTCCTTTTTAGGGGGCCCTGTGCGGTTGTTTTATTATACCTTTAAAAAATCTCACTAGTTCTACGAAAGCAATACTAATAGGAATAATCAATAAAATTCTATAACCAATTGTCACATTTAGGACATAATTATAACGTTTTAAGAATTATAACTTATATTTCTTTAGAGTATTTTCAAAATTTTTACAATAATTTTAGAGATTAACTTCATTAAAGAATGTAGTTTATAAAAATTTTCGGGCCCTCATTTTTAGGGGGCCCTGTGCGGTCGCTCCTATTACGCCTATCTAGAACCCCACTGAAAAAAATAAAAAATCATCGTAAGTGATTTATTAGATGTTAATAATGCTCATTACATTATCAAACTGATCAAAGCCCTCATAAATTACCACACGAATCTTAATTAGACCAATTCATAAGTAGACCAATTAAAACTGTAGAGAGAAAGTAGGCCTAAATACATAATTAGACCAACTAAACTGTAGAAAAAAGCAGGGATTAATCCATAATTATACCAATTAAAATTGTATAAACAAATCAACAATGAAACTTTGTGTCGCGACCATTTTAAAACCGAAATGTGTGAAAAATAACCTGACGAATTAATTTGAAAAATCTTTGAATTTTATTGTTTTTAATTATGAAAACCAAAATTTTATTAAAAACACCTATTATTTTAATTTTTAAAAATGAATTGGAAAATATTAAAAATCAAGGTCGTGTTAAAAACGTTTAATTTTAAAATGATTTGGAGTCGCCATTGACAACTTTGGTAGGCCAGACACCAAAAATAAACCAGAGATTCATTTTTAAAAATATTTGGGTTCGGGAGTCGGTTATACGTAAGGACGAACCTTACGAGCGCCCGAGATCGGTACCTTATTAATTACACGTGGTATTTCGGTATTTTGAATAATAATATTAATTTAATCCACCATTGGTAAATAAATATCGTTCGAATGAGAATATCCTTTTGGATAAGAAAATATATTTCTTTTAAATACAAATTTGAATAAGACGTCCTCTACATAGGAAACCTTAACTCGTATTTAAAGAAATATATGTTCTGCCCCAAAAGGTTTTAAATGCATGACCGATTATTATCTGGTTCATTTTAAGTTTTAACCTACGAGGCTCCATTAATTAAATATTTAAACCCTATTAAATTATTAATTTCACCAAGTGTATTATGATAACATCCGAATGCTCGTACACTACCATCTCGACACCGAACAAAATTAATAATACTATTGGTATTTCTAATAATTTGCCTAATTAATTTTATTAGATTCTAATCCTTAAATTATTTTATCAATTTCTAGGTTTCGATAGCACATCAATACGATATCAAAGTACACTCTTTTGGTGAACGTCATGGTACGTCAAAACACCGACCGCTTAGTGTATCCGAGATATATGATTAAAATGTTATTGTTACTAAGTTATCTCCCTATTTAATTAATTACTTAATTAAAGTAACTAACCCTAAAAGGCTCTAATTTAATTAACTAAGTGAAAATTAAATGTCACCTAGACAAATATACTATATGCTTTAAAAATATTCAAACATAATAAATAAAGAAAGAAAGAAATTAAATAAAGCAATTAAAAAAAGCAATAAAGATGACAAAGGAGCTAAGTTACTTTTATTAAAGAGGTAAGAGTTCGAATTACAACATGTGAAAAAATTAAATTGAAACAAGGGGAAATACATGGCATGAATGAGGAGAGCAGGAATTAAATTGACAAGCATCCGATTTTAGGGGTTGAGTTAGACTTAATTAGATTAAATTAAACTAATCTTAAACTTAGAAAATTTTAATTAAATTCAATTAAGGATCAAATTAAATTATTTCTAAGCCCAAAAAATTAAATTAAATCTAATTAAAGTCTAGATTAATGGAGTTTTAAATTTAAGGTTCAATTTGGGTTTAATTAGGGGTTAAATTGAAGGAAAATTAAGTTTTTGGCCTTAATTTGTGAAGAAAAGGATCAAAATGAACTACATTTTAAAACTTGGGGGACCACAGGGATAATTTCCCCACTTATACCAAAGCACGCAGGTCCCCAGTTTAACCCGGATCCAACCCGTATCCCTTGTACCCCCCTTTCTCCGAGTTGGCTTGGCCATTTGGATCCTTCCTTGACTCAGCTAACTCACCTGACTCTAAACTCTCTCAACTCTAACACCTAAAAAGCCCAGAAACCTTAATCGAATGAATCAGACACCCATATTTATCATTTTGTTCATCCGTGTTCTTCATAAAAATGAAGAACACGATGAACATGGCTACAGAACCGACACATACCCCGCCACTAGATCTAACGTTGTCGTCCTCAGGTAACCACTAGGTGTTTGCTGACTACCTCCAGACGATTTTCGGCCACCGCTAACTCTGATGCCGGCCACCGTTCGACCGCCAGAAAAGTTTAAAAGTGATCGAAAATCTTCAAAAACTCAAAATCCAGCACTTAATCCAACTAGATCTAACTCGATTCATCAAAACCAAACTCATCTTCACCGAAAACCTAACTTAAATCTAATCCTAAACCTGAATCACTAGATTATCACTTCCTCCTCGTCTGGAAGCCTTATTTCTCAACTCTAACATCACCAATTTAACAAATTCAAAGAAGCTTCCTAAACACTGACTTCCGATTCAAAACCAAATCTGAACTATATCCTTTTTGTTTTACATAAATTCCTAAAGACTTCAATCCATCAAACAAACAAAAATAAAACACAATAAAAAGTACCTATTCAATAATCTTGATGAACATCGGTGATTCTCTTATTGTTCCAACCTTTCTTCCATAATTCTCGAATTGCCTCCTGATCTTTTCTCTTCCCCCGCCTCTTTCTCCTTTTTTTAATTTAATGTCCCCATGATCATCAATTAGAACTGCCTATTATCCTCCAACTGCAGGTAACCTCTACTTTCCTAACCAACTCCAATTTCTTTTGTTTTTTTATTTTATTATTCATTTTTTATTTATTTTATTTTATTTATTATTATTATTATTTATGTATTTTACTTATTATATATTAGTTATTATCTATAACTTTAGGCCAAAATTCGGGTACGACACTTTGAATAGAAAAAAATCTTACACAAGTGTTGAGTTGGCGAACAAAGCTGGAGCAATTGTTGTGCTTGAAATATTTGGGAAGAAGAGTTTCAGAGAACCTGTAAGAATCCCAGACGACGAAGCTGTTACGGGTAGAACTCCAGGAAACAATCGGGTCGGTTGCCGGATCCTTAACCATATCGAACGTTTTTCTCAGAAACGACGGCGGAACATCCGATGAGTATAATTATATTTACTATTTAAAATTTCCAGTCAAACTATTTTCTACTCCCTCCGTCCGTTTTGTATTAACTTTTTTAAAATCAAAATTTTTAAATTTTGATTATAATTATATTAAATATTTTAAATAATTAGATTTTATAAAATATATATTTAAAATCTATTCAATTAAAGGTTTTTAAAATATATTTTTTTTATATTTTTATCAATAATAAATTTTAAAAGTCAAAAAGTTTGACTCTAAAAAAAGCAATAAAGGACATTATTTTTGAGACAAAGGGAGTATTATATTATAGTTTACTGTTAATTTTAGAAGGTTGTATGTTTTCGACTCGTCTTTAAGCAATGTCCGAATAAAATAATAAACACTATCTAAAGACGAGATGAAAGTAACTCCTCTTCAAACAGTAAAAATTCATATCAATTAAAGATAAATTATATAGATAATAATTAAATTTTATTTTCTGATATATTTTAGTTATTCAATTTTTAAAACAATCAATTTATTCGATAAATTTTATGTTTTAATTTATTTTAGTCGTTCTAATTATTTTATTAATATTTAATATAATTTAATATATTTTATTATTATTAAATATAAAAATAATTTAAAATAAAAATAAGTTATATTTTATTATTATTGAATAAAAAATAACTTAAAATAATCCTTAAATACCACTCGTCACTCTCTTTTTTTCCCATTGTTTTATGTCTTAATTGAATAGAAACAATGTGATTCATAAATTATTTTTATTTTTATTCAATCAGAAAGTATAACGTGCAATCATTTAATCAGAATTAAAAATTATTAAATAATTTTAATACCTTAAAATAAGATTAAATTAATTTAATATAAAAAAATTAAATATAATATTATATAATTTTTTATGTAAATTATTACGTTATATGAGTCTGTTAATTCTTTTTAAAGAGACGACCATTCTCTTTAATCCTTTCTGTCTATTCGATTTTTCAATTGGGTATTTGGAAATTATCCGACCCGAATAAAATAAAACCCACATTCATTTGACTAGGAGTGATAATGAACCTGGTCGACTCGCGAGTTATTCGGGTTCGATTCGGTCAAAGATCGACTCAAGTGAGTTCAACTCAGGATTTAAACGAGCTAAGCCGAGTTTATCCAAGCTCGACTCAAAAAGCTCGTAAACAGATTCAAAATAATTATATATAAACATACATATATATTTATATACATTAAAAATAATTTATTTAGCAAAGAAAAATAATAAAATAATTAAGAGTAAATTTACTAAAAATAAATTCAATAAAATAAATTAAATATTATAAACTAAAACAAAATTACAAATAATAAATAAACTAAAACTATAAATAAATAAATAAATAATAAAAATAATATAAAAAATTAGTCATTTCGAGTCGAATCGATTCTGACGAGCTTTAAGCCCAAATTGAACCTGATTTAACTCGGGCTCGATTCGTTATCACTACGTCTGACCCGCCCTTAGAGTGTTTTTTAAAAAAGTATATAAACGCCTCTCCCTTAAACATTCAAAACTCTTCTCTCCCACTTTCGCTCCAATTCCTCAACCCCCAGTGTTTTAGAACCCTCTCATTTTCCAGAAAAATCCCTAAAATGAGCGACGCAGAGATTGAATCCAACATATCCCATCTATTCGATGGTAAAATCACTTTCCTCATCTTAATTTGAGTCACTATGATGCATTCTTGTGTCATTCACATTGTAATTTCGTTGCAGGTCTTGAAGACGAAGCTCGAACCGCTCTCATCGATGTTCTCATTGTCAGTGGCTACTTTTCTTTCTTTCTCTTTCATCGGTTTCTTTGTTTTACTGTTTTCTTTTGGTTTGCAGAATGAAGTTCGGAGTCTTTCCATGGGGTAAACTGATGTGCTAGAGAGCTCCCTCCGAATGTCAGGAAGCGCGTGGAGGTTCTCCGAGAGATCCAGGTACCTTACGGCATTGCTTGTTGTTTTTATTTTCGTTGCATTGATTGAATTTAGGGTTCGATTAGAGTCCCCTAGGATGTTTAAGATTACTGAATCTTGATTCAGTTTACTTTGAGTTCTTGTTGTCATTTACTCTCCTGTTCTTTTCTAGATGCGGGATAGATTGTTGTAATCTAAATTTAGCTCGCTCGAGACATAATATGGTTGGAAAAGTGAGAGAACTCAATTTTTTATTTCTTGAATAGAGTCAACATGATGAATTAGAGGAAAAATGTTTTGAGGAGAGGGCATCGCTTGAAGATAAATATCAGAAATTATATCAACCCTTATATGCTAAGGTTTGCCTTTTTTTTTTTTAATTTTTTCTTCTTTTAATCACTTACTGTTGTATTTCATTTGATTGGTTATCCTGAATCTTCAGAGATATGATATTGTGAATGGTGTTGCTGAAGCTGAGGGAACTACAAATGAAGAAGACATGGACCAAATTAATTATAAGGATGCTGAAGATGCGATCTTGTTGGTTCTTCTCCCTTTTTTACCCTATCTGTAGAAATGGACTGCAATTCATGCAATTATGCATTACGCAGAGAAAGGAGTGCCTGATTTTTGGCTTTCTGCCATGAGAAAAAATGAAGTGCTATATAATGGGGTCAGTTATCCGGTTATAATTGTTCTTTGGCTACTTTGAAATTGGAAATATTGATGCTCTAATGTACTTGATTTCAGATTGGAATCAGATCACCGGGCTTGATGGAGGAGCTTTCAAATATCTCAAGGATATTAAGTGGAATAGGATCGATCAACCCAAAGGATTCAAGCTTGAGTTTTTTACTTCGACACCAATCTTTATTTCAAGAATACTTTGTTGACAAAGGTCTATCACATGATTGATGAAGGCATGCCTGTCCTTGAGAAAGTTATTGGGTAATTACCTTTTCCTTTTTAAAATGACTTATCGGATTGCTAGATATCAAGTCATCTTACATTTTAACTGAAATCATTTTCCTCATAATTTATAGGACAGAGATTGAATGGTATCGGGGAAAATGCTTGACACAGAAGTTCCTTGAAAAGAAGCCTAAGAAGGGATCAATGAATGCCGAGCCAATCACTAAAGCAGAAGATTGTGAAAGTTTCTTCCACTTCTTCAATTCTATTGAAGTTCCTGATGACGATGAACATATGGTATGGGAAAACCTTAAAATAGTCATAATTTTTGATGATTGATTAATTACTTCTGTTTTTCAAATCATTCTTTCTTTCTTGCACAGGCTGAAGAGATGCAAAATCTAATGGAAGAGGACTATGAAGTAGCGTGTGTTCTCTTTTCAAGCTTCTTCTAGTTATAGGCTCTTTCTAGTTTGGAGTCTTCTTCAAGCTTCTAATGAGCCATATATATATCAAACCGAAATGTTGGGTCTTATTCTATCTATTTATTTGGGCAGATTAACAATTCGACACAAGATTATTCTGCATGCAGTGTCATGGTTTACAGGAGAAGCTATCCGGATAGATGAGCTAGAGATGGATGAGGTTGAAGATGATGGAAATGAAGGTGAGGACGAGGAGGAGGAGGAAGAAGAAACTAAGCAAAAGAAGAAGGTATGTGATACTTAATTCATCTTATCACCCTTCCAAAATTTTAAGTGATGCTAATTTTGTTAGAATTAAATATATTCAATACGAATATAAACCCAAGATCTATACATGTCAAATCATTAAGAACAATAAAATAAATAAACTGAATGCGGAAGCGTACCTGAATTAATTGATGAAGATTTTTCAGAAGGTTTGATCTTCCAAGAAGTTAGGTTTTCTCTTGCCGCACAACTCTCAACGGGGAAAAGAGATATGCAAGTTGACCTAATTCTTGGGGACCATAACCCCTTTATATAGTTGATTTAATAACCAACTAGTAGTTGATTTAATAACCAACTCTGAAGTATTTATAACTTTGCCCCTCATCAAATTATAAATACACCTTATTGTATCTACACTTTTAATTCTATGATAATTTAATACCTATAACACGTGTAACATAATTGGTCACTTAATTACGTGTTAAATTTTATGTGCCCACTATTATTGAATTTTAATCCAACAATCTCCCACTTGGGCAACATATGTTTCTTGACAAATGTATAACCTTATGAGTTCAAAAATTTGCTATCATATAATAGGTATTCTAAAACAATCTCGTCCATCAATTATATTCATATAGGATCAAAGCGGTCTTCATCATATCAATCATGATTGGACCCATCAATGGTCACGTATAAAAACATAATCAAATGACATAGATCAATCATGGATGCGTAGCATGGAAATTACATGTAAATGTGAACCGAACATGCCTATTTCCAACTGGTCCTCCTAAACTTTAGTGAGATCAAACTTTTCTAAATTCAGAGTGTGCATTAGCCAAAATAACTTTATTTCTGCAGAAATTAACCTTAAACTAAAGTAACCGAAATTGTGTCTAAAACGAATGAGCATTTATCAAAATTATAAACTCCCACTAAAACTGAATATACTTAAATAATATTACACCCATATGAGTAGTATGCTCATGAAAGACCTAGGGTGATAGTTTCTCCATAAGCGCGCAATTATGGAGTTTGTACCAACATGCTCTATAGACTTACAAACACTCTGAATTTTCTTTAACAACTAGGAACTAAAATTTTAAAGTGTTCCTATTGTTTATAGAATAAATGATGCATATTTATTGTCACAAAATAACTGAAGTGGTCTTTCTATTCAATCTATAATTAGCAGCTCATGTGAAAGAGTCTTTTACATCAATATTCTAGTAGAATCGAAGCCAGTAAACTTGATGATCTCTAACTTACTAGAACTTCGATATGTGAGCATATAAATTTTGTTCTCTAAAGTCATTTCATAACTCTATTTGCTGCTATCCAACAATTCATATTAGATTTATTTAAATATCTGTCTAACATTCTAATAATGTACGCAATATCCAAATGCATACATACTTAAGCATAAATTAGATTCTCAATAGATTATGGAATCTTTTGTATTTTATAAATTTCAAGGTTACTTGTAGGGCACTAAAAAAATATCTTCTTTAGTTATATGAGTGTCACTTGATTTACTCCCACTGAACTTGTAATACATACAATTTTTAACCAAATTTATCTCAAAACCGAATGAGATAATCAATATAAAATTTATAATTTTATTATGAGAGTTAAACTTAAGCTCATATATGAATATCTTTAATTTACATATCATTAATTTTGTATCATTAGACACAAATCAATGATTGTACCATATAATTAATTTATTCAATGTTGTCATTGAAAAACACAAGTTTAACATCCATCTTATGTAGCTCAAGATTAAAAACAATAAGTGTCAAATTATTTTGAAAGAGACTTTCAGTATAACTTGAGAGAAGGTCTGCACAAAATCAATATCTTCTTTTAGAGTATATCCTTTAGATACAAGACATGCCTTATACTTGTCCATATTATCATTTACATCCCTCTTGGTTTTAAATATTAATTTACAACCAATTGGTTTGTACCTTAAGGTAATGCGACAAGTTCCTAAATTTTATTGCCTTGTATAAAATTATACTCTTTTTTTTTAATGATATCTATCCACTTTTGAGAGTTAAAACTTTTATGGTTTGATAAAAATAACTGATCAGGTTGTCTTTTATCATTCCATTATTATCTTTATTTTCTTGATGAAATACTAAGTAATAATCTTCAATAGTATTTCTCTTTCCTCTCATGGATATCTTTAAAGACACATTTTTTTAGGTTGTTTTTAGGTTGTTGAGTTTGTTCTTCTAAAAAATAATTACCTTATCTTGAACGAGAGTTGTTCAACATTGTTTTGCTGATGTACTTGATTCACTTTTTATTATAGGTGCGAAAACCTAAACATTGTGAAAAGTGATAGTAGAAATTAAATTAATATTCAATTCTTCCTTAACAACAATGTATCTAATCTTATTCTCCCTCCAAACTCAACATCCTAAAAATATTATAAATCTCTCATTAAAATAATCTTAATTGTGGGATCATAAAATTTACGGCCTATGGATCACTCAAAATAGCCTAAGTAATTGCTTACTTTTGAAGTTTAATTTCTTTACATGTATCCTAGCTTATACAAAAGAATCAACACTTTATATCTTATTGTTATTCCTTTGGATTAGGACCCTTAACAACTTTATTCTAATATATATTTTTTATTGCCCTTATTCTTAGAGACACTAACCAAAGAGCACTAACTGATTGAGTATTTTTATAATTATAATGCTTCAACTTTTCTTCCTCTTTAACACAATGAGAAAGAATCTCGTTTGAATTTTATTTCTCCTTTAATAATTGTAACTAATTTTGAATTAGTTAAACTGTATAGGAAGCTATACTAAAATTATAAGAACAAACAATTGTTATAAAGTTTGATCTTATGTGCCTTAAGTTTTGAAGCAATATAATATACTCCCTCATATTTCCTTGATCCTTATACTTAATAGACATCAAGTAAACCAAAAGTGATGTCATGTTAATCTTTAAAAAAAATAATATTATTATTTTTTATCAAGGAAACCCTTAGTATGAATATTTTTTTTAGATTTGTGCTCCTAAAAATTTATAAAATATTTATACATTATGATCATTAGACTTGAACGAACTCACATCTCAAAATCCTATTTATGGATGCTTACCGCCGTGAGAGGTGCAAGTTGTTTTTTACTTAGTGAAAGTTCTATGTTCATACCACCAAATACTATATATAAGTGTCTTTTCTATTACTTGAAATTAATTTCACTAAACATAAGTATAGAATGTATTCAACAGATATTATGATAGTAAAGATAAATCATCTAAAGATAGAACAAAAATAAGTAAATAAACAAGCTCACATAAATATCTATAAGTAAACAATAAATTCAAAATAATGGCTAGTTCCCCTCAAGATACCAAGCACAACATTAATATCAAGTCTTTGGACAGTAATATTAACTGTAAGCGGTACTCTTGTTGTAGCAATCCCTAAATTATTATAAAATAGTCCTTAACATAGTCTAATTGTGGTTTAAGTCCTTAGACTATGTTAACACTCCAGATTTAGTCCCTAAATTACCTTGTATATAGTGGTGATCTTGAAATAATTTTATAAAATTTAGGGGACATAACGAGCTTAAAATAGTTTAGGCGGTAAGTTGGAAAAACAAGTATAGTTTAGAGGACAAAAAATACATTAAGCCTTACAAATATAAGGATAAAGTATGCTAATGATAATTAAACCAAACTAACATGACTTGTTTGGTTAGAAATTTCGTTATTAAAATTTTACATTAGTTACAAGATTATCATTAATTTTTTTAATTTTATAAAATAATCATTTAAACTTATTAAATTATTATAAAATAGTCCTTAACTTTTAAAATTTTATCATTGTTCGAAATTATTTTTTAACTAAATCAAAAATTTAATGATGATTTTATAATTTTCGAAACTTTCTAGAAATCTGTTGCGATTGAAACCGGAAAAGGAGTAGAGTAGGGCAACTAATAGGAATTGTTTGTTGTTTTAAGACTCCTCTTAATGTTACTTTTTGGACTCTGATGATTCATCACTCATAATCAAAATTTCTAACATCCCAACATTGAAATTCAACATTCAGCTGTCGACCAGCTCCTTTTGACTCATTTTTATTGTTAACTGATTAAATTAAACCAACATTATATAAATTTATTATAGAAATGGTCCTTTCAGATTCATGTTAAGGTTTCAACCCTGATCTTGCTTAAAGCTTTGACTCACTTTGATAATATTGAGGTCGATTTATTGTTTTGATGCTTCTTTTATATTTTAAATCAAGATTTAGTTCTTATAGTTTAATTTAATCTTCTCTTTTTATAATGTTGTTAGTTAGAACGCACATAGTCAAACGACTTTTTAGGGATGGTAATGAGGTGGGGTGGACTAGGGTGTGTTTTGGTTGTCTCGATCTAAATCTAACTCGATTCTAATATATATTATTTTTGGTTTGATTCGATCCGACATAATAAAAAATATAATTAAACTCGAATTGATCTTAATATTTTAATAAAAATCTGATCAAACATGATCCAACTCGAAAAAAAAATTAATAAAAATATTAGATATAATATATATAATGGGTCATGTTAGGTCAAGTATTTAAAATAAGAATTATAATTTAAAGATGAAATTAAAACATAAAGTTAATTTAAAAAGAAAATCATAGTCGTATAAATAAAATAATTAAAATGGTTAGTCGGTCATACTCTATGCTAAACTTATTTACTATTTCTGCCATCACGTAATATTTAATTAATTAATTAGTTGGATGTAAAAACTTTGTATACTTATGAAATCTGGCTTGGAATCGTAAAAACTTCGGTCTAGCCATCTAAAATTGACTTATCTGGTCCATCAGAACAATTTGAAACGCAATCTAAGAGAAGAAATGATAATTATGATTTTAATTAAATTTTGAAATGGTCGATTAAATTTATTAAATTATATAATTATTAGTGTAATGTTCATAAAAATAAACGTTCAAGCGTCTTTGGATTTATAAATAAATTTAAGAGTAATTGAGGTATTGTTTCAAAAAATATAATTAAAATTTTTTAAAAATAAATAATGAAACACTTGACATCATCTAAACACTGTCTGTGAAATTATTTTCTTCAACTAAATATAGTATTTTTTATATAATAAATAAAGTAAATTTTAGTCCCATAATTTGATAATTTTTTAATTTGATTTATGATTTTTTCTATTTAAATCTTAATATTTAATTTTTTTTAGTTATTTTATGATGTGACACTATAAAAAGTATATAATATAATTTTAGAGTATTACGTTACTAGGATAACTAAAATAGGAAGATTGTCGAGTGCAGATTACAGGAACGAAATTAAGTGGGGTGGAGAGGAGCAATCGTCCTCCATCCCTGATTTTTTTATATTTATTTTTATTTAATTTTTAAAAAATAATTTATTTATAAATTTATTTCTTAATTTTTAAATATTTATGTTTTTTCTCAAACTCAAATCCCGATTCCGTCTTTGATGGATCAACAAAAGTTTGGGACCAAGTTAATTTTTTTAATCTACTTTAGGGACTAAAAACTAATTTACCCCTATATAAAATAGTAGTGGTCCAAGTTTAACCGAGACCGCTCATAAAAGATTGATTATGTTCTAGACAAATGATTTGAAAACAACATGGTCCAGACGAAATTCCGCAGCTGCTTGTGTTCCATTACAACAAAAATCTCAGTCAAAAGAGCCGGCTCAAAGAACCAACAAAAATATTTTAAAAAATTTCAAATTATTTTTTATTTTTATTAAATTTTAAAAACTTTAAATTTTTAGGTTTTTTATTTATAAAAATAAAGTATATATAATTTATTTTTAATCAATGTCGAAAGCTACAGTGCATGTAGAAGAACATCATTTGTACATGACGATTTAGGGAATGACGCCATCTGTAGGTAGCGTTATATCTTATTTTAAATAGTTTTTTATTAATTTTAAAGAAAGAACGTCATTTGTACATGATGTTCTCTCATCTATATCGTAGAAATTGACCTAGAATCCAAAATATAAGTGAGGATCTTCTATATTTCAAAATAAAAAATTAAGTTGGATTATTTTTATAATTTCGACTAAATTTTAGGTATGAGTTATTTTGAGTCAACCATTTTGTGTTCTAATTGCTTTAGGGTTGAATTATTTTGGATTGTTTACTAGTTCGAGTTACTTTAAATTCATTGTTTTAAGTGAAGTTCATTTCAGGTTTGGGATGTTGGGTGAATTCGAGTTTTAGACAATTTGAAATTTTGAATTTTTATGGTAAAACCAAATTGATTTGAGTTTTCAAATTTAGATCAAAATTAACAGATTTATAAGACTTATTTGATTAAGTAAAATTTTGATATACATGTTATATAAAGATTATTTTATACAAATTTTTATACTTATACCATAAAATTTAAATTTTAAATTTTTAACCCTAAAATTAATATTAAATCATAAATCTTAAATTTTAAATCTCTAAACTTTAAATCCTAAAAACTTATGCAATTTAAAAAAAAAATTGGTCAACTGAAATTAAAATTAAAAACTGTCTAAATTCCAATCATGCAATCACTCATATAAAATTTCAATATTCCATAAATGTATAATAATAATTCAATTAACCACCCCCATCTTAATTTTATTGATTAAAATATGCATATGGTCATTAAATTATATTAAAAATAATATTTAGACCGTTAAATTTTTATAAAATAATTATTAAATTTTTATCCGATTACAGAATGATTCATATCAATGGTAAATATAAATAATTTTAAATATTATTTTATAATAATTCGATAAATTTAAATGATATTTTTAACGCTTAAAACGAACAATAATTTTATAAACAAATGAAAATTTTATAATTATTTTATAAATTTTGAAAGTTGAACCTAAATTAATTAATATTTGGTGTGTTTGACCATTTTTTTTAATTTTTCAATATAAGTAAATTTTTGTTGATCTTTGAATTCATATTTTTCAACAACTCTGTGTTGCTTTCAGAGTCTCTTCTTCACATATAAATTTGTAGTCAATTTGTGCGACACAGTCATAGAGTCAGACATTTAGAAAATCATATTTATATATGATTTGATTAAGTTTTTTTTATTGTCAAAAATGAGCTTTTACTTATTAATTTTGATTAAGTTTTAGTTCGATTAATATTATTATTGTCGTATCTAAATGGATATAGGTTCGAGTAGGGTAAGTAAAATTCAATTTGATTTTAAAAATCAAATAAAATTCAATTTATAAAATGATACACGAATTACTCAAAGTTTTTAATATTTAATCGATCAGTTTTTAAGTGTGAGTTGAGTTTATTAACTTTACCTGATATATGTATATCTTATATGATAAAATATAAAGATATATATATCATATATGGTTAGAGAAAACCATTTAAATTGAAATCAATTAATATTATGATATTATAAATAATTATATTTAAATTTGAACAAAAACTAGAACAACTCGGCTCAACTTGAAAAAATTCAAATGAAGTTTGAGCTATTAAATAGACTCATCAACTCAACTAACTTTTAAATTTCTTTATTCGATTTGATTCCATTGAATAACCCCCTAAATTTATTTAGATATTGTATAAAAAATAATTATCCCTCTTTGATCATATATATTTGTCAAGTCGAATGATTATCCTAAATCTTGGTTTTGTCCCTGATTCAATTAATTTTATAGTTCGATTCTTGTAATGATTTATTCCTATCATAACTATTACAATCGTCAAAACTGAATTAACTACCCGTTGGATTAGTGAGACAAGGTATTAGATTCCGTAAACAAGATTCGAGGTTCGAGTCTTAACGTTATAAATGGAGTAAATTGGGTTGATAAAGTCTCCCCATAAGCAGTGGCAGATCCACCTTTAGAATTAATCCTTAATTTTAGTCCATAAAATTTAAGCTTTGTGCCCACCCTGACATTTCAAAATTTCATATGTACCCACCCTCAAATAAATTTCAGAATCCGTCACTGCCCATAAGAGGCCTCTATAATACCCGATTCAGATTATTCAGTCAACTGATTGTATACCGATAATTATACCATTTTTTTAAAATCAAAATAAAAATACACTAAAACAATCCTATCAAAATTCAAAATTATATAAGTTCCATCAAAGGTAATGGGCACTTATATAATTCTTAAATATCATTGAATAATTTACATGAAAAGAAAGAAGAAGAAGCTGACTACAGAATAAATCACTGTGCTAAATCTTTGATTAATCTTCTCACTGCTTCCTGGAAAGTGGATTCATCCCATCCATTGCCCTACAAATATATAAAAAAATCTTATAATTTTGTGTTGGAAAAGACCAAAACTAAATTATTACTTTGTTGAGGGACTAAAATGCAATTTTCCCATGGGTTCTCGAATCGGTTTGTCCATAAAAAGTTAACTACATGAATCTACTTGTTCCGAATCAAAAAATGACTTAAAACTACACCGACACGAAATCGAGATAAAATTATAAAAGTTTGGAGGGGTCGAAGCTAAATATTTCACTTTAAGAGAGCTAAAATTAAATTATTATTTTCAGGAGGGGCAAAGAATGTAGTTTTGTAATTTATAAAAGAGCTAAAAATCTTATATGAGGGACTCAAAATGTAATTTGACCATTTTATCGATGGACCCATATTTCTCCCCTGAACCGAAATGATCCAAACTCAAACATCAAACCCTAAATATCCCAAACGAAAAATCTATCATAACTCGAAATGATTCAAACCCGAAACGACATGTATTCGACCCAACCCACCAATGCATAAAGTTTGATGAATATTCATACCTCAATTTTGAGTCTCAAGTGAACAAGATTGACTGAGCCAAATTCTGAACCATTGGTCTTAGCTTCAATGGACATCAAATTCACATTCCTATCAAGCTTCAAGAATTCAAGCACGTGAATTAAGATATCGACGATCGATGATTCTCCTCCGACGCTAATTCTCAGGTCAACGAGCCTTTGTTCGGATGCCGATTCGGATACGGGTACGACCCGGACATTTACTCTTTCGTTCGATGAACCGTTTACTTCCATAGCAACTCCCTTGGATGGTAGAAGCTGAGCTTCTAGCAACTGGTTTTGCCTACTAAGCTCCATGATTTGAGCCTTCAATGAACCCAAGTAGTCCCTAGCAGTTGTAAGCACAGATGCTTTGTCTCTCTGCATGAATACCAAAAACTAATGTTGTAAATAAATGGTCGAGTCCTTGTACTTTGAAAAAATTGAGATTTAGTCCATGTATTTGAATTATAAAAAATATTCTCTACTTTTGGATTTAAAAATTATAGTTCGATCATTGATATCGTTACTATGTCTTATTCGATAATTTTAAAAATTCTCATTAAATCTCTTGAAATTATTAGAAATTTTAGTTAAACCCTAAATTATTTTAAAAAAATATAATTTTAATCCTTCAAAATTTTTGAACATTTTAGTTTAGGACTCTAATATTTTTTAAAATCTTAAATTATTCCTCCGAACTCTTTCGTCGAAATGGGTAAAAATGTAGTTTTTTACAAAAATCAAGTCTAAAAGGGCTTAAATTGAATTAAGAATTTTGGGGAGTGTTAAAAATGCTATTTTACCATTTAGCCAAGTATAGGATTAAATCTCAAACTTCATTCCATTACAGGGACTAGAATCGTAATTAAACCTAAGCATAAATTAATCCCTTTAGGTACCTTGGTGCCGGAAGGAAGAAGGGATCTTAATGCATTGAAGCTTTCATTGAGTTTCTCTCTTCTTTTCCGTTCCGACATCATATGGAGAAGCTGATTGCTTGTCTGCGGCGTCTGCAGGCTCCGGAGCAGTTGTTCCCGCCTCGCCGAATTGAATTTTCTGTAAAACAAAATCGCCCGTTTCATCATAGTTTGAGCTCTTAAACTGGCCCTCGCCGGCGGCGGCGTTGGACCGCCCAACGTCGCGGCATATCGTTTGAAAGCACTAGCTTTGGGGTTCAGCAGGTAACCGTACGCCAAATTCTGGCTCCGGTGAAGAGGAGTAGAAGAGGAGGAGGAAGAAGAAGGAGACGTCAACACGGCGAGGATCGCCCTTGTCATCGCCTCATTTTCGCCCTCCAATGGTAGCTGAACGCTGTACCGCATTTGAGGAAAAACCTGCGGCTGCAAGGCTTGGCGAGGATCGTTGAACGAAGACGGCATCGCCGGTTCATGAGTCGCCGGGACAGTGAAGATCAGAGAAGAATCCGGACTACTCGTGGATAGTGATCTTAACGAAGACGACGAAGACGACGGCATGTTCGGCTCGGTCGATTGCGGGAGCTGATCTTCCATGGCAGACATAATTTGTCTACAAATATCTCCTGAGAAGAAACTTCTCATCTCTATCTCCATGTTCAGCTGCAATTAATAAGACAATGTTGTGTGACAAATTATTAATATAATATAGAATATAGGTAGAATAAACTTAAAAAAATGGCGGGATTATAATATTTACAATTTTTAGATCGTTGAATGATTGAAATAGATGATTTAGATTAACTTTTTATTTTTCTTACCGACCGATAATCTTATAATCTGAATAATCCGTTTTAATCGTCCCATAATCTAAAAAACATGTACACTATATAACTGGATCTTATTTTTTGAAAAATATTATTATTTTATTTTGCTTACTAGTACCACACTTGATGACCCTATCTCAATCTCTCCACTTCTGCATGCCATAAACACAGCCGTCTGCAATATTTTAATTCTTACATATCAGACAAAAAGAAACCTCAAATAAGATTCAAAGGTTTAGGACATGTTTTGAGGTTTGATAAGCGAAACAAACCTTAATCCCTGCTTCCTGCAGAAATTAAAGACAGAAAAGGTATGTTAGTCTAGTTCATGTCATGGGAATTGATTTGCATTGTTCTTTACCCGATAAAACTGGCTTTGTGTCTGATTTGATGCTCGATTTTGAAGCTCCGATTCCTTCAGCTCAATGTAGGGCTGGTTATTCCTGAAAGCAAACCCTGGAACCAGACCACTGCAGTACAGGAAATCCGACACAGATCAATGGCAAAACAACATAAAACTGGTTCTAAACGAGATTAAAATCTGTAAGAAAATTTACCATACCGATCGTTTTGAAGATGAAATATTAAGTGTCTGTATTCCAGAAACAACCCCAAAGCTGCCGGTCGGGTGTTTTCTTGGTTGTAACATCCATCCCAGCCGATTAAACAGCTGCTAAAGATCAAAATATCAGTTACCCGAATCTCATATTTATACATACATACAAACATACGTGATGAAGATTGAAGAACATACTTTTCTTGTTCGAAGGAGAAAGAGTAAGACCATAGGCAAATGTAAGTGCAGCCGGTGGATTGCATGAGCTGCCGGAGGAATTCGGCACGGGATGCTCCGTCGAGGTGGAAGACGGCGTCCATGAAGAAATCCAAAATCAAAATGGTTGATTTTCAAGCTTAATTTTATAGTAAATTATCATCTAGGCTGCTGTTGGTTTAGCTTTCATTGTCGTTCGATTGTTTTATGAAACAAATGATGAAGTAATGGCTTCATGGTTTGTCTGGTAAAATTAAGTGACCCAGATTGGAAAAGTTTGAGAGAATAATAATTGGTATAATGACAGTTTTAGTCACTCTATTATGTTAAAAATTACTAACATCTTATTTTTGGTTTAATTCGACATAACCCATTTTTTTTGTTTAATCATCGGTATGGAAGAACCGAAAATTTCATGTAACGAAAGAGTATAAACTATCAAGAAGATATATTAAAAATATAGGGGTACAACATTAGATTATAGATTAAAAATATAAAGGAAATATATAAAATATAAGAAAATTTAAAATTTTTAAGGGGTGCGACTGTCCCCCGCACCCCTTAAGTCCGTCTCCGGTCATCGGTATTTGAACCATTAATCGAATAATAGGGTATGAAATTATGTCTAATCAGACTAACATTTTACAGGGACTAAATCCAGAATTATACATATATTTATCAAGGTGGGCCAGCCCAGCCAGCCAGCCAGCCAGCCATATAAATATTAGAAAAGTACTGGTCAAACTTCAAAGTCATCCCTCCTTATGATTTCTTTGAAAATAGTCAGTCGCGGAATACAGAGTTTCTTGTTCCAAACTTTTATTATTCTTAATAAAAAGCGACACTTATTTAATTTGATAATTAATTAATTAATTAATTTAGATATAATATTATAATAATATTTTTAATTTAATTTTTAAAATATATTTGTAAAATCAAAATTTAGATTTTAAATTTATAATCATATTTAAAAGATATAAAGATTTATTTAATTAAACTAATTTAATTTTAAAAAGTTCATATTTTAAAATTTTAGAATATTATTTGTTTTAATTAAATGTAATTTTAAAACATAATAATTTTAAATAAACTAACAATGAATATAATAATATCTATTTTAGAATATAATCTCCACCATCTAACAATATTGACCGCTTAATCACTCTGTTGGTATCGCTAGTGCTCAAATCCGTGACCTCTAAGAACAACAACCGTTTCGTTAACCGCTTAGGTTAGAGAACTCGTGCTAATTGTTTCAAATATTAGTATGTCTTTGACGTTAACAATAAATTTATTTAGTGAATTCGGACAATAGATTCCTTAAATAATGTAAAGAGTTTGAATCTTAGACTTTGGTCTTATAAATATAATAATTAAGGTCCAAATTTTTTAATTGATAAATAAAGTAAATTGGCGCGGATCATCTTGTTTTAGTGGGTAAAAAAAATGATCGTTGTCCTTGAAAGTCACAGTTTTGAACATCAGTAATGTTAGCACAATGATTGAGCAATCAATGTCCAATGGTTAACAGTTTACTCTAAAACAGATATTGTTGTAACTACCGTAACTGATTCAAAAATTAAATAAATAAAATAAATTAAGTTGAAAAAGTTATCTTTATGATAAATCTTTTCATATAAATTCTGAGTATTGAATTGGGAGGATTAGCCTTATAATAAATATTTATATTTACAATATCTTATTTGAATTATTAAATTATTTTTTTAATAATTTTTATAATATCAAATTAAATTAATGAATAATAAATTAAATATAAATAATTATAAAAAAATCCAAACCACATTCAAAATCATATACTATATACATATTGTAAGTAAAGTATATGACTATATTTGATTTCGTCTGACGATTTTATAATTATTCCCTGTTGGATTCTGCCTACGACGTATGAACACATATTGAAAGCAAAACAAATAATTATGTTCAGATGGAGTAAGAAAATAATATTTACGCTATTAAAAAAACACCTTTCGTTCATAATATTTTAGTGGACTGTTCATACAGTCATCGTCTGAAATCAAATATGAAATACGTTTTTATCAATATATTATAAACTTATTTTATTTAGAATAATTATTTTATGTATAAGTATTTGTAAATATTTTATTTATATGTGTTTTAGTTTTAGGGTTTAAAGATCATATTTATGATTTAGTGTTTAGGGGTTTAAGTGCAATAATTTTAAATTTCAGTTATTGATAGAATTTTAAGTTTATGATTAAAATTTAAGGTTTATAGATTAAAATCTAAATTCATAATCATATTATCTTAAAAATCTAAACCCTAAATCCTAAATTCTAAACATCTACGCTAAAAACCCTAATCTCTTCCAAATTAAAACTCTAAAATTAAGACATTAGTGAAAAAAATGTCTATTATTATAATAATCCTTTCTATTATTAATATATATTTATTTATGGTGGATATCCATATATTAAGTTAAAGTTTAATGGGCTTTATTATTAGGGTTTAATACTCATTGGAATTAGGGTTTCCATATTATGTCTATAAATATAGACTTTTGGACAAAGCATTGTACACAACCCTACTTTGAGAATATAATAAAATCTCTCTTTGTCTCTCATCTTTGTTCTCCAATTTTATTCTTGTTCTTTACTTTATTCACAACACGTTATTAGCATGAGACTCTAACCAACGGAGGTGTTTATCGTTCAAATCTTGAAAGAGTTATTAAAAAGAATTTGTTACTGGCATAAATCAAAGATAAGTTCTTCTTCCTCAATTATATTTTAATTATCAATTTTTTTTTTCTCTTGATCTTTGATTTGATTTTTAATTTATTAAAATCTTTGGTTGTTTGATATTTGTGTAGCGACAAAGTAGCTCAAATACCGCGGTTCTTGTCAACAATTCTCAAAAAAGAGTTTAACAAGATATTGGTAACTAAATTTACCATATACTGAAAAGTTTGGTATGTTTTACTTATTTAATTTGAGATTTTTGTCTTTATTATAACCAATATTTATTTATTTTATTATTACGATGAAAGTTTATGTTTTTAATCATGTTCAAAATATTACATGATATTGGAACAAATATTAAACCTTTAATTAATTAATATGTTCTTTATTATATTGGTTTAATCTGAGTATATTGGCTGGACATCCCTTTCTGCGAGGCTACTGGTCTCAAAGGAGGTTCTTATTAAAGGACCTTGTGGACTGGTTTATCAATGCCGCGTATAAGGATTAAATTTTTGTTCATCGTATGTATTGTATATATATTGGTTGATCAATTATTATTTAATAGTATGAATATTATAAAGTTTATATTTGCTTGAAAGCAATACTATTTTATGTCAAAAAAAACTCGACTATAAACTTCTCCCAAGTTCAAGTTACGAAAATCCTCTTGATCAAAGAATTTTTTATGGGAGACATTCCATGAAGTGAATGCATGCATGATGCTTATTCCATACAATTATTTAATTTATGACATTCTTTAAAGTGAATGCAAGCATGATGATTATTCCATGCGATTATCGAATTTATGTCATTCCTTGAAGTGAATGCAAGCATGATGTTTATTCCATGCGATTATGCAAGCATGATGTTTATTCCATGCAATTATACAAGCATGATGTTTATTCCATGCGATTATTGAATTTGTTTCATTCCTTGAAGTGAATACAAACGTGATAATTCACTATATGATTAGTGAATAAAACTCTTTATGTGCCAGAGTATCACTGATAAGGATATGTTAGAAAAACATACTTAGTTTTCACACATTAATGTTGTCTTATAGACAATATCGTGAAAAGGTTTTAAATACCTATTAGTCTCCGTTTCATTCCCTGAAGTGAATGTGATATTTTACAGCGGAAAAAATAAATGTCATATTAGTAATTGTGATCATGATTGAGATCATAAAATAGACATAGATAAAGTGATTATTTTGAGAATACTTATATCCAAAAGAAGTGGAATTATAAAGATGACAATAATGATAGAGATCATATTAAAATCTTTATGTTATCAATGCGATGGTACAACCATTGATCTCGTATTTGTCAAACGCTGAAGTATTATGGACTTTATCCATAATCATGAATGATAAATTAAAAAAAATATAAACAAATTTTCTTTGTGGCGAAAATAATGGCGTTATTGATCCAACTCAATTGGATATTGATAATTTTCTCATAATCCTTCAAGAGAATAATTTGTCATTTATTTTATTTTCTTTAGATCTTTTATTTATTTTATTTTATGTTAATTTATTTTTATTTATTATTTATTTATGTTAACTTACTTTATATATTATTTATTTTTTATGTTAATTTTTTTCCTTAAAAGAATATGATTACTTCCGGAATAAAATATACAATAATTTATGGCGATTTATGCTTAGCAGACAGTGCAAGTACTCATACAATACTTAAGCATAAGAAATATTTTCCCATTTAAATACAAGGGAAATATGAGTATTATATCTCAAAGTACTAAAATATCAGTTCTTCGGAAGAGCTCTTGAGAGCTTAACTTTGATCTGATTTGATTTGATGTGCTATTTTTCAATAATTTTCATTCTCCAAAGTGAATGGTACAAAGCACATATTTTCATTTCCCGAAGTGAATGAAATAAAGCACGTACTAAAAGGTGCATAATTATGCATATTTTCCCATTTTAAATGCAAGGAAATAATATGAGTACTATATCCGAAAGTACTAATATCACAGAAAGCTCCGATTGAGTAAATATGTTATTTGCCAAATGAGACTTTATCTCATATTTACAGTGCATTACGCTCGTTGAGCAAATATGTTATTGTCAAATATAACTTTATTTCATATTTATAGTCATTATACTCGTCAAAATCGCAAAGAGATATTGAGTTTTAAAGATATTTATAGAAATATATTGAGAATATCAGTTAAAGGGATGATGACTATCTCAATATTTCGAGTATAACTCAAGTCAATAATGAAATTTTGGCAAAATTATATGCACCATCATCCATATTGTACTACATAAGAATTAGTACAAATTGAAGCTCATGCTATTGTAAACTAGATGTTTACTGATTATTTTATTTGGTATGACCGGTTAGACCATTCCGGTTCAATTATGATGCGAAAAATTGCTGACACTTTCATGTGGTCATTTATTGAAGAACTAGAAGTTTCTTCAAGGTAATTTTTTTTGTGATACTTGCTATGAAAGCATTTTGATTATTCAATCATCAACAACTATGATAGAGTGCAAATCTATTAATTTTCTGAAACGGATACAAGGTGATATATATGGGCCCATACACCTTTCATAAAGACCATCTAGATATTTTATGATTTTTATCGATGCATCGACTAGATGGTTATATGTATCCTTGCTATTAATCCGCAACTTGGTGTTTGCGAGGCTACTTGCTCAATTGATAAAATTATGAGCATATTTTTCAGATTATCTTATAAAGACAATAGTCTTGATAATGTTGATGATATATCATTTTATATGTGGTATCACTAATTCGCATCAAGCCAACAAATGATTATAAGTTCTCCCCATTATAAATGATTTTTGGTCAGGAACCAAATATTTCTCATCTCAATTTTTGGGTGTGTGATATATATTCTAATTGCTCCACCACAACGCATAAAGATGAGTTTTGTTGAGAATATATATAAGAGCTTCTGATAGAGGATTTATTTACAATCCGATTTATTGACTATCATTTTAATGAGTCAATTTACCCAATATTAGGGGGAAAAATAAATAGTTAGGGAAAGAAATAAGTTGGAATGAATTATCATTTTCTCTTTTTGATCCATATAGTACACAATGTGAACTATAAGTTCAATGGATAATTCATTTAGCAAATCAATTGTAAGATGATTTTGCTGACCCTAAAAGAATGACTAAGTCACGTATAACAGTTATGAATGCTCCGATTAAATTTGATGTCATAGAAGGACAAACTCTAGTTGCTAATGAGTCTAACTTACGCTTAAAGAGTAGTAGACAAGTAAGTTCCAAACATAAGAGATCCTCGAAAAGGAAAAGAAGCTATATTTTATGGTGGTTTGATCGAGGAATCAATGATTATGAAAATCTCTAGAAGAGATTAAATGGTCTCCAATAGAGACATTGACATGACTTAGGTACCCGATAATAAAGAGATCTCAATAGATTATGTCATGTCTGATAATAAATAGAACTGAAATTAAATCGACGTCGTTAATATATTTGCATGCAATATAACACTAAAGATTTTATTTAATGATGTGAATCATGAATCATTGTCAATTGGACAAAGAAATGATTGGACAAAGAAATGATTGGCCAATATGAAAGAGACAATTGAGGCGAAACTAAAATCTCTTTTCAAAAAGAAAAGTATTTGGGCCTATAGCCCATACATTGAAATATGTAAAGCTCGTAGACATAAACAAGTCTTTGTGAGAAAGAGAAATCAAAAGGGGAAATCATGAGATATAAGCTCATTTGGTTGCACAAGGATTCTCACAAAGACATGAAATTGAAGAAGGAAAATATATTCCTTGGTGGTGGATGCAATTACTTTTAGATATTCTGACAATAAATGAAATGACTTAGTTTCGTCTAATGGATGTTGTTACATCTTATTTGTGTGAGCCTCTTGATAAAAACATTTACATGAAGCTCCTAAAAGGATTTAGACTTCCAGAAGCAGTTAATTCAAGTTCTCGAGAACATTATTCAACTATATTAAATATATCCTTTATGGATTGGAAGATTTAGGCGTATTTGATATAATCGTCTCATTGAATACTTATTAGCATAATGCTATATGAATTGTTTAATTTTCCCGAGTATTTTGATTAAGTGGATTAGTTCTGAATTTTTATTGTTGTCGATGATTTGAATATAGTTGAGACTCATGAAGAGATCTTCTCAAATCCTTGTGCATCAATCGACATACAGAAAAATGTTGAAATAGACTTTACATGAATAATGCATATTCATTGATCACCCTTATGGTTGTTAGGTCTCTTAGTGTAAACAAAGATTCTTTTTTCCTCAAGAAAAGAGTAATGATATTCTTAGTCTAAAAGCACAATATATATATTATTTGATCTGGAAGCATCGTATCTTAGCTGGTCCAAAAATATTATTTAAGTGCTACGAGATCATTACCTTTAAATAATTGTTATGCATGAGGCAAAGCCAAAATATGTGTTTGGCTAAACGTATCCTGAAGATATGTGATTGTTTTTCACAAGATAAGATGCAAGCTATCTTGTAAAGAGATAATACAAAATTTATATCTCAAGGTGGATATTTCAAATATGATAAAACGAAACATATTTCTTCAAGTTTCGTCCCTCATGATTTTTAGATGAATATTATTCAATGAATCATTTCAAGCAATGATTTGGAAGATTTATCCACTAGTGCATGATCTACTTCAACATTTGAAGTTTGTATTCAATATTAAATTATGAAGATTCAAAGATCTTATGTGATATTTTCATGAGGGGAGTAAATACGCGTTGCACTCTTTTTCTTTTAACCGAAGTTTTGTCCCAATGGGTTTTCCTAGTAAGGTTTTTAATGAGGCAACATGTTATGCGTATCAAAGATGTGTGTACTCTTTTTCCTTCACTAAGAATTTTTTTCCCACAGGGTTTTTATCTTAGTAAGGTTTTAACGAGGCACATTATCTTCATGGATATCCAAGAGGGAGTGTTATGAATATATTTATTCATGGTGGATATTCATATATTAAGTTAAAGTTTAATGGGCTTTATTATTAGAGTTTAATACCCATTGGAATTAGGGTTTCCATATTATGCCTATAAATATAGACTTTTGGACAAAGCAGTGTACACAACCCTACTTTGAGAATATAATAAAATCTCTCTCTTTGTCTCTTATCTTTGTTCTCCAATTTTATTCTTGTTCTTTACTTTATTCACAACACTTTCAATTTATTATAATTTGATACATAAATAATTAAATAAGATAATTTTAATTAAAGGATATATTCAAGTTTTTTTTATCAAATTACACAATATAAAACTCAAAGACTTATATATATAAATTACCTACCATATTGGAAAAGTCTGTTGAAGAAATAATAAATATCGTTTTGAGGGTGCAAATCGTCTACCTCTTTCTCATACCTTCATTTGTGTCTTCGCTTTAAATTAGAGGTTTTAAGGCATAATGTTAGGGTTCAAGATTAGGGTTTGTGGTTAGGATTTAAGGAATTAGGGGTAAAGTGTATTTTTTTGGGTTTAAAGAATAAAGATTAAAGTTTAAAATCTATTTTTAGAAACTTTTAACAGAAGATATGGATAAAAACGTAATAAAGAGACAAAAGATTTCTACCTTCGTTCTGAACGGTTAAACTTCTGGTTACTTAACTGCTACACATATTTGATTAAAATATGTTCTAAGTTATTGTACTTCAAAATTATCTTATATAATTATGTTTTAATATAAATATCAAAATAAATGTCTAATATTTCATTTTACGAGTTTTATGTGCCCAACATTTCATTCAATTAATATTTTAAGTTTGATACATTAAAAAGCATATCATCTAATCATTGTTCAACTGATTTTTAATTTCTCTTTATATTTTAAAAACTAAAAAACTAATTTACAACCCCCTAAGACTTTTTTTTTTCAAAAGTAACCTCTTTAATTCATCTACCTCCATGGAACACTTCTCACAAAGCTTATCCATGCAATTCAAGAACATGTCTTCATGCATTGAATTGAATCTCTCCCCCAATGTGCCATAAAGCTTCAGACTCCCTTTAAAGACGATCTCGACTTCTCTGTCAATAGCCGGCCCTATGACATGTGACATCAAAATTCATAATGTTATGATTCAATATCAACATATCTAGACTTGGAACAATATGACATTATGATTCAATATCAATACTGTATGAAAATAGAACCCCAAAAGTATGGCCTTGTGAACACATGCAAGTCAAAAACATGTTCTAGTGCACTGAATATATGTTCAAAGTCTTTTCCAACCTTGTACTTTACCTTCAAGACACTAATAATTGATAGCACCAAAACAGGCAGCAACAAATAACACAAAACACACAGCAAAGCACCAAACAAACACGAATGGGGTGTGTTCATGTTCGATCGTTTAACTTTAACCCAACAAATGAATGAACACGAACATAAAATTTTTTGTTCGTGTTTGTTAAGAATTGTAGCTAGTCAGTGTTCGTTTATGTTCGTTCGTTTAAATGAAAAGCAAACATAAACGAACTTAAATTATTCTGTTAACTACTCATGAATGACTGATGCAGGCTCGTAACTACTTTCAATCATGACATATCAAACACATTTCCTATATAATTGCAGAAATGAATTACTCTGTTACATTCAGAGTTGTTTTCTAGATATATTATCATAGTTCATGTAGCAGCATCTTTGCAACAATCAAACCTAAATTTGACTGCAAAGTCTTCAAATAGTGCCAAATCTTCTTTATAACTTTCCCAAACTACTGTTAATCCCCTCCTGCCAAAAAAAAAAAAAAAAACTAATTATACTCATATGTGCAAGACGTTACGTGCCTAAGCTTACTCAAGCCCACAACTTCGAGTAGTCCGCAATAGCATCGGTGCCAACTGAGTATAATACAGAGTGGTAGGAAACTACCTGGAAATCATTTTGGTTTACAGAGAATTATTATACTACACAAAAGAAACTGATACACCATAGAAGGCCAAAAGCAAGAGCTGAATAAACTGTGGAGAAGCAAGTTCATCAGAACAAATTAAAACAGCATCTTGGTAAGAAAAATCTACATTAATGCAAATAGTGTATACCATTTATAGTTGCCAGTTGTCACTATACAGATGTCGGCAAGTTTACATGTAGAAGGTATATTCATTAAGAATAGAGACAAGCAAAGTGAACAAAGTAAGGCACGTTAGTTAATGAAAAGTTTCAGTACCATTTTTCTATAGTTTTCCCTCTTGGAGGCATGTTTACTTTGTGAGAAAATGGAAAAGAAAGTAAAGGGTCTCTCATTTAGTTCACATTGACTAATGTAAATGCAATACTTGATGATGTTGGCTCAGGGTTCTGATATAAGGATAGTCTGCATTATAGGATACAAATTTCATTTGGCATACATCGAGATAAGATTGCCTTTATTTATTTATCTTGTTCTATAAGGCAAGACACATGCTTATTCTAGTATGGCTGAACTTCTAAGTACAAGAGTAGTCTGCCTATAGGAAGTTTCACCATTGAACTTAGCATAGCACATTAAAAAGGAAAGAGAATGATAGTAGTATTACATCGGGCCAGGTGTTTGTAATGAATTCCACAATGTCATACGACATGTCTCCTTGAACATCAATCAATCTGTTCCTTGTCCATTGCCCCCTGAAATCATTCAGTTGAAAAATAGGGCATGATTCATGAAATGAGGTGATATTACAAGTTCACAACAAAGAGTTAAATAGCTCTTTTCTGCAAAGTAATGCACCTTTACAACAGACGATCCAGTAGCAAACTTCTTTCCAAGTTTCTCTGAAGCATCACTTAATTTTACACCTGAACCAAGTTAAGCATGATCATGAGATACAAGTATTGACACCAAATTACACTTCAGAAAGCAAAAAAAAACTAGCACGTGGCTTACCGAAAAGTTCCAGGCCTTTTACAGTAGTAATACATTTGCGCTTGTTATGCACAAGCACAACCTTTTCAATGATAACTTCTTTCTTCTCCTACACAAGAAAAAAAAAACTCAAATTTTCAATTCGATTAAACTAACTTGATATATCCACTGAATGTTATAAAATCCATCTCATGTGAGTAATGTTTTTATGCATAGAAGAGTTATTGATTATACTTTCTTCTTAATCTTCCCACCAGGAAGACACTTAACTTCCTCTTGCTTAGCTTCTGAATAGACCTGGCAAACTTGACCGAGAAGCGAACCGATTTACCCGAACCGAGACCTGAAATTGATCCAAACTTGATGACACGAATTTGACCCGAAACCAAACTAAACCGAACCGAAATCAATCCGAATTCTAATTGAACAGAAAATGGACCCAAACCGATTTTCAACCTAATGGAATGGACTCAAACCAATTTTCAATCAAACCGATTTCACCTGAACTAATCGAACCGAATTTAAACCGATTGTAGTTAGAAAAATGAACCGAATCCGAACCGAATAATCCATTTGAGGCATCGAATTCTGAATTATATCACCTGCAACCAAGTGAGAAAAAAATGACTGAAAATGACATCCTATTGCAAATTTATGCAAAATCATCAAAAAATAAATCCTATTGCAAAATTAATCGAGTATAGTTTCCTTTATTTATTTTTCAATAATCACTGGAACGTGATATTCAAAAGCAAGTTCAACCAGCAAAAAATTAGAAACAAAAATCAAATCAGATCTGGCATTCAAATCCAAAATAGAATTCACAAATAAAATTTACCTGAATCAGCAGAAGAGAGGCCAGTGGATTGTAACTGATCAGCAACTTTATCAGCTTCATTAGCATTCGTTGCTGCAAATATGAATCGAATCGAAGAAAATATTTAAGAAAAATCAAAATATCGGCTTTGATTTTCAAGTTTTAACTCAACGCCGGTGTTTAAAGGGTGTTTACCTTTGAGGTGATCTGGGTAAAGATCCGGTGCGTTTTGGATCAACCAGGGGTTGTATTTGTCGAATTCCGGTCCGAATTCGTAGTACTCGGGAAGCAATCTGCAAACTTGAGAATACTGTACGACCGCCGTTGAGGTTTCTCCGCCATTGGACCGCCGCCGCAATGATTCAATTCTCTTTCACTAGCTTCTTCACTCAAGAGACTTGGTTGGGACTTGTTGTATGATGGCTCCAAAACGCAGCGTTCCGTAAACACAACTTCTCGATTAATAAGTAAATTTTTTATAATTTTTCTAATCGAATCTATTTTTATTAAATTTATAATTATTTTTATTTTCATGAAATAAATATCAATTCAAAATTAGTGAAAATAAAGCATTATATAATTCTTTAAAATTATATATAACAAATGACTAAGAATTCAAAAAGGTATAATCAGCTTTGATTTGAATAATTTTAAAATTTAATTTATCAATAAATTATAAATTAAAATGGTGTATAATAAATATAGATTTTTTAATAAATTTTCAAAAATAATAATATTTTTATGAATTATGAAAAACTAAAACTTAAATTTTGGATGAGTGTGTAATAATTTAAACAATAATTAGATAATTAAACTACGATTAAATAATAAATTTAATGGCAATATTTCAATTATTTAATTTTTTAAAACTTAATTCAATTTTAACTTAATACATAAAATACTTTTTAATTCAAACTAACCTATTTTATTACTTTATACTTAATATTTGAGTTAATTATACTAAGTGTCCTTAAATTATAATCTTTATTTTAAATTGATCTTTAAATTTTTAAATATTTTAATTTCATCCCAAAATATGATTCTTATCCAATTTGGTCCCTAAACTTTTGTATATTCTAATTTTATCTCTAATTTATGATCTTTGTTATGAATTAGTGCATAAACTTTTAAAAGTTCCAATCACATTCCCAAATTATTATTCATGTCACATCATATTATTATATGATATATACATATTTTACATGTGACATTATTAGCATATATATTAATTCCACAATTTCGAACATTTAAATTTTTAGGCATAAAGATAATTTTAACCCTTAACGTTTATAATTTTTGTCGTTTTGGCCCTTATTCTTTTTTTGAGATAAATTTAGTCCTTAACCTATATCTTTTTAACAAATATCTTATTTTTTAACTACTATGATAACTGGACCGTTAAAAATCTAACAATAATGACATGTCATATGGATATGATAATATATTTTAAATGGCATGGCATCTAACCTATCAAATACATATATATATATATATATATATATATATGAAATATAATTTTATTTCAATATAAAATATAAAATAATTAAAATTCAAATAAAATTTTAAAAATTAATTAATTCTAAAATAAAAAGCTATTAAACATTCCCAACCCTAACTATGATAGAATCAAAGTCCTATTTTAAAAAAAATATGAACACAGTTCAAAATTAATTAATTTTTTTAGATAAGATTTTAATTCTATTGTAGTTAAGGTTAAGAATGTTTAATAATATTTTATTTTAGAATTAATTAATTTTTTAATATTTTATTTAAATTTTAATTTTTTAATATTTTATATTAGAATAAAATCATATTTCATATATATATATATATTTGATAGGTTATATGTCATGTTATTTAAAATATATTATCATAAGCATATAACACGTCATCATTGTTAGATTTTTAACGGTCCAGTTACCATGGTGTTAAAAAATAAGCTATTTATCAAAAAGATATAGTTAAGGGCTAAATTTATCAAAAAAAAAGAATAAGGGCAAAAATGACAAAAATTATAAACGTTAAGGGTTAAAATTATCTTTATGCTAAATTTTTATTCTCAAACTATGACTCTCGTTCTAAATTAGTCATATGAACTTTTAAACGTTTTAATTTCATTCTCAAACTATGACTTTCGTTCTAAATTAGTCATTTAAACTTAGAATGTTCTAAATTTTTTTCTCAAGTTATCAGTGTATGCTTAACCATATCCATGTTAATAAAATTATTATAAAGTGTTAATTTTCATGTAAACATTGAAGTCTATAATATAGTAATACGACTTGACATGACTCAAATATTCAAGAAAATAACGATGATATATAAATATAAATGACTCAATTATTATTATAAAATGTTAATTTTCATGTAAACATTGAGGATGAAGTTAAAATATTTAAAATTTTGAGGATTAAAAATAAAATTATAGTTTAAAAACGTGCAGCGTAATTAACTCAAATATTCAAGAAAATAACGAAGGTATATAAATATAATTGGCTTTTCAACCGTTACTACTATTGGAGGAAAAATTTACTTCTAATGAGAACCCACAATCTAAAAACATAAATATATCAATCGAGAATTTTTAACCACTTACTCTAGAGATTATTAATAAATATAATATTTTTTATATTTATTCTGGAGTAAAATTTATATCCAAAATTTATGACTATTTTTAATAATATCATATTTGACAGATTTAAATAAAAAATCAACTCTTAAATTAATTTTTATAAAAATAAGTATCTAAATTATGTCATTTTGTCTTTTAGTCCCTAAACTATGTATTGCTCAAAAAATCTTTGTGATGTATCAACATCTTATTAGTTAATATATATTTTTTCTGTTAGAATTAAAATATATTTAATACGAATATAAACCCAAGATCTATATGTCAAATCATCAAGAACAATAAAATAAATAAACTGAATGCGAAAGCGTACCTGAATTAATCGATAAAGTTTTTTCATAAGGTTTGATCTTCCAAGAAGTTAGGTTTTCTCTTGCAGCACAACTCTCAGACGTGGAAAATAGATATGCAAGTTGACCTAATTCTTGGGGACCATAACCCTTTATATAGTTGATTTAATAACCAACTTTGAAGTATTTATAACTCTGCCCCTCATCAAATTATAAATACATCTTATGGTATCTACACTTTTAATTCCATGATAATTTAATACCTATAACACGTATAACATAATTGGTCACTTAATTACGTGTTAAATTTTATAATAGCAATATACATTATACATATGTGCCCACTATTATTGAATTTTAATCTAACAATCTCCCACTTGGGCAACATATATTTCTTGACAAATGTATAACCTTATGAGCTCAAAAATTTGCTATCATATAATAGGTATTCTAAAACAATCTCGTCCATCAATTATATTCATATAGGATCAAAGCGGTCTTCATCATATCAATCATGACTGGACCCATCAATGGTCACGTATAAAAACATAATCAAATGACATAGATCAATCATGGATGCGTAGCATGGAAATTACATGTAAATGTGAACCGAATATGCCTATTTCTAACTGGTCCTCCTAAACTTTAGTGAGATCAAACTTTACTGAATTCAGAGTGTGCATAAGCCAAAATAACTTTATTTCTGCAGAAATTAACTTCAACTAAAATAACCAAAATTGTGTCTAAAACGAATGAGCATTTATCAAAATTACAAACTCCCACTAAAACTGAATATACTTAAATAATATTACACCCATATGAGTAGTATGCTCATGAAAGACCTAGGGTGATAGTTTCTCAATAAGCGCGCAATTATGGAGTTTGTACTAACATGCTCTATAGACACACAAATACTCTAAATTTTCTTTAACAACTAGGAACTAAAATTTTAAAGTGTTCCTATTATTTATAGAATAAATGATGCATATTTATTGTCACAAAATAACTGAAGTGGTCTTTCTATTCAATCTATAATTAGTAGCTTATGTGACAAAGTCTTTTACATCAATATTCTAGTAGAATCGAAGCTTGTAAACTTGATGATCTCTAACTTACCAGAACTTCGATATGTGAGCATATAAATTTTGTTCTCTAAAATCATTTCATAACTTTATTTGCTGCTATCCAACAATTTATATTATATTTACTTAAATATCTGTCTAACATTCTAATAATGTACGCAATATCCAAATGCATACATACTTAAGCATAAATTAGATTCTCAATAAATTATGGAATCTTTTATATTTTATAAATTTCAAGATTACTTGTAGGGTACTGAAAAAAGAATATCTTCTTTAGCAATATGAGTGTCACTTGATTTACTCCCACTGAACTTGTAATACATACAATTTTCAACCAAATTTATCTCAAAATCGAATAAGACAATCAATATAAAATTTATAATTTTATTAATGAGAGTTAAACTTAAGCTCATATATGGATATCTTTAATTTACATATCATTAATTTTGTATCATTAGACACAAATTAATGATTGTACCATATAATTAATTTATTCAATGTTGTCATTGAAAAACACAAGCTTAACATCCATCTTATGTAGCTCAAGATTAAAAGCAATAAGTGTCAAATTATTTTGAAAGAGTCTTTCAGTATAACTTGAGAGAGAGTCTTCACAAAATTAATGTATTCTTTTAGAGTATATCCTTTAGATACAAGACATACCTTATACTTGTCCACATTATCATTTACATCCCTCTTGATTTTAAATATCAATTTATAACCAATTGGTTTGTACCTTAAGGTAATGCGACAAGTTCTTAAACTTTATTGTCATGTATAAAATTATACTCTTTTGAATAACATCAATCCACTTTTAAGAGTTAAAACATTTATGGTTTGATAAAAGAAACTGATCAGGTTGTCTTTTATCATTCCATTATTGTCTTTATTTTCTTGATGAAATACTAAGTAATAATCCTCAATAGTATTTCTCTTTCTTCTCATGGATATCTTTAAAAACACATTTTTTAGGTTGTTTTTTCAGGTTGTTGAGTTTGTTCTTCTAAAAAATAATTACCTTATCTTGAACGAGAGTTGTTCAACATTGTTTTGCTGATATACTTGATTCACTTTTTATTAATGATAGGTGTAAAAACCTAAACATCGTGAAAATTGATAGTAGGAATTAAATTAATATCCAATTCCTCCTTAACAACAATGCATCTAACCTTATTCTCCCTCCAAACTCAACATCCTAAAAATGTTATAAATCTCTCATTAAAATAATCTTAATTGTGAGATCATAAAATTTACAGCCTATGGATCACTCAAAATAGCCTAAGTAATTGCTTACTTTTGAAGTTTAATTTCTTTACATGTATCCTAGCTTATACAAAAGAATCAACACTTTATACCTTATTGTTATTGTTCTGGAGCAGGACCCTTAGCAACTTTATTCTAATATATATTTTTATTGCCCTTATTCTTAGAGACACTAACCAAAGAGCATTAACTGATTGAGTATTTTTATAATTATAATGCTTCAAATTTTTCTTCCTCTTTAACACAATGAGAAATAATCTCATTTGAAGTTTATTTCTCCTTTAATAATTGTAACTAATTTTGAATTAGTTAAACTGTATAGGAAGCTATACTGAAATTATAAGAACAAACACTTGTTATAAAGTTTGATCTTATGTGCCTTAAGTTTTGAAGCAATATAATATACTCCCTCACATTTCCTTGATCCTTATACTTAATAGACATCAAGTAAATCAAAAGTGATGTCATGTTAATCTTAAAAAAATTAATATTATTTTTTTTATCAAGGAAACCCTTAGTATGAATATTTTTTTTTGTAGATTTATGCTCTTAAAAATTTATAAAATATTTATACATTATGATCATTAGACTTGAACGAACTCGCCTCTCAAAATCCTATTTATGGATGCTTACCGCCGTGAGAGGTGCAAGTTGTTCTTCACTTAGTGAAAGTTCTAAGTTCATACAACCAAATACTATATAAGTGTCTTTTCTATTCCTTGAAATTATTTCACTAAACATAAGTATAGAATGTATTCAACAAATATTATGATAGTAAAAATAAATCATCTAAAGATAGAACAAAAATAAGTAAATAAACAAGCTTACATAAATATCTATAAGTAAACAATAAATTCAAAATAATAGTTAGTTCCCCTTAAGATACCAAGCACAACATTAATATCAAGTCTTTGGACAGTAATATTAACTGTAAGCGGTACTCTTGTTGTAGCAATCAAACATTAACAATAAACTATGTCAAACAATAGATTAATCTTTGGACTAACGTATTGTTCACATAAAATACCATATAATTGTCACACATTTATCGTCACAGTTGTCATTGTAATTCGGTTAAATATTAATTTTTCTTTGGGCCAATTAATAAACGCATAAATTACAAAAACCTATAATTATCTTAATATTTTAAATAAACTAATCTACACAAAAGCGGTCGCTTTGGTGACATTATGTTTCAATTAATCTATTAAAATATTAGATATCCGAAGCCAAAATATGAATTTAATTGTTTAAAAAATATTTTTCTTAATTTTATCTTTTACTCTAGATAAAAGATAACCAAAGTAATAATAAATTTGAATAAAGGTAACCTCATCACAAGATATCGAATACTCCAATAATATTTTTAAAAAATATATTAATTTGTAAGTGATATCTTGATGTAGTAATCAAACATTGATAATAAGAATATGTTAAAAAAAAATCTTCCTTTGGACCGATTTATTGTTCACATATAAAACTGAATAATTATCACATGTTTATTACCACAGATATACATGTAACATTACTAATTATTAATCTTTCTTCGGGCCGATTAATATTAGCATAAACTGAATTACATGCACAAAACCTTCTATATTTTAAAATAAAATAATTTCCACAATAAAGATTACTTTGGTGACTTAATGCTTCAATTAATTTATCTTAAAATATGTAACATAAATATACCAATATTCAAACTTAATATTTATAATAGTCAAAGTTGAAATTTCTGATAACACTTGAGTTTGCAAAATAAATCAAATTAAGGTTGTCTTGATGGGGCTATTAGAATCCAAATAACCGAAATCTTTGATTGTTTTTCAAAAATTCCTTAAATATGTTTTTACCAAAACTAAATTTGATCAAAACATTTAGTCTTTAATCAAAAACAAAATACAAAAATATCATACAAGTGAATAATTCATATAATAATTACTTGAAACTTTAATATAATCATAATAATATAATAATCAAAAATACATTTTTGATCAAACTGAATTGAATATATCAATATCAAATATATATTCTATAATCCAAAATAATATATGATCAAAACTAAATACTGAATATGTTAACCAAGTAACTACGTAAAGTAACATGTCAAAAGATCATTCAATCATAACTTAATAGACATAAACCGAATATAAAGCTTTAATAGCTAACCTGAATATAATTTTTTTTTAATCATGATAAATTTATCATGACAAAGCCAAACTTAATTATATTTTTGTTTATTATTAACGACCAAAACTAAAATTTTGATCTAACCGAATTTAACTTAATATCAATGATCAAAACTAAAATTTTGATCCAACCAAATTTAACTTAATACCAATAATCAAAACTAAAATTTTGATCTAACCGAATTTAGCTTAATACCAATGATTAAAACTAAAATTTTGATCTAACTGAATTTAACTTAATATCCAATGATCAAAACTAAAATTTTGATCCAACCAAATTAAACATATAATTTAAATAAAATATATTTAAAAATATATATTTTATAAAAATAAAATAAATATGTTTCTATCAAAATAATTGGAATCCAAACCTAAAATTTAATTTTCAATTAATAGCAACCCCCAAAAATTTAAATAAATTTTCATGCAGACAAAACCTAATCTTCATATAAATCTAGATTGATTTCTATGATTTCTTAATTAATCGATTCAAAACCATGAACGTAAAACCAAACTGAATACACAGAAATATATATTTGTCGTAAAACAATGAATGTTAATCCATTGGAAAAGGAAAAACAAACGGATTGGCGAAAACCCAAAATAAAATCATAGAAAACAAATCAAATTGATTTGTTCTTAAAATACGACAGATATATAATTTAATTTCATACGATTAATTATAAAACCATATCGAAGTAAATAATCCATAAAATTATTTATAATTTTAGATCATAACAATAAATTAAAACAAAAAACTTATGATCTTAATGATTCGACATAATTCTGGCACTGATGCCACTTGTTAGAATTAAAATATATTCAATACGAATATAAATCCAAGATCTATATGTCAAATCATCAAGAACAATAAAATAAATAAACTGAATGCAGAAGCGTACCTGAATTAATCGATAAAATTTTTTCAGAAGGTTTGATATTCCAAGAAGTTAGGTTTTCTCTTGCGGCACGACTCTCAGACGGGGAAAAAAGATATGCAAGTTGACCTAATTCTTGGGGACCATAACCCTTTATATAGTTGATTTAATAACCAACTAGTAGTTGATTTAATAACCAACTCTGAAGTATTTATAACTCTGCCCCTCATCAAATTATAAATACACCTATAGTATCTACACTTTTAATTCCATGATAATTTAATACCTATAACACGTATAACATAATTGGTCACTTAATTACGTGATAAATTTTATAATAGCAATATACATTATACATATGTGCCCACTATTATTAAATTTTAATCCAACATTTTCAACTTAAATAACTATTAGACTTAAAATAACCAGGAATGATAGTTTATGGGTTTAATTTTGACCAAAGAATAGTTTAAAGGCTAAAAACAAAAAAAGGTATAATTTAGGGGTTGATTTTTCATTTAAGCTTTTTGAGATTCTATATACTATTATTTTAGGACAAAAATTCTTTGTCCCTTTTTGGTTCCCAACACTAAAAATAGGGACGGAGGTAACTATGCAACGGGAGGGGTAAAAATTCTCTGTCTCTTTATCATGTCTTTATCCATGCCTCTTATTGAAAATTTTTAAAAATTGTATTTTAAACCCTTACTGTTATTTTTTATATCCTAAACCCTACACCCTAAAAGATATACCTTATCCCTAATTCCCTAAACCCTAACTACAACTCCTAACATTAAACTCTATACCCTACACCCTAAACCCTCTAATTTGAAGCAGAGGCACAAACAAAGGTATGAGAAAGAGGTAGACGATTTGCACCTCAATGGGAGGGGTTGTTGCCCCTCCTATTTTTTTTGGTATAATAGCATTTGGGATCCTATTAGTTTGTTTAAATAGTAGTCAATAAAGTTTTTGCCCCTCGTATTTTTAGATTTTAAAGCTTAATAGACTTTTACCCCTCCTAATGTTTGATCATAACTCCATCCCTGACTAAAAAATAAATTTTAAACCATAATCGTATGTACTTAATTTTTTGAAAGTTACCCTTATCCCTAATTTATATCTAAAATTTATGAATATTTTTAATAATATCATTTTTAAGAGATTTAAATGAAAAATCAACCCTTTAATTATTTTTTATTAAAATAAGTAATTAAATTATATCATTTTTTGTTTTTTAGACTCTAAACTATGTATTACTCAAAAAATCGTCTTATTAGTCAAAATAAAATTTTTAAACTTAAATAACTATTGGACTTAAAATGTCCAGAAATGATAATTTATGGGCTTAATTTTGACCAAAGAATAGTTTAAAGGCAAAAAACAAATAAGAGTTATAATTTAGGGTTTGATTTTTCATTTAAGCCTTTTTGAGATTCTATATACTATTGTTTTAGGACAAACATCCTTTGTCCCTTTTTACCAACACTAAGAAATAGGGACAGAGGTAATTATGGACAAAATTGGTTGAATATTGTATCTAATTTTTTTTATTTTAAAAATTATAGAGTGCGGTTTTTTATTTCAAGAAATATAGTACTTTGAACAGTACCAAATTAAGGTCGGTTGGAATATACCTCGACTTCATGGATATTAAAAAAAATTGGTGAAGGCCGATTTCTTTCTACCCGACTTCATAAAAATTAAAAAAAAAATGATGAGGTCTGCTTGAAAGCAACCGACCCTCATGCATAATTGAAAAAATAAATTAAAAAAATAATTAAAACACCTTGGAAGCAGATTCACCTTATGGATAAAAACAATAAAAAACATAAATAAATTGAATCAATGGCATGAGGCCAGAATTTCAATTTTTTATATTATTTTATAATATTTGCACGAGGTCGGAATGAAATTTCATGGATTTTAATTTTTTTATTAATTTTCATGAAGTCAGGTTGAAAATCTTCAGCCTCATCGATTTTTTTTTTAATTTTTTATGAAGTTGAGGTGTGTTCCATCCGACCTCAAAATTGGTACTGTTTAAAGTGTCATAGTTTTTGAAATAAAAACCTACCTTCTATAGTTTTTTAAATAAAAAATTGGATACAATATCCAACCAATTTTTCCAGTAATTATGTAATGGGAGGGGTAAAAGTTCTTTGCCTCTTTAGCATGCCTCCATCCATGCCTCTTATTGAAAATTTTTAAAAAATTATATTTTAAACCCTAACTCTTATTTTCTATATCCTAACTCCTACGCCCTACACCTTAACCCTGATTCCTTAAACCCTAACCACAACTCCTAACATTAAATTTTAAACCCTACACCCTAAACCCTCTAATTTGAAGTGGAGGCACAAACAGAAGTATGAGAAAGAGGTAGACGATTTGTACCCCTATGAGAGGGATTGTTAACCCTCCTATTTTTTTGGTATAATAGCATTTGAGGTCCCTATTAGTGTAAATAGTAGTCAATAAAGTCTTTGTCCCTCCTATTTTTAGATTTTAAAGTTTAATAGACTCTTACCCCTCCTAACGTTTGATCCTAACTCCATCCCTGAAAAAAAAATATTAAAAAGTAAATTTTAAACCCTAATCTTAAATTATAAATCATAAATTCTACACCTTAAAAATCATATTTATCTCTATTTTTTTTAACCCAAGTTATACACTTAATTTTTAATGTAAAACATAAATAAAAAATAAAAATATTTATTCATCATGTTAAGGTAAAAAGAAAATGAAGTCAACATAATCTCCATGAATTTAATATTATTTTCCATAAGCATAACATGGCTACAAATAGGGACATTCAAGGCCTCTACAAATACATTATTCCATTCTCGTGGACTCTACGGTTTAATGCTTTGATTATACTAAAACAATACCGTCCACTTGAAACATGCAAAGGCACATGAACCACTAATGAATCAAAATATCTATAATATTAAAATAAATATTCAAATTATTTTTTAAAATTATTTTATTCTTTGTAATCAAAGTTAAACTATCATTTTTACTTATTTAAAATCAAGGAATAAAGATATTTTTAACCCTTAACGTTTATAAATTTTATTATTTTAGTCCTCATTCTTTTTTAGAATAAATTTAACCTTTAATCTATGTATTTTTTACAAATAACTTATTTTTAACTAACATAATGATTAGACCGTTAAAAATTTAACCATATTGACATGTCATATATATGTGATAATATATTTTAAATAACATGACATCTAACCTCATTCTACATATATATAACATGTCATTATCGTTAAGTTTTTTTACGATAATGACAAATAAAATACATGTAAAATATAAAATAATTAAAATTCAAATAAAATATTAAAAATTAATTAAATCTAAAATAAAAGTCTACTAAGCATTCTCAAATCATAAATATCATTCTATAAATATATGATATATCATTATCGTTAATTTTTTAACTATCTAATCATTATGTTAGTTAAAAACTTATATATTTGTCAAAAAGATATAAGTTAAGGTTAAATTTATCCTAAAAGAAGAATGAGGGCCAAAATGATAAAAATCATAAACTTTAAGGGTTAAAATTATTTTTATGTCTAAAATCAATTGAAATGCTTATTTAGATAAAAATAATAATAATAATTTAAAATTTTAAAAGAGACATTAAAAATTATATGTAAAAATGAGATAATTAAAAAATGTTTTGATATTAAATCATTTATCCCGAGGATCGTTGAGTTATGCCAAAAATAAAGTGGAGGATTAAATCTCAAAATTCTCATAGTATGGGGATTAAAACTATAATTAAACCCCTTAGTTTCATTCTTAGTAGGGCAATGCTCTTAATCTTAGGCATCAACCAACTCCGGTCGGTTATCGTGAATTACTCAGGTTTGACTTGGTTAAAATTTAATTTAATTAGATTCGATTTAAGCTTAAATTCAACTCGAATTCTTAATAATTCGAGTCGAATTATATGATATTTTGTTCGAAAAATTTGTGAGCTACTCGAAAATATAAATATAATATCTTTTATTTTTTATAATTTAAAATCTAAAATTTAAACTTAAAACTCTAGAATATAAACCTTAAACATAAGTCTTAAATCCTAAATTAACACGTTAAACCTTAAAATTAACAAGTTTTAATTTACACAATTTGTGTATCAAAGTTTTTTATTCATTAGGCTTTAAATGAGACGTGACAGATAAGGGTTACTCGAGTCTAACACGATCAAAGATCAGTCAATACTTGACTCGATTAGAGTCGAATAAAACTCGAACTCGACTTGAGTTCTTAACGAGCTGAGCGGAGTTTACGCTTTTCAAACTTATTTAAAATTATTAAAGCTTAAACTTGACTCAAAATCTTAACGAACCAAATCGAGCTTAACGCAACTCGAGCTCAACTTGGCTGCCTTAGCTCTAATATTCGTCTTCTTCCACCACTCACTGGTCGGAGTAAACCAGAACATAAAACCAGGCTAAACAACAACAAAAAACACCCGCTTGAACTAAAAAGACAACATGAGATCTTCTGTTTTGAATGTCGAAACCTTAATAACAACAAAAATGGAGGTAAAAGAAAACAACAACTTAGATTAGTTAGTACTTGCTCTTGACCTCAACATATCCTTGTAACTCAACAGAGAATCCAACCTCTGCAACTTAAGCTGCTGCTTGAACTTGTTGATGAAATCATCGGCTTTTGCATCGACGCCTTGATCGCCACCGTCCCCGAACGATGCCATTTTCTCGATCCTCGTCGTTGCCGGTCGTCTCCTCTCCACCACCTCTACTTCTTCCTCTTCGGCCATAGACCTCGAATTCTCACTCTCCGATTTCTTCATTTTCTCTGAAACTTTCCTTTGTTTCACAGTATTGTGCTCCGATTTGCTTCGACCATGAACTGGAGTATTACCCGTATCGATGTCCGAACCGGTTTCTTCTTCGGTTGTCGAGTGAACGTGAACGGTTTCTGCATTTATTTCACCGGATTTGGATCTGTAAAAGGATTTGAAATCGATTGACTTGACACGCTCTAATAACGACGGCGGTCGGCTGAGGGGTTGTTCTTGGTAAACCGGGTCTGGGTTTTGAGGTGGGTATTTGTAGAGGTTGAAGTTAATAGACTTGACTCTTTCGAGAATCGACGGAGCTCGCCCGAGCGAGTGAGGTTCTAAGTTATGATGCTGACGATGATGGCCGTGGTCGAATTTGAATGTCGAGAAGTTGATGGACTTAACGCGGCCGAGTAGCGACGAAGCTCGATGTAGCGGAGGAGGAGCTGAGTCGTATCCGCCGTCGCAGTGAGGCGTTGTTTTGGGAGGAGAGAGGCGGGAGAGGAGGACGATGGTGGCGATTACGCCGTTGAGGAGTAGGAAAAGCGAGGTTGGCGTCAACCAGTTGGCTACAAAATCCGACATCTTTGAGCTAGAGAAGCAACGGACAGAGTTGTAAGGTTGGGTTTGAGTTTGGTGTAATAAAATTGATTTTGGTCTTAATAGGGAAATTGAACGTATCAAAATCTGCCACGTAGCATTTATGTTTTGCTTTCTTCATTCATTTGGGTTACACTCTACTTCCCGGAAAGTCAAGTTTATGGCTCCACGTGTTAAAAATGATAAAAATAATTTTTACCTACTTTTTGAAACAATGAATTTAGATGTAATAGTGGGATGGAATGGGCCGAGATTGATTTTTTGATTTAAAAAGTAAAATATTTTTTTATTTTAATTTAATTTAATATATTTTTAATAAAATTTGATTTGATGTAATAAAATTTAAATTTTTTTATTCCATTATGATATTTTAATTTAATTGAACCAATCTGACTTAAAAAGAATTATTTAAAGTATTAAATATTATATATAAAAAATAATAAAAAATATAAAAATATATTGTGTTAAGTTGGGTTGGGAAATTTAAACTTTAAATTCGACTGTGATCCAATCCAATTTAATTTTTTTCAATACCTCAACCTAAACATGACCAGAACCAAATTTTTTGAATAAAAAACTTACCCTTATCTGATCAAATTGTCATCTATATTTAAATATAAATTATATCATAGATCATTTTCATCACGTCATCTGTAGGACCAAACAATCAAACAAATTAATTTAATTAATTTTGTCACGTCATCTTTTATACCAAGTAAATCTTCACTTGGTAAAAGTTATTTTTAAACTTAATTTACAGTAAATATTAATGATGTTTCACTTGGTAAAAAAGATAAAGTAACAATTAGTTAAATATATTTATTTGATTGGTTGATCCCATAGATGACATAGGGAATAACCATAATATAATTTCTCCTATTTAATACTTTAATAACCCATTTCACCCTTAACCCATAACCCATTACAAGCTCAATACAATAAACCCAACATATCCCTAACCCATACCCAGCAGCCCGTATCCAATATGAAACTAAACCCTAATAATATTATCAAACCTAGCCTCCTTATCCCTTCCTAGCCGCCGCCGCCTTGACTGACCTTTTAGCTTCGTGCGTGCGATGCACGCATCTTTCTCATTGGTTTCCACAGTCGGCTACCGTGCCACCGTCCTAGATCTAAATCTATCGCCTTCAAACTAGCAAAAACAGATGGATTAGATCGAAATACAGAGATATTGTGATATTTTATTATGTAAAGTATGGGTATAAAACCCAACATGAACCATGTAATCGTCCAATTACGAAAATCAATCGAATAAAAGGCAAACATTCGAAACAAAACCCAAGAGTAGTCCAACATCCAACACATATTCGAAATATAAAAGAAACAAAAAATAGAGGAGACCGGAGAGGCAAAACCAAAAAGAAAAAGGTAAAAAAATAAGGTGTCGACTTATCTTTGCTTAGATCTAGGATTATACACATTTCAATTCAAAAATCCGATAACAGATTTGCACTCCTCACGTCAAGAAGTTTCGGAAAAATTAAACTTTTCGACTTTCGGCACCGACGACGATGATCGACAACCGTGCATGATGGTCGGAGTGACGACGATGGTGGCCGAATTTCCAGAGGACCAGAGAGTCTTGAGGCTCTGTTATTTCTTCTGAACTGAAGAAGAAAGCAAATGAAGCTTTCTTTAAAATTGGGTCTAAAAAGGCTATATAAAGGCACCATTGAAACTACGTCGTTTTGGTGTGTGTTGTTGAAGCCCAAAACGATGTCGTTTTGGATCTCCAGACCCGGTAGATCGACCCATATCCGACCCATATCCGTGCAATAACCCGTAAAAATAGGGAAATCACCTCTTTCGTCCCTGTACTTTTAGTATCTCTGCCTTTCGGTATCCCAGTTTGCAAACTCTTCGATTTTGGTCACTGTTTTTTCATTTTAGCCCTATATTTTATTTTTTCTTTAATTTTGCCCTAATTTCACTATATTACTCTACATTAACCCTTTCTTTTTTCTTTTTTTTTTTTGTAGATTTGACCCTTGTTGGTTTTATTATTATTATTATTTCTTTTTTATTATGTTTTATTATTATTATTATTATTATTATTATAATATATATATTTTTATTTTTGCAAGACCTTATTATCCCGATATATTCTGTTGGGAGTAACATCCCGGTCTCCGGGTGTTATCTTCTTTAAATTATTGTGGATATTAGGTTTTAAAAATACATTTAAAAATTAAAAATTAAATTAATTTGGGTTTAATATTTTCTTAAAAATTATGATGCGAACCTTTAGGTATCAATTTCTGGGCGTTGTGGGGGTGCTAATCCTTCCCCACACGTAACCAACTCCCGAACCCAATGTTTTGAATCTCTGGTTAATTTTTAATGGTGTTCGGTGTACCAAAGTGACCGGTGGTGACTCAAACCAATGAATTTTCAAATTTTAACGGTATTCCAATAGAAGTGACATCCTGTTCTTCAGGTGTCATCTTCTCGGATACTGAACTTTTAAAATCACCCGCTAAAAACGTTTTCAAATGACTATTTTTAAATTTTTCAAAAAAGATCGCTACAGATGGCGACTACGCTGGGGAAAATTTTTTCAAAAGGAGTTAGGCCTCAGTATGGTTCGCATCATAGTTTTTAACAAAATAAAAAAAATTTAAATTAATTTAATTCTTAATTTTTCATCACATATTAGATTAAGAACCCGTAAGTGAGAATGATTACTTCGCTTTGTGGAGTTTTCACCTCTGTATAGTGTTGTAATTTGTTTTCGAAATTTTGGTCTTCATATTTCGTGAGGTTATCACCCCGTATAAATAAGGATCATATTCCCTAGAATCGATATCCTCGCGATAGTTGGGTACCGATACTCTAGAACTAAACCACATATAGTGAGCCGTAGAGCCATACGAAACTCTATCCGTTTAATGATAACCTTTTTAGGCTTAGGTGTCTTTATATGCTGTTTATGTATAATTTTCTTTTATGTTTTAATTTATTTGATTATTTTAATATGAACTAATATTTTTATCTTTTGTTGCATCATGACATTTCATAATCATCCATTTTGCATCGAAAATATCAGGATCATATTTTGACTATTGCATTTCACGAGCATGAAGTACTGATTCACTACTGGTTCTTCAATTGAAATATATCGGAAAAAAAATCTAGAACACTAGATGTCAATGCAACATTCAAAGTTGCGAACAAATCCTGTGAATTAAAAATTATGGATACAAGAACTATTCTTGAATCAATATCTTCACATTTAGGATTTGCATCCTACATTTACATGCATATATTTTAGATTTAAAAATCGATCATGGGGACGTCCCATGTCAACAACATCAGATGAAGTAAAAGCTCGATCTATCTCACTCCACAATGAACACATGTGAAACCACAATTTAGGGGCATTTTTGAGAATGACCTTTACATCTACACATGCCTTTACAAGACTCCACGATCAGGGACATTTTTCGATGAATTTCGAAAGGTAAGAACCAAACTTATATATCTCAAGTGACTGCACCAACATGCGAACCCGATCGAGGGGAAACATAATGCATAAATGAGGCTCTACGTTGAGGCATACTTCCTAAAATATTGACTCAAAACTGAACGAACCCAAGGGAAGATTTTGGGGCATCATTAGACTGAGCATTGCTCAAATTAGCATAGTCTGGGGCATCCATTTGAGACAAAAAATCATACATGCATATATTGAGGTCATTTTGCATGCATTTTACGTTAAAAATAACATGCATTTAAATTAAACATGCATCAAGCATAAATTAGGGGCATCCTTTGAAAAAAAAAATCATGTCACTCATGCATTCAAGAATTTTATATTTACACACCATGCATCAAATCAGAGGGGCATTCATGATGTATATATTTTTGCTTGTACATACAAAACAGGTCCGAGAAAGAGACCGAAGGACCTCAATCATGGGGCACCAACGCGATGATCAACCTTTGACCCCGAGGAGGCTAAAAGCGTAAAAAATCACAAATATTCAGGTAATAAATTCAAAATTTTGGACAGTAACTAATGAATGTTTTATTTTGCTTTTAGGTCACGACTACCCATCATGGAATAGCAAAAGTAACTTTTTCTTAATGTCACCTCTGTTAGTGGTGGAGAATCAATTTTGATAGAATCATGTTCCTCCGACAACTATATTGCAGATCAAGCTATGATGCGGATTTCACTTTTTCCATATTTGTATTGATAGTACATATGAATCAAAGTTATTTTGCAAAAAAAAATGAAAAAATGAAAAAAAAAAAACAAAAAATGAATGATGAATGAAAAATAGAAAAATAAAGAAAAATGGAATGAAAAATTGACAAAGACATGTGAGAACTAGACAATGGACAATTCAAATGTCCTTTAAAAATCTATTTTCGCGAATGGTTGAAGGAAGTTAAATCTTTGGGAAAAAATCCAATCCCGTGATTGGTACAACTGATTGTACCCAAGGTAATGATATAACTAGCTGGAGCAAACGACTACCGGTAAAGGCAAAACAAATCTGTTAATCCTTGTGCATTTGGGAAAATGCATCGATAAGGACCATTCAAATGTCTATTGAAATCCATTTTTATGAATGGTCAAGGAATTAAATCCATGATATATACTAATTGTACCAGAGTAATTGTACAACTAGCCCAGAGCAAACGACTACCGATAAAGGCAAGTCAAATCCGTTGTTCCCTGTACATTTGGAAAAATGCAAAGAAGATACATGATATCAATTGAAGACACTTTCGAATCAGATATTCAAATCTTTCAGGCTTTGATCTTGTCCCCGTTGATGGTGTGGCCTGAACCAATTCAATCATACTTCTCCGTTGATGGCGTAGTATGATCCAGACTTGATCTTACCCCTCCGTTGATGGAGTGGATAGATGCAAATCAGTCCTACTTCTTTGTTGATGGCGTAGTAGGATCTAAATTACAAACTTGATCTTGTCCCCGTTGATGGTGTGGCCAGATCTCATTCAATCATGCTTTTCCGTTGATGGCGTAGTATGATCCAGACTTAATCTTACCCCTCCATTGATGGAGTGGATAAGTCCAACTCAATCCTGCTTTTCCATTGATGGCGCAGTAGGATCCAAATTACAAATATGATCTCGTCTCCATTGATGATGCAGCCAGATCCCATTCAATCATGCTTCTCCATTGATTGCGTAGTATGATCTAGACTTGATCTTACACCTTTGTTGATAGAGTGGATAGATCCAACTCAATCATGCTTCTCCATTGATAGCACAGTAGGATCCAAATTACAGACTTGATCTCGTCCCCGTTGATGTAATGGCTAGATCTCATTCAATCATACTTCTCCGTTGATGGTGTAGTATGATCCAGAATTGATCTTACCCCTCTTTTGATGGAGTTGATAGATTCCAACTCAGTCCTGCTTCTTCATTGATGGCGTAGTAGAATCTAAATTACAGACTTGATCTTGTCCCCGTTGATGGTATAGCCAGATCCCATTCAATCATGCTTCTCCATTGATGGCGTAGTATGATCCAGACTCGATCTTAACCCTCCTTTGATGGAGTGGATAGATCTAACTCAGTCCTGCTTCTCCGTTGATGGTGCAGTAGGATCCAAATTGCAGACTTGATCTCGTCCTTATTGATCGTACGGCCAGATCCCATTCAATCATGCTTCTCCGTTGATGGTGTAGTATGATTCAGACTTGATCTTACCCCTCCGTTGATGGAGTGGATAGATCCCAACTTAGTCCTGCTTCTCTGTTGATGGCGCAGTAGGATCCAAATTATAGACTTGATCTCATCCTCGTTGATGGTGTGTCCAGATCCCATTCAATCATGCTTCTCCGTTGATGGCGTAGTATGATACAGACTTGATCTTACCCCTCTGTTGATGGAGTGGATAGATCTAATCCGATCCTGTTTCTCTGTTGATGGCATAATATGATCCAAATTATTGAAATTTGATCTTATCCCCGTTGATGGTGTGGCTAGATTTAAATCACTGAAGTTCAATCATACTTCTCTGTTGATCCCTCCGTTGATGGTGTGGATAAGATCCAACCTTACACTTCAAGTCCTGCCTCTTCGACCAGATCTAACAAGATCTCATTCTTCCATTGATGGCGTAAGTATATCATAGTTTGACCAGTCTCGTTTTACAGTTGATGGTATAACTAGACCAAATTTTGTATTTACGAATATTATATCTTTATAAAAAATCAAAAAATCAAAAAAAAGAAAAAAAAGAAAATGAAAAAGAAAAAAGAAAAAAATCAAAAATCAAAAATCAAAAAAAGAAAAAAGAAAAAGAGAGAAAAAAAAAGAGAAAAAAGAAAAAAATGTTAAATCATGTCTCTTAATCGATATTGTAGATAGATCAAATATCAGAACTTTCGCTCTGTGATCCTGCCTCTTCGTCAGTGTTGTAGTTAGATTATACATCAGAGTCTTTATCATTTGTTCTTGCCTCTTCGTCAGTGTTGCAGCTGGATCAAATGTAAGAATTTTCATCATTCAATCTTGTCTCATCGTCGGTGATGCAACTAGATCTAATCCCAGAACATTACCTTACGATCCAGCCTCCTCGTCAGTGTTGCAGCTGGATTAAATTTTGCAGACCTTGCCTCTTCATTAGTGTTGCAGCTAGGTCAAGTTTTCTCTAGGTATTGCAGCGTTGTCAGTATCGTAGCAAGCCAAGTTCATTTTTGCTTTCTTCAACGGATCAACCCCAACTTTTGTTGTCCTCAACGAATCTCCTCATTTTGAAGATTTTGCTGACAATGACGGTGGAATAGATCAAGTCAAAGCTTCAACAACAGAAGAAGCGATAGCCAAAAGAACCGCAACCTTACCAAAGAGAGCCTCAACCTTACCAAAAGAACCTCAACCTTACTAGAAGAACTATTACTTTACCAAAAAATAATCCCTAAACCATGCCAGATGAAATGAGTTATTCTTTATCTTTGCTCTATTGTCATTACACAACAATGAACAAAGAGGGGCAATTGTAATAACCCATTTCACCCTTAACCCACAACCCATTACAAGTTCAATACAATAAATCCATCATATCCCTAACCCATACCCAACATCCCGTCTCCAATATGAAACTAAACTCAATTAATATTATCAAAACTTAGCCTCCTTATCTCTTCCTAGCCGCCGCCGCCTTGACTAACCTTTCAGCTTCGCACGTGTGATGCATGCGCCTTTCTCATTGGTTTCCATAGTCGGCCACCGCCCCACCATCCTAGATCTGAATCTATCGCCTTCAAACCATAAAAAACAGAGGGATTAGATCGAAATACAAAGATATTGTGATATTTTATTATGTAAAATATGGGTATAAAACCCAACATGAACCATGTAATCATCCAGTTACGAAAATCAATCGAAACAGGCAAACATTCGAAACAAAACCCAAGAGTAGTCCAACATCTAATTCGAAATATAAAAGAAACAAAAAATAGAGGAGATCGGAGAGGTAAAACCAAAAAGAAAAAGGTAAAAAAATAAGGTGTCGACTTATCTTTACTTAGATTTAGGATTATACACACTTCGATTCAAAAATCCGATAACGGATTTGCACTCCTCACATCAAGAAGTTTCGGAAAAGTGTAAACTTTTCGACTTTTGGCACCGATTATAGTGGCCGATAATCGTGCACGACGGTCGAATCGACGACGACGGTGGCCAGATTTCCAGAGAGCTAGAGAGTCTTAAGGCTCTGTTATCTATTCTGAATTGAAGAAGAAAGCAAATGAAGCTTTCTTTAAAATTGGATCTAAAAAGGCTATATAAAGGCACCATTGAAACTACGTCGTTTTGGTGCCGGTTGTTGAAGCCCAAAACGACATCATTTTGGAGCTCTAGACCCGGTGGATTGACCTATATCCGACCTGGATCTACGCAATAACCCACAAAAATAGGGAAATCACCTCTGTTTTCCCTGTACTTTCAGTATCTCTGCCTTTCGGCATCCTAGTTTGCAAACTCTTCGATTTTGGTCACTGTTTTTTCATTTTACCCCTATATTTTATATTTTCTTTAATTTAGCCTTAATTTCACTATATTACTCTATATTAACCCTTTAATTTTTCTTTTCTTTTTTGCAGATTTGACCCTTCTTGGTTTTATTATTATTATTTCTTTTTTATTATGTTTTATTATTATTATTATTATTATTACTATATATATATATATTTTATTTTTGCAAGACCTTATTATCCCGATATATTCTACTAGGAGTAGTATTCCAGTCTCCGGGTGTTATCTTCTTTGAATTATCGTGGATATTAGGTTTTAAAAATGCATTTAAAAATTAAAAATTAAATAAATTTGGGTTTAATATTTTCTTAAAAATTATGACGCGAACCTTTAGGTACCAATTTCTGGGCGTTGTGGGGGTGCTAATCCTTCCCCACACGTAACCAACTCCCGAACCCAATGTTTTGAATCTCTGGTTAATTTTTAATGGTGTCCGGTCTACCAAAGTAACCGGCGGCGACTCCAACCAACGAATTTTTAAATTTTAACGGTATTCCAATAGAAGTGACATTCTGTTCTTCTGGTGTCATCTTCTCGGATACCGAACTTTTAAAATCACCCCGCCAAAAAATATTTTCAAACGACTATTTTTAATTTATTTTAAAAAAAGGTCGCTACAAGTACATAAGTAATAAAAAATTATTAGCTGAATTTGACTCACCACGTTATCTATAATTTAATTCAATAATATTTTATTTTAGTTTTTAGATAATTCTTCACCTCTTTCCTTTTTTAGGTGAATCTTTACATCTTTTCTACATATTATTAAATGTATAAATCTTATTTGATTAGACAATAGATAATATGATATAATAATTTCTCATAATTTAAACCTAAATTTTAATTAAATATATTTTTAAAAAGTTATTTTTTATTATTGGATTTAATGTAGATAAGGGATTGATGTAAATTTTTGTTGCCTTCTTGTAAATTTTTATAAAAGATTATTATTTTATATACTGACAGTAAAAATTAAAAAAATTACAAACATCTTATTTTTAAAGTTTAAAATCTTAATTGAGTGCATAAAGTTAAAGTGTTTAAGTGTACACGTTTAGAATTTAAGAATAATGGTTAAAGTTTAAAGTTTAGGGTTATGATTTATGGTTTCAAGATTAGTGTTTATTTTTTGAATATTATGGTGAGAATTTAAGTTTTAAACTACAAACCCTAAAACCCTAAACTATAAAGTTCAATCACTAACTCTAAATTTAAAATCTATACGTTTAAACCCTAAATTGTACATCTAAATCTTAATCTTTAAACCCTAAAATTAAGATACTTATAAAAATATTTAATTTCTACCCCAAATAATTACCCTTTTATAAAAGCATCAAACATGGAATCAATACTATAATGTTACTTGATGATATCATGTGTTGGGAGTGACGTTATATTACTTTGTCCATGGAATCAATCAGATTAATCTAATTACTTCTTTTTATAGAATATTAATCTAATTGTTTAATAAAGTTAAGACCAATGAATTTATATTTAACATGTCATATTTATTTTAGACCCATATTAATTTAAAATATGTGATTTTATAACGTGAGGGTTTTTAGTTTCACACGTGAAATTTATACAATGTTTGGTTACAATAATAAAAAGGGTAAGAAGTCTAAATATTTTTATTATTAATGTTTATTTGGTTTTAAATAAAAAGACGTTTTAATAATTATATTTTAAAACTTTAAACCCTAAATACTGATACTAAAATCTTAAATCTTAATCTCTAAATTCTAAACTTTAAACCCTAAACCATAAGCATTAACCATTAAATACTAAACCCTAAATATTGATACTAAAATCTTAAACCTCAAACTCTAAATCCTAAACTATAAACCCTAAACCATAAGCATTAACCCCATAAATACTAAACCCTAAAAACCATAACTCTAAATGCTAAACATTAAATTATATCCCTAAACAAATCTTAACTACTAAACCTTAAACCTTAATCTATACTTAGGGCCAGTTTAACATTACTTTTGAAAAGTGCGGTGAAAAACTGCAGTAGAAAAGTTCTTTTGAAATTTTTGGTTTGAGATATATGTGTTTAGTATTGCTGTCAAAAAGTTCTTTTGAGAAAATAAATGACTATTTTAGACATGATGTTATAAGTTAAAAATATATATTTAAATGATAATAAAATTATTTTATATTATAATATTAACTTAAATTATGATGAAATATAAAAATATTAATAAATAAATACATAAATTATTTTAAAAAAATATTTTTCAAAAGTGCTTTTGAGAAAAGTGTTTTTCAAAAGTGTCATTTTAAAAATTTGACATGAATATATATAATTTTTAAACTAACAAAATAATTTATGTTAAATATAATTATGTATTTGTAAAAATTAAATTACAATCAAACATAGTAAATGAAGGTTAAAATTATAATTTGACTCCTAAAAGCACTTTTCCAACCACAAAAGTTAAAAATTTTAGTTTTTGCGTTTGAGTTTAATTATTTAGTTGATTTTTTCCCCAATTATTTAGTTGATTTTTTATTGTATTCAGTGGAGCAAGTCCTCTGCGTTCAGTTTGTATGTATAAGATACAGACACCGTCGAGAGATTATTAGATGAACCTTATTTATTACGTAATTTATGGTTTAAACAATTAGGATCGTTCATTTTTAGATAATTACTTAATATTTATGCACCATTAATTACATGTAGGAAAAAGGTGACGATTCACCTTAAAAAGCTGAGATAAACAAATCTGATTGAGACCATAGATGACGTAATAAATAAGGTTTATCTAATATTTTTTCGATACTAGCACCAAAATTTAAAATTTTTCTATCTCAATCATCAATTACAGTAAAAAGAATACATTTACTATTTTTTTTTATAATTTCCACTGAATTTTTATTAAATCTATAGAAAATATTACAATTACAATGAATTCAGAAAAAATTAAAATAAGAAAAGTAAAATATTTTCTATGGAGATAAGCATATCATAAAAATCCAGAAGCTTTCTGAATCTCCTTGTCTCTGTCCAATCGAGACACATAACGGGTGAATAAGGAGTCATGAGCAATCCAAACCATCAGGCAGAATATTCCGCTACCTAGGACTGATTATATCGGTACGCAGCCATCAACCGAGTGGGGATCTAACGATCAATGACCACCGATAAATTCATAATCAGAAACTAGCGTCGATTCAAATCTCTACAACAATCGGCTACTAAGGTATGCTGAAACATGCCACAAGGACAAATAAAATAAACTAAAAAAATAAAAATAAAAAATGTGTCACAAAGACAGAGGAAACGTTTACCATGAAGGCGGAGATTCTTATTAACATATAATAAAATAAAAGAAAAAGAATAACAGAAATCTGGTGGTCGGCAACTAATTTTATATTAGTTGCTGACCGCTGATTAGAAAACAAAAGAGATGAAGAACGACAACAACAAGGAGACAAAACTTAGAGAATATTGCAAAAGAGAGAAAACCCTAAAAATTAACAGTGATAAAACGAGTTTAGTTTTTAGTCGATCTAAATTTAATCTAAAAATAATTATTTTAAATTTATATATGATTTAATCTTAATTTTTTTAAAAATCTGACTCGATTAGACTTGAAAATTATGTACCTCAATCCGAATTTGATTTGATCTATAAAATATCAATTTTAAAAATTTAATCATAAAATATAATTATAAAGATCAAATTATAAATCAAAATTTAATTTTAAGAACCTATCTGTAGTATATATAAACAGAAAGTTATTATAAATATTTTTAAAATATAGGAAAAAGTTATATTATTAACCTTAAATTGGGTCAAATATTTTTTACCTTAAACTCAAATTCAACCTAATCTTATGATCAATAAACACCCAATCCAAATTATTTTTTAAAAATCCAACCTAATTGAATATGATTGTATAAAAATCCTATTGGATCGGGTAAAATGTTCATCTCTGTATATGTGGGTGTATTTTATTACTAAAGAACTTTTGGATTGGGATTAGGGGTGTAAACGAGCCGAGTCGAGCTCGAGCAGTGCTAAGCTCCGCTTGGCTCCTTAATATTTCGAGTCAAGTTCGAGCTTGAGTAATTTTAAACGAGTTTGAAAAATTTGAGATTCACTCGGCTTGTTAAAAACTTGAGTCGAGTTTGAACTCTTATATGTCACATATCATTTAAAGCCTAATGAATAAAATATTTTGATAGATAAGTGTTGACTGATCTTTGACCGTGTTAAACTCGAGTAACTCTTATATGCCACGTCTCATTTAAAGCCTAATAAAGAAAAAACTTTGATAGACAACTTGTGTAAACTCGAGCTTGTAAATTTTAAGCTTTAGTGTATTAATTTAGGGCTTAATATTTATGTTTAGGGTTTAAAGTTTAGAAATTTAGATTCTAAATTATAAAAAATTAAAAAAATATATTTATTTTTTCGAGTAGCTTGTGAGTTTTTCGATTCGGATATCATTTAGCTTGGCTCGTCAAAAACTTGAGTCGAGTTAGAGTTCTAATTAAATCCAATCGAATCGAGCTTTAACCAAATCGAATTCAAGTAGTTCACGATTTGTCTCGTCTCATTTACGGTCCTAAAATTGAGATAAAGGAGAGGAAGTAAAGAAAGGGGAAAGCTATGTGTTTTCATTAACACTTGGATAAGATTATGCCATAATTCAAATGAGTCAATTTTAGATTGCATTGCTAAAAAATTTTTAAACTTGGGTATGAGACAGAACCGACAAAATGATGATATATTTCATTTATGTGATTTGTATTCGACAAAAATAATTTCTGCTTGAATATTTCTAGGAAAATTACTGATGCATCACGTTCCACTCTAGAAGATATCTATCGACCAGAGGAAGTAAAGAAAGCTTTGACACAAATGGCTCCTTTGAAAGCATCGGGTAGTGATGGCTTCTGGAATATTTCCAGCTTTTTGCCTATAAGTCTTAAATGGTTCACAAGAAATTATTGGAATTAATAACACAAATATTGTCCTCATTCCAAAGGTCAAAGACCCAACCTTTATGTCCCAGTTGAGACCGATAAGTTTCTGCAACATATTATATAAGATCATTGCGAAATTGTTGGCTAATTGTCTTCGCCTAGCCTTATAAGATTGCATTGATCCTATTCAAGGTGCGTTTTTACCAGGACGACAATTTACAAACAATATTCTAATCGCCTACGAATACTTACACTCTCTCAAACGGAGGAATACTGGTCATCAAAGATCATTCACATTAAAACTCGACATGAGTAAGGCTTATGATAGAGTGGAGTGGTCATTCCTAGAGAAAATGATGAATCATTTGGGTATCCCGGCACTCTTCTGTTCTATTGTTATGCATTGCGTGCGCTCCGTCTCTTACTCTATAGTCTTTAATGGTGTTATTAGGGGTCATTTTTTGCCAAGCCGTGGTATTCGACAAGGAGATCCTCTCAGTCCCTATTTGTTTCTGTAAAATTAAAATTGATTTTGATATAACAATTATGTTTAGGGACTCTTTTGTAAAAAAAATTTAAGTCCTTAAGTCAAACTTTTGCTTTTAAGTCAAACCAAGAACTTTGAAATAAAATTTTTTAAGTGTTCTATACGAGAGTATTGATACCCATATCAATGGTATCGATGCCTCCTTGCATTTTAAAGCTTGTTCTTGAAACCAAGAACAAGTATCGAAACAGGGTTCGATACCAATACCTCACTGCCAATGTCTATTTCGAACCATGTATCGAACCACTTCGAGGTTTTTAATTATTTTAAAAATTCTTTAAAAATATGACTCATGGTACCCCATTTAATTCCCAACGACTCTTTTGGCATTTAATGAGTCGATCGTTGGTGACAGTTAAGATTTTAAATGATGGTTAGCCTATTCCGAAACAGGGTTCGATACCAACCTTTACAGTTTCATAAAGGTATCGAATCATATATCGATACCCCTTATAATAAATGCACAACGACTCTTTCTACTTTGGTCTGTTTCAAAACAGGTACCCCGTGTTTCGATACCGCCTGCTGTAGAGTGCATTTATGGTGGGAAAATGAAGTTCCAACGGCCTTATTTACATTCCCAGTAACCACAACGGTTAGAAATCAATGAGAGGGTATAAAATGAAGTATTCTCAACAACATTAAGGACTATTGAACCTCAAACAACATATAAGCAATCAAATCCAACTCCCCAAGCACTTATTGCACATCTTGACTCCCAAACTCTTGTAATTTCACTTTGATTCTTAGTATTTTGAGTTTGGGGAGAATTTGTTTGTAATTGGGCAATCTTTTATCTTGTGAGAGATTATTATTTGTCTTTCTTTCATCTTTTTAACTTGTGAGGTTGAATCAATTCTTGGGTAGAATAATTGATTCTAATTGTACGGTTAACCCTTGAACTTAGAAAAAGTTCGAATTCCATTAGTGAATTGGTTTCAAAATCCTTAGTGAGAGCTAAGGTAGTTGATGTAGAGTTTGTTCCGAAGCTTGAACTACTATAATTCTTTGTGTCCTTCAATTTCATATATTTACCAAAATTCCTCCACCAAAAAATTTTAATTGCCAATTCACCCATCTTGGCCATCTATCAAGATCGATCAACTCAACAATTGGTATCAAAGCTAGATCTTTGAAGGGATTCACATCCACCAAAGAAGATCCAAGGAGTTTTGATCACATTTACAAGTCAAATACAATAGCCTCCACCTCCGGAACATGGAACGAGTCTCACTCCATCATCAAACCTCTATTCTTCAATGGTGACAACTACCCGTATTGGAAAAATAGAATGAGACTCTTAATCAACTCTAATGATTATATCCTTTGGGATACAATTGAAGATGACCCATAAATTCCAATGAAGATGGAAGAAGATCGCAAGTGCCGAAGAAAAGGAACGAGATGACCGACGAGGAGAGAAAAAGGATGTATACCAATGATAAAGCCTTGCATATTCTCTTTTGTGCTCTAGGCCCCGACATCTACTCCAAGATGTCATCTTGTACAAGTGCCAAAGAAGTTTGGAATCTTTGGAGACTACATATGAGGGCACCAATGATGTCAAGGAGACAAAGATAGGTCTTCTCAATCTCAAGTACGAGAATTTCAAGATAGAGCCGAATGAAGACATCACTAAGATGTTTGATAGATTCTCATTGATCGTCAATGGTCTTAAGGGTTTTCGTGAGATCATACCAGAAGAGAAACTCGTAAAGAAGCTCATCTATTCTCTTCCCGAGTCTTGAGATAGCAAAAGGACCGCTATCATTGAAGCTAAATACTTGAAGACTCTAAAGCTGGACGCTATTGTGGGTTCTCTTCTCACCCATGAGATTATGAAGAAAGGAAGGGAATAAGAGAAAAAGAAAGAAGAGGTGAAGCTTGAAAAGAGAGAAGTTGAAAAGAAGAAGTAAGGGATTGCTCTTAAAGCCTCAATTTCTCAACAAGAAGTAGACACAAGTGAAGAACAAGAGCTAGAACAATTGGCTATGGTAGCCAAAAGATTCACTAGGCTCATGAGGGCTAATCAAAATAGGAGATTCTAAAGGAAGAAAGAATTCAAAGGAAAGGTCAAAGAAGAGGAGAAAGATCAAACCATTTGCTAAGAGAGCAAGAAGCTCGATCATATTAGGACCGGTTACCCATTATATAAAAGGAAGAGTTTTGAGAAGAAGAAGAAGCAAAAGGACCATGTTGCCACATGGAGTGATGAGGAGTCATCATCCGATGAGGACAATGAAGTGGCCAACTTGTGTCTCATGGCTCTTGATGAGACCAAGGTAACCCTTGAACCATCTTGTAATGATTTATCTTATGATGAACTATATGATGCATATGATGAATTACAAGATGTTTATGATGAGTTGATTTTAATGTTCAAAGAATCGATTTTGAAAAACAAGAAAATTATTTCTGATTTAAAAGAGAAAAATGATTCTTTGACAAAAACGATTTTGGATTTTGAAGAAAAAGTTATTGTTTTAAATGATGATTTAAATTTTTTTCAAAAAGAAAATATGGATTTGAACAACCTTATTTCAAGCTTGAGTGAGAATCACCACAAACTGGTGAATGAGCTCAAAGATCAAATCAAAGTGGTTGGTAGCCAAAATTTTGAAAAAGGTAGTTCTTCAAAAACCAACCATGTGAAAAAGAATTTTCAAAACCACAAACAAAGAAATTTTCAAAGGCATGCTAGATATAGAAAAGTTAGGAGTGTATGGGTTCCAAAGGAACTCATTGTTTCTAATAATATGAATATCATTGCTTCTTGGATTCTCAAGGGAACCAAGCTTTTAGGGACTAACTCTCATGGACCCAAAATGGTTTGGGTACCAAAAGTCAAAAACTAAATCTTTGTTTGTAGGTTGAGTGATGAGTGCCTAAAAGACAGTTATTTACTACCCTTTTCATGGTACTTTATGCATCTATTATACACCAACTTGAACTGAAATATGGACTCTTTGCGCAAGTATTGGATATTCCGTTATCATTACTTATAAAGTCAATATTTATAGAGAATGTAAATATTATTACATATTCTGTACATGCAGGAATATTCAGGGCAGAAGCGACAGCAAAACAATGTTGAGGCCGAGGCAGAAGACAAGGCCGCAGCAGAATCCAATGTGGCAACACCAACAATGGAGGCCCAATGAAAGATAAAAATATAGAGAACATTCTGGAAGATACAGTGCACTGATTGGACCAGGCTAGCGCACTAAAAGCCCAAATCAAAGAACAAGCGGGAAAACCCTTTTAGAAGGCGGCAAAAATTGAAATATCAGATTCCTTGAAGAAGACTTGTTCCTTACTCCAAGTTGAAGTCTATTTAAGAAAGGTTTGCCCTAGCCTAAGACTATAAATACCCTAGCCGGCCACATTGTTTAAGAGAGACGATTTTTAAAGAAAACCTTTCTCCCTAAGAACTGTACTTAACGATAATATGTTCTAAATTTCTTAGGGATAGGTGAAGATTGTCGATATTAGTGAGAGGATATTGATTCTTGTATCTTTTTTCTTAAGCAATAATAATATCAAAGTTTGCTTATCCTATTGCCATTCTTTGTTCTTGCATTCAAGCTCGAGAGGGAAGTTTGCAAGTAATCTATTTATCTAGCATCGAGAGGTGTAGATTCACGAAAGAGATAAGTACAGTGTTGTAGACACTAACTCGGCCTAGGGATAGATTAAGAGTTTCAGTAGCTAAAAGAAGTGTTGGATTGGTTGGTGGTTATCATTGGTTTACGCCGAGAGGTATCGTCAAGGACTGGTCATCAACAGCACTCTGACTCAGAGATGAGCGGAGTCACTTACGGACACTTTGCTGAACTTTGATACCTCTGCCTAAGAGCAAGAGATTGCCGCGGTAGGGGAACACCAATGCTGCCGAGGCGGTATCTGTAGTACTATCGAAGCAGTGTTGTGTAATTGCATTGGACAAGAAGAAGATCAATTGAATCCACTAATTGACGCAGCTGGATCCTACCCACTTTATTTATATCGTCTTCAACCTTTTATTTTATGTTTTGTTATTTAATTATTTAGTTAGTTAAACAAATCAACTTATTTGTGTTTTAACTTTTTTTTCAGGAGCAATGGAAATAGGAAAGACATATTAAGTATACCAATCCCTGTGGAGACGGTACACGATATACTTATCATTTTATTACTTGGCAACATGTACACTTACACTCAAATTGCACTTATATTACACGCATCATTGAGCATTGCTTCAAGGACAAAGCTTCAAGCCAAAACATGTGGTACCTTGATAGTGGATGCTCAAGGCATATGACCGGAGACAAGGGACAATTTAAGGAGTTAGAGCTCAAACGCGGTGGAGTAGTGATTTTTGGTGACAACTCCAATGGCCAAATTGAGGCTATTGGCTCTATTGGTAATTACTCCTCAATCCTTATTGAAAATGTCTTACTTGTTAATGGTCTTAAGCATAATTTGTTGAGTATTAGTCAATTATGTGATAAAGGATTCTATGTGTCTTTTGATAAAAGTGGTTGCAAAATAATAGACATAGAATCTAATAAAAGAATGCTCATAGGTCATCGCATAGGAAATATCTATATGGTGCATCTAGATGACATAAACATATCTCATGCATGCTTGGTAGCTAGTGATGAAAATGATGCATGGTTATGGCATAGGAAACTAGGACATGCTAGCTGATGCGTGCTATATATGCGTAATTGTAGTGCAAGTGTACACGTCGTCAAGTAAAAAAGTGATAAGTATTATCGTGTATCGTCTCTACAGGGATTGATATACTTAATATGTCTTCTTTTGATCTTCTTGCTCTGTAAAAGAAAAATAAAAACACAAGTGAATTGGATTGTGATAATAATAACTAAATAGAGATAGAAAAATAAGATAAGGAAGATGGCTAGGATCTAGTTGTGCTGTATAGTGGATTTGATCAACTTGTTCTTGTCCAATGCAATTGTACAATACTGCATCGTCAAGACTGTAGATTACTACCTCGACAGTGAAGTCTCTCGTCTGCCGCGACAATCTCTTGCTCTTGGGCAGACTTTACCAAAGTTCGGCAAAGTGTCCTTTAATGATTCTGCTTATCTCTAAGTCGAAATACTATTGATGACCATTCCTTGATGATACCTCTCGGCGTGAATCAATTATAGTCACCAACCAATCCCACACTTTTCTTAGCTGCTGAAACTCTTAACCTATCTCTAGGCCGAGTTAGTATTTCCCGATTAAAACACTGTACTTATCCCTTTCGTGAATCTAACTTTCTCGAGATTAGATAAATAAATCATTCACAAACTTCTCTCTCGATCTTGAATGCAAGAACAAGGAATGAAAAAGGATAAGCAAACTTCGATATTTTATTGAATTAGGAACAAGAAACAAAGTTTGATTTCCTCACACTAATAATTTATAACCTTCACCTAAGCCTAAACAAAATTAGAACATAATATAGAAAAGAAAACCTAAATCTAATTCTATATTCTAAGCTATGAATCTAATGTGTGTCAAGTCGAGTTATTCTTCTCCTTGGGATGGCTAGATCTTATATAGACTTAGCCTAGGGCAAACCTTTCCTAAGTAGAATACAACTTGAAGTAGGGAACAAGTCATGTACATAGGTCAAATATTTCCAAGTTTAATTCTTCTAGAAGGTTTTCCTACGTGGCCTTGTCTATGGGTTTTACTTTTGTTGTCCAGCTCCGATCCTTGGGCTTCTTGTACAACAATGTTCTCCTCATTTTGCCTATCATGTTGCTATTTTTCCTCTGTTGCCTCGACATCAGGTCCTGCCTCGGCCCAGTTTGTTGCCGCAACAATACTTGTTCCTGCACAACATGAAAATGCAGTAAAGTATGCTTTTTCTATAAATGTGATCTTTAATAGCATCATCCCTAAATATATCATATTAAGTATATATATTGGTCCAAGTAGGCGTAGAATTGATGATTAATTCCCATGAAAAGTGTAGAAAGTGATAGTGAGTTGAGCACTTATCACTAGCATAAGTGTTTTAGAGAAACTAGCCTCCCAAAATCTAGTTAGAGGTTTACCGAAGCTCAAGTTCTCTTTAGATAAAATTTGTAATGCATGTGCTAAGGGTAAACAAAAGAGAGTTTCTTTTAAGTTCATTAATGATGTGTCAACTAGTAGAGTATTACAATTGATCCATATGGATCTTTTTGGACCTATTAGGACAACTAGCTTGGTGGAAAATCATATGCATTCGTTATTGTTGATGATTACTCTAGATATACTTGGGTTCTATTTTTAAGTACAAAAGATGAAGCATTAGAAAAAATATCATATTTTCAAATATTTCTTAAAATGATCTTGATCAAAGAATTTCTCATATTAGAAGTGATCATGGAGCCGAATTTCAAAATTTAGGTTTTGAGAATTTTTGTAACGAAAATGAGATCAACCACAATTTTTCGGCTCCTCGCACTCCTCAACAAAATGGGGTAGTTTAGAGGAAAAATAGAACTTTAGAAGAAATTTCTAGGGCCATGTTTTGTGAAAACAATTTATTTAAATATTTTTGGGCGGAAGCCACAAACACTTCTTTTTATATTATTAATCGAGTAATGATTAGGCCAATTTTAATAAAAACTCCTTATGAGATTTAAAATTCAAAAAGCCTAATATTAACTATTTTCACCCTTTTGAGTGCAAGTGTTTTGTTTTAAATAATGGGAAAGACAATTTAGGTAAATTTGATGCAAAAAGTGATGAAGCTATTTTTCTTGGATACTCTTTAAATTCAAAGGCTTATAGAGTTTTCAACAAAAGAACCTTAGTTATAGAAGAGTCAATACATGTGATTTTCGATGATAACCTCCTTCCTAGGAAGGATTCTTGTGATTATGATGATATAGGAATCATTGAAACCATTGATAATGGACAAACATCATAGGTGGATGGGGTTTCAACCAATGAAGAAACACAAGAACTTCCAATTGAAGTTTTAAGAGATGTAAAGCTTGAAGAAAGGGAAGTGAGCTACCCAAGCGAGTTCAACTATGTCAAAAGTGGTAAAATCTTGGGTGATCCATCCAAGGGGGTAACTACTCGATCTTCTCTTAGATTAATGAACCATATTGCATTTATCTCATGCATAGAGTATAAAAATATCAATAAAGCTTTAAATGATGATTTTTGGATATTGGATATGCAAGAAGAGTTAAATCAATTTGAGAGAATTAATATATGGACATTAGTTAATAGCCCTAGTAATAAGTCTACTATAGAAACTAAATGAGTTTTTAGAAACAAACTAGATGAGAGTGATAACATTGTGAGAAATAAAGCTATATTAATTGCTCAAGGTTACACTCAAGAAGAGGGAATAGATTTTGATGAAACTTATGCACTTGTAGCTAGAATGGAAGCCATTAGGATGTTACTTGCATTTGCATGCTATCATGACTTCAAGATTTTTCAAATGGATGTCAAAAGTTCTTTCTTAAATGGTTTTATAAATGAAGAAGTGTATGTTGAACAACCATCGAGTTTTGAAGATCCAAAATTTCTAAACCATGTTTTTAAATTAACTAAAGCTTTATATAGTTTGAAACAAGCTTCTAGAGGTTGGTATGAAAGACTTTCAAACTTTTTAATTGAAAAAGGTTTTGAAAAAGGAAAGGTGGATACTACACTTTTTATAAAAATATTTGAAAATGACATCTTAGTAGTTTAAATTTATGTTGATGATATTATTTTTGGATCTACTAATGAATGATATTTTCAAGAGTTTCTAAGCTAATACAAGGTGAATTCGAGATGAGCATGATAAGGGAGCTCTCATTATTTTTGGGACTCCAAATCAAGCAAAGGAATGATGACACTTTCATCAATCAAGCTAAGTAAATCAAGGACATGATCAAGAAGTTTGGCTTGGAGAATATAAAGCCTCAAGCCACTCCAATGAGCTCATCAAGTAAGCTTGACAAAGATGAAGGAGATAAGTGTGTTGATTCTAAATTATATAGATAAATGATAGGATCTTTGCTTTACTTTACCGCAATTAGACCAAATATCATGTTTAGTATTTGCTTATGTGCTAGGTTTCAAGCTAGTACTAGAGAATCACACTTAGTAGCCATTAAGAGAATTTTTAGGTACCTTAGAGACACGCCTTGTTTAGGGCTTTGGTATCCTAAAGGCTCTTCCTTTAGATTGCATGCTTTTTTGGATGCAGATTATGGAGATTGTAAGATACATAGGAAAATTACTTTCGGAACTTATCGATTCTTAGGTAGTATGCTCATATCTTGGTTCTCTAAGAAACAAAATAGTGTAGCTTTATGTACCACCGAAGCAGAGTACATATCCTTAGAGAGTTGTTATGCTCAAGTGTTATGGATGAAACAACAACTCTTAGATTATGAAATTAAGGTTGAAACCATACCTATAAAATGTGATAATACTAGTGCCATATGTCTTGCTAAGAACCTCATCCAACACTCTAGAACAAAACATAGAAATTAGACACCACTTTATTAGAGATCATGTGTCTAAAAATGATGTTGTTTTAGAGTTTGTTGACACCTTAAACCAATTAGCGGACATCTTTACCAAACCTTTAGACAAAGAGCGATTTTGAACTCTTAGGAGAGAGTTAGGTCTAATTAGCCTTGGTTGACCTTTTAAGTGTTATTTTTCTGTAAAATATGATTGAATCTTGATTGAATCATGCCTATGTTGTTTTGCATCTTGTTGCTTCTATGAATGTTGCTAGGAGGAGTATGAACTTGTTCATGCATTTTAATCATGTCATAACATCCTATGCATGCTTCTAGGATCTTTAGAAACTCATTTCTAGTACTTTAGAAGCCCAAAATGCAAAGCTGAGATAAGAGGTATTGAAACGGGGGGGAACCCGTTTCAATACCTGTTCATTGTAGTTAATCTGGGAATTTTTGGGAAGAACTGGTATCAAACCATGTTTTGATACCAGGGTATCGATACTAGCATCGAAATAGGCTGTTTTGATATCGGTATCGAACCACGATACGACAAAATGCTTTAAAACTTATCAAAACCTAATTTCATTCAATTTAATTTTTTCCCAAACACTTTTCTCTCAAACCCTAGTCGGCCCTCCTATATAAACCCTTCAAATTCGTCATTTTTGATCACATAATTGACAAATTCCTTTGGTTTTTTTCATCTACTCATCAAAATCAAGAACATATTATCAATTGGTGCTTCGCAAACCATAAATCCTTCCTAATCCATATTCAAGGTAATCCAAATTCTTCCTAATCACATAAATTGATTTTATCGTATCGGGTTTTCACTAATATTTCAAAATTTTCAAAACTCTTGAATTATTGATTAATAAGATTGAATTCGGTTTATAGAGCATACATGTTTTAAGTGCCAAAACTAATCCTAAATTGGTTTAATTCTTAGATCATGGTACCAAAGAAAAGACAACGTTCAGAAGGAGCAAGCTCTTCATCTCGTGGCTCAAAAACCGATATCCAAGTGGTTTTTGAGAAGAGTTTGGACAATCACGAGCGGGTTAACAACTTCTAATCTTTTCACCATAATACGCTTAAGAAGGAGCGTTGTATGGATATTTAATTCATGAATTCCATAACCTTCAAATTCTACTACTATCCTCTTCTTCGGCTTTGGAAGTTCTTGTCTTTCCTCACTCACTCCGGGAAGTTTTACCCTAACCTTGTTCTTATTTTCTTTGCTAATGCCTTTTGTATTCTTTCCAAGGATAAAAGCAAAGTGGTAACCATCAATTCATTCCTTATGGGACAATCCTTTAATATTAATGTCGACACTTTTGTTTCCCTTTTTGACCTTGAGGATGAGGGTATAGATGATGAGGATCCCCTTGGCACTTTCACTGGGATGGTAATATCACTTGACATTCATGATAGATTCTTGCACCTTATCATCTCTTGGTGGATTCGTCAATCAAATGGTAAATATTCTAGAATTCGTCAAGTAAATAGTTTTTTGGCTCTCATGTTTTCGTGATGCACAAAGGCCAAATCTTGATCAAATCATTTTCTCCGACCTAGTTTGGCATATCCAACACCGAGATACTCCACTTGTCAAATATTTCCCTTATGCTTGCATTCTAAGCTCTATATTTGTACATTTGAGAATTGATTACTCTTATGATAAAGCGAAATCCTTTAAGGAACCCATATGTGAAACCTCCCTAAACCGTTCCCACTTCCAATATGTCAATGGTGAATGGGTTCTTGGTGCCCCTCCTCCTTCCCCTCCTCGTGTTCCCGTTGATCCGAAACCACTTCGTCAAGTTGCTTCAAACGTTGACCTTATGGCTTTTCTCACTTCTCGCTTTGATAATAAGGATGCGAGGTTCACATGTTTGGATGCTCGATTTGATATTGTGGATGCCCGACTTGATTCCCTCTCCATTCAATTCAACTCCCGCTTTGATGCTATGGATACAAGGTTGACCGATTTAGAGAGTCAAAACCTTTCCATGCGGGTCACTCTTGAAGCTCTTCGACATCTTCGTACTTCTTCCACTCAAGATAGTAATGTCGATGATGAAGATGAGGATGAAGATGAGGATGATGATGATGGAGTTGATGGTGATGGTGACGATGAGTGATCTTAGCTTTTTTCTATGCTTTGCTATTGGCTTTAAGTCTAGTTATGTTTTTCTTTAGTCTTATGTTGCATTTATATTCATATTAGAACATATGCACCTTTGATATTTTGTTTTCTATGCTTTGAACTCTTTGTTGGATTTGGCTATTTGGTTTAATGCTATGGATTTTATGCTTTACTATTAATGCTTGTTATGGATTATCCTTATATTGATTTTGATCTAACAAAAAGGGAAAAATCATATTGTTTTTAAGTTGTATTTTAAGGAACCATCATATTAAGGGGGAGTCTTTATTTTCAAAGTTTTGGAACCTAAAATTTTGACTTCAAACTTAAAAATTTACAATGGTTTTGTTATATCAAAAAGGGGGAGATTATAAAACTAAAATTGATTTTGATATAACAATTATGTTTAAGGACTATTTTGTAATAAATTTTTAAGTCCCTAAGTCAAACTTTTGCTTTTAACTCAAACCAAGAACTTTGAAATAAAATTTTCTAAGTATTTTATACGAGAGTATCGATACCCATATCAATGGTATCGATACCTCCCTGCATTTTAAAGCCTTGTTCTTGAAACCAAAAATAAGTATCGAAATAGGGTTCGATACCAATATCTCACTACCAATTTCTGTTTCGAACCATGTATCGAACCAGTTCGAGGTTTTTAATTATTTTAAAAATTCTTTAAAAATATGACTCATGGTATCGACCCCCTTTAATTCCTAAGGATTCTTTTGGCATTTAATGAGTCGATCGTTGGTGACAGTTAAGATTTTAAATGATGGTTACCCTATTTCGAAATAGGATTCGATACCAACCTTTATAGTTTCATAAAGGTACCGAACCATGTATCGATACCCCTTATAATAAATACACAACGACTCATTCTACTTTGGTCTATTTCGAAACAAGTACCCCGTGTTTCGATATCGTCTGCTGCAGAGTGCATTTATAGTAGGAAGATGAAGTTCCAACAACCTTATTTACATTTCCAACAACCACAACAGTTAGAAATCAATGAGGGGGTATAAAATGAAGTATTCTCAACAACATTAAGGACTATTGAACCTCAAGCAACATCCAAGCAATCAAATCCAACTCTTGTAATTTCACTTTGATTCTTTGTATTTTGAGTTTGGGGAAAGTTTGTTTGTAATTGGACAATCTTTTATCTTGTGAGAGATTATTATTTGCTTTTTTTTTATCTTTTTAACTTGTGATGTTGAATCAATTCTTGGGTAGAAGAATTAATTCTAATTGTAATGGTTATCCCTTGAACCGAGAAAATTTTCGAATTCCATTAGTGAATTGGTTTCAAAATCCTTAGTGGGAGCTAAGGTAGTAGATGTAAAGCTTGTTCCGAAGCTTGAACCAATATAATTCTTTGTGTCCTTCAATTTTATATTTTTACTAAAATTCCTCCACCGAAAAATTTTAATTACCAATTCACCCCCTCTTGGCCATCTATCAAGATCGATCAACTCAACAGTTTCTCATTTGTGCCGAAGGTTTTTCTGTGATTTTGAACAAAGCTAAAGAGGCTAAGAGAATCAAGGATGCGGTGCAAGTGATAAGTGCTCAACTCACTATCACTTTCTACACTTTTCATGGGTATTAATCATCAATTCTACACCTACTTGAACCAATGCATATACTTAATATGACATATTTAGGGATCATGCTATTAAATATAATATTTATAGAAAAAACATATTTTACTGCAATTTTTGTATCTGTGCAGGAAGAAGTATTACCGCGACAGCAAACTATGGCCGAGGTAGGACCTGATGCCGAGACAGCAGAGGACAATTAGCAATATGGTGGGCAAGCTAAGGAGAGAAATGAGGAGAACGTTGCTGGACAAGAAGCCTAGGGATTGGAGCTGGATAGGACAAGGGAAGCCCAAAGATAAGGCCACGTAGGAAAGCCTTCTAAAAGAATTAAACTTGGAAATATTTGACCTATGTACATGACTTATTCCCTACTCCAAGTTATATTCTACTTAGGAAAGGTTTACCTTGGCTAAGCCTGTATAAGATCTAGCCGTCCCAAGGAGAAGAAGAACTCGACTTGACACACATTAGATTCATAGCTTAGAATATAGAATTAGATTTAGGTTTTCTTTTCTACATTATGTTCTAATTTTGTTTAGGCTTTAGGTGAAGGTTGTAAAGTATTAGTGTGAGGAAGTCAAACTTTGTTTCTTGTTCCTAATGCAATAAAATATCGAAGTTTTCCTATTCTTTGATATTCTTTGTTCTTGCATTCAAGCTTGAGAAAGAAGTTTATGAGTAATCCATTTATCTAATATCAAGAGAGTTAGATTCACGAAAGGGATAAATACGGTGTTTCAATCGGGAAATACTAACTCGACCTAGAGATAGGTTAAGAGTTTCAGCGGCTAAGAGAAGTATAAGATTGGTTGGTGATTATAATTGATTCACGCTGAGAGGTATCATCAAGGATTGGTCATAAACAGTATTTCGACTTAGAGATAAGCAGAATTATTAAAGGAAACTTTACCGAACTTTGGTAAAGTTTGCCCAAGAGCAAGAAATTATCGCAACAGACGAAATACATCACTGTCGAGGCAGTAATCTGCAGTCCTGCCGAGGCAGTGTTGTACAATTACATTGGACAAGAATAAGTTGATCAAATCCACTATACAACACAATTGGATCCTGGCAATCTTCTTTATCATATTTTATCTTCATTTAGTTATCATTATTTAGATAAATCACAATCCCAATTCACTTGTGTTTTTATTTTCTTTTACAGAGCAAGAAGATCAAAGAAAGCATATTAAGTATACCAATCCCTGAGGAGACGATACTTAATACTTATCAGTTTATTACTTGACGACGTATTCACTTGCACTAAAATTACGTATATCTAGCACGCATCAGCAAGAATTGGTCGAAGTAGGTTAGCAATCACTCATTTATTCTTCGCGGATGATAGCATTCTATTTGGCGAAGCTACTATTTTGGGGATTCAAACAATCCAAGAGTTGATATCCAATTATGAGTCAATCTCAGGATAAGAAGTTAATTTTGACAAATCTCTGATCTATTTTTGTCCCAATGTTCCGGAGAAATGAAAGGGGTTAGAATATCTACAAATCTTAAGAAATATTTAGGTCTACCAACAATGATTGATCATATTAATATTAAAAAAGAAGCTTTCAATAGTATACGGGACAAGATTCTTCAACTTATTAATCACTAGAGCATGCGTTTTCTATCCATGAGAGAAAAAGAGTTTTTCATAAAATTTGTACTTCAAGCCATTCCAACTTTTGCAATGCAGTTCTTCTTGCTTCCGGCATCATTTTGTCGAGAATTGGAGTCAATCTTTAAAATTCTGGTGGCATAACATCAAAACAAAAAAGGCATTCACTAATCGAATTGATTATCGCTTTGCTACCCTAAGACTCTAGGTGGAATGGATTCAAAGATATAAGCAAGTTTAACATTGCTCTACTTGCTAGAAAAAGATGACGTATTATATCCAACCCAAATTGTTTATTGACTCGAGTTCTGAAAGCAAGGTATTTTCCTAACACAGATTTTATGAATTCCAACCTTAGCTCGCATCCATCGTATACATGAAAGAGTATTTTGAGTGCTCGGGGTTTGTTGGAAAAAGAATGGGTTGACGAATAGGCAGTGGTACATCTGTTAAAATATGGAATGATGCTTGGCTTTTTAGAACCAAGGGGTGGAAGAATCCATGATACAAATATTAACATAAATTACAATCTAGTCTCGGATCTAATTTACCCAACTCCAACTCTTGGAAAGAGGAAGTTATAATATCTATTTTCAACACAGAATAGTCCAAGAGAATTTTATATATACCACTACCCAATCGAGCACATTAAGACTTATTTGTATGGAGAGGCGATCGTACTAGTGTTTACACAATGAAGTCGGGTTATAGAATACTCCTACGAAATTCAGATGGGTCTACCCCTATTAGTCGACAAGAATTGATTTCTAGCAACTTTTATAACAAATTATGGCAGTCATCAATTCTAAATAAAGTCAACATTACAGTGTGGCGATTTATAAAGAATTATCTTCCAACTTTTGGAAATTTATCAGCTCATCGTCTAGCAGTGGATTCAACTTATCCTCTTTGTTCAAAAGGTCCTGAAACGGTCGAGCACTTAATCGGTCATTGTGACGTTACTCAATGAATTTTAGTTGCACTAAACATCACTCTCTCTTATGATCCCTCTGCGCTTGGTATAGATCAATTGTTAGCACCCCGACTATGCAAAGCCTCTCAATTATGGATGAAAATTTCCTATTTATTACTCTTTTGGGAAATATGGAATCTTAGGAATAAAGTAATCTATGAGAATAAGCATTTTGATCTATCATCTTTTGTTGCTTTTATTCGAGCATATGCTAGAGACTATTCTGAAGCATAATTTATTTTTTCATCATCAACAATGAACTCAAGTAATCTTTGGTCTACACCACCAGAAAATATTATCAAGGTTAATTTTGATGCTATTTATGATCAAAGGACAAAGTCTTCAATTTCAGGAATTATTTTTCGTGATCATGACGGTCTTATTATGGGTGTTGCTACTGTATCAAACTGACATATTTTTGACCCATGTGTAACAGAAGCACATGCATGCAAACAAGCTGTCAACCTAGCTCAGGATTTATTCTTAAAAAAATAGTTATCGAAGGGGATTCTCTTATAGTTATCAAAAAGCTCCTTTCACCAAATCGAGACAAATCTCTTATTGGCATGATAATTTCAGGCATCAAAGATAATTTGAAGAATTTTGAGCACATTATATTTCAACATACCACGAGGACTTATAATAAGGCAACTCACCAATTGGCTTATCATGGTCGAAGTTTATCTTCATTGACTATCTGGATCGAAGAAGCCCCCCCACAAGTAGAGAATATAGCTATTACAGATCGTTGATGGTCCGATCCACCCGAATAACTACATCTGTTGTAGAAGTCTTCTCCAAGTTGACATCCGCACAAGTTATTTTTGAAGGTTTGGTGGCTCATTTCTTTCACTGCAATTTTAAGCATTTTCTTATGAATTCAGTATATCGAATTAGACATGCAGTGAAAATTTTGGTTTTGCTGACAATCTTTGTCTACACTCTTCTCCGATTAGATATCATCTCCTAAAAAAGGTTGTTGTTTTAGTTTATTTATTTTAGTTTGTCCTTCGTTAACATATATGTCTTCTATCTTGAATTTTTTAGTTCCTGTGATGATCATTTATAATAAAAGCCATCATTACCTTTTTTAAAAGAAAATAAAATTGAACATATATTATTTTATAATTATACCAATATATTAAAAAATAGTATATAAGATTTAATTTTTTATGATTAGGATTAATAATCTAATATTTATTTTTTATAATGTAAATAATTTGTATAAAATTAGTTTTATATAACTTATTTATCAAAGTCTTACCCCAATTAAATATATATTTTAATACATAAGTATCATTACATGTTCTATTTAAGCCCAAGCTTCCATGTCTTGAGTGCATATTTTGGGTTTTGGATTGAGTTTCAAGCATCTGCTCTTGCAGTCATTTCAATTTGGCCACTCAAAAGAATCATTTAGTTATATCATATATGGAGTCACATTGAAGACTATTAAATATCATTAATATTGAATATTATTAATATTATTAAATTAATTAATAAAGATTAATAATCTAAAAGACTCAACAAATAATTATAAATTATTTAAAATAAAATATCAATTAAATTATTTATACAATGACTCCTTGTAATTTTTAATTTTTATTAATGAATTTAATAGTATTCAACGGTGTTCAACGTTAATGATATTTAACAATATTCAACGCACGTGATAGACTGTCTATTTAAAAAATACAAAGTTATGTAAGTATGTCGGATACATATTTCCACTTATAAAAAAAGGGTAAATTGCGACAAATATTACTTATTTATGGGTATAATTATATTTAGGTCACCTAAGTATTGAAAGTTATATTTGGGTCACTCATTTATGAGTAAGGTTACATTTGGGCCACCCAATTATTAAAGGTTACGTTTAGGCCACCCAATTATTAAAGGTTACATTTAGGTTACTCAATTATAAGTAAGATTACATTTAGGTCACCCTTCATATTTAAAAAAAATTATATCAATTTGATCTTTTTTTTCTTCTAAATTACTTGTATACCCTTGTTAACATTAGAGTATTTCATTTGAAATCATTAATTAATTTAATATGCGAATTAATAAACTTTTTTCAAATATGAAGAGTGATCCAAATATAATTTTACCTATAATTGAATGATCAAAATATAAAATTTATTAATTGAGTGATCTAAATGTAACCTATACATAATTAAGTGACTTCCATTGCAGTTTACCCTTAAAAAAATACTTGTTTGCTTTAAAAATAAGAAAACTGAAATGTGAACCTCATGTACGTATAACTTGATTATTCCAGTTTTAAAATAAATATATTAAAACATTTTCCTTTTTTTATTTTATTTTCACTTTTTTGACACATTATATGATAAAATGGATAATCATGTTTTAGATCTTATAATTTTAAAAAATATCAAAATAATTAATAATATATATTAGTACACATAATTAGTTGAATATATATGTACAATTAGGTTAATCATACCGTTTAACTTAATCGATCGAATGATCGTTATAACAGTTATTAAATTTTACTTACCGTGATCTAACCATTAAAAAATGATTAACATTAATGGTTAATTGTTAAGACGCGGTTAACCGACTGTTCAATTATAAGATAACATATATTCTATTGTAATTTTCCCCTATATTCATTGTTTTTTAGAGGATAATGTAACTATTTCTTCTATAAACAATATATTAAAAAATCCATAAAAATACTTAAATAAAGATTTTTTAATCACTTATGTCATAATTATTGAATACTTGCATACTATAAAGTTTTAACGTAAGATAAAACACACAAGATTTGGGTCACTCAATTCTGAGTAATTTTACAATTGAGTCACCTTTCATATTTAAAAAAATACATCAATTTGGTCGTTTTTTTTTTCAAATCACTTGTATAACCTCGTTAATATTAGAGTTCATTTGAAATCATTAATTAATCTAATACATGAATTGATAAACTTTTTTTTAAATATGAAGAGTGAGTCAAATGTAACATTACCTATAATTGAATGATCCAAATGTAACCTTTGTTAATTGGGTGACCCAAATGTAATCTTACCCTTAATTGAATGACCCAAACGTAACTTTTAATAATTAAGTGACCCAAATATAACCCTACACATAATTGAATGATCTCTATTGTAGTTTACCCAAAAAACAAAGGAAAATCGTTTTACTTGTACAATAACTTTTGACAACATTACATTAATGGCAAATGGGGTCTCACCTATAATTGAATTATAAGTTTTACATATTTTTGAATCGTTAAATGGTGAAATAAATGATTTAGATTAAGAGTAGAATAAGCAAAAATTATCCCCCGAAAAAAGTAAAAAATTTATCTCATTCATCTATTTTTCCCATTCAACGATCTAAAAACATTTAAAATTATGATTTTTACATTGTGTGTAAGCAAATTCTAATTTGATCATCGAAGGTTGCTTGTTGGTTTGTACTTTAGGTAAAAAAGGGTGGAATTTCGAGAAATATTGATGTTGGAAAAAAATTCTCAAAATATTGTATTTCTTTCTTTATTTCACTATTAGGATCCAAAGGATGAAGATGTCATATGAAAATTCCAAAGTCGGAGCCAAAAGGCTCTATTTTCACTCAAATTATCTGAAAATATTGTTCAAAGTCGGAGCTAAATGATGTCGACTTTCAAGATACAGTAAAATCATCATATTCTGAAAAATAAAATAAAAAATACAATATTTTAAAAAAAATTCAACATTAATATTTATGGAAATTCTAAAAAAACGGGATTCAAATTCCTAAACTAATTTGGTGGAATATCATTCAAAAGGTGGTTCTTTTTCAGCCTTAAACAAAGATTGACCAAAGCAATAGAATATATGCAAAAATAAATAAGAGTAGATTAAAAAATTAACACTTCACCACTAAGATTTCAAAAATTATAAAATAATCATTAAATATATCGAACTGTTACAAAAATAAATAAGGTTAATTTTTATAGCATGTAATGATTATTTTATAACAATTCGATAAATTTATTGATTATTTTTATAATTTTTAAAAGCTCATCGGCCAAAAAATCGTTTTTTAAATTTAGTTATGTGTGTTAATTTTATGCTTATTTCCACATGGTTTTTCTCCAAAAAGAATGGTAATTGAGAAACCTTTATGGAATGGTCCTTGCCTCCCAAGCCTATGACATTTGTTGTTAGGGTTGCAAAAACTAGGGTTGTAAACGAACCGAACGAACACGAACGAGGGTGTGTTCATGTTCGTTCGTTTAACTTTAACCGAAAAAACGAACGAACACGAACATAAACGAACATAAATTTTTTTGTTTGTGTTAGTTCGTTAAGGATTGTAGCTTGTTCATTATGTTCGTTCGTTTAAATGATAAACGAACGTAAATGAACGAACATAAACGGACATAAACGAACGAACATAAACGAACGTAAACGAACGTAAATAAACGAACATAAATAAACATAAACGAACGTAAACGAACGAACATAAATGAACATAAACGAACGAACATAAATAACATATATAATATGATAAATATTTAATATTTTGGATTAATTTGATTAATTCAGCTAATCAGTTGATTTTAAACCGAATTAGTCGATAATTAAAATTTTAAAAAAACTTTTAATTATTAGATAAAACCTAAAATTTAACTTATTAACTAGTTTTGTTTTGGTTCGATTCATTAACTTGGTTTAACAGAACAATAAACACCCCTAGCCTATAACAAGGAAGTTTTTTAACGAGTCATAAAATAAGACTTATCAACTCGAGTAACTCAAAAATTTTTGATTCGACTTACTTGATCTAATGCTCACTCTTAGATATATGTGAATAAATTCAAACGAACATAAACGAACGAACATAAATGAACATAAATGAACGAACATATGAACGAACATAAATGAACATAAATGAACGAACATATGAACGAACATAAATGAACATAAACGAATAGATTACCGAACGTTCACGAACATAAATGAACGAACGAGCCCTTTTTTCATGTTCGTTCGTTCAACTTAACGAACGAAAAATCTTGTTCATGTTCGTTCGTTTAATAAATAAACGAACATAAACGAACTTCCCGTCGAACGGTTCAGGAATGGTTCACCGAACATTCGATTCGTTTGCAGCCCTAGCAAAAAGCAAAGAGATGATGGATCTCTTTGGATAAAAATAAGAATGTGAGGGAGAAAAAAATCGGTGGATTGTTAAGCAAGAAAACTAGCAGATAAAAAAAGGCATGATAATTTTAATCTTTAACCTATGTCTCTTTGACAAGTATCTTATTTCTTTTAACAAATTTGACAAATTATCTTTATGCCATAAAAGAAATATTTATCATTTCTCTTTTTTTTTAAACGATCTAATAGTGATTAGAGTAGTATCTATTTTAGAATATAATTTCCACTATTTGACATTGATTGCTCAATCACTCTGCTAGCATCGGTGGTGCTCGAACCCATGACATCTAAGAACAATAATCGTTCCGTTAACCACTTGAACTAGACGACTCGTGTATCATTTCTCTTTTTTAAAAGTGAAATTATGAACCTTTTGGACTATAATTATCGGGAAAAAATGATATGCAAACCATATAAATTAAAGTTTAAATGTACTTGAATTTGGATTTTAATGTTTAGACTTTAGGCATTTATGTTTAATAATATAATAATTAAAATTTAAAGAATAATTATATAATCTTTTACATGGATTATGTATTAAAATATAAGCCATAATTATTATGATACTTATTATTTTTTGAAAAAATTTGTCACATAAGCTTGAGTAAATTTTAAGGGTTAGAGTTTAGAATTTTGGAGTTTAAAGTTTAAAATTTAAGGTTAAAATTTAATGTTTAAGTTTATGATATTAAATAATGATAGTATAATTTTTTAGGCTTTTTATATATCAAATTATAACGCCTATTATTTTGTTATTATTATTATTTAACTTTTAAGCACCCTTTTATAAAAATAAAATAAAATAAACGTTAATGATATAACAAAACTTATATATTATACAGGTAAGATTGATTAAATTCAACACAATATAAACTATTTAAATTCATTTTTAGATAAATAAAAATTTTAATCTCAATGATTAATTTTATATTAATATAAATTAAATAATTTTATATTATATAAATAGATCAAAACTCAATTATTTAAATTCAAAATAATTTACTTTGCCGTAAAATCATATCATTCATCGTTATTCGTCTAACATTCTAAAAATATATAAAATTAAAAAAAAAACTTAATCAACTCAAATTCAATGAAGAATAAAGGATATTGTTTTTTAATAGGGTACGATGAAAATCCTTAAACACTAAACCAATCAGTGGATCTCATAAAATTATATTTTTTAATACATATCATTTTTTTGTTAAAATAAGTATTTAAAATTTATTTTTAAGCTTGTTTTAAAGTCAATTGAAGTATTTATTGGGAAACTTATTTTTATAAAAATAAAATTTTAAATATTTATTTCATTTAAAAATAAAACTTTAAGCATTTATTTCTGTCAAAAAATATTTTAGACATATATTACAAAAAACATACATAGTTTGAGCATTTATTTTGTAGTTAATTTTTTTTAATAAAATAATCTCAAGGTAATTATAAGATAATATTTGTTTATACACATTTTTAACCCATTGATAGTGCAAACAAACCTCACAGATAAAACGATTTGAATGTGGATTTTCTATGATGAATATTATCTACTTTTTTACTGGATCATTTGTGAGTTTTGTTTTTGCAAAATAGTTTTAATAGACTAAAATTAATTATAAGATAGAATATGTTTATTAAATTATTTTACGATACACATAATTTTTAGATATAATAATTTAAATTATAATATCTTAAGATAAATATCATTCGTACTTTTATTAAAATCACTTACTGAATTCTATTTTATCAAAAGTGTTGTGCAGTCGTTAATCCAAAGTTATAAAAAGTGTCGTCCTTAACTATATTTCAAGAAAATCCTCCACCCTATGGTTATGACTATCCGCTGACGGTATTCATCCGGCCAATTTGATCTGATTATCTATTGATTCGATTTGAAAATTAAGATATCTAATCTGATTTTTATTTTTAGATTAGATACTCGATTCAATTTTAAGTTTTTTAAATCGGGTATGGATTACAATATTTCAAGTTTTGGATTATCCGGAAATTTAAAATTCAAAATTTTGTTAATATTAATCTTGTTATATTCAACAATTTAGTGCTTGTTATATTCAAAATTTTAAAAATTGAAACTTTTATATATGTGAATCTTGTTGTACCTAATAATTTGTTATTTATTATATTCGAAATTTTAAATTTTTTCATAAATATAACTTTTAAATTCGAAAAAATAGTTTGATCAAATTATATTTTTCGGATAATCGGATATCCGACTTTTCGATCTGACTATCCAATATTCGAACATGCGGATATCCACTTTTTCCGGATCGGATACGAATCACTTTATCATCTCCGAAAACTCGAATATCCAAAAAAATAAAATTCGATCCGATATCTGACAATGAACACTTCTAGCTATAGCTATTAGAAGTGTTTAAAATTAGTTTAATGGTATCCAACAGTCTAATAAACGCATAATACAAATTAAAATTTAAAAAATATATAATAATATTAAATTTATTAAATTGTTAAATATTTATTGGGTTGATTTTAAACGCCCTTAATCAACGCTGTTATATTGAGTTTGGAAACTATCTTTGTGGGTCCCTTCTTGTCAACCCAATCATCATATTTATTTATTTATTTATTTATTTATAATTATTTGATTTTGTGAACGAGTTCTCAACTCAATGACATTGTTAATGTATTAAGAAACTAATGTATTATGTTCAAGTTTTATTATGCAGTGAGAGGTTGAATATTTAGATAAAAATTTTATTGATTATAAGTAGTTTTATTAAGAACTAATTAAATATAAAATATAAAACAATTAAAATTCAAATAAAATATTAAAAACTAATTAAATATAAAATAAAAGGTTATTAAGTATTCTCAAATCTTAAATATCATTCTACATATAGATGATATATCATTATCGTTAATTTTTAACTATCTAATCATTATGCTAGTTAAAAAATGAGATATTTGTCAAAAAGATATAGGTTAAGGGCTAAATTTATCCTAAAAATAGATGAGGACCAAAATGAAAAAAAAATCATAAACGTTAAGGGTTAAAATTATCTTTATGCCAATAAAAAATTGATATTAGATTCAAGATCGATATTAGATTTGAGATTGATTCTAGATAATTGTACACCTTTCTTTTGTTAAAATTTTCTTTTCTTAAACCCATTTTAGTTATTAAAGTTTTAAAATGTTCTATTTATGATTAAATTTTAGATATTAAACATTTTTTCACTCTTAAACCTAAAATATCATAAGTGATTATCGTTCGATCTCAAATCTCATTAGTTAGTAAGTCTTATCCCCTGAATCTGAATTCAACTTTTATTTTATCATAAAGTCCTCCAAAGTTCATTTCTCAATATGTTGCTTCTTTCGTGCCGATAACATTTTTATCGTTCGGATCTTAGAAAAGTTTCTTCGTTGATTAGAAAATAGATATCGTCAAAAAATTAATAAAGAAACGATTAGAAAAGTTTAATGTCTAAACTTCAGTGATTCGATTGAACGTTTTGAAACTTCAATAACTAAAATAAGTTTAAAAATAAAATTTAACCATGATTAATGTAATTTACCGATTAAAAACTTACCATTCACTAAAATATAACATTAATAATATAAAATTCATAAATAAATTACAGGAGGATAAATGTCAACATTTTAACCATAAGAATAACTTATATTGTTAAAACCATGGGCTATGACTATTTTAGGGTTTATAATCTCTTGTTTTAATTGTTAACCCTAAGGCCTAAACATAATTATGACAATTAAAATACTGTCGGCCTATTAAACATAAAAAGAAAAAGGAAAAAAAGGAATTTTCTCATCCCTGTTTTAAGGATGGCTTAATTCAAAGTTATCAACTTGCTGATTGCCATGAAAATGGCATGTAAATTGACAACTTGTTATTGTTCTTCATTTTCTATTTATTTTGGTGGGTCTATTCTCTTATCTAGCATCCAACAATAAAAATTGTTCCTTGAACCCAGAAAAAAAAACATATGAACACCAAATCCCAGTTTTTTGTTGGGTTTTAGTATAACTTTTAAACACTTTGATCCACCAAATCTGAATGCTTTTGAACTTGTTTTCCATGGTGGGGCCTTAACTTCCCTCCTAAGATCATCAAGAAAATTAAGAGGAAGATTTGGTTGATGTTTCAAAAGAGAAATTTGGCCACATGCCAAAGTCTCTCACTTTCATCAATGGCAGTCATTTTCTCTTACTGGCTAACAAAATCAACTGGGGAAATCAGGAAGACAATGAATTTAATCCCCATTTAACAATATAAAATTCAATCCCAGTAAGGTAATTAAAGTTGGTTCAAATTGTCACGACCTTGCTGAGAATTGAACCGCTGAAGAAAAGATTTCTTGTTTTCAATTAGATGTCTTAAATCTGTTTTATCGTTCAAATGAAACGCTGCGTTTCAAGAAAAGTTTATGGATAATTTATACGCTGCGTTTTTTCTTTTAGGTTAAAAAGCAGAGTTAGACTCTTATGAAGTTTATCGATGAATGAAATGAAATTTCTTCTTCTTCTCAATATTCTTCTTCTTTCTTATCCTTGCTCTATTCTGTCTTCTTCCTCATATTAATTCTTTCTTTTCAGTTTGTTCCGTTACAAAGGCATTAGAGTTCAGGCTGATCCTTACGAATGACAGTAAATCAATTGCATTCAGAGTTCAATCGTCTGGAAATTTCCATCGATCGAATGTTCAACGAATTTCAGGTAAGGTTTTTAACCGATGCAAAGATACTTTTAGAGAAGGCTTTCGAAAAATCAATCGATTTTTCTATTGTTGATCCGCAAAGTGACGAGGGATTAGAGGACTCACCATTGATGACCGATGACGACGAATCAAAGGATCAAGTGTTGCCAACTGGAATCCCAGCTATAGAGGAGGTTAGTAATTGTTTGCTGGAACCACAATCGATTCAATGTGTAGTGTTGAATTTACCTATAATGAATAGGGAGGTGGCTTCCAATGAAGTCAAGGTGTTTGATGAAATACCTGTCTATAATATTGAAATTAAAGATGGCCAAAAGGATTTATTGGAATCGATGTCGACAATGAGTATTATTTTGGTTAAAGGAGTTGAGAGTGTTGAATCTATTATAGAAGATATGAGTATTAATTTGGTTAGAGATGTGTTGAAGCCACCACTGGAACAAAGCATAATGTTGGATTCATGTACTGTGGCTACTGAACAACTGGAATAAGAGGTGAATTATTTTATTAAAGAATAAGATTATATTAAAGTTCATGAAAATCGTTCATGAGCCGATTGTAGAGTCAATGACTTTTTACACAGAATCGATATTATTTTTGTCTCAATATTACTTGATTGAATCAACAAGTATAATTTCAAAAAGACTAGCAGTAAGTTACCATGATATTAAAGATAGTGGCAATAAATTCAATGTCATATTACAACAATTGGAGTGTAATCCATTTGTAGAGCAAACCTTGACGAATTATCGCCTTTCTTTGATTGATGTTGCTTTTAAGGCACAACGTGCATCTAAGATGGTTGAAGCCATGAGTGTCACTTTATCGGTTTGTACGTTTCTTGGTCAGGTTACTTCAGATCAATCGGGGCCAGGGAAGAGGAAACTTGGTCTTAGAATTCATGGGGAAGTGAAAGATCCTTATAAGTTTAGGTTGTTAGTGATGGGGAACAATAATGTGGTTGTCCAAGGTCAATGTCCAGAAATGATCAACAATATAGACTATTATGGTGTGATACTTTTTGTCTTAATGGTTGGTTACTTGTCTTTTGAGCACCGCAAGTTAGTGAATTGCATGTTCCCAGATGATACTTATGGTTTTAAGAAATTGTATGAAATTGTGAAAAATATGAAGATGTTTGTTAGACTGTTTGAGGAGGTAACTAGAAATGAGTTTGAGCCATGGACAAATGAGAAGAAGTTTAAGAAAGAACCACTGAAATTTTACCCCTTAGACATGAAGAATGGAGTGGACATGAGATGTGGGAGAATCGGGCTGCGACAAATAAGTGTGGCAGCATCCTATTATAAACTTGAACCAGAGGCTGCGAAGGTCATAAAAGTTCGTTGCAACCAGGATATTTACAAAAATGTACTGAAAGGGTTGTTTCCTAATAATATTCATTGGAACAAATGTGAGGAAGGATTAGTGGAGTATGTTAAAAATATGAGATCAATGAAAGAATTTAGTCCTAAAACAGAGATGGTGTATTCAGTCCTTAACCAAACTTGGTATATCAAGCTCCTTTCATGCAGGGATTATCAAGAACATTTTAGCAAGGAAAAGCTTAAACAACGAAATATTATAGAAGAAGATAATTCGGCTGTTAACCATTATGATGTTGATTTGGAAAGAATTGTCGAGGATACACATGGTTATGTTGGTGCTGATCTTGTTGCTCTCTATACTGAGACAACATTACAATGCATCAGGGAAAAGATGGACGTGATTGACCTGAAAGATGAATCGATAGATGCAGAGATACTTCACTCTGTGACAGTTAGCAATGAGCATAATAAGCATTTCCAGACTGCTCTGGGAACTAACAATTCATCAACACTACGTGAAATTGTTGTTGAACTGACCAATGTGAATTGGGATAGTATTGAAGGCCTCGAGAATGTTGTTGAGAAGTTTGGTATGTCACCCTCAAAAGGGGTTCTGTTCTATGGCCCTCCAGGATGTGAGAAACTCTTTTGGTCAAAGATATTGTCAATGAGTGTCAAGCAAACTTCATTAGTGTCAAGGGTCCAGAATTACTTACAATGTGGTTTGGAGAGAGTGAGGATTTTGATCTATATAAAGTATTAAAGGAGGTAATTGAAGTTGCCAAATCTCAGCTATTTGTGACTGTATTTTATGAGACTAGAATTCTAATATTTGACATGAAGAATTGTGAACTGAACAAAATTTTTTTTTATCATGATAGATTTTCTTTTGCCAATATAAATTTTGGCGAAATGTTGTCTATTCCTACAACAATGTCAGTTAAAGTAAAGAGAGTTCTCGAAAATATTTGGTCTAACCATTTGAAGAAGGAAGAGATGATTATGGTTGTTCAAAAATTATTGTCATGGAAATTTTCTGTTAATCCTTGAGGACAAGGATTATTTGAAGGATTAGTGTCACGACCTTGCTGAGAATTGAACCGCTGAAGAAAAGATTTCTTGTTTTCAATTAGATGTCTTAAATCTGTTTTATTGTTCAAATGAAACGCTGCGTTTCAAAGAAAGTTTATGGATAATTTATACGCTGCATTTTATCTTTTAGGTTAAAAAGCAGAGTTAGACTCTTATAAAGTTTATCGATGAATGAAATGAAATTTCTTTTTCTCAATATTCTTCGTCTTTCTTATCCTTGCTGTATTCTGTCTTCTTCCTCATATTAATTCTTTCTTTTCAGTTTGTTCCGTTACACAAATCCCATTAAAAATACACTACTAAGCTAGCATTTACTAATATTAAAAACGAAGTTTCTAACTTCCTTTTCCCCCTTATTCCTCTCTCACATGCTTAGCGTCCACCAAACAGTCAAAATCTTTTTTATTTTTATACTATATTTTCCCATCTCTTTCTTGAAGAAAGTAACTTGGCACTATGACCCTTTGAGGTTTCTTTGTTTCTTGTTTTATGGTAGCAAAAAGACAGAAACTTTGAGAAATTGAGAGCAGTTTTGGCTATGGAGGGGGGAAGGATTTTCACCAAACCCAAATCAGGGTTTTCTCTAATAAGCTTGAAAAAACTAGTCTTTGCTTGTTTTGTTTGAAAACGGACTCATGATGACTGAGATGGTGAAGAACGCGAGTGAAAAAGAACTGTAAAGATATTGAGTTTACAGGAATAAAAAAGAAATCTAAAACTTCATTGATTAATGCTCTACTTTTCTTAACAACAATATTATGTATTTAAACCTAAACTAGTATCAATCTAATAGGCTAACAAATCCAACTAACAACAAACTCTTAACAAACTACTAACTCAATTATTAATTGTCTAACATTTTGCACTGCTGTTTTTAATCTTTCTTCCCTTTTCTCTTGCTTCAAGTAACCTGTCTATCTCTTATTGTAATAGAGCTCCATTTTTTTATTACATCATTTGGTTCTTAGTTTTGTGAGATTTGGTGCTTTATGGGATGGAGATGTTGATGCCACTGATTCTTCAGATGACCAAACTCTGCACCATTGGCTTTGCTTTGGTTGTTCATGGATCTTCAGGTAAAAGTTCTCTCTTTTTCCCCGCAGTTCTTGCTTAATGATGTTGAATTGTACATGGTTTGACAAATATTTTAATCACATTTAATGTTTTTGCAAATACTTTAACCCCTAAAATTTACCTAATTTCTTAGATTAAAAGTTAGGGTTTACGTTACTGAAACTTGATTTGCAAGTTAGGTTTTTTATAAAATTAATATAATTTTCAGATAAATTATTAAATAATTAATAATTTTAAATGCTGAAATTTAAACATTTATATAACTGAGTTCAATCCACAATTATCAAATAAATCCAGAGTCCAAAGTTTATTACAAAATAATAATAAAAATATCCGGAATTAAACAGAGTTTCTGAAATAACATTAATAATCTGAATACTGAAAAACATACGTAATATATCTGAAAACAGGATCCTCCAAGTACCGTACAGAGTCTAGATCTGTGATCTGAAACAGGAAACTAAGAGGGTGTAAGCTAGGAAGCCTAGTGTGTCTCTAGAGTGCAGATAAACGAAATTACAGAACAGTATAATGCAGATGATGTGAAGTATTCATGATATGCACCCAACTCCGAACACCAACAGAAGAGTAGGTTCCCCCTGAACCACTGTAACTCCGTCACACAACTAGAAGTGAAACTCGACCCGTAGGGGAGCCACTGATCAGAAGTGATATCTCGACCCGTAGGTGGAGCCACTGAACAGAAGTGAATATATATCACTAACTTCCCCGAACACATATAATCCAACCAGATGCAATGTCATATGTAGATACAGAATCAGAATGTGTAGCGACCCCTTTTAAATTTTAAAAAAATTATAAGTGTAATAAAAAAATTAATGAAAAAAGTGTAATTAAAAAATAGGGTCACTAGTGGAAGTGGAAATTAGGTCAAAATTGAAAATCAAATTTGGGGGAAATTGACCTAAAACTTAGGGTTTTACAAATTGGGATAAAAATTGGGAATTTTGAAAATTAGGGTTTTGAATTTTAAAAAATCTGGTGAAAATAATTTAAAAATATTGGTTTAAAAAAAGGAGTTGGAAAATGATTTAAAAAACGGTTGGAGTCGTCACTGACCACTTTGGTAGGCTGGAAACCGTAAAAACCAGAGATTCAAAAAAGGCGGGTTCGAGAGTCGGTTACGGTTTAAAAATGGGTTTAGAGTTTAAAAAACGCCCAAAATTGGCACCTTAAAATAACCGCTTAATTAATTTTAAATTTTACGAATTAAAGTGGCGTTTAAATTATGGTTTGTTTAAAGATTCAAATTCAATTTTTTTTACCGTGTCTTTATTCGAAGGCAACACATACACCGCGACCAATACGTCAGAACACTGGCCCGTTACGATCGAATAAAGACGTTTGAGATTAAATTCATTAATTATTGTGGATGTGAGTTGTAAAAATAAAACAAACAAATTAATAAGGTACATAATAAAAAAAAAGAACAAATATGTATAAGACATGATAACATATAAGTAATGTGCAATAAATTAAATGAATAAAAACATGCATAAAATAAACAAATATGGCATAACGTAAGTAAAGCATAACAAAACAACTAAATAGATGCACAATGAAAATAAATAAATGCAATAAAATAAAAATAAAATATCATAAGAGACAAAAACAACACTGTAAATGGCCAAAATAATAAAAAAAACAAAAGGGGCAAGAAAATAAAAGAAAACTCTTATATTCGAACAATGGCCAGATTGAAAGAAATTGGAACCTTCAGGCTCTTACGATGCTATTTTCCAGCGAGGAAGGGCTTCGGAGGACATTTAAGGGACACAGAGGGACTTTATCGTAATAAAACCATTTGAAAACGATGATTAGAATAGAAAAGGTGACAAAATTGCAAAGTTTCTGAAATATAGAGGGCCTCGGGAGTAGTTTAAGCAACATGGGAGGTTTTATTTATGAAATAAACCATTTTTAAAGTTTTAGAAACTATAAAACACACTTGAAAATTAGAGGAATCCCTCTTTAGCCACTCTTCATTCCGAAAACAAAAGAAAAGAGAGAGCTTTCTCTCGGTTTTCGTCTTAAACACCCCCAGAAATATGAACACTCAAGTGTTCTTCCTATTTCCAGAAAACAGCCACCACTAAACCAGAAAACCGACCTTTTTACGGCTCACCACCGTGGCTTGAAGCCTTTGTGTTTGTTGCCGGTTTGAAAAGGGAAGCGAAGGAAGGAAAGACTCGATGAAAGGTACGAAACGAAACCCTAATCCTTCTTTCGATTCAAAAGCATGCGATAAAAAACAGAGGTTATACCTCGAAAGAACTCTTTTCTATTGATTGAAAAAAAATGTCCAGGGGGAACTCTTTACACTATTGTTTGCTTCGATTTAAATAACCGAAAATTACATGAATTTCAGATATAAAAAACCTAGAAAATCATCTATTGGTTCTTCTGAAAATTATTGTATGTTTTGTGCTGATATGCTCTGAAATTGTTGGTGGTGTTGCCTCTGAAATAATTGTCGATGTGTTGGCCGAAATCCTCTAAATCTTGTCGCATGGTCCCTTGAAAATTTTTGGAATAATCCTTGATTTCTCTATTTATTTGTTGGCTTAATCTCTTGTACGAAATCTGACATCGTTTTGTTTTTTGTGATCGTACGTGGCTGCCGGACGATTGGAGGGGACCACCGACGATGTCGCGATCTTCGGACGACAGAGAAAATGAAGCACCAAACTGGAATGAAAGAGGTGCGCGTGGACGCTACTCACGCGTGGGAACCGAATGGTCGGCGCGTGTAGGAGCGTGAGACTCCAGAACCTTCATCCTCCTTTGATCTGGATCATTGGATCCAAATTGGGTCCAACGGTTAAGAGTGGGCTACGCAGAACATAAGAGAGAAATGGGTATTAGGGTTTCTCATGTTACCCGATTCTGGCTAGTTGTTGGGCTAAGATTTAATTAATTTTCTAGGCTTATGTAATTTAATTAAGACTTGGGTTTGTATTATTGGACTGATAAAAAGGTTTTGTAATGGACTTTTATTTAAATAATGTTTGGGCTTTGGTTATTTATTTAATTTCAGATTTATTTATTTATTTATTTATAATAATAATAATAATAAAAGACAATAATAAAACAATAAATAATAAGATAATATATATATAATAATAGTAATAATAATAAATAAAGGAAAAGGGTGACCACAAAAAAATAATAATAAGTATATGAGAAAAAAGAAAGATAATAATCATAAATATATATACTTTTCCGATTTTGTTTTAATAATAAATAAAATCAACAGTAATAAAAATTTATTTAGATAACATATATTTATACTAATGTAAAGGTTATTAATATAATATCTTTTGGATTTTATAACAAAATAAATTCTAGTCCATTATTCGAATGAAAATAAAATTAGAACACGGGTTTAGACCCGGATAAAATTAGTGATTACAGAATGCATGTCTTATAATCTAATAGGATACATGCATGAAAAATATCAGAATCAGAAATATAATATCAGAATGATGCATGATCATACGGAATTTAGCAGAAATGGAACAGACAGAATCACAGAATTTTAACCGAAGAGAACACACTTGAAGCAGAAGGTCAACACCTAGAACGATATTACTGGACTCGGCTCTACCACTAGAACAAGTGGGCGTAGAATCTACAAGTAATAATTAACATTAAACACACTACTATTCCACTAAATCGATAAATACACAAAACAGAAGTAATAGAATACTCACGTGCGTGTCCCGGAGACTGATAGACAGGAGTTCGTCTAGGAGGAGTAGGAGGCAGATGCTCGGTTTCAGAATCCACGTCACCTGAAGTAAACAGAAACGATTTCAGAATCCGATAAAGGTAATTTCCAGATAAGGCATTCAAACTTAAAAGCCCTAAAAAAGAAACTTCGGGTTCGAATTTCGAAAAACAGACAACGCCATCAAACTCAAGACGTCGAAAAATATAAAGTGGGACCGGGTCAGAAAAAGATAACTGTTGATGTCAGCACTAGTCAACACTGACGTCAGCAGTAATGTCATCAAGTCAATGCTGACGTCAACAGATGATGTCAGGGGGTCACGGGTCAGGTTTCGGATCGGGTTTTGGTTTGGGTCAGGTGAACTGGTCAACGGGTCGGGTCGGGTGGTCAATGGGTCAAATCGGTTCGGTTCTGGGTTTTCTCGGAAAATCTAGGTTTTCTAGAAATTTCCTAGAAAAATCTGGTTTCCCAGATTTAACCCTTTTCTTTAAATTCGACTAAACACTTCCCTTGTATCCGATTCGATTAAACACCGAAATAAACACTCCCCTAACTCTAGATTCAATTAACACTTAAACCAAACCTTCAACCCGAACAAAAATCTCACATATAAAGATCTAACACAGAGACTACAACTTCCCTACCTTTAGATTCAAACCGTTTCAAACCACTACCCATACTCGAACCAAAAAATACGAACAGAACCATACTAACAACACATGAACTGAATAAATGAAAGAGAAATGGATTGAATACTCACCCGAAAACATATCGAAAGAAAAGGGAAGACAAGATGAAAACGAGAGAACAAGTGGAAAGCTCAGATGATTACTCGGCAAAACAGACAAAGGATTCAAGAATAAATCTGAAATTAAAGAGAAATCAATCTTCAATCGTAACCGAAGCAGAAAATAGGGAATTAGAAATCTGGAAATTGAATGAGGGTAAAATTACCCAACAAGGGCCCAAAAAAATTAAATCCTTACACTCGAACCCTCAAACTTCCATAAATTGCAAATTAACCACCGATTTCAGAAATTTAAATCCTCAATTTTTAGGGTTTAAATTAGGGATTTAAGAGAATTAAATTAGGGGGAAACGGGGTGTGACAAATATTGTCATCTTCTTTGTTGAATTTTTTTGTCTGAAAAAAACTACCCAGTTTAAATATTCACTTCTAGTGTTTTAGATCATATGAGTTTGGATTCAGCATCTCCATGAATCTGCATAATCCATATCATCTTATAGAATGAATTGAAATTTGCCTAATCAGAAACTTGTAAGCAATGTTAAGAATAGTTTTCTTGGAGGCATTATCTAAGAAATGTTTTTTATAGCATCTTTGATACATTGTTATGTGGAAGTAAGTGTTGTTTTGACATTATCGATTTTTTGTAGATCATTGATGGTAACCTATTTGATCTCATAAGTAAAAACCAATTGTTACATGGTGAAATATGATAAGTGCTCAATTCACTATCACTTTTTACACCTTTCATGGATAATAATCACTTAATCTATACCCACTTGGACTAATGCACGTGTTTAACGTGAGATACTTAGGTACTTTGCTTTTGTAATATATAAATATGATATTTATAGAAAAGACAAGCTTTACTGCACCTTTATGCATTTGCAGGAATATGTATTGACGCGGAAGCACCTGAAGGACAAGTACCGATATTATAGGCGAGCTGAAGAGAAAAATCAGGTGGATGTTTCTGGACAAGCAGCACAAGGATTAAAGTTGGGAAGCGAGTAGAAAACCCAAGTCAAAGGTCACGCGGGAAAAGAATCCTAGTGAGAATAAACTTAGAAATAAAACAAATATTTTTATCTATCTACTTGACTTGTGTTTTGCTCCAACTTGTATTCCTACTTAGGAAAGGTTTGCCCTAGTCCAGGCCTATATAAACCATAGCCGTCCAAGAACAAAGGGCATCATAGACTTGATCGGAGACTAGAGAGCCGGATTTATCTTAGATTTTAGAGTTTTCTTTACTTCTCGTTATATTCTAATTTCCTTTAGGCTTAGGTGAAAGTTGTAGAGTTTTAGTGAGAAGAGATTGAACTTTATTTCTTGTTTCAATGCAATAAAATATCAATGTTTGTTTATTCTTTTCCATTCATTGTTCTTGCATTCAAGCTCGGGAGAGAAGTTTGTGAGTAATCTATTTATCTAATATCGAGAGAGTTAGATTCACGAAAGGAATAAGTACGGTATTTTTCTATTCAAAAAATACTAACTCGGCCTAGGGATAGGTTAGAGTTTCAGCGGCGAAAAGAAGTGTGAGATTGTTTGGTGATTATAATTGATTCATGCCGAGAGGTATCATCAAGGAATGGTCATCAACAGTACTTCGACTTTGAGATAAGCGGAGTCATCAAAGGCCACTTTGCCGAACTTTGCTAGAGTCCACCCAAGAGCAAGGGATTGTCGCGACAGACGTAGCTCATCGCTGCCGAGGCAGTGTTGTATGATTACATTGGACAAAAACAAGTCAATTGAATCCACTATACAATACAACTGGATCCTGACCACTTTCTTAAATTGATTATTTTCTTATTATTTAGTTTTCAAAGTTATTTAGTTTAATCAAACCCAAATTACTTGTGTTTTTATTTTATTTCTTTTATAGAGCAATAAGAAAAAAGAAGGCATATTGAGTAGATCAATCCCTATGGAGACGATACACGATAATATTTATCACTTTATTACTTACGACGTGTACACTTGCACTATTTGTGCACTTTTTACACGCAACAAAATGCAATTTGGTGTTCACTTAATTGAATGTATTCATATCTCTCTTTTTTGTTTTGGGGCACAATGCATCCCCACTCTAGCAGAGTTTTCTGGTTTTTCGCCTGCGGAAGGAATCTTCGGTGCTGTTAAACAATGAAGATTCACACTAAGCATCCCACCTCAACAAAATAGTAACTTGTATTTTCCGGTATCAAGTGCTCTTGTTCTCGAAACGTTCTATTGAAGTTTTTATCTTGACAATCCAGACTCGGATTTACACTCTCCTTCTGCACCACCACCACTAAAGCCTGTCCCGACACCTGAAATGATTGAAGGGAAAGAACATACCTTGTCACCAATTAATCCATTGAAACCAACACCACAACAAAATTCCCCAGTCATGAACTCCATTAGGTCAACTTCTTCCCTTCCAACTCACCATGAAAGAAATTTATCTAACAATAAGGCACATGTTCTAGAGTCAGGTGCCAGAGGTGTATAATCAACAATTTGATCATTGACATGTAATTTTTCGATAAAAGTTTAAAACTGAGTTGATTTTAATACTACTGCTTTTTACTCTCTATCTTGTAGCTCCGGTTGTACCATAATTGAGGAATTCACCACAAAGTTTCCAACCCATGCACTCAAGTATGCCAAGAGCTTTGGCCCCAACCCCAAGTGATAATCAAGAAAATTCATTGAATAACGAGGAACGTATTTTCAAACTGATTGCTCCAGGTAAATAAATAGTAATTTGATGTGTCATTAGTTTATTTATTTAATACTATTATAGGTTCTAATATTGCTGCTTGTACTCTATTTTATAGCTCCAGTTACAACACCTTACAGAAATTCATCCCGAAACCATACACCAATTCACTTCAAAGTGCCAACTGCTATACCACCACAAGCTCCGATTCCCAAGCTCCCACTCCTGGTACATAATTTATGGCTTAATTTGTCTTCTTTAGATCTTCGGTAAAAGCTCTTTGGAACTTTTTTACTTTTTCTCTATTAAGTTGATCAATAGATGGAATTGGCCAAGAGGAGGGTGAATTGGCTATTTAAAATTTTTTTGTAGATTTCGGTAAAAATAAAGAAAATTTAGCACACATGATTTTAGTGATTCAAGCTTCGAAACACGCTCTACATCAACTACCTTAGCTCTCACTAAGGATTTTGAAACCAATTCACTAAATGAATTCAACCTTTTTCTCGGTTTAAGGGATAACTGTTACAATTCGAATCAATTCTTCTACCCAAGAATTGATTCAATCTCACAAGAATAAAAAGTGAAAGAAAGACAAATTTGTAATCTCTCAAAGATAAAATATTGTCCCAATTACAAATAAACTCTCCCCAAACTCAATTACAATGAATCAAAATGAAAAAACTCGGAGTTGGGAGTCAAGATATAAAATGAGGTTCAATAGTTATTAATGCTGCTTCAAATACTTCAATTTATACCTTCTCATTGATTTCTAACCGTTGTTGTTGTTGGGAATTAAAATAAAGACGTTAGGGCCTCATCTTACCACCATAAATGCACTCTACAATAGCTGGTATCGAAACACGGGCTATCTGTTTCGAAACAAGTCACAAGAAGAAAGAGCTGTTGTGTATTTAATAAGGGTGTATCGAACCATGTTTCGATACCATTAGTAAACTGTGAATATTGGTATCGAACCATGTTTCGAAACATTTTAACCATCTTTTAAAGCTTTAATTGACACAAACGGTCGACTCATTAAATGTTAAAATAGTCATTGGGGATTTTGAAGGTATCGATACTGGTATCAAAACATGTTTTTATAATTTTAAAATAAACTCCAGTTCGATACCTGGTTCGAAACAAAAGTTAGCAGTAACATTTTGGTGTAAAAAGGTATCGATGCTGGTATCGATACTTGTTCTTTGTCTAAAGAACATTCTTTGAAAATGCAGAGACTTAAAAATAATTTCAAAATTTTTGGTTTGACTTGAAACAAAAAGTTTGATTTAGAGACTTAAAAATTTATTATAAAATAATCCTTGATCATAATTATTATATCAAAATAATTTTAGTTTTACAATCTCCCCTTTTTGATATAACAAAACCACTATAAATTTTTAAGTTTAAATTCAAAGTTTTGGGTTCAAAAAGTTTGAAACTTTGAAGAATTTTGAAAAACTCCCCCTTAATAGATGCATAGCTTTAAAATTTAGGAATAACATATTTTTCCCCTTTTTTTAGATCAAAATCAATATGAGGTATAAAAACATGTAAGCAGGCATTAAATCAAATAAGCCATATCATTAAGCAAATATCAAAATCCAACATAAGGTGCAAAGCATAATAATTTAAAATAACATAGGTGCATATTGTTCTATATGAAATGGAAATGCAACATAAAACTTAAGAAAAACATAACTAGTCCTAAATAGTCATAGCAAAGCTAAATATAAACGTTAAGGATCACTCATCGCCTACATCATCACCTCCATCAACATCTTCATCGTCTTCCTCGTTGTGATTAGCATCTTGATTGGAAGAGTTGTGAAGATGTCGAAGAGCTTCAAGAGATAGTCGCATGGAAAGGTTTTGGTTCTCCAAACCCGCCAACCTCGTATCTATTGCATCAAAGCGAGAGTTGAAGTGAGCGGTTAAGGAATCAAACCTTCCATCCAAGCTATCAAATCGAGCATCCAAACGATCAAATCTCAAAGTGAGAAAGGCCATCAACTCGGTGTTTGGAGTAACTTGTTGGAGCTGTTCGGGATCAACGGGAGAAGGAGGAGGAGCACCATGAACCCATTCACCATTAGAATATATAAAATGGGAACGATTGAGAGATGTTTCACCTATGGGTTCCTTGACGGACTCCACCTTGTCATAAGAGCAATCAATCCCCAAACGCTCAAAGATAGTGCTAAGAACACAAGCGTAGGGAAAGGATTTGATGAAGGGAGTAGAACGGTTCTTTACTTGCCAAACAATGTCGGAGAAGACAATTTAAGCAAGGTTTGGACGTTTACCTTTACGAAAGCACTTTAACAAAAAATTATCCACTTGACGAATTCTAGATACTTACCATTTGATGGACGAATCCACCAAGACATGATAAGATGCAAGAAATGATCATGAACGTCAATGGACATAACCGATCCGTTGAAGGTGCCAAGAGAATCCTCATCATCAACACCGAAAGTATCAACAAAGGACTCGACATCGATCCTAAAGGAGCTTCTCATAAGAAAAGACTAGGGGTGTAAATGAAAAGGGTGTTCGACGATATGCTCGTGAACAGTTCATATAATGTTCGTTTATGTTTGTTTATTAAGTTAAATAAACGAGTATGAACAGATGTTTTATGTTCGATTAATAAATGAACGAATACGAACATAAGCGCGATCGACTCGTTTATATTCGTTTATAAGCTCGTTTATATACTCATTTATAAGCTCGTTTATAGGCTTGTTTATGTTCTTTTATATACAAACGCTAAACAAACATGTTCATGAACGCTAAATAGACAAGTTGATGACTATATACAAACGAACTCGTTCGCAAACGCTTAACGAACTCGTTTGTGAACGCTTAACCAACATGTTCACGAACGTTAAACGAACAAATTATCGAACATATAAACGAACACGTTCATGAATGTTAAACGAACACGTTCGTGAACATTAAACGAACAAGTTCGTGAACATTAAACGAATCGAGCCCGAATACGAAAAAAATTAAACGAACCAAGCTTGAACATACCATTAAAAATTTAAACGAACACGAACAGAGTTTGAACACCTTCAAAAATAAATAAACGAACACGGACATACCCTTGTCCGTTTAAGCTCGGTTCGTTTAAACCCCTAGGAAATACTCGATGGCAATAACTTTGCTCTTATCCTTAGAAAGAATGCACGAGGCATTAGCATAAAAAAAGAGGACAAGAGTAGGATAAACTTGCCGGAATAGGTGAGGAATGTAACACCCCAAAAATCGGTCTAGTCGAAATTATGCCTCTGTGACTATGTATTTTATTTTGGTATATGTATTTTACTCGAATTTTATAAACAGTTATTCGAACTAATTTATAAATTTGGGGTTATATTTCGACAATCAAATATTTTGTTTCAATTAAAGGTTGGTTCGATCTTGTATCCCAAATTAATATATGATTTATATAAATTAATTTATTTTTATTATTATTATTATTAAAATATATATATATATAAAGGAAAGGCACGTGGCAGCCAATTGAATTGGCCACCACAAATGGCCACTCGGCCAAAGTAAAATGAATGTGGCAATTTGCCATAAAATGGCCAATTGAAATTGGCCACTTACATGGCCACGTGGAAGGAAATGAATGATGCAAAAACATTATAAATAGGGTGGGGGAAATGTGGTTAATGCAAGGCAAGAGAGAAACCATTGAAAGGAAACATATATATACGTTCCAGTGTTAGATTGGTTGTTCGATAATTTCGATATAGTGATATCAAATCCCTGCTAGTGTTGGGGTAAGCTCAGACCCTTGGTTAGTTTAAATTTTGATATCAAATTTAATTAATATTTTTGTATTAATTCGATATTTTCTTATTTATTCTAATCAATTTTTATTAACGTAGTTTACGGGGTCGATCGAGAGCAACCATCAAATTTTATAGAAACCAGAACTAAAGACATTATTATTCGAGAATCTTAAAAGCGTTAAAATATCGAGGTGAGTGTAGTAGAGTCAGATAAAAGCTAGGTGCTTTTCCCATTTTATTTCATTGTTAATGATTGACATGTAGCATTTTATTGGCAAGGAAATGGCATGATATCATATAGGGTCATGGTAAAATTTGGTAAGCTTTCCTTATTACATTGATAATGTTAAATCTTTGAATCATTGAAATATTGATCATTGAACTTATTAAAATGGACCTAAGGGTCAAAATCATGGATATTGGTTTATGGAACATATTGAGATTATCATTGAAATTGTTATAAAAATAATTGTATTGGACCTTGGATTTGAGTGGAAACTGGATACAATTGGCATGCCATAAGATTCATGAGCTCATTGGTATGGGTTGACTACGGTCCTCGGGCTACGGCCTATATTTGGTGAGGCGGAGGGATGATTTGTGTATTGTCATTTTGGCGAGGCGGAGGGATTAGACCATTTATTGATTTGGCGAGGCGTAGGAGTCCGCGTGTCCACTATCTTGATCAATCCAAGGATGTAAATTGATTTGTTGACCTTATTATAAATCATATGAATCATTGGTATAATTGATGAATTAGCAGGAAAGCATGTAATAATGATTGTATCTTATACGTTAATATTGGCTACCTCACTAGGCAAAATATGCCTAACGTATTCATTTTCCATGCATTTTCAGGTTAAAGTCTTGAGGAGGAGCATTCGATCCCTTTTTGAAAGGTTTTGGCAAGTCCACTAGAAAAGGGTATGTAAGTTTATCTATAGATACTCCTAGAATGCGGCAATATGTTTTGTTAAACCATTTTGATATGTCGGTAATGTGTAAGGTATGAATAGATTCATATATTGTAAAATAACCTAAATAAGAAATGGTTTAAGTATTTGAATATGAATGTTTTAAAGAGCCTAAAACTAAGAAAAGTGAGTTAGAATGACTTAAAAGGTGTTATTCCGTTAAATTATGTTCACTATAGATTGTTGGTAAAAGTCCATAAAGATAGGATTTTATACACTAAGCTAAATGGATTAAAAATCAGCTATAACATGGTATTACAGGTTAGGTATATTGAAATGGACCATAGTGTTCAGATACGACCTGCTTAAAATCCTTATGATATATTTTCAATCAATAAAAAAATGCATTTAGATCCTTGGATGACGTAAAGCTTCAAATTAATCTAAAAATGCATAGGTCACATTCATGAACAAACTAAAGATTGACTAATCAATCATGTACTAATCCAAAACAAACTACAAAAAAAAATGTTATCGAACCCCGAAATCTTCGATCGTAGCATCTTCGACCTGGTCCTCTACTAGGCCGGGAAGGGGTGTTATATTTGTGGTATCAGAGCTAGAGTTTAGTCGATTCTAGTACTAGACTGTTAATAATTGTTGAAATTATTGACATTGCATTGATCATTGTTGCATCGTTCATGTTTTGCCACCTAGGAGTAGATATCGTGTATTATGACTTGCCATTGATCCAATCCCTTCTTTTATAGATGTCTAGGTCTCAAGAGGGTCATATGCATGAGCATGAGATGGAATCCTCGACTAATGGCGAGGATCAAAGGGGAAGAGATCCCCAACTTAACCAGAATCCACCTGCACTTGAGGCTGAGATAGGGGTGCAGAGTACATCGGCTGAATGCTATAAGAATATGGCCGAAATGTTTAAGATGTTTATGGCCTCGATGAAAATGGAGCAGATGGCTCAAACATCTGTAGTTTCTGTACCAGCTCGAGCCCGTATTGATAAACTATCTCAATATCGGGCTTACTTTTTTACCGAACGAGATGATAAGGATCCTGAGATTGCTGAGTACTGGTTAGACAACACTATGAGGATCCTAACTAAGCAGTTGCAGTGTAGTGATGAACATAAGCTGGAGTATGCCATTGCTTTGTTAGCTGACGAGGCCTTACAGTGGTGGGAGACCACTATTCTCATGGCACTGAAGGAAGCGATTACTTGAGAGTTCTTTCTAAAGGAATTCCGTAAGAAGTATGTCAGTGAATACTATCTGGACGAGAGACGAAGTATCTTTCTCCATCTTAAGCAAGGTGGAAGACCTATTGAGCAATATATCCATGATTTCTGCAAATACTGCAAGTATGGAGCCGAATACATCAAGGAAGGAGGAAGAAAAATATAGGATGTTCATTTCCGGTTTATGTGACGAGCTTCGACCTATGTTCACTGCCTTGGGCATTACCGATTTCCAGGAGCTAGTCAATAGAGTAAAGGCCACTAAAGCAGCACAAAAGGCTCAAAGGTTCGGAGGCTTCATGAAGAGGCAATTTGATGATTCTCGACCTCCGAGACCAAACAAGAAGGGCAAGTATCAAGGCAAGCAAAAATTCTCTTCCCAACCTTCCCGATCTGGGAATATTTCTAAACCACAATCTATGACTCAGTCTTTTGAGAAGGCAACATCAATTGAGAGCACTGGTGGTTCAAGCAAGACTACTCAGTACCCTGTTTGTAACTACTGCCAGAATAAGCATCCAACAGGTCAGTGCCATAAACAGTCTGGAGCTTGTTACTTTTGTGGTGAGCAAGGACACTTTATACGAGATTGCCCGAATAACCCGAACAAGGCTACTACTATTCCATCCTCTACACCATCATAGGCGTAGTCATACAAGGGCAAAGGACAAAAGCAAGGTTCGTATGGAACATCTGGAAGATCGGGTGGTTCGTCTAAAGCACCGAACAAGCAAGAATCAAAAGCCTCTGCTCAGGTGTATCACGTGAGGAGCCGAGAGGATGAGGAGGATCCTGATGTCATAGCAGGTACCATTGAGTTATATTCTCATCTTATTTATGCATTGGTTGATCCTGGCTCTACACATTCTTTTATTAGCACCGTGTTAATAAAGAACCATGGAATGACATGTGAACCTATTGCATCGAGGATCTCTGTGACAAACCCTCTTGGTGATAGTGTCACCATAAGCTTGATATGCAAGAATTGTCCTTTGATGATTCAAGGTATTCCTTTTCCGGCTAACTTGATGGCCTTACCGATCCATGAATTTGATGCAATTCTGGGACTTGATTGGCTTAGTGAGCATCAAGCCTGGGTAGATTGCTCTAAAAAGAAATTGTATCTTCGAGGGCTTGGTAAAGAAAGTGTTAGCCTTTTGAGTTCAAAGAAATCATCTTTTTATGCTTTGGCCATGGAGGTCAAGGGAGAAGCTCAATTATCTAGTATAGATACAGTGTGTGACTTTTCCGATGTCTTTCTGGAGGAGCTTCCAAGCCTACCACCAACCCGGGAGGTAGAATTTGGAATTGAAGTACAACTCGGGACAACACCAGTCTCTATTGCACCTTATCGTATGGCACCTGTTGAGTTAAAGGAATTGAAGACCCAGATTCAAGATCTATTAGATAAAGGCTTTATTCGACCGAGTTCCTCACCTTGGGGAGCTCCAGTCCTTTTTGTTAAAAAGAAGGATGGGTCCATGAGACTGTGTATTGACTACCAATAATTGAATAAAGTCACCATCAAGAATAAGTATCCTTTCCCGAGAATCGATGATTTATTCGATCAACTTAAGGATTCCACCGTGTTTTCCAAGATTGATCTTCAATCGGGATAATATCAAATGAAGTTTAAGGAGTGTGACGTGCCTAAACAGCCTTCAGGACACGTTATGGACACTACGAGTTCTTAGTTATGCCTTTTGGGCTAACTAATGCACCGGCTGCTTTTATGGACTTAATGAATCGGGTTTTTAGACCTTATCTAGATAAGTTCGTAGTGGTGTTCATTGATGATATCCTTATCTATTCCAAGAATGCTTCTGAACATCGTGATCATCTAAGGGTCGTGCTTCAAACCTTGAGAGAAAAACAATTGTATGCCAAATTGTCTAAATGTGAATTTTGGCTCACTGAGGTTACCTTTCTCGGGCATGTTGTATCTGCTTCAGGAATCCAAGTAGATCCAAAGAAAATCCAAGCCATCATAGACTGGAATCCGCCAAAGAACATTGGTGAGATTCGAAGTTTTCTAGGTCTTGCAGGCTATTACCGGAGATTTGTAAAAGGATTTTCTATAATAGCTGCCCCGTTAACCAAACTTTTGAGGAAAGATACATCTTTTGTATGGACCGAGGCTCAACAAAGGAGCTTTGACCAGTTGAAACACATTTTGACCCATGCACCTGTCCTAGTTCAACCCGAGTCTGGTAAAGACTTTATTGTCTATAGTGATGCCTCACATCTCGGGTTAGGATATGTTCTAATGCAAGAAGGCAAGGTTATCGCCTATGCTTCTCGACAGCTTAAGCCACACGAGTTAAAGTATCCTACCCATGATCTAGAACTGACTGCAGTTGTCTTTGCTTTGAAAATCTGGAGGCATTATCTCTACGGAGAAAAATGTTATCTCTTCACCGACCATAAAAGTTTAAAGTACCTCCTAACTCAGAAGGAGTTAAACCTTCGACAAAGGAGATGGGTGGAACTTCTTAAGGACTATGACCTAGTCATTGATTACCATTCAGGAAAGGCTAATGTTGTAGCTGATGCGCTCAACCGTAAACCTCAGCCTGGTAAGTAACACCATTGATCATTAAGCAGATATCGTTCTTATTATATACTCATTATTCGACCTTTTATTCGTGTAGCCACTTATGCTATTAATGCACATTTTCGTCTTCGGAAAAATCATTGTCATGTAGCTGAACTCCATGTTCAGTCTACTATTGTATCACGAATCAAAGCTCTTCAACATTAAGACCCTCAGTTGCAATCCATTGCTTCGAAATTACATGATAGTGTGAAGTCCGATTTTAAAATCAACTCCGAGGAACTTTTATGTTATCGAAATCGAGTTTGCATACCTGATGATGAGACTCTCCGTACCAAAATTCTCAAGGAAGCCCATTCTAACTCTTTTTCTGTTCACCCGGGTTCTATAAAGATGTATCGAGATCTCCGGGAACTTTATTGGTGGCCAGGCATGAAACAAGCTATAGTTGACTTCGTGTCAAGATGTCTCACGTGTCAGCGAGTTAAAGCTGAGCATCGTGTCCCTACTGGCTTGTTACAACCTATCGATATACTTTAGTGGAAGTGGGAGAAGATCACCATGGACTTTGTTTGTGGTTTACCACTAACCCCTACTAAGCATGATGCCATATGGGTCATTGTGGATCGCTTTACAAAGTCAGCACACTTTTTACCTGTGAGAATGGATTTTGGGTTACCGAAACTAGCTGACTTGTACATCAAGGAAATAATAACACTTCATGGTGTTCCACAATCTATCATTTCAGATCGGGATCCACGATTCGTATCCCGATTTTGGAAATCTTTGCAGGGTGCTTTAGGCACTAAAGTTAATCTCAGTACAACTTTCCACCCTCAGTCTGACGGACAGTCAGAAAGGGTAATTAAGGTAATCAATAGATTCTTAATTCTATGAATTATTAAAAATTGAGTATTTTCTCTAAAATTTCTTTTTATCAGATTCTGGAAGACATGCTTCGAGCATGTATCATCGATTTTAGTGGATCTTGGGAAAAATCCCTATCTCTTACGAGTTTGCCTACAATAATAGTTATCATGCCTCTATACAGATGGCACCATATGAGGCATTGTATGGAAGACGTTGCAGGACACCTCTATGTTGGACTGAACTTGGTGAAGGCAAGGTTTTAGGTCCTGACTTGCTCTGAGAGACCGAAGAGCAAGTCTCTATCATCCATAATCGTTTAAAAGCCGTCTTTGACCGAAAAAAGGCCTATGCTGATTTAAAAAGGAGGGACATCACTTATGAGGTTGATGAAAAAGCCTTCCTTAAAGTATCACCATGGAAGAAGATTCTGAGGTTTGGCAAGAAAGGGAAATTAAGTCCCCGATTCATTGGCCCTTTCGAGGTGATAGAACAAGTTGGTCCTGTAGCTTATCGTCTATCCTTGCCATCTGAGTTAAGCAAGATTCATGATGTTTTCCATGTCTCCATGCTCCGAAAGTATCGATCCGATCCATCCCATGTTGTAGATCCAGAATCTGTACAGATTCAGACAGATCTCACTTATAAGGAAAAACCAATACAGATTCTTGCAAAGGAAGTTAAGAGACTTCGTAATAAAACTGTATCGTTAGTCAAAGTCCTTTGGAGGAGCCATTCAGTGGAAGAAGCCACTTGGGAACCAGAAGCGACGATGAAAGCTCAGTACCCGCATCTCTTCGGTTCAAATTAAAATTCAAGGACGAATTTTCTTAAGGGGGGAGAGTTGTAACACCCCAAAAACCGGTCTAGTCGAAATTATATCTCTGTGACTATGTATTTTATTTTAGTATATGTATTTTACTCGAATTTTAAAGTTATTCGAACTAATTTATAAATTTGGGGTTATATTTCGACAATCAAATATTTTTTTTCAATTAAAGGTTGGTTCGATCTTGTACCCCAAATTAATATATGACTTATATAAATTAATTTATTATTATTATTAATATATATATATATAAAGGAAAGGCACGTGGCAGCCAATTGAATTGGCCACCACAAATGGCCACTCGGCCAAAGTAAAATGAATGTGGCAATTTGCCACAAAATGGCCAATTGAAATTGGCCACTTACATGGCCACGTGGAAGAAAATGAATGATGCAAAAACATTATAAATAGGGTGGGGGGAAATGTGGTTAATGCACGGCAAGAGAGAGACCATTGAAAGAAAACATATATATACGTTCCAGTGTTAGATTGGTTGTTCGATAATTTCGATATAGTGATATCAAATCCCTACTAGTGTTGGGGTAAGCTCAGACCCTTGGTTAGTTTAAATTTTGATATCAAATTTAATTAATATTTTTGTATTAATTTGATATTGTCTTATTTATTCTAATCAATTTTTATTAACGTAGTTTACGGGGTCGATCGAGAGCAACCATCAAATTTTATAGAAACCAGAACTAAAGACGTTATTATTCGAGAATCTTAAAAGCGTTAAAATATCGAGGTGAGTGTAGTAGAATCATAGATAAAAGCTAGGTGTTTTTCCCATTTTATTTCATTGTTAATGATTGACATGTAGCATTTTATTGGTAAGGAAATGACATGATATCATATAGGGTCATGGTAAACTTTGGTAAGCTTTCCTTATTACATTGATAATGTTAAATCTTTGAATCATTGAAATATTGATCATTGAACTTATTAAAATGGACCTAAGGGTCAAAATCATGGATATTGGTTTATGGAACATATTGAGATTATCATTGAAATTGTTATAAAAATAATTGTATTGGACCTTGGATTTGAGTAGAAACTGGATACAATTGGTATCCCATAGGATTCATGAGCTCATTGGTATGGGTGGACTACGGTCCTTGGGCTACGTCCTATATTTGGTGAGGCGTAGGGATGATTTGTGTATTGGTCATTTTGGCGAGGCGGAGGGATTAGACCATTTATTAATTTGGCGAGGCGTAGGAGTCCACGTATCTACTATCTTGATCAATCCAAGGATGTAAATTGATTTGCTGACCTTATTATAAATCATATGAATCATTGGTATAATTGATGAATTAGCAGGAAAGTATGTAATAATGATTGTATCTTATACGTTAATATTGGCTACCTCACTAGGCAAAATATGCCTAACGTATTCATTTTCCATGCATTTTCAGGTTAAAGTCTTGAGGAGGAGCATTGGATCCCTTTTTGAAAGGTTTTGGCAAGTCCACTAGAAAAGGGTATGTAAGTTTATCTATAGATACTCCTAGAATGGTGGCAATATGTTTTGTTAAACCATTTTGATATGTCGGTAATGTGTAAGGTATGAATAGATTCATATATTGTAAAATAACCTAAATGAGAAATGATTTAAGTTGAATATGCATGTTTTAAAGAGCCTAAAACTAAGAAAAGTGAGTTAGAATGACTTAAAAGGTGTTATTCCGTTAAATTATGTTCACTATAGATTGTTGGTAAAAGTCCATAAAGATAGGATTTTATACACTAAGCTAAATGGATTAAAAATCAGCTATAACATGGTATTACAGGTTAGGTGTATTGTAATGGACCATAGTGTTCAGATACGACCTACTTAAAATCCTTATGATATATTTTCAATCAGTAAAAAAATGCATTTAGATCCTTGGATGACGTAAAGCTTCAAATTAATCTAAAAATGCATAGGTCACATTCATGAACAAACTAAAGATTGACTAATCAATCATGTACTAATCCAAAACGAACTACAGAAAAAATGTTATCGAACCCCGAAATCTCCGATCGTAGCATCTTTGACCTGGTCCTCTACTAGGCCGGGAAGGGGTGTTATAAGGAAAGCCAAGAATTTCCAATCTCGAAGGAGGCAAAAGTAGCGAAGTTGGAAACGAGGAGAGTTGATAAACCGCACATCAACGTAATGCTCTTTCTTGAGCGGATAGTTATGAAGTTGTTGAAATTTATCAATCCTATCATGGTTATCCAAGCTTCTTTCAAAACAATTTGGATGTCGGCTTTGGAAGAACGAGAGAATGACGAACTACCATCCTCAGTACGTGAACGTTTCTTTGGTGCCATGATCTAACACGTAAAACAATTTAGAATTAGACACATGAAAACATGTATGCTCTATCAACCTAATTCAATCCTATTAATCAATAATTCAAGGTATTTGAGAATTTTGAAAATTACTTAAAAAAACAGTGAAAAACAATACCATAAAATTAATTTATATTTGAATATTTTTTTTGATTTTGAAAAGATTTTTGCAGGATTATGAAAACTCATAAAATAAGCATTAATAACACATTCAAAATCTAAATTTTAACATTATAAAAATCAATGAAAATAAGGTTTTTAAAAAATTACCTTGAGTATAGATTAGGATGAATCAAAAGGTTTCGAAGCACCAAACTTTGATATAATCTTGGCTTTGATGTGTAGATGAAACCCCCCCAAAGGAATTCGTTCGAATTTGTGGTGAAAAGTGATGGATTGAGAGGTTTATAAAGGATGTTTTCGGCTAGGGTTATGAGAGGAGTATTTGGTTAAGTTTTAAATAGATTAAAATTAGGATTTGGGTGATTTAAAAGCATTTTACCGCCTCGTGTATCAAAACCGGTAAAAAAATAGCTAGTTCGATACTAGTATCGATACCTTGGTATCGATACGTGGTTCGATACCAAGCCTAACCAAAAACTTCTCAGATGATCACGATGAACAGGTATCAAAACCAGTCTTACCTGTTTTGATACCATATAGTTGAGCTTTGCATTTTAGGCTTCTAAAGTTCTAGAAATGAGTCTCTAAAGTCCCTAGAAGCATGCATATGATGTTATGACATGATTAAAATGCATGAAAAAGTTCATACTCCCCTAGCAACATGCATAGAAGCAACTAGATACATAACAACATAGGAATGATTTTAATCAATATTCAAGCATATATTTGCACAACAATAACACATAAGAGGTCAAGAAAGGCTAGTTAGACCTAAATCTCTCCTAAGTTTCCAAAAACGCTCTTTGTCTAAAGGTTTGGTAAAGATATCCGCTAATTGGTTTAAGGTGTCAACAAACTCTAAAACAACATCATTTTTAGACACATGATCTCTAATGAAGTGATGTCTAATTTCTAATTGTTTGGTTCTAGAGTGTTAAATGAGGTTCTTAATAAGACATATGGTACTAGTATTATCATATTTTATAGGTATAGTTTTAACCTTAATTCCATAATCTAAGAGTTGTTGCTTCATCCAAAGAACTTGAGCACAACAACTCCCTAAGGATATATACCGCTTCGGTGGTAGATAGAGCAACACTATTTTGTTTCTTAGAGAATCAAGATATTAGCATACTACCTAAAAATTGGCATATTCCGGAAGTACTTTTCTTATCTATCTTACAACCTCTAAAGTCGACAACCAAATTGTTTTCGAAAGAAGCTTGAATAATCATGATAGGATTGATAACTTTCAACAATTTCGTAACTATCCGCTCAAGAAGGAGCGTTGCGTTGATGTGCGATTTATCAACTCTCCTCGTTTCTAATTCCGTTACTTTCGCCTCATTCGAGATTGGAAATTCTTGTCTTTCCTCACTCATTCCGAAAAGTTTTATCTTACTTTTATCTTCTTGTTTTATGCTAATGCCTCGGGATTCTTTCAAAGGATAAGAGCAAAATTATTGCCATCGAGTCTTTCCTTATGGGAAGCACTTTTAGGATCAATGTCGAATCCTTTGTTGATACTTTCGGCCTTGAGGATGAGAGTCTTGATGATAAGGATTCTCTTGGCACCTTCATCGGATCGATTATGTCCCTTGACGTTCATGATCTTTTCTTGCATCGTATCATCTCTTGGTGGATCCGTCCATCAAATGGTAAGTATTCTAGAATTCGTCAAGTGGATAGTTTTTTGTTAAAGTGCTTTCGTGAAGGTAAACGTCCAAACCTTACACAAATTGTCTTCTCCGACATTGTTTGGAAAGTAAAGAACCGTTCCATTCCCCTCATCAAATCATTTCCCTACGCTTGTGTTCTTAACACTATCTTTGAGCGTTTGGGTATTGATTGCTCTTATGACAAGGTGGAATCTACCAAGGAACCCATAGGTGAAACATCTCTCAATCGTTTCCATTTTATATATTCTAATGGTGAATGGGTTCATGGTGCTCCTCCTCCTCCTCCCGTTGATCCTGAACCGCTTCAATAAGTTGCTCCAAACACCGAGTTGATGGCCTTTCTCACTTCGAGATTTGATCATTTGGATGCTCGATTTGATAGCTTGGATGGAAGGTTTGATTCTTTAACTACTTACTTCAACTCTCGTTTTGATGCAATAGATACGAGGTTGATTGGTTTGGAGAACCAAAACCTTTCCATGTGACTATCTCTTGAAGCTCTTCGACATCTTCACAACTCTTCCAATCAAGATGCTAATGACAACGAGGAAGACGATGAAGATGGTGATGAGGATGGTGATGGAGATGATGATGGAGATGGTGATGATGTTGGCAATAAGTGATCCTTAGCGTTTATCTTTAGCTTTGCTATGGCTATTTAGGACTAGTTATGTTTTTCTTAAGTTTTATGTTGCATTTCCATTTCATATTAGAACAATATGCACCTATGTTATTTCAAATTATTATGCTTTGCACCTTATGTTGGATTTTGATATTTGCTTAATGATATGGCTTATTTGATTTAATGCTTGCTTACATGTTTTTATGCCTCATATTGATTTTGATCTAACAAAAAGGGGAAAAATATGTTATTCCTAAATTTTAAAGCTATGCATCTATTAAGGGGGAGTTTTTCAAAATTCTTCAAATTTTCAAACTTTTTGAACCCAAATATTTGAATTTAAACTTAAAAATTTATAGTGATTTTGTTATATCAAAAATGGAAGATCGTAAAATTAAAATTGATTTTGATATAACAATTATGATGAACTCAACATTCTCATTCTACTTTCCATGAACAATGCCCTTTCTACCTGAAACACAATATCAGTTGCATCTCCCCAGGGAAAGTAGAAATGACCTCACCACCTGTCCGCTAGATTGTGTCACCGTCCATTTCACCTGGTAAGCCTAGTTACTTTGTATTTTCTATGAATTTTTGTTTATGATATTTCAGTTACAGCAATGATTATTTTTCCATATCTATATATTCTCCTCATTTGTTTATTAATATTGTAATACAGATCCTGATATTTCTCTTGTTTCAAGTCCACCCTCAAGCAATGATGTGGCACTCATTATGTCACCTTCAAACGAGAGACATAAGCCGGCATCACCTGTGAACCATACTTCCAAACATGGTGTGTATGGTGAATCTGCAAATATCGAGCTAATTTATGATTTGTTCATTACTATAATAGTGGTTTTGATGATAATTTTTCAGGTTCTTCACCTGGTCCTTTGAACGGAGGGCATAATTCTTTAGCATTTCCAGCTTCACCTACATTTCATAAGCATCAACGTAAAAGATACGAAAGAATCAGTCCTTCTCCAGTATTGTAGACCCAATTTCACCTCCTCCCTTGGAATAACAAGGTCTAATATCTTATTCCATTGTTAGAGTAACATTATATGGTCTTATCACATACTGTTAACATTTGATCACAATATTTATATAGGTTCAGCCATATCTCCACCCGGAAGAAATCAAAGATACCATGCTCCTCCACCTCTTTATTCTGGTATCATAACATCGAATATTAAATTAATCTTTTTTTCTTGAACATTGATTTTAACATCTTTCCACAATTATTCATTCCTACAAGAAGCATTGTTTCTCCTGTTCCTTCACCATATGCAGCAACTCCATTTAGGCACACCCGAAGTAAGAATAAAATGTTAATTTATTAAATATATGTGTGTGGTATACCCTTATTTTCTATATTTTTTTGTTTTCACTATTTTTTTCTTTTGTACAGAGGCTCTTATTTCCCCAAAAGTTTCTCCGTCTTGGAGTTCCAAGGTGGCAGCAGCAGCACCACTGCCACGAATTATGTCATTTCCACCTCCACCTCCTAATGAAGGTTAAAGATTAGTTTCTTTGTTCTACGTTTCAAGTTTTCCACCGTCGGCTTTTTTTCATTTCCAAAGATATTTTATTTTTACTAATGCTTGTTTGTATATGTAGATTGTTCAACAACTATTTGCATGGATCCTTATACAAATACGCCTCCCAGATCACCATGTGGCTGTGTCTTGCCAATGCAAGTTGGATTACGCTTAAGTGTTGTGCTATATACTTTCTTTCCCTTGGTTTCCGTGTTTGCCGGGGAAATTGATTCCGGTGTTTTTATGAAACCAATTCAAGTTCGCATCATGGGTGCTAATGCCGCTAGAGATCAAGAAGAGAAGACAATTGTCCTTATTGACTTAGTACCGCTCCGCGAACAATTTGATAACACAACAGCATTTATAACTTATCACAGATTTTGGCATAAACAAGTTGCTATACGAACTTCATTATTTGGGGATTACGAAGTATTATACGTGCGCTATCTTGGTTTACCTCCTTCTCCATCTTTGCCACCTGATGCTGATATGATTGGTGGCGGACCATATTCGAGTAACGACAACAATGCAAGGGGTATAAAGCCCCTGGGTGCTGATGTGCATGGGAAGCGGCAAAAGAATGTGCTTAGCGGGGGAATTATTGCTATAATTGTTCTGTCCGTTTTGGTGGCGGCGGTGTTATGTTCCGCCATTGCATGGGTCTTGTTTTTCAAACATAGGGATCGAGCTAGTCAATGAGCAACAAGTCCACAACATCTGCTAACGTCTCATCCCAAACCATCAGGTAATATCTAGCTAAATATGTTTTGGTTTATTAGTTTTCCTTCAAAAACTTGTATTCGCGGTTATTAAATCGGGAAAATGTTGTTGAAATTTCAGGTTCGGCTGGATCGATGGTTGGAAGTGCTCTGAGTTCCATATCAGTTTCATTTGGTTCTAGCATTGCAGCCTATACGGGATCCACTAAGACCTTTACTGCAAGTGAAATGGAAAGAGCTACTGACAGTTTTGATGGTTCAAGAATACTCGGGGAAGATGGATTTGGACGTGTTTACAGCAGCAATCTTGACGATGGAACTAAAGTGGCGGTCAAAGTTCTGAAGAGAGACGATCAACAAGGTGACAGGGAATTCTTCGCTGAGGTAGAGATGCTTAGTCGCCTTCACCACCGAATTTTGGTGAAGTTGATCGGAATATGCAACCGCTGCTTAGTTTATATATGAACTTATTCCAAATGGAAACGTTGAATCGCACTTGCATGGTCGTTGAATTGTGTGGATTTATTTCGGGTTATAATATTCAACATTCCTAGTGTTCCATTCTATAGAAAATGGTTATATTTTACTCTGTTTTGTTTGCTTTCAGGAGTTGACAAGGAATCCTCAACACTTGACTGGGATTCCCGCATAAAGGTGGCTCTTGGTGCTGCTCGTGGACTGGCTTATCTCCATGAAGATTCAAGCCCTCGTGTCATACACCGAGATTTTAAGTCGAGCAACATTTTGTTGGAACATGATTTCACACCAAAAGTATCCGACTTTGGTTTGGCTAAAACTGCCATGGACGAAGAAGGCAAACACATATCGACCCGTGTTATGGGAACTTTCGGGTACGAAATCTCTAATAAACTCAATTGGAGTTTGCTTTGACAGATTTCTTTTTTTGTTTGTTTGTTAGTTTCTATTTGTAATTTGACGCTTTACCTGTGATGATCGTCGGTCCAGATACGTGGCTCCTGAGTATGCAATGACTGGCCATCTTATCGTGAAGAGCGATGTTTATAGCTATGGTGTAGTCCTTCTCGAGCTTTTGACGGGGCGAAAACCTTTAGATATGACTCAGCCACCTGGTCGGGAGAATCTAGTCACATGGGCACGTCCACTTCTAGTGACCAAAGAAGGCTTAAAAACAATTATCGACCCATCGCTAGGTTCCGATGTACCTTTTGAGAGTATGGCGAAGGTAGCAGCGATCGCTTCCATGTGTGTCCAAACGGAGGTATTGCACCGACCTTTATGAGTGAGGTTGTTCAGGCTTAAAATTAGTATGTAACGAATTCGACGAGGCAAAAGAAGTATGCTCAATAGATTCCAGTCAAGATGATCTCTCCATCGACATGGATGGAAAAGTTGATACAGGCTCAGGAAGGTTGAATGAAGCCATTATTCCATTCCCAACTATGTTGTCTCAGGTCTTGATACCGAGAGAGGACTCTCGGTGTCTGGTTTGTTCAGTTCGTCGACAAGATTCGAGCGACAATCATCCGAGTAGGCACTTTAGTTCCGGTCACGGGGAGGGGCAGTCCTCTTTGGCAAAAGATGCAAAGATTATCTCGGGGCAGCATCAGCGAACACGGTGTTACGATGAGGTTCTGGACAAGTTCGCATTAAAAAAAAACTTTCTTCCATGCATGTACATGAATAGCAACGACGAAACATTCCCGAAGAAAGAAGTTATGGTTTCGGAACAGGGAATATGAACTCTGGATGAATGCGAAAAATATGCTTCGAGATTCTTAATCCGAAACCGGACAAGCGTTTGTTCCGCAGCTGCACGATGAGAATTTCTCTATCCCCTCCCCCAAGTTGTATAGTTGGTGTTGTGTTTCATAATGTGACTTCATATTCTGATATTCTCAATAAGCATGGAGATTCACGGTAACAGCAATGGCCGAAGCATGTTATCCAACCTTAAGAGACCAACGACTCCTAGAGAACAGAAGACATATTCCAACTTTAAAAGGAACAAGGCTTAAATGACATAAAAGTATCCATTCGGTATCAAGATCAAAATGTTTTTAATTTTATAAAAATAAAATTTTTATTTTTTTAAAATCTTTTTAAAAAAAATCCACTATAGATTCAACTATGGCTAATTATTTTTGTCTTTATTAAACTCTTATGACTTAAAACTTCATCATCCCGTCGTTAAAAACGGACATCGTACAATAAAAAATCAATTAGGTTTCAAACTGATAGTTATAAGGTGAGAGATGTTGAACGGTTAAATACACGACAATTGGGTGATGAACGGTTATCGACACGTAAAAACATTAGATGATAAGGAAATGTGATTTAAAGGGTTAGATGATGAGGGAATGTGATTTAAAGGTTTAATCGAAAGAAATTAAAAGTTATTTTTTTTTAAGAAACTCACATTTTAAAAAAAATAAAAACTAAGACATATATCATGTTATAATTATCTTTAACAACTGTTAATAAAAAAATCCGATTTAAATTATAAAAACAAATATTAAATATTAATTTAACCCGTTAATATTTAGATCTTAATGAAGAATAGGTACCAAATATTTAAATATATCTTTGTAAAAGCAGTTGATATTTTAATTGGCGACAGAAAGAGTTTAAATTTTAAATAAAAATTTATGTATTTATATAATTGAGTATAAGGTTACAATATATATTTTTTTAAGTCGAACGTAATTTAATTAAAATTTAAATTATTAGTGGTATTGATAATAAAGTATGGTGATATTTTTTATAGATAGGTGATTAAAATTCGACTTAATTTTTTTTAATTTGACTCAATATAAAAAATTGATTTGTTTTGGTTCGGTTCAAAATTTTATAAACTCGTCATGACTTAAAAATATCAAATAAACTTTGAATTGTAAAATAAAATTTTAAATAAATAAAAATATTTAGTAATTAGTAAATTAGCTTTTAAGTTCGAGTCGAGCCACTCAATTTTTCTTAATATATTTATACTAATATAAAAAGTATGATAAATTAAATGCTACAAATAAAAATATATATATATACATATTTTATATAATTAAAAAAAATAATATAAATTAGAATTAAATATAGTATAAAATATTAAATAATTATAATTAAATTTGTATAGGAACTAAAAAACTTGACTCAAATCATAAACTCAACTTAAACAAATAAGTTTTAAATAACGTAAGTCGTAAAATATGCATCGTGTAAGAAAACTGACATGACAGACATAGTTGTAAAGAACAACTGTGGATGAACGATAGTTAAGGATTTGAGGCATAACCAAATTACAAAGAATATGGTATTTGATTTTTTTTATTTAAAAAATAGATCTGAAATCAAAAGATTATGTACAACCCATTACAACAAGTCTATTTCTATAGGTTAATATCAAATGGTTAAAACTAACTCTATAACTGTCTTTAACAAACTCTAAATACAACTAATTAACAAACTAAGTAGGCAACTATTGAACCCACTAATATATTCTAACACGTCGACTTGAATAACTCAAAATTTTTTAACTCAATTTGATTGAATATTTACCCTACTTTTAGATGACATGGGTTCGAGCAGCGTAATCTACATAATTTATGTTTTTAATGACCAAGACTAAAGAATATATACTATCTTATAATCATACTAAAATATTAAAAAATATTTAAAATTTAATTTTGAATATAATTTTAATTAGTTATGTTTTTTAATTTTTTAATAAAATAAAATAATAAAATATATACCAATCTTAAGCAGGTGGGTGAATATTTTCATTAAACCTTATATACCAAGTAGAATATCTACCAAAACCGGGGGTGTTAAGTATATTTTCCCCATTACTAGAGAGATTATTAAGTGATCTTGTTCACACGTTATCTATGGTCCAAACAAGATTGTTTATCTTTAAATAACTACATAATAACTGCCCACTCATTAATTACATGTAAGAAAGAGATGATGATTCACTTTGAAAAAAAATGAGATGAACGATCCTGATTAATTGGGACCATAGATGATATAGTGAACATAATTCACTTAATAATTTTTTTCATTAATGTAGTAAGAATGTAAAGTTATACCAAAATACCAAATTTCAATTAATATAATATATTATAAAATAAATTATACTCTCAATACGAGAATAATTTAAGGTTGGGTCGATTTGTATCAATGCTAAACTTTTTAAAATTTATATAAATAATTTTAAATTTTATAAATCTTTATAAGTTAATTTTATTTTTCTAATTTTAATAATTTATGCCTACCTAAAATTTTAAGATTTTTATAAATTGTATTTATCTTTTAAAATATTATGATTTGTGTCATTCTTAATATATTTTTACATCAATTTCTTTTGTTGTATAGGGTGTGATAATTCTTTGAGCGTCATTGGTTCTGGATAAATAAAAGGCATATATTCATTAAAAAATAAAATAAAATCAAAGAATTTTTTAATTTCATTTTAACTAATGATTTTGAGAGAATTATTATTGCTTACGTCATATATGATACATAATAATTTTTAAAGATTATATCAATAATGGTTATAATTAGAATACATCAATAGTTTGTGAATAAAATTTAAAATGTTTAAAAATTTGAAAGTTTATTAAATATAAAAATCATAATTTAAAAACGCAATTAAAGCATTTAAAAATATAAAAATAAATTTAAAACAAGGTTCAACTTTTGATAATATTAATTATTTTTATGTTTTATCATATTGTTATATTATACACGTCATAATTTACATGATAACTAATAACTATATTAACACTTATGTGTTTAGCATATATCGATAATTTATAAATAAAATTAATTATTTAAAAATTTAATTCAAATTTAAAATTAGAATGATAATTTAGAGACCTAATTCAAATATTTTTAATTATACGAATCAATTTAGTTCGGAGACGTGTGTTGTAATTAACTATGATGGTTAGAGAATGGGTACGGGTCGGGTTAGATTTTTGACCGCAAAGAATAGGATGAACGAGAAACAGAAGGAACTTTGAACCCCTAACAAAACAAAAAAAAGGTAGGATAAAATAAATAGATAGCAAACGGACTTTTTGGGGTTGGGGATAGAGGGACTTGAACCCTCACGATTTTTAAAGTCGACGGATTTTCCTCTTACTATAAATTTCATTGTTGTCGGTATTGATATTGACATGTAGAACGGGACTCTATCTTTATTCTCGTCCGATTAATCAGTTTTTCAAAAGATTTATCAGACTATGGAGTGAATGATTTGATTAATGAATATTCTATTCGATTCTTTCTTCAACTTGGAATCGATTCACAACAATTCTTTTTTTTTCATATAAATAGATTTTGCATATAAAAAAATACGGGTTCGGGTCGTCTTTTTTGAGATAGTTTTTCGTTAGTATACCTATTTTTTTTTATATAGGTATATCTTGCATCCTTTCTGGAATTTCGATATAAGGATTCCTTTACCAACAGTCAACCCCATTTGTTAGAATAGCTTCCATTGAGTCTCTGCACCTATCCTTTCCTTTTTTTATTATTATTATTCTCGCTTGCTGAACTTTTGTTTATGTTTATTTTCGTAAAATAATAGGATTTGGCTCAGGATTGCCCATTTTTCATTCCAGGGTTTCTCTGAATTTGAAAGTTATCACTTAGTAGGTTTTCATACCAAGGCTCAATCCAATTAAGTCTGTAGCGTCTACCAATTTCGCCATATCCCCCCTGTGTCTTGAGATTAAGATCTCATTAGGTTGCCCCCCCTTCTCCCTCCTTTCCCCTTTCTTTCATTTGTTTATTCTCTTTCTTTTTATGCGATTTAGTAGATATAGATAGTGATTCTTATATCGAAGGGTCTTTCCCTATTTTTTTTTATTTCTTTTCTTGTTTGTTTATCTTCTTTCGTCTCTATTGGAGACCCATATTTATTTTTATTTGGTCCAATCAGAAAATATTACCCAAACTCAACCCGAATATTTTTTTTTCAAAAAATTCAAATCGACCCGACCCGAAAATAAATCCTCTAAACCCTACTCTGACCCAACTTAACTTATAGAAAAAAATAAATTTAGGGACTAAATTGTAAAAAAAATCTCAGGACTTAATTATAAATAAAAATAATTTTAAGGACCTAATTATAAAAATATATAAATAAAGGACTATTATTATAAATATTCTTAAAAATTATAAAAAAATTATATATTTAATCTTAAATCGGGTCAGATATTTTATATCCTAAATTCAAACTCAAATTGACCCAATACCATTTTAAAAAATTATCCGACCCAACCTGATCTAAACCTGATTTTTTTCATCAAAATAATTCAATTCGGTCAAACCGGGCAAAATGATCATCCCTAACGATGATAGATAATAAGACCAATAAGGACAAACATGTAATTTCACAAAAGAAGCATCGCTGCTGTGTGAATTCCAAAACTGTTCTATAAGTACTACAGGTACTGACAAAGAAGCATATAAATCCCTCCCCAGTGGGTCCTACTGCCCAACCCCCATCCATTTTCCCGCCTTTTTTCAACGAATTCAACCCTACCACGTCACTGTTAATATCCCACGTGACACTCGTTTTTAGCCACCTGTCAATCAAGATGCTATTCCACGTCATCACAATCATTTCCTAACCTCCAATCGGACGGCTGGCATGCAATACATCACCTGTCCAACTAACATCAATTATCCAGATACTTCCTCTCCACGTTTTCAAGTTTATATATAAACTGATTTTTTTTTTCTTTCCGAGAAAACCTCAATGGAGGGAGAAGAGGGAAAGAAGATAGCTGGAGACGGAAACGACGAGTATCTGGAGATGAAACGGCGGAGGGAGGCGGAGACGGTTGAGTTCAACGACGACGTGCTGGCGTGGTTATCGATGGATGAAGAAGGATGCAGTACTGATGCGATGAGTGAGCTTTTGAATCTCGTGGACGGCTCAGCGGAGCGTACGACGTCGTCTACGTGTTCTACCGCGGCGTACGGAGTGAAGGTCAGGTTCAGCGACAATCCGTACTCGTCGGCGTTAGTTTTCCAGTCGTCGTCCTCGTACATCACCATAAACGGCAACGAAGAGAGCTGCGGCTCGTCGTTCTCGGACTCGGAGTCGAGCGTGATGGCGAGTGTGGACATGGGAGGGATTGTGAACTGGAATGTGAACGTGGTGAACGGTTTGGAAGAGATCAGAGGGTGGTTGGAAGAGGACGGAGGCGCGTGGGTTACAAATGAGGTAGAAACGCGTTGTGAATGGTGCGAAGAGCAGCTTTCCAGGTTTTTTGGCGATGAATGCCTGTTTTGAGAAATACTTTTAGGGTTAGAAGTATAAACTTTTTGAAGTAGAAATGGAAAGCTTTTTCATTGAAATGGAAATGCCGTGTTTTCAGATTTCCTTTTGCTAAAGCCAAAATTAAATACTATTTTAATTAGTTACTGAATTACAAGGAACAATCAATTAGTTTAATTAATATAATAAATAATTAAAAGTATAAAGATAAATTTAATTATTAATGTTTATAATTTTTATTATTTTAGTCTTTATTTTTTATTTGAGATAAATTTACTTTTTATTTATATTTTTTAATAAATATTTTATTTTTAATTATTATGATGATTGTATCGTTAAAAATTTAATAATAATGACATATAATAACATGTGATAATATATTTTAAATGTTATAATATCTAACTTATTAAATATATAATATAAAATATATTTTTATTCTAATATAAAATATTAAAATTTAATTAAATATAAAGTATTTTGGTTATTAAACTTTAAATAAATTTAGGGTTAACTATTACGCTAATCAATTTTGTTTACTCTCGGTATAATTTTAATCATAAATTTTGAAAAACAAACAGTAAAGTCATTTTTATTTTAAGGGTGTAAACTTTTGGTCTCTCTACGTTAAATACCATTAAATATTGACGAAAATATGATACGATATAATAAAAAAGGACAAATTACCTAGATAATCTTTAACTTATTATTTCACTTTTATTTTATTTTTAATTTAACTCTCAAATTTTAAAATTTTATCTTTTCATCATCTTTCCAAAAAACTCTATCTTTTTTTATAAAATTCTTTAAGTCAAACCCTAATCTTTTCCTCCAAATGATTTTTTTCTCAAAATCCTGCAATAAAATTATGTGTGAATGCTTAAATTTGAACAAAAAATAATGAATAAAAGAACATGCCTTAGTTCTTGGCATCATTTTTGATGGGTTTAAATGATTTCTTTTCAGAACAAATTTATAAACAAAACAACAGAGATATTGCAACCAATGAAGAAAAAACAATGCGGAGAGCTAATAACATTTTCTTCAGAAAATTTATTTTTCTGTGCTCCTTCGTTTACATCTTTACCAATTTAGGAACTTTTTATAAAGCTAAACGAACAAGCTTTAAATGAAAATGAGCAATGAATGTTTAGTTTCAGCACCTAAAATTAAAAAGAAAGCGTTAAAGATGGGTGATAAAACAATAATAGTTTTCTAAAAAAGGAGTGAAACAAGGGGAAAAACAGAGACATGAGCTTTCTTCTTTATCCCTTTGTTTCACTCTCAATGCCTTGTTAGAAAATAATTAATTTGAACTCAATATTGTTGGCTTTATTTTTTTTATTTCGAGCAACATAGTTTATAATCTTATAATCAATTCTTGATGCATGCGTTGAATATGATTTTATTCTTTATAAACATTTTGTGATAATCATATTGAAGAATAATCTCTTAATTATGCATGTGTAATTTTTGCAAATCGTTTATGAGGGATATAAATATCCAAATTGTTAATGTTTATGTTAGACAAATGGTTAAGGAGGTTATGAATCTGTTAAGGAATCTGTTAGATAAACTTGAAATATTATAAATAGGTATTTGTAATTCTGAGAAAGGAATTCATTTTGTATACATGTTGGTTAAAGAAGTTGAAATTTTAACATGATATCACTCGTTATTAAAGATCCTGACATCGCTCTTATTCAGTTGCTGCAAAGTAAATATTTGTTCTCCGCTGCTCTCAATATCCGTCACGTTGCCATGGCATTGGAGAAGAGATTATCTAATCTCATGAGGGGAATAACGTGCTTCTTGTCGGTCGAGTTGTTGTTAGAAGATCCACTCTTTACTCTTGTGGCGTCATCGGTATTGTCTCTTTTCTTCTCTGATCTCCTCTGCTCTGCCACCCCAGAAAACATTTCCAATACTTTGACGTTTCTCTGCATCATCATAAATCATTCTCGACACAGATCGGAATCGTCTCTCACGTTTTTCTTCTTAGTGGTTTACTTTTTTTTTCATGTTGGCGTGAAAAGATCCGAGCTTTAATTCCTTTCCATGTCATCACCTTTTCAGAGTTCGTTGCGATTTTCTCTTTAGTCACCTCTTTGATTTATCTTTTGGGATTTTTCGAGATCGACTTTATTCAGACATTGATTTTTCGACTATCTAGTGACATTTGGAGTACCGAGGAAGAGAACAATGAAATATTGCTTCATAAACAAGATGTTTGTACTGTCCCTTGCGGCCAGATTCTTGATGACTCAGTTCCTTCAATATACCTCGTGCAACGTGTTGCGTGTAAAAAGTAATTCACGATTGCGTGCAAGTGTACACGTTCAAGTTATAGTATAAAAAGTATCGTATCCACAAGGATTGGTGCGCCTTTTGGAATTTAATCTCTTGCACTGTAATGAAAAACAAAAATTGTTTAGAGTATTGATTTGAAATGAACTTAAATGATAAATAAGTAAATAAAGTAATTGAGATAATCGATAAGAGAAATGAGGCTGGGTTATTCCGAATTATGGAATGACTGTCGAATGATTTCTTCTTCGTGAATGGGTGCTCGCACCACCCAACTTGTTCCTGCAATTGGGCTCAATCGATTGCTTATGTTATTTCTTCGAGTTGTCAGTTCGTAGATTGTTTAGGCAATTACGATGAGGGAATTGCTCGGGTAATTTGGGCGACTATCCTTAAGGTTCGGCAAAGCGTAACTTCTATTAGCCGTTGAAATCCTGCACTTATACCTAAGCCGGATGAGTTCTTTTCGCACTTGGATCGAATCATACCTATTCATTTCGTGAATCCAATCCCCCCGAATCTGGATAAATAAGTCGTTTATCGAGGTCCTCTCCCGATTCTCTCACAAATAAATTAAATGCCAAGAATAAGAAAACCTCAATTTAGAACATACCACACACTTAAATAGAAATCGAACTAAATCATCGTACCACTTAGAATAACCCAAGCCAACTTAGAATTAGTTCATGGCTGAGCAAAAGTTTCCAACAAACATTCCTCGTACCACTCAAAATAAAATAAGATGAAGAAAGATAAAGAAAATGCCTACCACTTGCTTTCTCTCTTCAATCTCACGATCCAGCCTCCCTTGATGTTGTGGTCGGCAAGTGATAAGTGCTCAACTCACTAGAACTTTCTACACTTTTCATGGGCACTTATCATCAATTCTACGTCTACTTGAACCAATTCATGGACTTAGTGTGATATATTTAGGGATTATGCCATTAAAGATTATATTTGTAGAAAAGGCATACTTTACCATATTTTCTTATCTGTGCAGGAACAAGTACTGCCGAGGCAGGACTTGATGCCGAGACAGCAAAGAAAAAAAAGCGATATGGCTAACGGTTGAAGGAGAAAATTGAGGAGATCATTGTTGAGCAAGAAGCCCAAGATTTATAGCTAAACAACACAAGAAAAGTCCAAGGATAAGGCCACGCAGGATTAAACCTTCTAGAAGATCAAACTTGGAAATATTTAACCTAAGTGCATAACTTGTTCCCTACTCCAAGTTATACTCAAATTAGGAATGGTTTGCCCTAGGCCAAGCCTATATAAAGGAATAGCCGTCCTAGGGTTTAAAAGAGGCGAAAATTAGAGAGAATTAGATAGACATATTTTGAGAGAGTCTTAGAAACAATTCTTCCCATCATGTTCTAAGTTTTCTTAGGGTGCTGGTGAAGGTTGTTAAGCATTTGTGAGAGTAGATTGTATTTTGATTGTTATTTCAATGCAATAAAATATCGAAGTTTGCTTACTCTTTGTCATTCTTTGTTCTTGCATCCAAGCCCGAGAGGGAAGTTTGTAAGTAATTCATTTGTCTAGACTCGGAAAGTTAGACTCACGAAAGGAGTAAGTGCGATATTCGCTTAGTTGAGGATACTAACTCGGCCTAGGGATATGTTAAGAGTTTCAGCAGCTAAAAGAAGTGTGGGATTGGTTGTTGGTTATAATTGATTAATGCCGGGAGGTATCATCAAGGAATGACCTTCAACAACGTTTCGACTTAGGGATAAGCGAAATCATACAAGGACACTTTGCCGAACTTTAGTAAATCTGCCCAAGAGCAAGGGATTGTCACGGTAGAGGATATTGTCGCTACCGAGACAGTATCTGCAGTACTGCCGAGGCAGTGCAGTGCAATTGCATTGGAACAAGAAGCAGATCAATCGAATCCACAATACGACACAACTGGATCCTACTCCCTCTCTCTCATAATTGTTATTACTTTAGTTAGATTAGTTTATTAGTTAAATCGATATCAAACTAAATTGTGTTTTTACTTTTCTCTTATAGAAGCAAGAGGACTAAAGAAAGCATATTAAGTATTTCAATCCATGTGGAGACGATATTCGAAAAATGCGTATCACTTTATTACTTGACAACGTGTTCACTTGCACTTAATTGCGCATCTTTTAGCACGCATCAAGTTTTTGGCGCCGTTGCCGGAGATTGACAACGTGTTTTTTTATCTACTTATATTAATTGTTCTTCCGAATCATATTAATTGTTCTTCCTTATTGTTGCCTAGATAAACTGTTTTTTTATCTACTTATATTTTTTCTACCTACTGCCTACCCCTAAATTAAGCATTGAGAATAATTCTTGGTTTGAGTTTGGGGGTGTAGAGCCACTACCGTGGCTATTTACTACCGCGGCCTTGCCATGAAAAGGAAGTTTTTAGTGATAATTTTTTTTGTTTTATATCCACCACTATACTTAAAACTGTTGTCATACTTTTGTACTGCTCTTCATCAGTATTGTCTTAGTTTATTCTTAAAGGTAATAGAAATCTTTCTCCTTACCATAGTTAGGATCTGTTTTGAAGACTTGACTCTAGGATACTTAAGGAGAAAAATTTAGAAGCTTGCTATAAGGTTGAATTTTAAAAACACTTTTGGGACTTGTTTGGCTATAGTAATTATTTTAATAAACTTAGGTGATAAAGACTTAGAATTTGAAAAGGTGACTAGAGGTGCCTATGACCGGCTCTAGGAAAAACTCTTCTTCATGCTAGAGGTGCCCAAAATTGGCTTTAGTATGCATGAGAAAATAACAAAAGAAATAAAGAAGAAATAGAAAACACAATACTTGAAGTGCCTGAAATTGGCTCAAGGAATTGTTGTTATAAGAAGAGTAAACCAAAACCAAGTCTATTTGCCATGAACTTAGAGTTTATCTAAGAAGGCCTTTAATCAAACTTGTCCAAAAAACGCACACACACTAGCCTTATAGTTTGTCCTCTAGGTACACCCTTGAGTAACCGAAAGGCTAAGTCTAAAGAATAGACATAGTTATGGTGGGGAGAATAGATGGAAGCATAAGACCAAGAGAGAATAGAGTTTGACAAATTGATGGTTTACATTGCTTGAGGACAAGCAATAGTTCGAGTTTGGGGGTGTGATAAGTGCTCAACTCACTATCACTTTCTACACTTTTCATGGGCACTTATCAACAATTCTATACCTACTTGAACCAATGTACAAACTTAATGTGATATATTTAGGGATTATGCCATTAAAAATTATATTTGTAGAAAAGATGTACTTTACTGCATTTTCTTATTTGTGCAGGAACAAGTACTGTAGAGAAAGCAGAATGAGGTCGAGGCAGGACCTGATGACGAGGAAGCAGAGAAGAAAAAACGATATGGCTGGCGGTTGAAGGAGAAAATTGAGGAGAGCATTGCTAAGCAAGAAGCCCAAGATTCGAAGCTAAACAACACAAGAAAAGCCCAAGGACAAGGCCACACGGGATTAAACCTTCTAGAAGATCAAACTTGGAAATATTTAACCTAAGTGCATAACTTGTTCTCTTCTCCAAGTTGTACTCTAATTAGGAAAGGTTTGCCCTAGGCCAAGCCTATATAAAGGCATAGCCGTCCTAGGGTATAAAAGAGGCGAAAATTAGAGAGAATTAGATAGGCATATTTTGAGAGAGTCTTAGGAATAATTCTTCCCATCATGTTCTAAGTTTTCTTAGGGTGTTGGTGAAGGTTGTTAAGTATTTGTGAGAGTAGATTATATTTTGATTCTTATTTCAATGCAATAAAATATCAAAGTTTGCTTACTCTTTGCCATTCTTTGTTCTTGCATCCATGCCCGGGAGGGAAGTTTGTAAGTAATCCATTTATCTAGACTCGGGAGAGTTAGACTCACGAAAGGAGTAAGTGCGGTATTCACTTAGTTGGGAATACTAACTCGGCCTATGGATAGGTTAAGAGTTTCAGTGGCTAAAAAAAGTATGGGATTGCTTGTTGGTTATAATTGATTAATATCGGGAGGTATCATCAAGGATTGACCTTTAACAGTGTTTTGACTTAGGGATAAGCGAAACCATACAAGGACACTTTGCCGAACTTTGGTAAATCTGCCCAAGAGCAAGGGATTGCCGCGACAGAGGATATTGTCACTGCCGAGACAGTATCTACAGTACTGCCAAGGCAGTGCAGTGCAATTGCATTGGAACAAGAATCAGATCAATCAAATCCACAATATGACACAATTGGATCCTACTCCCTCTCTCTCATAATTGTTATTACTTTAGTTAGATTAGTTTATTAGTTAAATCGATATCAAACTAAATTGTGTTTTTACTTTTCTTTTATAGAAGCAAGAAGACTAAAGAAAGCGTATTAAGTATATCAATCCCTGTGAAGATGATATTAGATAAATGCTTATCATTTTATTACTTGACGACGTGTTCACTTGCATTTAATTGAGCATATATTAGCACGCATCAGCAAGCTCCTTAAATGGAGTTGATTCGGTAAACAAGGGTGATGAAATAATTTAGAGATGAAAATAATCATGCTAGAATATATCTCTTTCTAATTTTATTCTCAACATATATTTCCTTCTTTGCTTTGATCCTTCAATCTTTCCATATCTCCCATCTTGACATTCTCTTCATTATATCTTTCCATAGATAGCTCCTTCATCAAGGATTACTTTTTGCAAAACATGAAAACAAACCATAACATCATCTTTTTCCACCGAAAATTAACAAAAAACAACCAATTAAAGATATAAGATGACAACTAATGAAAATGCATGAAAAATATCAAAATACTACTAATTAAATGCTTAAGTATAACAATAAACAAGAGTAAAAAGGGTAATAAAATGGTATAATTCAACACCTAACACCTCCCCAAACTCGAGTTGTTGCTTGTCCTCAAGCAATGCAATCCTACAATTAATTTTCAGGGCATTCAATCTTCAAATACATGCTTCAAAGTTTAACTTTCAACCTCAGAACCGGGGCACAAAGTATGATTACCTTTAAATTTTTCAAACAATAAAGAAATTTTCCAGAATCAAACTATAGTTCTCGTGATAAAGTGTGTGTGGTTGTGAACAAATTGATTTTCAAGATTATATGTGACAAAAAAGGTTTTAACAAAAATTTTCTGGGCATTAATCTTACTAAAGCCGGTTTCGGGCACCTCTAGCACTTAAGCAATTCTTTTGAAGTTATCAACTAGAGCCAGTTTTTCAGGCACCTCTAGTGATTCATTGTCGCACACAAACTAGAGCCTATTTTGGGCAACTCTAGAATGGTATTGCTTATCTTTAAATATATATTTATATATATGCCCAGAATTATAGCAACCTAAACTCAGAAACTCAATCAACAAGTAACAACCGTGTAAAAAAATCAACATCATAGTGAGATTCTAAATTCTTCCTATGCAATTCTAAAACCAAATACAATTTCAATTAAGTGTTATGGCATAAATTTCATCATTGACTATCCATCAAATATAAAGCAAGTAGATCAAATTGAAATTCTTGGAAACTAATATATGCAAACTATATGCAACATGAAGGATGAATGCAACTAATATGAATGATTAAAGGTAAATACCCTCCAAACTCGAGACGAGCATTGTCCCCAATACATGCAAAAATAAAAATAAAAATGAGTTAGTTGTTACCTTTAGTAAACAATTTTCTTGTTGCCTAGGATTTAGCTTTCTATGCTCATGGTTGTTGCGCTAATAGTGGATTAGATCTTCCACCATTACTTGTCTTGTAACTTGAGCAACAATTGTCTGGCCACAATAATTGCCTGGGCATGTGAAGTTTTGTTGTAACGAGCATAGCACAACAAATTTGATCCGAGATGTTTAATATAAATCCTTCTCCACTTGCATGTCAAGAAAAACAAATAATATTGATGAAAGTATGCTGCAAAAATCATAGTGTAGGAAAAGAAATTCAATTAGGATAAAAAGGAAATTAATAGATCAAAAACTAAGGTAACTTGTAGAGTTAATTATGGAATTAAACTCTTTAAAGTTTGAACCATATTAACATCTATCGAAATCTGCAATCAAATCTCCCTTGATCTTGATTTCCTTTCCTAAAAAAATAAAAGTCAAAAGAGCAAGAATTATTCAAATCATGAGAGAACAATTATTCATAAAATAAAACAAATCATAATTAAAAAGATCCATAAAAATACAAAAATAAAGAAAAATACCAAATATTAAAAATTTTCCAAAATAAAATACAATAAAAATAAAAATTATTAAAGAAGATCATGATCATGTATATTCTAAAGTAACTGTTTCTTTTTCATCTTCCATATTGGCATAGGTGTAGTGCTATAATCTTTTTCCATTGATTTTAAACTCTCTTCCATCAATTGTGGACTTGATTATCACTGCACCATGTGAAAATGGCTTAACAACTTCAAACGGTCTGGACCATCTTGACTTAAGCCTTCCAGGAAAAAGCTTCAATCGAGAATTGAAAAGAAGAACTAGTTGCCCAGGCATAAAATGCCACAACATCAATTTCTTATCATGCTAGCGCTTAGTCTTCTCCTTTTAAATCTTTGCATTATCATAAGCCATAGCACGAAATTCTTCAATTTCATTTAGGTCTAGCAAACGTTTTTGTCTAACACTCTCCCAATCTACGTTCATGGTCTTAATGGCCCAATATGCCTTATGCTCGATTTCTACCGGAAGATGACATTATTTTCCATATACAAGTCGATAAGGTGACATGCCTAAAGGTGTTTTAAATATAGTGTGATATGCCCAAAGTGCATCATCAATGCAAAGAGACCAATCCTTCCTAAAAGGATTTATCACTTTCTCAAGGATGCTCTTCAATTCTCGGTTAGAAAGTTTTGCTTAGTCGTTGGTTTGTGGATGATATGCCGTAGTAATTCAATGTGTAACTTCGAGACACTGCAACATTTTGGCAATCAACTTATTATCAAAATACTTACCGCCATCACTGATTATTGCTCTTGGCATTTCAAACCGTGTGAAAATGTTCTTATAGAGAAATTTTTGAACGGTTTTGGCATCATCTTTTGGACAAGCTGCAGCTTTAACTCATTTAGAAACATAATTGACAGCAAGTAAAATATAAATATTACCAAAAGAAGATGGGAAAGGTCCCATAAAATCTATACGCCACACATCGAATAATTCAACTTCTAGGATATTTTGAAGTGACATATCATGTCTTTTGGAAATATTTCTCATCCTTTGATAGAGATCATGTTGCGTGTAGAAGTCATGGGCATCTTTATAAAGAGTAGGCCAATATAAACCAGATTATAACACTTTAGCAGTTGTTCGTGTTCCACCAAAATATCCTCCATATGGCGAAGAATGACATTGCCAAAGTACATTTTGTTGTTCTTCCTCTGGAACACATCTTCTAATAACCTGATCTGCATATTGCTTAAACAAAAGAGGCTCGTCCCAATAATAATGCTTAACATTATGTAAGAATCGCTTCTTTCCATGATAATAAAGATCATAAGGTATAACACTGCTAACTAAAAAGTTTACAAAATCGGCATACCATGGTGTTGCCAAGACAATCATTAATTTTTCATCCGAAAATGCATCATCAATCTCTCATGGATTATCTTTGTCGTTTCCTTCTTCCAACCTTGAAAAATAATCGGCCACTTGATTTTTCGTTCCTTTTCTGTCCTTAATTTCAATGTCAAATTCTTGCAAGAGCAAAATCCAACGAATTAGACGAGGTTTGATATCTTTCTTAATAATTAAGTATTTAATTGCTGAATAGTTAGTATGAACAATTATCTTAGTACCAATCAAATAGGAACGAAATTTATGAAATACAAATACTACCTGCCAGTAATTCCTTTTCCGTGGTTGTGTAATTTAATTGGACATCATTGAGGGTTTTACTAGCATAGTAAATCACATGAAAGATATTATATTTCCTTTGGCATAATATTGTTCCTACGGCAAAGTAACCTGCATCACACATTATTTCAAATGGTAAAGACCAATCAGGTGGTACAACAATGGGTGCTAAGGCAAGTTGCTTCTTTAAATTTTGAAACATCGTGTTGCATAATTCGTCAAAGTCAAAAGTTTTATCATGTTCAAGCAAATTACACAAAGGTTTAGATATTTTAGAAAAATTATGAATAAACCTTCAGTAAAATCCTGCATGACCAAGGAAACTTCGAATTCTTTTGATCGACATGGGTGGTGGCAATTTCTCTATAACATCCATTTTTTCTCGATAAACTTTAATTCCCTTCGATGAAATTTTATGACCGAGGATAATTTCTTCATCTACCATAAAATGACATCTCTCCCAATTTAGGACTAAATCCGATTCTTCACATCTTGTCAAAACTTTTTATAAATTGTCGAGGCAACTTTCGAAATAGTCTCCAAAGACAGAAAAATCATCCATGAAAATTTTAAAAAATCTTCCACCGTATCCGAGAAAATAGCCATCATAAACCTTTGAAAGGTTTTCGGAGCATTGCATAAACCAAACGGCATTCTCCTGAATGTATATGTTCCATATGGGCAAGTGAATATCGGTTTCTCTTGATCGCTTGGTGCTATGGACATCTGGTTATAACCTGAATATCCATCAAGAAAACAATAAAATGATTTTCCTACAAGACGATCAAGCATCTGGTCAATAAAAGGCAAAGGAAAATGATCCTTTTTAGTGGCTTTATTTAACTTACAGTAATCAATGTAAACTCTCCAACCTGTAACATTTCTAGTTGGAATCAATTTATTATTCTCATTGTTTACCATAGTCATACCTCTCTTTTTGGTACATAATATACCGAACTTACCCATCTACTATCGGAGATAGGGTATATAATACCAGCATCAAGCCATTTTATTATCTCCTTCATAGCTGGATTAAGTCTTCTTTGTATCTCAATTGATGGCTTATGATCTTCCTCCAAAAGGATTTTGTGTATGCACACTACCGTACTAATTCCCTTTAAGTCAACAATCGTCCATCCTAGGCTCTCTTGTGCCTTTTTAACATGTCAATCAATTGTTCTTCCTACTTTGGCTATAACTTAGAAGAAATTATAACAGACAATGAATCGTTATTTTCCAAGTAGGCATATTCAGTTGCCCTGACAATGGTTTCAATTCAAGAATTGGAGATTACTCAATAAATGGTTTTGAAATCTTACCTCCCTTACTTGAATAATCAACTGGTTCAAAGAGCTTACCTGGACGACCCACTATCCAATTTTCTTCAGGTTGTTCTTCGTATTTTGGTTCTGCAAGTTCATTATGTTCTTCAGGTTCGGTAATGGAATTGTCGAGGCAATTTTCAAGGATATCATCTTCAACTCTAAAATTGAATTCGGTAGTTGCTTGGATGATCTTGTATTCCTCTGTATCATCCGCATGCTTAAGAGTGTAAAAAACGTTGAGCTTGACTTGCTGATCATTGACTCGCATCGTAAGTTTTCCCTTCTTGACATAAATCAACGTCCTTCCCGTTGTTAAAAATGGTCTCCCAAGAATAATGGGTACAAATTCGTATGCTTCACAATCCAAAATATTAAAATCAATGGGAAAAATAAATTTATCGATCCTTACAAATATGTCCTCAATTTTCCCTTCTGGATGTACGTAAGATCTATCGACAAGCTGCAACATCACTATGGTGGGTCTAGCCTTTCCGATTCCCAATTGTTGGAAAATCGATTTTATCATAAGATTTATGTTTGCTCCAAGATCATATAGTGCCTTCCATGCATAGTGATTTCCAATTGAGCATAGAATTGTGAAGCTTCCTGGATCTTTTAACGTTGGTGGCATCTTGTTGTGCAACATAGTCATACATCCTTTCGTCATGGCAATAGTCTCAAACTCTCCTAACCTTGTTTTCTTAGAAATAATATCTTTGAGAAACTTAGCGTAATTCGGCATCTGCTCTATTGCCTCAACCAATAGAAAATTAATATGAACTTGTTTTATAATATCCAAGAATTTCTTGAATTGATATTCTTGCTTTTGCCGTCGAGGCCTCTGTGGAAAAGATGGTGGCAACCGGATATCCTCAATCTTCTCATTCGTTTGGAATTTGAGAGAGGGTAATGTCAAGGCATCAAGACTTGCCGCGGAATCTTCCGATTCTTCCTTTTTTTCATCATCTTTTTGTCTCGGTATTGGCTTCACTGGATGTTCTTTTTCCTGCAAAGATTCATCGTTAATCCTTAATCCACTTCGAGTAGTGATTACCTTACATTACTCATGGCTAATTCCCTTAGTGATCTCAGTTTTGCTAGGTAAACCGCCTTGTGGTCTTGTATTCACATTTTATGCAAATTGACCAAATTGCGTTTTGAGTGTTGCCTCTTGATTTTTCAACCGCATCTCAGTTTTGTTCATGAAAGCTTCAGTCTTGTTCATGAAATCATTAGTTCTTTTATCATTATTAACAAACAGAGATTCAATTCTTGTCATAAAAGCTTTTAAAATATCTTCCAAAGAACTAGACTGTGTCATTTGCTACGGCATCTGTTGTCGAGGCATATTCTGTTGGAATCCTGATACTTGTGTGCTCGAACCTCCTTGATTGAGAGCATTATTCGAATTGCTCTAAGAAAAATTAGGGTGATTCTTCCAGACAGGATATAAGTGTTTAATATTGTACTGTTCCGATTGTAGTTTCCTACGTAAAAACTTGACTCTAGATTCTATAAACATTCAGAAGAATCATGGTCACCGTAACATAAATCACAAAAGGAATTAAATACCTTGATTTCTTTTTTGTTATTTTGGTGTTGCATATTCATAACTGCATTCTTCAAATTAGCCAATTGTGAAGCAATCGAACTCGATGCATCATTTTCACTATTGTTCCGTCTAATTCCTCCTCGTCTAGTATTTGGGAACTGGTAATCATTCTTTGCCACGCGGTTTAAAATTTCCATTACTTCTTCTGCCGATTTTTCTAAAAATATGCCATTTACCGAGGCATCTAATATCATTCTAGTTGGCGTGTTCACAGTCTTATAGAACATCGTCACTTGTGCCCATAATGGAAATCCATGCATGGGGCATTTGCATAAAAGTTCTTTATATCGCTCCCACGCTTCGTACATCGCTTCGTCATCACCCTACCGAAAAGAAGTAATTTCATTATATAATCTATCAATCAAACTTCTAGAACTAAATCTACCAAGAAAATTATGATATAATTCCGTCCAAGATCCTATAGATCCAGATAGAATACTATTTAACCATGTTTTAGCTCTATCTCGTAATGAATAGGGAAATAGTTTTAATTTCAAAATGTCCTTATGAACTCCCTGAATTTTGAATGAGTTATAAATCTCAAAGAAAGAATTGAAATATTATCGAGCATCTTCAGTTGTCGATCAGCTAAATTTAACAATCGTGTTAATCATACTAAACATTATTGGCTTCAACTCAGAATGTGTCGCTTCAATTTCGAGTGCAATAACTCCTGCATTTAATCTGTTGAGATCTTCCTCCAAGTAATCTCGAATAGATATTCGTCTCATATTAACTGGTTGTTTTCCATCTATGTCATCTCCTATTGCCACGACATTCGCATTGCCGATACGAGGAATATGATTTGCCATTGCTGCTCGTTGTTCACATCTCCTTCTACGAAATATTTGTTCAATTTCGGGTTCAAATGAATGCTCTTCTGATGATGGTCTGGCTCTGGTCATACACAACAATAAAATCAAATTTTGTAAATTCCTTGAATCTGAAAAATAATTAAAAACTTAAAAGAAATAAAATAAAATAAAATGTGTTGAGCGTTGCAATCGATCGAAAAACACCAAGAGGGGGTGAATTAGATTTTTAAAATTTGGTGGATACTAATTGCAAAGATAAGAAATTGCAAGATGATTTTGATGGTTCAACTTCCATAAAGAAATTTACATCCACTACCTTAGTGACCACACTAAGGATTTTCCACAAATTTACTAATTTGTCTTTCCTTTAAGGATAAGAAGTAACCTTACACAATTAATAGACTTATACCCCAAAGTGTATTGAATCAATCCCCAAATTTGAGTACAAAGAAGCAAACTAGAAAATCCTCACAAGGTAGGTGCTTGCACAATTTAAGCTCTCTCACACACCCAATTAAACACTAGTAAAAAGATTACAAATGAAGAACACAATAGTGTTTTTGCAAGAAAGGTTGAAAATGAAGCACAACTTGAATGTTTGAATGCTTGAATGTTTGGATAGGCTTTCTTGTTGTTCCAATGTTGTTTTCAGACCTCTTTTGTATGCTCTTAATTGTTTCTAACCGTTTGTAGCCGTTGAGAGTACTTTGGAGTCGTTGGTTATCATTAAGATGAGCATTTAATGCTCACCTGCACAGAAGTTTCAAAACATTTACTAGAGGTTTCAAAACCTTTTAGAATTTTAAATAAAACTAGCCGTTACAGGTTGAAAGTTTCGAAACTTTCATAAAGGTTCCGAAACCTTTGCTAGGGTTTCAAAAACAGATCATTCTGTCCTGGAAGTTTCGAAACCTTTTGACAAGGTTTCGAGACTTTGGCTATAAAAACATTTTTGACCATTTTGTTGACTTTTAAATGTATATTCGACATGGATAAAAAGTAAAACATATTATAAACTATTTTGACAACTTTAAATTGAGTTTTTAAAAATTTTCTTTTGAGAATTTTTTTTTTACAAATTAGTTATTAAAGATTCATTTTAAGTTATATCAAAATAAGTCTAACAATCTCCCCTTTTTTATATAACAAAACCTTTTGTAAAAATTTATTTTTGAGAAAATTTTCAAACTTTTGAGAAACCCATTTAATCCCCCCTTAATAAATGTCTTTATAAATTCTTTGAGAAACATAGGTTTTAAAGACATTTTTAAAGACAAAAACAAATTTTTTGAATTCTTTCCCCCTTTTTTGTTATAGCAAAAAGAATAAAAAGCTACAAAAAGAATAAATATTATGAGAGCAATAGTTCATAATATAATCTATAACATAGAATTTAAAGCATTTAAAACTCAGCTTTGATCATGGATCATAAATTCATTTCAACATATCATTCATGTCAACTTAGCATAAACATAATTCACCATGTATCATAAATATATCATTCATCACAACATATCATTTTTCATAAGTTCATTCAAAATGATCCAAACCAAATTCAACATAAAGTTTTAACAAAGTAGATAAAACATATAGTTCAAGGCATATCAAAATAAGTCTCAAAAGATCATAATATAGTCATAAAAGTATGCATGAAACCTAAACATCTGGTGCATCATGAGAAGGAGAAGGTGGAAAAAGATAACCATGAATGTCACACATATCATGCTCTAAAGATGATACATGTCCATCCAAGCTATGGAGCATGCCAGTGGTCTCCTCATGAGAGCTAAGGAGGAAAGCATCCATGTTGTCAAACTGAGTGATCATAGAAGCATACATGGATTCCATGGTGATAGGAACCATGGGAGGTGGCGCATCCTCATCAACCGGAACCTCGAGAATATCCTCATCGTCTTCCTCAATAATCCTTCTATGAACCCATCCATTAGCACCATGATACCATTGGGCTTTGTGACATGATTTGATGTCAATCAAACTCTTGTTCTTGACATGATCGTCTAGAGAGGTATCAATGTTGAGTTTCCTAAAGAAGTGGTTAAGAACACATCCAAAGGGAAGAAAAAAGGATGTAGGATTAGAGATGACTTTGACAAGGTTCAAAAAGATGATATTGGCTATATCGGGATGGGATCGATCACGGTATTGTCTAAGCCACCAATAGTCTATGACTCGCATGCTAGTGGCTTTTCCGCCGAAAGAGCGAAAGAACCACATAGTAAGGAGATGAAAAAGACGTTCCTCTAAGGGGAGATGGGTAGGACGATGGTCGAGAAAAGGTTCGATATAATGAGCTTCATATACAGTTGACTTCCCACCAAGTGGGACACCTAAGAATTGAGCTATAGACTCGGGTGTCAAAACGAAGTTGGTACCCATCAAAAAGGATTAAATGCCCGTAATAGGATTAGTTCCTCTATTAGACTGAATAAACTCGGCATTGGCATAGAATGCACGAACCAACCTACAGTGAATATACGAGGGAATGCTCAAATACTCAATCCAACCCCACTCATTAAATAACTCAAAAAGATCAAAATCGAAATCGGGAGACATAAGGAAATCTAAGTCAATATTTCGCTCTAGTGTAATCTCTTTATAATGGTAGACATTGAAGTATCTATTCCTATGAGCACTATCACTAAAGCACACATCCTCAAAGGTAGGATTAGGATTGAGATCGAGATTAGGATTAAGTACATTTGAACTGGAAGGTTAACCCCTTTCAAGAAGAGGACGTTTAGCTCTAGCGGGCATGATTCTAGGAGGCATAATTATGGGCAAAGATAAGAGTTTAGGCTTAAAAGAATTGGTTGAAGAATTTTATCAAACACTTTATGGGCACAAGATTTTGAAAAAAATTTCAAGAGTTCAAGATCAATTGGGTGATACCTCCTACAATAAAAACATCATTTGATACATAAATAATCAATCCAAAGCATTAATTCAAGCATCAAAATCCTATTTTTCAAAAATTCGAAATCCCCTAAAATAATGGAATTTTCGAAAAAATCATTTTTGATTTAAGAACAACATGGGTTTTGATAAAATCATGTTTAAGAATGTAAATAATTAAGAGTGAACATGATTTAAAGCATTTTTAAGCATTAAAAATGAGTTTCTAAGACATTACCATAAAATCCAAAAATAATAAAAAGTTTGTAAGAAGAAATTACCTCACGATTTTGGTGAAAATGTTGTTAAACCCAAGGGATTTGATGAATCAATGCAACGAAATGTCACAATGATGAAAAATTTTGAGAAAAAAATTAGGAGTTTTTGAAACTTATGCTTAGGGCTTGAAAGTGAAAAATAAGGGATTTTTGTGTTTTAAAACGTGCCTAGAATCGGTCTGTTACGAAGGTTTCAAAACCTTGTGAGAGGTTTCAAAACTTTTCACCAAAAGTTCCGAAACACTTTGGAAAAAGTTTCAAAACTTTCATTCCAGTAGCAAAAGTTTTGAGATAGCCCGAAAAGTTTCAAAACCTTGTTGAAGGTTTCGAAATTATTTGAAGAAAGTTCCAAAACCTTCTTAAGATGTTTCAAATTAATAATTATAAGTTATTTAAACATGTGTCACCAATCAAATAGGATTACATAACAAATAAGCACACAATTCATGCAATCAACAATCAAGCAAAAATCAGAGGATATACACATAAAGAACAATAAAAATTACCTAGCTTGCAAGGAAAAAAATAGAAAGTTACCACTTGAATCAAAATTTTGATTGCACTTTATTCATTTCAAGTGCCTTTCCTCTTAGTGTGTCTATAGCTTTCCAATTTCTTCATTTTGCTTACCATGGCTCCAACACACCAACAAAAAGGAACTTATGCATATTTTGGTACCTAAAATCTTTTGGGTCCATAAGTGTTAGTTCCTAATATTCTAGTCCCTTTTGGTATCCATTTTGATAAAAGGTCATATTCCTTGTTATCAATGAGTCCTTTTGGAACCCAAATACTTTTAACTACTTTTCTATTGTATGACCTTTGGGGACCTCTATAAAATTTTTTATTGAAGTTCTTTTTTAAAATAGTTGGATTTAGAATTTTTATCTTTTTCAAAAAATTTAGTTCCAACTTTATCAAAAGAACCTTTAAACTCATCAAGTTTCTTCTTATGATCATCACGAGCTTTTGAAAGTAAATTGTGTAAATCTTGATTTTTCTTTTCAAAATTAATTATTTTATTTTCTAACTCTTTAATTTTACTTTCAAATTCTTTATTAGCTTTGGAAAGAGAATCATTTTCATTTTTCAATTTTAAAATAATTTTTCTATTTTTTAAAATAGAATCTTCATAATCCAAAGCTAACTCATCATATGCCTCTTGTAATTTATCAAAAGTATAATCAAATGAAATAAATGAATTAGAGGTTACCTTAGAGTTATCTTCAAATGTCATGAGACACAAATTGGCTATTTCATCCTCATCATTCGATGTTTCTTCATCGCTCCAAGTAGCTACATGAGCTTTGTGCTTTTTCTTTCCAAAGCTCTTTTTCTTCAATTGGAGACATTCAAACTTGATATGTCCTAGCTTTTTACACTGATAGCAATCCTTTGGCTCACTCTTGAAGCCCTCTTCTCTTTGAAATCTTCTTCTTTTGTTAGACCTCATAAATCTTCTAAATCTTTTGGCAAACATAGTCATCTTTTTCTCTTTATCATTATCACTAGAATTACTCTCTTTTTTGTTGATTTGAGAACAACTACAATTTTCTTGGTTTCAACTTCTTTCTTCTTTTCTTCTTTTCCTTTGGACATCATCTCATGAGTAAGTAATGAACCAATAAACTCATCTAATTTGAGAGTCTTAAGGTTCTTTGCTTTTATAATTGTCGTCCTTTTTGATTCCCAAGAATTCGGGAGAGAGTAGATCATCTTTCTCACAAGTTTATCTTCAGGAATGACTTCTTCATACCCCTTCAATCTTGATATGTCCCAGCTTTTTACACTCATAGAAAATTATGGCATCCTTATCCTTTGGCTCACTCTTGAAGCCCTCTTCTCTTTGAAATCTTCTTCCTTTGTTTGACCTCATAAATCTTCTAAATCTTTTGGCAAACATTGACATCTCCTTCTCTTCATCATTATCACTAGAATTACTCTCTTTTTTGTTGATTTGAGAACAACTACAAATTTATTGTTTTTAACTTCTTTCTTCTTTTCTTCTTTTCCTTTAGACATCATCTCATGAGTAAGCAATGAACCAATAAATTCATCTAATTTGAGAGTCTTAAGGTTCTTTGCTTCTATAATTGTCATCCTCTTTGATTCCCAAGAATTCGGGAGAGAGTAGATCATCTTTGTCACAAGTTTATCTTCGGGAATGACTTCTTCATACCCCTTCAATCCATTCACAATCACGGAGAATCGATCGGACATAGATTTAATGTCTTCTTCGTGATCCATTTTGAAGTTCTCATAGTTGAGGTTGAGAAGCCCGATTTTGGTCTCCTTCACTTCATTTGTTCCTTCATGTGTGACTTCAAGTTTATCTTAAATTTCTTTTGCATTGGGGAATGATGATACTCTTCCATATTCATCCGGACCAAGAGCACAAAAAAGAAGATGCATTGCCTAGGCATTGGTAGAAAATCTTTTATTATCTTCATTGTTCCAAGTCTCCATGCCACTTGTTGGTGCGGTATAACCACTTATGATTATCTTCCAAGCTTCTAGATCATAAGCTTGAACGAATAACCTCATTTGATTCTTCCAATAGGCATAATTGACTCTATTGAACAAACGAGACTTGTTGGTGGGTTGAGAGTCTCCCTAAGCTTCGATAGTGGAGGTGGAAGCCATGAATGACCTTGTAGATGATTACACACTTCTTGGATCTTTTCAAGAGGTTGTAAGATCTTCCAATGAGCCTCGCTCTGATACCAATTGTTGGTATCCCAAAATTGGAACCTTTAAAATAGTCGCTTATTTAAGTTTGGAAATTTGTTTTAATGTGGCATTTAAATTAAAGTTTGTTTAATGTTCGAATTAAGTTTTATTTTTACTGTGTCTTTATTCGAAGGCAACGCATACACCATAACCACTACGTTGGAACACGGGCCCGTTATGACCGAATAAAGACGTATTTCTTAGGTCCGTTAATTAAATGTGGTGGTTGTAATATGGCAAAAATAAAACAACAATGCACAAAATACAAGATATAATCAAGAAAAATAAAATGCAAAAAATGAAAACATAAATAAAATGCGTAAAGTAAACATGCAACAATGTAAAAACAAATGCATAAATAAAATGCAAGGTAAAATAAAATATGTACAATAATAAAATGCGTAAAGTAAAATATGTACTATTTAATAAAAATGGGATGTGTTAATATTTATTCCAGGCTTATGTATTTGGACTCTAAATTAAATAAAAGGGCTCAATTTATTATAAGTTTGGGTTTTTATTAATTATTTGTTTTATTTATATTAAGTTATAATAATAATAATAATAATAATAATAATAATAATAATAAAAGAAAAACGAATACACATATAAGAGGACATCAATATAACATTTTTTATTTTTAAACTAATAATAATAAAAAAAACAAATAAGATAATAATATAGTTTTTGAGTTTTTATTTAAATAACAAAAAGTTATAAACAAAAATAACATTATATACGTATTTTCTTTACAAAATTAAAGAAGAAAAGAATATATATTTAAAATATAATATTTGTTTATCTTTGAATTTTTCATAATAATAAATAGAAATAACGCCCATTATTCGAATAAAAATTAAATCGGGTTTAGACCCCGGATAAAATTAGTGATTACAAGGAGTAACCTTACACAATTCAGTAGACTTATACCCCAAAGTCTATTGAATCAATCCCTAAATTTGATTACAAAGAAGAAAACTAGAAAATCATCACAAGGCAGATGTTTGCAAAATTTAAGCTCTCTCACACATCCAATTAAACATTAGTAAAAAGATTACAAATGAAGAACACGCTAGTATTTTTGGAAGAAAGGTTGGAAATGAAGCACAACTTGAATCTTTGAATGCTTGATTGCTTGGATAAGATTTCTTGCTTTTCCAATGTTGTTTTCAGACCTTTTTTGTATGCTCTTAATTGTTTCTAACCGTTTGTAGCCGTTAAGAGTACTTTAGAGCCGTTGGTTGTCATTAAGATTGAACATTTAATGCTCACCTGCACAAAAGTTTCAAAACATTTACCAGAGGTTTCAAAACCTTTAAGAATTTTAAATAAAACTAGTCGTTGTAGGTTGAAAGTTTCGAAACCTTCATAGAGGTTTCGAAACCTTTGCTAGGGTTTCAAAAACAGATCATTCTGTCCTAAAAGTTTCGAAACCTTTTGACAAGGTTTCGAGACTTTGGCTTTGAAAAACATTTTTGACCATTTTGTTGACTTTTAAATGTATATTCGACATGGATAAAAAGTCAAACATATTATAAATCATTTTGACAACTTAAATTGAGTTTTTGAAAATTATATTTCGAGAAAAATATTTTACAAATTTTTACAAATTAGTTCTTAAAGATTCATTTTAAGTTATATCAAAATAAGTCTAACAAAATGCAAGAAACTAAAAGCAAAATCGTTATTGTCAATCCCCGACAATGGCACCAAAAACTTATTACGTGTAAAAAGTACTTCGCGATTACGTGCAAGTGTACACGTTCAACTGATACTATAAAAAGTATCTTATCCACAAGGATTGGTGCGCCTTTTAGAATTTAATCTCTTGCACTGTAATGAAAAACATAAATTGTTTAGAAGATTGATTTGAAATAAACTTAAACGATAAATAAGAAAATAAAGTAATTGAGATAATCGATAAGAGAAATGAGGTTGGATTATTCTGAATTATGGAATAACTGTCAGATAATTTCTTCTTCGTGAATGGGTGCTCGCACCACTCAACTTGTTTCGGTAATTGGGCTCAATCGATTGCTTATGTCATTTCTTCGAGTTGTCACTTTATAGATTGTTTGGGCAATTGTGATGAGGGAATTGTTCGGACAATTTGGGCGACTATCCTTAAGGTTCGGAAAAGCGTAGCTTCTATTAGCAGTTGAAATCCTGCACTTATCCCTAAGCCAGATTAGTTCTTTTGTACTTAGATCGAACCATACCTATTCATTTTATGAATCTAATCCTCTCGAATCTAGATAAATAAGTCGTTTATCGAGGTCCTCTCCCGATTCTCTCGTAAACAAATTAAATGCCAAGAATAGGCAAACCTCAATTTAGAATACACCACACACTTAAAATAGAAATCAAACTAAATCATTCATAACAATAGAATAACCCAAGCCAACTTAAAATTATTTTATGGTTGGGAAAAAGTTTCCAACAAACATTCCTCTCATCACTCAAAATAAAATAAGATGAAGAAAGATAAAGAAAATATCGACCACTTGCTTCCTCTCTTCAATCTCATGATCCAGCCTTCCTTGATGTTGTGGTCGGCAAGCTCCTTAAATGGAGTTAATTCGGTCAACAAGGGTGATGGAATAATATAGAGATGGAAATAATCATTCTAGAATATACTTCTTTCTAATTTTATTCTCATCATATATTTCCTTATTTGCTTTGATCTTTCAATCTTTTCATATCTCCCATCTTGACCTTCTCTTCATTATTTCTTTCCATAAATAGCTCCTTCATCAAGGATTACTTTCTGCAAAACATGGAAACAAACCACATCAATATCTTTTTCCACCAAAAATTAACCAAAAACAACCAAGTAAAGATATAAGGTGACAACTAATGAAAATGCATTAAAAATATTAAAATACTACTAATTAAATGCTTAAGTATAGCAATAAACAAGAGTAAAAAGGGTAATAAAACAGTAAAATTCAACACCTAACACACCGACTATAACTTCACGAAAACTGTTCGATAAAAAGCCTGTTAGAGTTACAACCGAGTAAGATACCCGTAAACCTCCTTGCGGCCAAGTTGTTAATTGCTCGTTTCCTCCACTAACACCTCAGAAAATCGGTTGTAAGGGTAATTACTAAAAAACTGTTAGATGAGAAGCCTGTTATTCTTGCAACATATGAAGATGAAGAAATAATTAATTTCGTTCTGTCTGGAACAATTTCGTCCTATCCTTTAGAGTCTAAGTTAAATGATTACAGCAGAGCGATTGCGGTCAGGCATGAAGCACTATAGAGATTAACGGGGAAGTCATTATCGGGTTTGCCATTAGATGAGTTTGATCACGATTCAATTTTAAGGCAGTGTTGTGAGATGCATGTTGGGTACATGTAGATACCTATGGGAATTGTTGGGCCATTATTGCTTAATAGAAAGAGTTTCTCAGTTCTTATGGCAATCACGGAGGGGTGCTTGATGGCTAGTAAGAATAGGGATTATAAAGCTATTCATTTTTCTGGTGGAGCTACAAGTATTCTATTGAAAGATGGCATAACTAGAGCTCCTGTTGTAAGGTTCAGTAGATGTGCTTGGTGGAACAATTGCAATTTGGGTCTTTTTTGAACTTAAAATCATTTTGTGATACTTGAATAATGATGAAAGCTGGTTAAAGTTGGTTATAGAATTGTGTCGATCAATCCTACAATAACTCAAAGATTATTGTGTAGATGAAAAAGATAAAAAAAAAATTGTATAATAGACTATCAAAGAAGAAAGAAAAAAAAGAAAGTAAAGATTCTTTCTATCAGTATACTGTTAAAAAGAACCACATGTACATTGTCATGTGTATGCCTAAGTAAAGTTTTATTTGGAGATAATTATTTTTCTTATTTGGGTACAAACTCACCTGCAAATAATGTTGTGCATGATAGAGAAGAAAGAAAGTGAGGAAATATAAAGAATGTTGAAAAAAAAGTAACTCCTCAACTCCCTGAACTAGTTAAACTCAAGGATCAAAGAAGTTCAATAAAAAAAGAAAATAAGGTGGATGTTAGACAAATGGTTAAAGAGATTAGAAATCTGTTAAAGAGTTTGTAACATGAACTTGAAATATTATAAACAGGTGTCTATACTTATGAGAAAGGAAGCAATTTTGTATACATGTTGATTAAAAAAATTAGAATTTCAAAAAAGAACATACCTTCATAGAGTATGTTGGTTAAGAACTTAGGTATGTCTTTTTATTTACTATTTTTTCCAAATTCAAGCATTCAAACATAATTTTATCGTTGGATTTTGGTAGAAAGGATTTCTTTTAGAGGAAAGAATCAGGGTTTGAGTAAGAATTTTTTTTAGAAAAAGATAAAGTTTTTTAAAAAGATGGTGAAAAGATAAAATTTTAAAATTGAAGGGTCAAATTAAATATAAAATAAAAATGAAATAATAATTTAAGGACTATCTAGGTAATTTATCCTTTTTTATTATGTTATATCATCTTTTCGTTAATATTTAACGACACTTAACGTCAGAGTGACCAAAAAGTTTACACCCAAAAATTGACTTTAGTGGTTATTTTACAAAACAGGTAACCAAAATTGTACTTGAGGTAAACAATGGTAACTAACGCAATAGTTAACACATAAATTTACTACTTTGTTTTTTTATAATTTTGGATTTTTTTTAGATTTACTTAAAACTCAAAACCTAAAACCTCAAATTTAATAATTTAAAATTTAAATTTAAATCTTAACTATAAATCAAAACCCTAAACTTTCAAATTTAGATTAAACACTAAAATACCAAAATTCTAAACTAAAATAACAAAAACTCAATTGATTAGTATCAAAATCCCTTACCTTTGATTTATTGATAGTAATTTTTCTAAAATTCTTCCTTTTCAGACTGTGTTCATATTTTTTAGATAAGATTTTGATTCGATTTTAGTTAAGATTTAGAATTTTTAGTATACTTTTGTTTTAGACTTAATTAATTTTTAATATTTTATTTGAATTTTAATTATTTTATATTTTATATTAGAATAAAATTATATTCCACGTGTATGTATTTGATACTTTAGATGTCATTTAAAATATATTATCATATTTTATCATTGTTAAATTTTTAATGGCTTAGTCATTATGTTAGTTAAAATATAAGATATTTGTCAAAAAACATAGATTAAAGACTAAATTTATCTCATAAAAATAGAAAAAATGATAAAAAATTTAAAATTTAAAGGTTAAAATTATCTTTATGCCATAATTAAATATGTATAATTATTTATGAAAGGGCGATAAATGAGCGGCTGGGTTAGGGGGAGTGAATATCTTTACCTTATATTTATATTCATCTATCTATCACTCATTGTAGTTATAATTTTAAAATTCACTTAAAATATTAAGATTTATAGAAAAATTTATGAATTTATTTTTAAATTTAATTTTATGAGTTTCGTACATGTTGATCGAAAGAGGAATAGAGTTGCCCACACAATTTCTAAAGTGGGTAAGCATTTTTTAACGCCAACAATCTGGATTGAGGAGGCTCCACAAGTGATTGAAGATGTGGTGCGATCCGATAGATGATGGCATACTTCTTCAGATTAATTTATCATGGGCCTTGCCTGATCGGAGTATCTCATATTTTTTCTAACTCCGACGTTAACAAGATTTTATCCTCCACAACTTATCTATTTGGATATTTGCTTATATGGTGGTTTAGATTTTGGAGGTCTGTTTAGTTGATCATATTCTTTTTTAAGGTTTGTTTTGTCGTATTTTTCTTTTATTGTTTTATCTTTGTCATCCTTTTCATAATTTTTAGGGTAAACTACACCAGTGACCACGCAACTATTTGGGGATACCTATTTTGATCACTCAACTAAAGAACTCGTCAGTACCCTAACTTTGAAACCCTACCTATTTTGGCCACTGCCGTTAAAAATCTGACGGAAAAGTTAACAGCAGTGACGTGGCTGTTAATTAAAATTGGTAAAATTATACATTTAATCCCTCTAATTTATTTATTTTTTAATTTAATCCTAATTTTAAATTAATAAATAAAATTAATTAATTTTATTTATTAATTTATTTTGATTTATTATTTTATATATATTCTTCTCCAATCCAGTGATGACACGTGTCACCACCGGATTGGTGAATGATTAGTAGAAGAAATTAAAATGAAAAGTTTATTGCATGTAAAAGGATTTGAACCAACAACCTCTAGCACAACAAGCACCCACCTAATGAGTGAACCACTAGGCCAAGTTGCTTATTATGTTATAGTATATTCACATGTATTATTAAGTGATAAAGTTTTAGTAAAAGCCTAGAATAACAAAATTTCAAGTCGATTAATATTTAAATTAAAATATTAAATATTTAAATTAAAATAATAAGACATTTAATAAATAAATCAAAATAATTAGATATTTAAAATACATATATTAAATATTCAAATATTAAATATTTGAATATTTTTATTTAATATTATTCGAATTAAAATATTTGAATAATATTAAATATATAAATAAAAATATTAGTTGAAAATTAATAAATATTTGAATAAAAATATTTATATTCTAAATATTCAAATAAAAATATTTAGATATTTGAATAAAAATCATGAATATTCGAATATTTGAATTTAAAAATATTTGAATAAAAATATTTAGATTTTAATTATTCGAACAAAAAATATAAAAATATTTAAACAACAAAATTCAAATATTCGAATAATTAAAATCTAAATATTTTTATTCGAATATTTAGATTTTAATTTATTCGAATAATTAAAATCTAAATATTTAATATTTTTATTTAAATATTAATCGATTTAAACGATCGGTCTTTGTCAAGGTAATTCAAATACTAAGATATAACCATTTAATACTTCATTTTCGGGTTTTATATCACAAGTATTACATTGGCTCAGTGGTTGAGCTTTTTGCTTTATAAGCAAGAGATCAAGGGTTCAAATCCCCTCTTTGTCATATTAACACAACATTTTCCTTCTTCCTTCCTTTCTCACCAATGTCACCACCTGGTTGGAGTTTGGGTGATTAATTTTATTTATTTATTTATTTTATAATTAATTTAAAATAATAAATAAATTAGAGGGATTAAATGTGTAATTTTACAACTTCTAATTAACGTCCACGTCATCACCATTAACTGCCACGTCATCACTGTTAACTTTTCCTTCAGATTTTTAACGGCAGTGGCCAAAATAGGTAGGGTTTCAAAGTTGGGGTACCTGATTGACGAGTTCTTTAGTTGGGTGGTCAAAATAGATATCCCCAAATAGTTGGGTGGTCACTGGTGTAGTTTACCCTAATTTTTATTGTTTTTTGTCTTTTAATTTTTTATTTTGTAAAATATTTATAATTAAATAAAGATCAGCTTTATATGTTCAAAAAAATACATAATAATCTAAAATTTATATGATAGATAGATAATGGGTGGGGCGAACGATTGCGAAATAAGTGAATACAATGTGGTAAGATCTTAAATTCAGCACTTACTTATAAAACTGGTTGAGTATGATGTAAATTTTAATTTATAAAAAGAATATTATGAGAAAAAATGATGTAAATTTATTTAATTAGGTTGTTGGATTAAAATTTAATAATAGTGGGTACATATGTATAATGTATATATTGCTATTATAAAATTTAACACGTAATTAAGTGACCAATCATGTTACACGTGTTATAGGTATTAAATTATCATGGAATTAAAAGTGTAGATACCATAAGGTGTATTTATAATTTGATGAGGGGCAGAGTTATAAATACTTCAGAGTTGGTTATTAAATCAACTACTAGTTGGTTATTAAATCAACTATATAAAGGGTTATGGTCCCCAAGAATTTGGTCAACTTGCATATCTCTTTTCCCCGTCTGAGAGTTGTGCCGCAAGAGAAAACCTAACTTCTTGGAAGATCAAACCCTCTGGAAAAACTCTATCGATTAATTCAGGTACGCTTCCGCATTCAGTTTATTTATTTTATTGTTCTTGATGATTTGACATATAGATCTTGGGTTTATATTCATATCGAATATATTTTAATTCTAACAAGTGGCATCAGTGCCAGAATTATGTCGAATCATTAAGATCATAAGTTTTTTGTTTTAATTTATTGTTATGATCTAAATTTATACATAATTTTATGGATTATTTACTTCGATGTGGTTTTATAATTAATTATATAAAATTAAATTATATATCTGTCGTATTTTAAGAACAAATCAATTTGATTTGTTTTCTATGATTTTATTATGGGTTTTCGTCAATCTGGTTGTTTTTCCTTTTCCAATGGATTAACATTCATTGTTTTACGAAAAATATATATTTCCGTGGATTCAGTTTGGTTTTACGTCCAAGGGTTTGAATCGATTAATTAAGAAATCATAGAAATCAATCTAGATTTATATGAAGATTAGGTTTTGTCTGTATGAAAAGTTATTTAATTTTTTTGGGTTGCTATTAATTGAAAATTAAATTTTAAGTTTGGATTCCAATTACTTCGATAGTAACATATTTACTTTATTTTTATGAAATATATATTTTTAAATATATTTTATTTAAATTATATGTTTAATTTGGTTGGATCAAAATTTTAGTTTTGATAATTAGATATTAAGTTAAATTCGGTTAGATCAAAATTTTAGTTTTGATCATTGATATTAAGCTAAATTCGGTTAGATCAAAATTTTAGTTTTGATCATTGGTATTAAGTTAAATTCGGTTAGATCAAAATTTTAGTTTTGATCATTTGTATTAAGTTAAATTTGGTTAGATCAAAATTTTAGTTTTGATCATTGATATTAAGTTAAATTCGGTTAGATCAAAATTTTAGTTTTGGTCGTTAATAATAAAGAAAATATAATTAATTTCGACTTTGTCATGATAAATTTATCATGATTCAAAAAATATATATTCAGGTTAGCTATTAAAGCTTTATATTCGGTTTATGTCTATAAAGTTATGATTGAATGATCTTTTGACATGTTACTTTTAAAGTATATTGTTACTTTATGTAATTTACTTGGTTAATATATTCAGTATTTAGTTTTGATCATATGTTATTTTGGATTATAGAATATATATTTGGTATTGATATATTCAATTCGGTTTGATCAAAAATTTATTTTTGATTATTATATTATTATGATTATATTAAAGTTTCAAGTAATTATTATACGAATTACTCACTTGTATGATATTTTTGTATTTTATTTTTAGTTAAAGATTAAATGTTTTGATCGAATTTAGTTTTGGTAAAAATATATTTAAGGAATTTTTGAAGAACAATCAAAGATTTTGGTTATTTGGATTCTGATAGCCCCATCAATTTGGTTTATTTTGAAAACTCAAGTGTTATCAGAAATTTCAACTTTGACTATTATAAATATTAAGTTTGAATATTGGTTATTTATATTATATATTTTAAGATAAATTAATTGAAGCATTAAGTCATCAAAGTGATCTTTATTGTGGAAATTATTTTATTTTAAAATATAAAAGGTTTTGTGCATGTAATTCAGTTTATGCTAATGTTAATCGGCCCAAAGGAAGATTAATAATTAGTAATGTTACATGTGCATCTGTGGTAATAAACATGTGATAATTATTCAGTTTTATATGTGAACAATAAATCGGCCCAAAGGAAGATTTTTGTTTAACATATTCTTATTATCAATGTTTGATTACTACATCAAGATATCACTTACAAATTAATATTTTTTTTAAAAATATTATTGAAGTGATCGATATCTTGTGATGATGTTACCTTTATTCAAATTTATTATTATTTTGGTTATCTTTTATCTTGAGTAAAAGATAAAATTAAGAAAAATATTTTTAAATAATTAAATTCATATTTTGACTTCGGATATTTGATATTCTAATAGATTAATTGAAACATAATGTCACCAAAGTGACCGCTTTTATGTAGATTAGTTTATTTAAAATATTAAGATAATTATAGGTCTTTGTAATTCATGTGTTTATTAATTGGCCCAAAGGAAAATTAATATTTGGCCAAATTACAATGACAACTGTGGTGATAAATGTGTGACAATTATATGGTATTTTATGTAAACAATACGTTAGTCCAAAGATTAATCTATTGTTTGACATAATTTATTGTCAATGTTTGATTGCTACAACAAGAGTACCGCTTACAGTTAATATTACTGTCCAAAGACTTGATATTAATGTTGTGCTTGGTATCTTGAGGGGAACTAGCCATTATTTTGAATTTATTGTTTACTTATAGATATTTATGTGAGCTTGTTTATTTACTTATTTTTGTTCTATCTTTAGATGATTTATCTTTACTATCATAATATCTGTTGAATACATTCTATACTTATGTTTAGTGAAATTAATTTCAAGTAATAGAAAAGACACTTATATATAGTATTTGGTGGTATGAACATAGAACTTTCACTAAGTAAAAAACAACTTGCACCTCTCACGGCGGTAAGCATCCATAAATAGGATTTTGAGATGTGAGTTCGTTCAAGTCTAATGATCATAATGTATAAATATTTTATAAATTTTTAGGAGCACAAATCTAAAAAAAATATTCATACTAAGGGTTTCCTTGATAAAAAATAATAATATTATTTTTTTTAAAGATTAACATGACATCACTTTTGGTTTACTTGATGTCTATTAAGTATAAGGATCAAGGAAATATGAGGGAGTATATTATATTGCTTCAAAACTTAAGGCACATAAGATCAAACTTTATAACAATTGTTTGTTCTTATAATTTTAGTATAGCTTCATATACAGTTTAACTAATTCAAAATTAGTTACAATTATTAAAGGAGAAATAAAATTCAAACGAGATTCTTTCTCATTGTGTTAAAGAGGAAGAAAAGTTGAAGCATTATAATTATAAAAATACTCAATCAATTAATGCTCTTTGATTAGTGTTTCTAAGAATAAGGGTAATAAAAAATATATATTAGAATAAAGTTGTTAAGGATTATGCTCCAAAGGAATAACAATAAGGTATAAAGTGTTGATTCTTTTTTATAAGATAGGATACATGTAAAGAAATTGAACTTCAAAAGTAAGCAAATACTTAGGCTATTTTGAGTGATCCATAGGTTGTAAATTTTATGATCCCATAATTAAGATTATTTTAATGAGAGATTTATAATATTTTTAGGATGTTGAGTTTGGAGGGAGAATAAGATTAGATACATTGTTGTTAAGGATGAATTGGATATTAATTTAATTTCTACTATCACTTTTCGATGTTTAGGTTTTCACACCTATCATTAATAAAAAGTGAATCAAGTACATCAGCAAAACAATATTGAACAACTCTTGTTCAAGATAAGGTAATTATTTTTTAGAAGAACAAACTCAACAACCTAAAAACAACCTAAAAAATGTGTCTTTAAAGATATCCATGAGAGGAAAGAGAAATACTATTGAGGATTATTACTTAGTATTTCATCAAGAAAATAAAGATAATAATAGAATGATAAAAGACAACCTGATCAGTTTCTTTTATCAAACCATAAATGTTTTAACTCTAAAAAATGGATTGATGTTATTCAAAAGAATATAATTTTATACAAGGCAATAAAGTTTAAGAACTTGTCGCATTACCTTAAGGTACAAACCAATTGGTTGTAAATTAATATTTAAAATCAAGAGGGATGTAAATGATAATGTGGACAAGTATAAGGCATTTCTTGTATCTAAAGGATATACTCTAAAAGAATACATTGATTTTGTGAAGACTCTCTCTCAAGTTATACTGAAAGACTCTTTCAAAATAATTTGACACTTATTGCTTTTAATCTTGAGCTACATAAGATGGATGTTAAGCTTGTGTTTTATAATGACAACATTGAATAAATTAATTATATGGTACAATCATTGATTTGTGTCTAATGTTACAAAATTAATGATATGTAAATTAAAGATATTCACATATGAGCTTAAGTTTAACTCTCATTAATAAAATTATAAATTTTATATTGATTATCTCATTCGATTTTGAGATAAATTTGGTTGAAAATTGTATGTATTACAAGTTCAGTGGGAGTAAATCAAGTGACACTCATATTACTAAAAAAGATATTTTTTTTCAGTGCCCTATAAGTAACCTTGAAATTTATAAAATACAAAAGATTCTATAATTTATTGAGAATCTAATTTATGCTTAAGTATGCATGCATTTGGATATTACGTACATTATTAGAATGTTAGACAGATATTTAAGTAAATCTAATATGAATTATTGGATAGCAGCAAATAGAGTTATGGAATGACTTTAGAGAATAAAATTTATATGCTCACATACCGAAGTTCTGGTAAGTTAGAGATCATCAAGTTTACAGGCTTCGATTCTATTAGAATATTGATGTAAAAGACTCTGTTACATGAACTGCTAACTATAGATTGAATAAAAAGACCACTTCAATTATTTTGTGACAATAAATATGCATCATTTATTCTATAAACAATAGGAATACTTTAAAATTTTAGTTCGTAGTTGTTAAAGAAAATTCAGAGTGTTTGTGTGTCTATAGAGCATGTTGGTACAAACTCTATAATTGCGCGCTTATTGAGAAACTATCACCCTAGGTCTTTCATGAGCACACTAGTCATATGGGTGTAATATTATTTAAGTATATTTAGTTTTAGTGGAAGTTTATAATTTTGATAAATGCTCATTCCTTTTAGACACAATTTCGGTTACTTTAGTTTAAGGTTAATTTCTGCAGAAATAAAGTTATTTTGGCTTATGCACACTCTGAATTCAGTAAAGTTTGATCTCACTAAAGTTTAGGAGGACCAGTTGGAAATAGGTATGTTTGGTTCACATTTATATGTAATTTCCATGCTACGCATCCATGATTGATCTAGGTCATTTGATTATATTTTTATACGTGACCATTGATGGGTCCAGTCATGATTGATATGATGAAGACCGCTTTGATCCTATATGAATATAATTGATGGACGAGATTGTTTTAGAATACCTATTATATGATAGCAAATTTTTGAGCTCATAAAGTTATACATTTGTCAAGAAACATATGTTGCCCAAGTGGGAGATTGTTGGATTAAAATTCAATAATAGTGGACACATATGTATAATGTATATATTGCTATTATAAAATTTAACACGTAATTAAGTGACCAATTATGTTACACGTGTTATAGGTATTAAATTATCATGGAATTAAAAGTATAGATACCTTAAGGTGTATTTATAATTTGATGAGGGGCAGAGTTATAAATACTTTAGAGTTGGTTATTAAATCAACTACTAGTTGGTTATTAAATCAACTATATAAAGGGTTATGGTCCCCAAGAATTTGGTCAACTTGCATATCTCTTTTCTCCGTTTGAGAGCTGTGCCCCAAGAGAAAACCTAACTTCTTGGAAGATCAAACCTTCTGGAAAAACTTTATCGATTAATTCAGGTACGCTTTCGCATTCAGTTTATTTATTTTATTGTTCTTGATGATTTGACATATAGATCTTGGGTTTTCTCATTTAATTTTGAAATACAATTGATGTAGAACTTTTAAACTTTTAATAATTATTTAAAAAATTTTAAAAATTTAATGATGTTTAAATTACATCAAGTCATCAATCGTATTCAATGGTATAAATTACTCGTTCTAAATTTTTTCCATTTATTTAATTACAATCAATGATTATAAAACAACAAATTACCTAATAATCAGCGACAAATCGGTGAATGAAAATTATTAATAAATTTTTATAATAAATTTAAAAATTAGTATAAATTGTCTTTCTTATTTCTAAGATCAGACCGTTGAATGAAAATTATTAATCAATTAATAATAAACAATCTAAAATAATTTGATAAAATGATAATTACAAAAAAAATATATATTTATAAAATTATTTTTTAATTATATATTATTTTGTTAAGTTAATACTTTTGTCTGATTATGTCAATATGCATTACAACGTAAGTTTGTCACGTCATTTACCTTTAGTTGATTAATAATTTTTTACAAAAAAATTATTTTAACTTAAAATAAAATATTTAGGATTAAAATATTTTAAAAAATATAGACTAAAATGATTATCCAGTCAATAGTAAAACTACGTGGGTCTCCCAAGATTTTTTCTCTTTTTCCGACCAGAAGAAAAATTATTTTACATGTAGCCTGTTTTGTGATCTTGGAGACGAGTTACAGAAAAACAGACTTAAAAATTTATGTTAAGGAATGAATATATAAAATTTATCGATCAATCGAATATTGATAAGTATATTAAAAAAATATTTCATTCCTTCAAGAGCTCATATTTAAGGGTTATTTTTTTATTGAAATCAATTCTATTTGTATAAATAAATATTATTATTAATTATTTTATCATCTAAAATATGATGTTTATTTTCCTGTTTTATATGAACATATTTTTTTCCAAAATAATGTTAAAATCTTACAACATCTAAACTAGTGTGAGTAAACTTGAAGACGTGAAAAACTTGTAAAGTTGATTTGAATAGTGAATTTATAAATTAGAACTAAATCTTTTAATGATTTATAAATTAATTTTTAAATTCGAGTAAAGTTTATTAACTTTACTTGATATATGTATGCATATATTAAAAATATAAATATATATATATATAAGATTATGACTCACATTGTAGAATTTATTGAGTTATATGTTATTTTTTGTCCGTTAGATAATGATAATAAATGGATAATTTTTTTCAAGTATACATAGGTTAGGGTTCACTTATATAGAGTAAAACTCATATAGTTTTATATTAATTTTAAACCGTTGGATGATAATAACAAATGATTAAGGTTATTTTCTTTATTTTTCAAGCGATAATCTTCATTTTCTATTATTAAATCTCATTCTTTTATTTCACTCGTCTAATAATAAAAAAATAGTGTAAAACTAAATAAGTTTTATGTCATATAACTGAATAACATTTGAATTATAATCAATAAATATCATAATATTATAAAGGTACACTACACCAAAACAAATCTTTAACGGTATATTTTTAATTCCTTAATGGCATCTATAGTTTTAAACGCCGTAGAAAACGCAACCAAAGGTACGAATTTTACGGCGTTTGATCAGAAAATGTCGCTAAGTGCCGTTAAAACCCAATTTTACTGTAATGGTATGTGATCAAGTTACACCATGTAAAACTTAAAAAGTTTTACACCAATCCAAGACCATTAGATTTAACTTGAATTTGGACTTAAATTTTTTTAAAATTCCGATTATTAATTAGATTAAACTTAAATTTTATATCCATTACTATCCTTAATTTAACTTGATCTAGCTATATTATAAATATTTATAATTAAATAAAAAAATTAAATAATTTAACTTAAAATAATCAAATAAAATTAAAATTATTAAATATAACATATTAATTTAATCTACTCGACTAAGTACTCACCTCTGATCTAAACTAAACTATACTCTTCTAAACCTATAAACATAGATCGTGCTTATGTGTGTTTTAACATATATAAACGTTACGACAATGATATAAGTTGAGCTTATAAATTCTTAAACCCTAGCTGCCATTGAAAGATCCCTCCTTTCTTGGCCACCAAAAAGATGGCTCGCACTATCAAAAACCCTAAAAAAGCTAAGAGAAAGAACAAGGTTCAAACCCCAAATCCAAGTTTTAATCCATTTCTTTTTAATTTCAATCTTAAACGTTTCTTTCTTTTCACACTAAAATGGCTATGTAATTGATTTCTTAAAAAAGGGTGCAAAGAAAGGTGATGGAGCATCATCGTCTTCGTCGGTGCCGACGATTCAACCAAGGGTTTGGCAACCAGGTGTTGATGAATTGGAGGAAGGAGAAGAGCTTCAGTGTGACCCTTCAGCTTACAATTCTCTTCACGCTTTTCATATTGGGTGGCCTTGCTTGAGGTAGTTTTTAATTGCTCACCGTTATTCTGTGTTTGTTTGCTGAGAAAATAATGGGGAAAGTTGTATGATTTAAGACGGATTATATAAAATTTTACAAAGGGTATTTGAAAAGTGCTTGCTTTTTTATGTTCTACGCTTGTTAATTTAGAAATTGGGTCATTCTTTTGACAGCTTTGATATTGTTCGTGATTCGTTGGGTTCCGACCGGAATGATTTTCCGCATACAGTTTACTTTGTTGCAGGGACTCAGGTTTTCTTCATAATTTATTACATTTGTGTTCTGTTTATGCGGTCTCTTAGTGTATATTGATGATCTTGTATTGTTGTTCGACTTTCGCAGGCGGAGAAACCGTCATGGAACTCTATTGGAGTGTTTAAAGTAAGTAATGTTTCGGGAAAAAGGCGCAACCTAGTTCCTACAAAATCTGCTGAGGATGATGCTGATATGGATGCTGAAAGTAGTGATAGTGAAGATGAAGAAGAAGGTGGACCCAGTGCACCGGTTTTGCAGGCAATTTCTAGTTTCTTTTGATTTCTAGTTATGTATCATCTCGGGGGTTTATTATTAGACTTATATACTGTGCCCTTTTCTCTTGTTCGGGTTTAAATTCTGCAGTTGCGAAAGGTGGCTCATCACGGTTGTGTTAACCGTATACGTGCCATGACACAAAACCCTCACATATGTGCATCATGGGCTGATAGTGGTCATGTTCAGGTAGGAGTCATAATCCAGCAATATTTCATATTGCTCATTGTTGTTTGCATCTAATGATTCGGAATCCGTATATCCGTGTGTCAAATACTGTTTGTGTGCAGGTGTGGGACTTCAGTTCTCATCTGAATGCTTTAGCTGAATCAGAAACAGATGGTGTCCAGGGAAATTCTTCTGTGTTTAACCAGGCTCCATTAGTTAACTTCCGTGGCCACAAAGATGAAGGTTATGCAGTTGATTGGAGTCCCGTTGTTGCCGGCAGGCTCATAACTGGTATTGTTAGTGTAATGATAGTGATAAAACTGCTTTTACATCCGATGATCTCGAGCTGCCATTTACTTTGTGTTGAAGACGGTCTACTGTGAAGTTAATTTTCTTCGTATTTTCTAGGGGATTGCAAGAACTGTATTCATTTGTGGGAGCCTGCATCTGATTCGACATGGAATGTTAATCCTACTCCGTTTGTTGGACATTCTGCAAGTGTCGAAGATCTACAAGTGGGTGATCGTGTTTTGATGTTATTAATCCATACTTGTTAAACACAGTTTGCAGTATCTTGATCTGATAGCACCATTTTTTGCATTACTTCTTTGTATGCAGTGGAGCCCGACAGAGCCTCATGCCTTCGTTTCCTGTTCTGTTGATGGCACCATTGCAATTTGGGATATCCGTTTAGGGATGTCACCGGCAGCTTCTTTTAAGGCACATGACGCAGATGTCAATGTCATCTCATGGAACAGGTATTTCTGTCTTATTACATTTACTTACTCTTTGTCAACTTTCCGTTTTCTTTCTTTTGTCATTTTTTTACGTTTATGCATTCTTGGATCTTTATTCAGACAGGCTAGTTGTATGTTGGCATCGGGAAGTGATGATGGCACATTTTCGATTCATGATTTTAGGCTGCTTAAGGTACACTAATACGGACTAATTTATGTTATCTTAAATGTGATACATCGAGATTCATTAGGCATTTGGCATTCGAATCTGATACCGTTCTATTAGGCCTGAACCGATTACTTTGTCATTCTAACCAAGCATGACTGGTTTTACTATTTCCAATCACTGATCGTACTGATTTATAACATGGCCAGGATGGAAATACAGTGGTTGCTCATTCAAGTACCATAAATACCCGGTGACTTCCATCGAGTGGAGTCCACATGAAGCCTCCACTTTGGCTGTTTCATCATCCGATAATCAATTAACGTAAGTCCCCGTAATGCTCCAGCATGTCAGGGCCGCCTTACTCTCTTGAACTGCCATATATTTGCTTACTTTTTCTATAATTTCCAGAATATGGGATCTTTCTCTTGAAAAGGACGAGGAGGAAGAAGCGGAGTTCAAAGCTCAAACAAAGGAGCTAGTGAACGCCCCACAAGATTTACCTCCACAACTTCTTTTTGTTCATCAGGTTCGTAACAAGAAGTATCGAAAACTGAATATGCTTTTGCCGGTTTATCTTCTTTTTTAACACGAATTCTGCTATGAACAGGGGCAGAAGGACTTGAAAGAGCTTCATTGGCATGCTCAGATCCCTGGTATGATTGTGTCAACCGCTGCGGATGGTTTCAACATCTTCATGCCTTGTAATCTCCAGAGCACTCTCCCCTCCAATGTCGATAACATCGGATGATGCAAAGTAACATATGGAATGATTGTTTTGATCTCTGCTGGGTGCTTTCAATGCTTTTTTATTTGCTGTTTTCCCTTTTTGATCTGTGATTCTGTTTTGTCTGTCCCATTTGGTGGTATATTCACCGCAGAAGAAGCACCGTATGCTTGTAATTAGGTGAACCAGAAGGAACGTAAGTACGCACAGGGGTGTTAGAAATTTTCGGTTAATTTTAGATTGTGTCAGTTCTCGGTTAATGATTTTTTGAAACTTTAGTTATCGGTTAATTTGGTTCATAATCGATTAATTAATTGAATTAACCGAAATTTATATATTATATATTTTATATGTTTATTTTTGGTCATTAAATTTTTAAAAGTTATAAAATAGTCTTTAAATTTTTTAATATTTATTAATAATTTATAACGTACGATTAATTAATGTAATAATTTGATAAGTGTAATGGTTTTTTTTATAACTTTTGAAAGTTTAGTAGCTAAAAAAATAATTTTAACATATTGTAGTGATTATTTGTTTAATTTATTTAATTTTTTAAAAGATTTGGTTAATTAAATTAATTAATAGAATTAAATCGATCGTTTGAACGCTCTTAAGTACACATCATACAGGTAGGGGTAGGATTGAGATAGTCATGGGTCGAATTTTGGTTTATCTCCCATTTGCCTTGAAAATTTAATACATCCATTCAAATTTGTGTTTAAACTCAAAATTTATTATTATTTGATAAAATGAAGAACTAATTTAAAGATAATTTAGAAAAAAATTATATATTTTAAGGGTAATTTGATAATAATATAAAGTATAAAAGGTAAAATAAGTCAAAAATAATTATGGGATGAATTAAAAAAATAAGTATTATTTAGAGAGAAAATTTATTAAATTTATTTTTTAATTTCTTTAAAAATAAATTTTTTATTTTTATTTACTCAAATACCAGATTATGTCTCTCTCTTCGTCCAACATTTCTATAAATCGACCGTTTGACATATCACGTATGCATCTTCTACCTGTCAATGAGAACAGGGATAGAGTACACTGATGGCCCAATGTGACCATAACCCCGTCCAACAATTTAATTTTTTTTAATAATTGCTTTATTTATTTTTAAAAATTAATTTAATCTCTTCAATTTATTACAAATTTATGTCAAATATTAAATTTTTTTGACTATTTTTATATAATTTTCTAAAATTTTAATTTGGTTTCTTAATTTGTTTCTTTCAATTTTTTGTTCGATAATAATTTAAATCTTTATAAATTTAAATATTAAATAAATTAAATATTATTATTTTTAAATTTAAATATTTAATAAATTCTTATATTCAATCTTATCTTCTTCCTTGGAATAGGAACGTAATCGATTCTTTTCTCTTTATTATCGAGTGTTTATTAGTGGTTCATTCGTCGATTTTTAATGATGAGACAATGGATTTTCGATAGGAGTTCGATAAAGATAAGGTCGATGATAGTTTAATCGTTAATTAGAGTGCAAGAATTTAAAGATTTAGTATTTAAGATTTTTATAAAATCTATATATTGTTGGATTAAATAATATGTTTTATCTTTTTATTTTCGTATTTAAATTTTAGAAAATTAGAAACCAATTCTTATGTTCGAATTCATTAAATAACAAAAAAAATAATACCTATAAAAAAAATCAAATAGATCATAAATGAAATGTTAGACGCTTATTGGAGTCTTAATCCCAATAAAAAAATATAACATCGAAAAGGTATTTATTCTCTCAGTCGGTGATGCCGGTTTATTTATTTATTCCTTATTTTTAACTCTGTCTGTGCCAGTGTTGCTCCACTCTCCCACAAGATCTGGTCAAACATTTCATCTAATTCCACCCACTGGTACAGTTTAAATTTGTAGTTATTAGGGGTGGGTAAAACCGATCTTATAAGATTTCGTAAATTTTTATTTGGTATTAGTGTTAGTGGATCAAGACTGAATTTAAAATTTAAGTTTCAGGTCATAATTAAGATGAGATTGTATTTTTGATTTTTTGGATTTGGTACTCGGTGTGTACTCCAATAGGACCAAAACCAATATTAAATATTCGATATTGGTTTTCTTGGTTTTAATAGATAATGTTCTTTTGTTTATTTTTCTTATCAAATTTTCTCATTGTGTGTGAATATTATGAGTATGACTAGTTTTAAAACTTTAATTTTCAAGTTTTATAATATTCTAATTTTATTATTTAGTATTATTATTGGTGGTTAAAATTTTTTTCTCCAATAACTTAAATTTTCTTAAGAATAAACTAATTGACCGAGTACCTGGTATTGATACTGATTTTCATTAATAATGAGACCGATTCTTAAAATTTAGGACCTGGTATAACCGAGACCGAGACTAATTTCAATTTTTAGGAAACGGTGGTCACCGAAACCAAGACTAATTCTATTTAAATTGACCGAGTATCCAGTCTTGTCCACCCTAATAATTATTACATTAACTATTAATTATAAATCTACGAGTGTAGATTAAACTTATTTTAGATTCTTGTGAAGTCAGGCTCATTGTTTTCGATTCTTTTCTGGTTTTCATTACACATGGTCCGTCAATATGTTCTTCAGACAAGGCATGCACATTGTGTTTTGATATTTGAGTTCCTCATCACCCACATGTCTTGGGAATAGGCTCTTAGTAAATAGAGTATATTGGAGTTACTTGGATTCGAGTTTTAAAATTTAAGATAGTATATATTAATGTTTTTTGGTTTTAACAATGCTTTATGCTTTATAATTTTTTGAAAAAAATCAATTAAAATTTTGAATTAATAAATTTAATTAATTAAATTTTTGATATTTTGACTATCAATTGTTGATGATTTTTTTTTTTTAGATATTTATCTTATTTAATGGCGTTTGTCCTTCAAATGTCGTTATATACCTTGTCTTTAGTGTGCTTTGTTCCTCCAAACGCCGTTGTTAACTGTGTAGTGTTCGTCCAAATTCATCAACTCATTATTTAACTCGGCGATCTATACTTTAGTTTCGTTTTTTATAAAATTTTAATAAGATAAAATGAAGCCGATTTGAAATTTAAACATTTGTTTTACTTCAACGTTTTATCTAACAAACACCACTAAAGTACGTGTATGTAATGCTGTTTTACCTAACAAACACCACATATGCGTCTGCAACATCGTTTTCCCAAAACACCATCATATATCAATTTATCATAATGTTTATTCAAAAATCACTAAATATACAAAATTAACGGTATTTACTCGAAAAGATACGCTAAAAACTTATTTTGTTATATTGAGATTTTTTAAGTAAAACAAGATTATTTTAAAAATATCAAGTGATGATATTATAACACGACACGTTATATCAATTAATAAAAAACAGTTAAATTTTACAATTAATGTCGGTCAAAAGGGTGAATTGTTAAAATTTTAGAGTATAAAAACTTAATCAACTATAAATAAAATTAGGGACCTATTTTTTTTTTCAAGAGTTTAATGACTTATGATTCCCGTAGGTCTATTTTTTCTTAATGCTTTGATAAAAATATACATCTTGCTGACAAAACTATTCAAGCTTTAATTTCTTAAGATAAACATCATCATCTTTTTCAATTGACCTGCTCTTATGTTCATCTTTGGTTTATTTTTAAATTATTTAAGTTCAACTAACTTTAATTTTGGAATTGTTTTAGATTTGAGTTATTTTATAATTCTAGTTATTTTTAGTTTTAGGTCGATTTGAGTTTAGGTTATTTTCAAGTATAAGTCAGGTCAACTTGAATTTGAATTTTTAGTACTACTTTCGTCCTATTTTATTTGCCTGGTATTAAGTTTTTAGTCAATTTTGACTTATTATAAATGTGTTTTAAAAACCTTTAATCAAGTAGTTTAAAAAATATATTTTATAAAATTTAATAAATTAAAATATTTAAATAACTATAATCAAAATTTTATATCTTTGACTTTTAAAAGGTCAATACTAGACATTATAAGTGAGACAGAGAGTGTCATTTTAGGATCAGATAATTCCAAATTTAAATGAATTTTAATTCACATAATTTGGGTTTAAGTCAATCGAATTTTCTGATCAGACCATCTTAAGATCAAGCCACTTGTTCCAAGTTACTTATTAAAATTATTTTAAATTCGAGTATTTTTATCAAATAAATTAAAATTTATATCAAATCTGATAAACCTACTTATAATTAATCACAATAATATCCGTGATGTCTATAATAATAAAAAAAAACAAGGAAAATTACATCTAGAGTTTTAATTTTAAATTCCTTCAAAACACTACTACTATTAACAACAAGAAGAAGTTAAAATAAACCAGCCAACTACCCAAGAGGGAAGTTAGCGTTTGTAGCGGTTGAAAAGCTCTTCCGTTTGTGCGTTTCTAAACGCACTGCAAGCAACAACATAAACGCAAATGAGCAGCACCAACGCCACGATCAGAATTATATTGGCTTTTCTCCATTCTTTTCTCAGATTCCCCAGCAAACCAGCCTTGCAGGAGTTGCAGTTATAGCACAACTGGGTCTGGTCATTGCTCCAGAGGTAGCAGTCAGGGTCGACGGTCGGGGTCGATGGGTTCGTCCATAGTGTCGGGTTCACGAAAGTGTACCCACAGATAGTCGGGGGCTTACAACATCCCGACTATTAAACATAACCAAAAAAAAAGTTACGAACTTCGAATACCGATCATAAAATCGAACATTAAAATTTTAAAAATCGAAGTAATCATAAAACAACAAAATAGGCGCAAGGAAAAAGGAACACCTTCCCACTATATAAAAAAGTGTTCAAGTTGCTACCATATATTGCCAAGGGCTGGAAACCATAAACCTCATTTTTTGTTAAATTATGGTTTTGATCCTCTATTATGTTTAAATTTCCGATTTAATCCCGATTGTTAATATGGTATTCTTCGTTACTACTATTACTTTTATAATAATGGTAATTAAAAATAATTCACACCAGCACTATAATATTTAATGGTGTTCACAATTTACACTAATTATTTATACCGTAAAAGTAGGAGGAACAAATTCTATCAAAATAGTGATTAAAGTTTAAATTTCAACATAATATAGGGAGCAAAATGAAAATTTTACCTTTTTAATTGTTTGAGAAAGACAAAGCTATTACCTTATCAAAAATGGTCTACTTTTTGTTAGGTCAAAGTTCCATGATTTCAGGCTACCAATTCACTTTTAGGTATTCTCTAGCACCGACCTATGTTGTTGGAATTTAGGTGTCGGAAATAAACATGTTACCAAAAAGTATAAAAAAATTAAACATCATATTATATTTTTATTAAAAATTAAAATTATGGTTGTAAATATAATTTTTATCGCAGTTATATACATAACATAAATTATTGTAGTTATTATAAGTTATTTTATGTAATAATGATTTTGAATGGTAAGCTATTTTTTATAGTGGTCGCTATCATTTAGGAATAACCGTGAGTTACGTTTTCGATCTGCACACACTTAATTCGGTATTTTATAATGTTTTATCTGGTTTAATTTTAGAGAAAATTCACACCTAACATGATATAAACAAACAAAAAAAAATTCTTATTTGATAAAATTAAAAATTATTTTAAAAAATATAAATATAACGAGTATTATAATAATTATTCTATTTGTATTTAACAAAATAGATAGATAATTGAAAATATATAAAAAACAAATATTATAGTAATTATACCTAAATATTTAAAATAAAATTAAATTATTATTTCGGTTGGATTGAATTAATCATTTTTCTATTATAAACTTAAATCTTACTTGATCTCATCACGAAAAATATCAATTCGAGATTAATTTTTTTAAAAAATCAATCCTAAAAGATAGTATTCGAATTAAAACTCGTTAAATCTGAATCAAATGATCATCTCTATTATTATTCTATATCTATGACCATTTTTAAAGAAAAGAAACAAACTTTTAGACCCACCAACTTGAATTTTATGTCATGTTTACCCTACATAACACCCCATGTGTTGGATGCCTAATTCTTTATATCATAAGCATGATTTGAGCTATGATGACACATACAATAAAGTTGTGGGAGACAAAAAATCTTTGGGTGGATCAAATGGAGCCATACCATGGGGGACAAGGAATCGGTATTTACCCTAAATTAAGACACCAACACCATAATGGTGGGTCCAGGTTACATATTATTTAAGATGAACTTGACCCTTGCTTTTGGACACTTAAGTGTCTTGTCATAATACCCTAATCCTAGCAGCTTCCAGTAAGATTGATTAACTAATTAATTCCCTAATAAACCATCAAGATAAGGGTTAGTAAATATTTATAATTTACAACAAGAACTTGCCTGAAGAGGAGAGAGATGAGCAGCGAAGAACTGATCAGCTGTAATAAACCTTTGAGTCAGCTTAGGACAAACATCCGTATCACCCAAGCAACCCCTGATTTTTCTCCAGCTCTTGGAATCCACCACGTGGTTTAGGAGCCAGCTAGAGTAGCCGTCCAGCCGGTACTCCTTGTAGCCCCTTCCGGCCACGCCGTAGCTCCCGTCGGGCCTCGTAACCACGAAGGCGAAGATGAGCAGTACGAGGAGGAGGACAATGAGGATGGCCATGCAGCAGAGGTAGAAGGCCAGAAGGGTTTCTTTGTACCTGTAGGCGCCGACAAAGCCGATGAGAGAGAAGACAAGGATAAGGAAGCCGAGGATGACGACAGGCCACCGGAAGAGGTGGACGCAGCCGTTGTCTGGCTTTTGTGCTAGCCATATGCCTGCGGCTATAATCGGGATGGAGCAGAGGAGGGCTACCATGTTGAGAACTGCTGTTATGTTGTTGGATACTCCCATGGTTTTATTTTTGTTGGTCAAAGGAAGTGAGAAAGAAACAAGAGTTTGGAGGTAGAGAACAGGGAGCTTGGAGCTTGGGTTTTATGCAGTTTTGGGTTATTTTGTTGGTCTAATTGTAGTTTTAGTCCTTTAATTATTTAAAAAATTTTAATCTAATTCTTTTAGTTTAACTTTATATTTAATAATATTATCTAGGTTTGAACTTGCAGAGTAGTTTTAATAGTAAAGGATAATATATTTCATTTAAATGGTCTAAGTTCAGGTACAATTACCAAGTGTACATGGGTGTATTTTATTAAGGGATTAAGGAAATTGAGCATATATTATTTTGTAATCACACTAGTATATTTAAAAAAATAATATTATCGTCACGAGCTCTCTAGGCCAAGTCGTTAACAAAACGGTTGTTATTCTTAGATGTCACAGGTTCGAACACCAACGATGTCAAAAGAGTGGTTGAGCAATCAATGTCAAATGGTAGAGATTATATTTTAGAACAGATATTACTGCAATCATTATTAGCTTGTTTAAAAAAAATAATATTATCGAAATAGTCTGAAAAATATGAAATTGAAAGGAAAGTTTCAGTCTTGAGGTTTTTTTATAAAATTACAAAATAATTTAAACAATATTAAACACTCAACGGTTAAATGATCAAAAGCATAAACCGATATTTGTTTATACATATTTTTAATCTTTTAACAATATACCTCTTATACATCCTATTTTTTTAAAACATATTAAGACTTGAAAATAATCTTCCCCTTGACTCCCAACAGCTCTGTGTACTTTTTTCATACCCAAACTTAAATGTAAAGGACCAAAATTTGTTGTTAGTTTGGTGTTAGAAGTCAAAATTCAGTGTCATTGTTCCACCATGGTTGAGATGAAAATGATTTTAAATAAAGAGTTTTGAGTTACAGACCAGACCAGTCCACTCTGTTTGGAGAAAGACAAAAGTGGTTTCTGTCTCTCATAAATCATAGATTGGATTTATATTTAATTAAGGAGTGTGTCTAAGTTTGATTTATTGTCTAAAATACATATTCTTAGCCTTTACAAATGAAATTTGATGCAAAACTTTTAGGAATTCCTAACAACTTTGATTATATTATTTTGACAGGAAATTAAATGTAGTAAAGGAGAAGTAAGGGTCGATCCCACAGAAACTAAAATTTTTTTTGATTATGCTTGTTCGATTAGTGATCAAATAAGAAAGTTGAATGATGTTTAACTAAAAAGGGGGTTTGTCAAATAAAAATTAAGAGATTGAAGAGAGTAAAAAAAGTGATTAAATATAATAAAAAGTAGCCTTAGGCTCTCGCTTTGACATGATTTTACCGGATCATCGAAAAATAATTTTTCACTTCGGGATTTTACGTCGGTACTTAGCCTTCAAGGTTCAATCCTTGTAGTGAAACTTTCAAACCGAATGCCTACGTGCTATCTTAGATATTGGTTTCATAGATTAATTCACCAACACAATGTTTGTTGTTAAAACATTTAAATTATAAAGACCGACTCGGATTATGTTGTTGCAATAATAACTGATCCGATCTCAGTTTTCTCTTAGCAAACAATTTGCTAAGTGTGTTCTCATGAAGTCAAATTTGCTTTAATAGTCGATCTTTTCTCCCACACAAATAATCAAAACAACATCTTGACCAAAGTCAATCTTTAGCTTTTGAAATTATTTTGATTTTAGAAATAAGTTAAAAAACTGAAAGAAGTAAAATTGAAGTTGTTGACGTGCTTTTCAATCCTCACATTTGGATCGAGTCATTGCTTAAGCCATTGGTTATAAAGAACTTAGCCAAGTATAATTATGGAAAGAATTATACTCGACATAAAAAATAAAATAAAGTAAAAAAATAAGAACCAAAAAAAAAGAAAGAGAACTTATAAAACTTAAAAAGCTAAAACAAAGAGATGGAACATGAGAGTTATCAGATATGTTCTAGGCTTACCCAAGGTGGGTATTTATAGCCCTCTCCCTAAAATAATAAGAAATAAATTCTAAAAAAATCTAAAATTATTTAAATTTAAATACAAAAGATAATTCCCAAATTTGAAATCTAAATCCCGTTTGATAAGTTATCTGAAAACAGTTGATAAGCTATCAAACGATGCTTACGTCATCTTCTAGAAGTTGCTGACCGAATGCCACATAAGCTTCCATGCCTAAATTCATGCCCACTAATCCAGACTCGCTCCAGAAAATAAAAAAACTTCAAAACTCAACCATTTAAGTAAACTTTCCAGCATTCACAGTCCTATATAAAAACACATAAAAACACCAAGATTAGTACCATAAATCATCGAATCAAAGAGTAATTAAAGATAAAATATTACCTTCATTGAGCACTTATTAATAACACCCCGATCCCGATCCGAAGTGTTACATTGAGGTCACCCAAAACCTAACCCATTAAAATTCTTTTAAAAGCACGTGTTTTAAAGTCTCAAAATATCACGTTTAATAAATCCACGTAGATCAAAATAAAGTAAAATAAAATGTTTACAAAATAGGATCTCCTTTTCAAAATACATTATCCGACTCAAAATAAATTCAAAGTAAAGATACAGACTCGATATGTGATAAGGTCCTATGAATATATTAAGTCCTAACTAAAGATCAAGTTTGTACTTGTGAAACTAAATTTGATTTTGATATAACAATTATTTATAAGGACTATCTTGTAATAAATTTTTAAGCATTTAAGTCAAATATTTGTTTTTAAAGTCAAACCAAGAACCTTGAAATAAAATTCTAAGTGTTTTTCATACGAGGGTATCGATACCCTAAGAATAGGTATCGATACACCTGGGTTTTTAAAGCCTTGTTCTTGAGATCAAGAACAAGTATCGAAACATGGTTTGATACCTTTTCATCACTGCCAACACCTATTTCGAACCAGGTATCGAAACCTCTTTGTATATTTTAATTAATCTTAAAATATTTAAAATTATGACTCCAGGTATCGATACACCCCTTAAACCCAACGACTATTTTAGCATTAAATTAGTCGACCGTTAGTGGTAGTTAATTTTTGATTGGTGGTTAGCTTGTACCGAAACATGGTTCGATACCCAACATCACAGTTTCATAAAGGTATCGAAGCATGTATCGATACCCCCTCTATTAAATGCACAACGACTCTTTCTACTTTGGTCTGTTTCGAAACAGGTAGCCCGTGTTTCGATACCATCTGCTGCAGAGTGCATTTATGAATGGTAGATGAAGTCTCAATGGCCTTATTTACATTCCTAACAACTAAAACGATTAGAAATCAATGAGAAGATATAAAATGAAACATTTTCAACAATATTAAGGACTATTGAACCTCAAGCAACATCCAAGCACAAAAATCCAACTCAAAGCATTTCATTACATATTCTTACTCTCAGTTCTTGTAATTTCACTTTGATCTTTTGTAATCTGAGTTTGGAGAGAGTTTGTTTGTATTTGGGGCAACATATATCTTGTGAGAGATTATCCATTTGCATATTTTCTTTTGTATTACTTTGTGAGGATTGAATCAATTCTTGGGTAGAATAATTTATTCAAATTGTAACGATTATCCCTTGAACCGAGAAAAATATCGAATTCTTTAGTGAATTGGTTTCAAAATCCTTAGTGGGAGCTAAGGTAGTGGATGTACAGCTTGTTTGAAGCTTGAACCACTATAAATCTCTTGTCTTTTAAATTTAGCATTTTTACCAAAAAATTTCCCGATCAAAATTTCAATTGTCAATTCACCCCCTCTTGTCCATACTTTAAGATCGATCAACTCAACAATTGGTATCAGAGCCTAATATTTGAAGAGATTCACATCTACCAAAGAAGATCCAAGGCGTGTTGATCACATCTACGACTCATACACAATGGCCCCCACCTTCGGTTCATGGAACGAGTCTCACTCCATCACTAAGTCTTCCTTCTTCAATAGGGATAACTACCCCTATTGGAAGAATAGGATGAAGCTATTCATCAACTCAAATGATTATGTCCTTTGGGATATAATCAAAGATGGACCCTCAATCCCTATGAAGCAAGAAGGAGACCGACAAGTGCCAAAGAAGAGAACGAGATGACCGATGAAGAAAGAAGGAGTATGTCCACAAATGATAAAGCTCTTCACATCCTCTTTTATGCTTTAGGGCCCGACATCTGCTCCAAGATGTCTTTATGTACAAGTGTTAAAGAAGTTTGAGACTCTTTAGAGACTACATATGAGGGCACCAATGACGTGAAGGAAACAAAGATTGGTCTTCTCAATCTAAATTATGAGAACTTCAAGATGGATACGGATGAAGACATCACCAAGATGTTTGATAGATTCTTGGTGATCGTTAATGGTCTCAAGGGTTTCGGTGAGATTATTCTGGAAGAAAAGCTCGTTCGAAAGCTTATCTACTCTCTTCCCGAGTCTTAGGAGAGCAATAGGACAACCATTATTGAAGCCAAGGACCTCAAGACTCTCAAACTTGATGCTCTTATGTGATCTCTTCTCACCCATGAGATCATGAAGAAAGAAAGAGAAAAAGAGAAAAAGAAGGAAGAGGTGAAGATTGAAAAGAGAGAGGTTGAGAAGAAGAAGCAAGAGATTGCTCTTGAAGCCTCAATGCCACAAGAAGAGATAGACACTAGTGATGAAGATGAACTTCAATAGTTGGCTATGGTAGCCAAAAGATTCACTAGGCTCATGAGGGAAAATAGGAATAGGAGATTCCAACGAAAGGACTTCAAATCAAAGAGCAAAGAAGAGGAGAAAGATCAAATTATTTGCTATAAATGCAAGAAGCTCCGTCACATTAGGACCGATTGCCCTCTATACAAAAGGAAGGGTTTTGAGAAAAAGAAGAAGAAGCAAAAGGCTCATGTTGCCACATGGAGTAATGAGGAGTCATCATCCGATGAAGAAAATGAAGTGGTCAACTTGTGTCTCATGGCTCTTGATAAGCCTAAGGTAACCCTTGAACCCTCTTGCAATGATCTTTCTTATGATGAATTATATGATGCATATGATGAATTGAAAGATGTTTATGATGAGTTGGTTTTGAAATTAAAAGAATCAATTTTGAAAAGCAAGAAAACTATTTTTGATTTAGAAATGAAAAATGATTCTTTGACAAAAACTATTTTGGATTTTGAAGAAAAGATTGTTGATTTGAATGATGAATTAAAATTCTTTTAAAAAGAAAATATTGATTTAAACGATCTTATTTTTAGCTTGAGTGAGAATCACCACAAAGTGGTGAATGAACTTAAGGAACAAATCAAAGTGGTTGATAGTTCTACTTTTGAAAAAGGAAGCTCTTCAAAACCCAACCATGAGAAAAAGAGGTTTCAAAACCACAAACAAAGAAATTTTCAAAGGCAATTTAGACATAGAAAAATTAAGAGTGTTTGGGTTCCTAAAGAACTCATTGTTTCTAATAATTTGAATGTCATTGCTTCTTGGATTCCCAAGGAAACCAAGCTTTTAGGGACTAACTCTCATGGACCCAAAATGGTTTGGGTACCAAAAGTCAAAAACTAATTCTTTGTTTGTAGGTTGAGCATTGCTTCAAGGCCAAATCTTCAAGTCAAAACCTATGGTACCTTGATAGTGGATGCTCAAGGCATATGACCGGAGACAAGGGACGATTTAAGGAGCTAGAGCTCAAAAAGGGTGGAGTAATGACATTTGGTGACAACTCCAAAAGCCAAATTTAGGGTATTGACTCTATTAGTAATCACGTCTCTATTTTAATTAAAAATGTCTTGCTTGTTAATGGTCTTAAGTATAATTTTTTGAGCATTAGTCAATTGTGTGAAAAAGTTTCTATGTTTTTTTTGATAAAAGTGGTTGCAAAATTATAGACATAGAATTCAATAGAACAATGCTCATAGGTCATCGCATAGGAAATATTTATATGGTGCATCTAGATGATATTAACCTTTCTCATGCATGCTTAGTTGCTAGTGATGAAAATAATGCATGGTTATGGCATAGAAAACTAGGCCATGCTAGCATAAGTGTTTTAGAGAAACTAGCCTCCTAAAATCTAGTTAGAGGTTTACCCAAACTTAAGTTTTCTTTAGATAAAATTTGTGATGCTTGTGCTAAGGGTAAACAAAAGAGAGTTTCTTTTAAATCCATTAATGATGTTTCAACTAGTAGAGTATTACAATTGATCTATATGGATCTCTTTGGACCTATTAGGACTACTAGTTTGGGTGGAAAATCATATGCATTTGTCATTGTGAATGATTACTCTAGATACACTTGGATTCTACTTTTAGGTATAAAAGATGAAGCCTTAGAAAAGTTCATCACATTTTTAAACATTTCTCAAAATGATCTTGATCAAAGAATTTCTCATATTAGAAGTGATCATGGAATCGAATTTCAAAATTTAGGTTTTAAGAATTTTTGTAATGAAAATAGGATTAGCCATAATTTTTCGGCTCCTCGCACTCCTCAACAAAATGGGGTAGTTGAGAGGAAAAATAGAACTTTAGAAGAAATGGCTAGGATCATACTTTGTGAAAACAATTTACCTAAGTATTTTTGGCGGAAGCCACAAACACTTCTTGTTACATTATAAATCGAGTAATGATTAAGCCAATTTTAAAGAAAACTCCTTATGAGATTTTAAAATCCAAAAAGCCTAACATTAGCTATTTTCACCCTTTTGGGTATAAGTGTTTTGTTTTAAACAATGGGAAAGACAATTTAGGTAAATTTGATGCAAAAAGTGATGAAGCCATTTTCTTGGATATTCTTTAAATTCAAAGGCTTATAGAGTTTTCAACAAAAGAACCTTTGTTGTAGAAGAGTCTATACATGTGGTTTTTGATGATAACCTCGTTCCTAGGAAGGATTCTTGTGATGATGATGATGTATGAATCATTGAAACCATTGATGATGAACAAGCATCAAAGTTGGATGGGGTTCCAACCAATGAGGAAACACAAGATCCTCCAATAAAATCTCTAGGAAATGTAAATCTTGAAGAAAAGGAAGTAAGCTACCCAAGGGAGTTCGACTATGTCAAAAGTGGTGAAATCTTGAGTGATCCATCCAAGGGGGTAACTACTCGTTCTTCTCTTAGATTAATGAATCATATTGCATTTATCTCATGCATAGAGCCTAAAAGTATCAAAGAAGCATTAGGTTATGATTATTGGATATTGGCTATGGAAGAAGAGTTAAATCAATTTGAGAGAAGTAATGTGTGGACATTAGTTGATAGGCCTAATAATAAATCTACTTTAAGAACTAAATGGGTTTTTAGAAACAAACTAGATGGGAGTGGTAACAATATGAGAAATAAAGCTAGATTAGTTTCTCAAGGTTACACTCAAGAAGAGGGAATAGATTTTGATGAAACCTATGCAATCGTAGCTAGAACGGAAGCTATTAGGATGCTACTTGCATTTGCATGTTATCATGATTTCAAGCTTTTTCAAATGGATGTCAAAAGTGATTTCTTAAATGGTTTTATAAATAAAGAAGTGTATGTTGAACAACCACCGGGTTTTGAAGATCCAAAATTTCCAAACCATGTCTTTAAATTAACAAAAGCTTTATATGGTTTGAAACAAGCTCCTAGAGCTTGGTATGAAAGACTTTTAAATTTTTTAATTGAAAAAGGTTCCGAAAAAGGGAAGGTGGATACTACACCTTTCATAAAAAAGTTTAAAAATGACATTTTAGTAGTTAAAATTTATGTTGATGATATTATTTTTGGATCTACTAATGAATGTTATTGTCAAGAATTTTCTAAGCTAATGCAAGGTGAATTAGAGATGAGCATGATGGAGGAGCTCTCATTCTTTTTGGGACTCCAAATTAAGCAAAGGAAAGATGTAACCTTCATCAATCAAGTAAAATACATCAAGGATATGCTCAAGAAGTTTGGCTTGGAGAATGTGAAACCTCAAGCCACTCCTATGAGCTCATCTACTAAGCTTGACAAAGATGAAGGAGGTAAGTGTGTTGATTCTAAATTATATAGATCCATGATAGGTTCTTTGCTTTATCTTACCGCAAGTAGACTGAATATCATATTTAGTATTTGCTTGTGTGTTAGGTTTCAAGCTAGTCCTAGAGAATCACACCTAGTTGCCATTAAGAGATTTTTTAGATACCTTAAAGACACACATTGTTTAGGTCTTTGGTATCCTAAAGACTCATCTTTTAATTTACATGCTTATTCGGATGCGGATTATGGAGGTTGTAAGATAGATAGGAAAAGTACTTCCTGAACTTGTCAATTCCTAGGTAGTATGCTCATATCTTGGTTCTCTAAGAAACAAAATAGTGTAGATTTATCTACCACCGAAGCGGAGTACATATCCTTAGGGAGTTGTTGTACTCAAGTGTTATGGATAAAACAACAACTCTTAGATTATGGAATTAAGGTAGAAACCATACCTCTTAAGTGTGATAATACTAGTGGTATATGTCTTACCAAGAACCCCATTCAACACTCTAGAATCAAACACATAGAAATTAGACACTATTTTATTAAAGATCATGTGTCTAAAAATGATGTTGTTTTAGAGTTTGTTGACACCTTAAACCAATTAACGGATATTTTACCAAACCTTTGGACAAAGAATACTTTTAGACCCTTATGAGAGAGTTGAGTTTAACTAGCCTATCTTAATCTCTTAAGTGTTGTTTTTATGCAAAACTTAGCTTGAATCTTGATTGAAATCATGCTATTGTTAGTTTATATCTTATTGCTTCTATGCATGTTGCTAGGGGGAGTATGAACTTGTTCATGCATTTTAATTATGTCATAACATCATTTGCATGACTTTAGGGGCTTTAGAGATTCATCTCTAGAACTTTAGAAGCCTAAAATACAAAGCACAGCTAAATGGTATCGATAAAACTAGCACCTGTTTCGATACCTGTTCATCGCGTTCATCTGGGATTTTTCTGGGAAGAACTAGTATCGAACCTTCTTTCGGTACCAGGGTATCGATACTAGCATTGAAATAGTCTGTTTCGATACCGGTATCGAATCATGCGGCGGCAGATTGCTCTTAAAAGACTCTTAAACCTAATTCAACTTTAATTAAAACACTTCCATATTTTCTCCCAAACCCTAGCCGACTTCCTTTATAAATTTTCTCTCAAATCCAACACTTTTAATACGAAATCGAACGATTTCTTTGAGGGGTTTTCATCTACTTATCAAAGTCTACACAATATCATTAATCGGTGCTTCACAAACCTTAATTTCTTCCTAATCCATAATTGATGAGTGCCTAAAAGGCAGTTATTTACTACCCTTCTTATGATACTTTAAGCATCTAATATACACCCACTTGAACCGAAATATAAACTCTTTACTCAAATATTGGATATTCTTTTATCATCACTTCCAAAGTTAATATTTATAGAGAATGCAAATATTATTATAATTTTTGTACATGTAGGAATATTCAGAGCCGAAGTGGCAGAAAAGCAGTATAGAGGCCGAGGCAGAAGCATGGCCGCGGCAGAATCTAGTGTGGCAGTACCAACAATGAAGGTGCATTACAAGATAAAAATATAGAGAACATTCTAGAAGATACAATGCATCAATTGGACCAGGCTAGAGAGCTAAAAGCCCAATTCAAAGACCAAGCAGGAAAACTCTTCTAGAAGGCGGCAAACTTGGAAATATCAGATACCTTGAAGAAGACTTGTTCCCTACTCCAAGTTGAAGTCTATTTAGGAAAGGTTTACCCTAGGTTAAGACTATAAATATCCTAGTCGACCATATTTTTTAGGAGAGCCGATTTGTAGAGAAAACCCTTCCTCCCTAAGAATTATACTTCCCCGATAATATGTTCTAAATTTCTTAGGGATAGGTGAAGGTTGTCGATATTAGTGAGAGGAGATTGATTCTTGTATCTTTGTTCTTATGCAATAAAATCAAAGTTTGCTTATCCTATTGCCATTCTTTGTTCTTATATCCAAGCCCGAGAGGGAAGTTTGTAAGTAATCTATTTATCTTGCATCGAAAGATATAGATTCACGAAAGGGATAAGTACGGTGTTATAGATACTAACTCGGCTTGTACTCCTGTGGAGGCACTAGGAGATGGGTTAAGAGTTTCAGTAGCTAAAAGAAGTGTTGGATTGGTTGGTGGTTATCTTTGATTTACGCTGCGAGGTATCGTCAAGGACTGGGCATCAACAACACTTGACTTAGAGATGAGATGAGTCACTTACAGACACTTTGGTGAACTTTGATACCTCTACCCAAGAGCAAGAGATTGCCGCGGCAGAGGAGCACCAGTGTTGCCGAGGCAGTATCTGCAGTACTATCGAAGCAGTGTTGTGCGATTGCATTGGACAAGGAGAAGATCAATTGAATCCGCTAATTGACGCAACTGGATCATACCCACTTTCTCTATAATCGTTCTCAACCCTTTATATTTTATGTTTTGTTATTTAAATATTTAGTTAGATAAAACAAATCATCTTATTTATGTTTTTACTTTATTTTCAGGAGCAAGAGAACAAAGGAAGACATATTAAGTATATCAATCCTTGTGGAGACGATACATGATATACTTATCATTTTATTACTTGACGACGTGTACACTTGCACTCAAATAGCGCTTATACCACGCCTATCAAGTTTTTGGCGTCGTTGCCGGGGATTGGTAACTGAATTTTGTTTTCTTTAATTTTCTTGCTCTTTAGTTATTAGTTATCTAACTTTAATTTTAATTATTTGTTTTATCTTTACTAACTTTTTATTTATTTGGTTTATGACCAGGGCAAATCCGAGTGGACCATTGTACGAGTTGGATCCTGAGATTGAACGTACAAGACATAATCTGAGACGCAATCTTTTCCAAGCTATGGACAATCCACCGAGAGGACAAATTCCACCTGTGGATCATAATGTACTGCCGCCAGCAATGCCGCATCCTTTGCCGAGGCAGCCTACTGTCAGAGACTATCTGGTGGAAGATTTAAACGGACTCAACCCTGGCGTAGTCATACCTGAGATCAAAGCAACTCACTTTGAGCTTAAACCAGTGATGTTCAACATGTTGAACACAATTGGACAGTTTAATGGGTCTGCTACTGAAGATGCAAGACAACATCTTAAATCTTTCATGGAAGTGTGCAACTCTTTCAAGATTCAAGGAGTCCATGAAGATATTCTGCGCTTAAAATTGTTCCCCTATTCACTGAGGGATAGGGCGAAGACTTGGTTAAATGGTATCCCAGCAGGATCAATCGGATCTTGGGAGGAACTTTACCGAGAATTCATTACGAGGTTTAATCTGACAAATCTTGGTCGCATTCGTAATGAAATCACATTATTCCGGCAACATGAAGATGAACCAATATATGAGGCATGGGAACGTTACAGAGAACTATTAAACAAATTCCCGCTACATGGTTTTCCCTTTTGGATGCATGTCTCCATGTTCTATAATGCTACTAATGCTTCCACAAGGATGATGCTAGATGCTTCCGCAAATGGGACACTTTTGGATAGAGCACCCGCAGAAGCCATTGAAATTCTGAACAAACTGGCAAGGAACGATTTCCAATTTCCCACATCAAGGCGAGGAGGAATGAAACGCCATGCCACAGCCCATGAATTAGACACATCAAGTTTAGTGGCAACACAATTGGCTTCTCTGACCAAGATGGTTCAGAATATGCAAACCCAAAGAAGCGTACATGAGGTTAAGGCAGTTAACTCATCAGATTATATGCCAGATGAGGAGACCAACGTATATGTTGGAAATTATAACAGAAACAACCCAATAATGTCCAACAATTATAACTCATCTTGGAAAAGGCATCCGAACTTTTCTTGGAGTAACCCTAATAATGCCTTGAATCCAATTAATCAAGCCCCTGGATTCCAGCATCAAAGCCAGAACCTGCCGCAGCAAAAAACTCAGTAGTCCATGCCACTGCAGCAGACACAACAACAACAGTCTTTGAATGCATTGGTCGATTCTCTCACAGCTTTTATGTCAAAGACTGATGCTTACATGATGGAAAATAGCCGCTTCATGAAGCGTACTGATGACTTCATGAACAGAACTGAGATGAGACTGTAGAACCAGGAGGCCGCAATAAAATCCTTAGAAACTCAGGTTGGTCAATTTGCCCAACGACAAAATACTCGACCACTAGGAGGTTTGCCTAGCAATAATGAAGTTGCTAAGGTGTTAGGCCACGAGCAATGCAAGGTAATTACAACCATAAGTGGCCTACAGCTGAAAAATAAAGAAGGGACCTCAACCGAAAGAGTCCAACCAGAAAAGCAACATCATGAGGACTTAGAGGCTGAGCAAGACCCTGTCGAAACCTCTGCCACGGCAACAAAACCAACAATATCAGAACCACCTGCCAAGTTAGTTGCAGACAAATTCACCCCAGGTATTAAACTCAATATCCAAGGAAACCTGGAGGATATCAGACCACCACCTCCTTTTCCACAGAGGTTGAAGAAGCAAAAATAGGACCACCAATTTTAGAAGTTCCTAGACATCCTGAAGCAGGTCCATATTAACTTGCTCCTAGTTGAGGCTATTGAACAAATGCCCAACTATGCCAAGTTTTTAAAGAACATTGTATCCAAACGACAAAGGCTAAGAGAATTTGAAACAGTAGCAGCCACTGAAGGTTGCATGGCTATACTGCATAATCGCATGCCGCCAAAACTAAAAGATCCTGGATGCTTTACAATTCCCTGTGCGATTGGAGATGGTTATAAAGGAAATGCCCTATGCGATTTGGGATCAAGCATCAACTTAATGCCCAAATCATTTTTTTAGAAACTCGGAATAGGACGGGCAAAACAACCAACAATACTGCTCTAACTTGCGGATCGGTCCTATGTGCATCCTGAAGGCAAAATCGAGGATATTCTGGTGAAAGTTGATAAGTTCATATTTCCTACCGACTTTCTTGTCCTTGACTGTGAAGCTGACGACAATGCACCAATCATATTGGGTCGACCTTTCTTTGCTACTGGACGCACCATTATTGATGTGGAAAATGGCGAGCTCACAATGCGGATAAACGATCAACAAATCAAGTTGAACGCCTTCCACAACCTTCTAAATTCAGACGTTCCAGCAGAATGTAAGGCTCTTCATACACCGAATAAGGGTACTAAAACATCCTGCCTGGGCAGCACACTCGGCAGACTGTTCGGTGAAAGAATAAAACCCAAAGGAGAAGCCGAATGCACCGAAGGGACTGACCAACTCATGAAGACAGATACGGGCCAGAAAGAGATAACGAAAATAGGAGATGTATTCACATGCACTCCACAAGTAACCTAATTTCTTCCCTTTAATTTTAATTATTATTATTAGGATTAGTTTTTATATTATTATTTTAAGTATTTTGTTATTTTAAGTATTTTGTTGCTATGCTTTATTTTTAGTATTTTTTATTTTATTTTCAGTGTTTTTAATTTTTAATAAAGTATGAATGCAGGAAAAATTTGCCACAACAGGAAGTCTGCTGCCGCCTCAGCACTGTGTCAGAACCGCAGAAATCCTAACGGGCAGAAACAGTGCAATGGCTATCTGCCGAGAAACCTGCCGCGGCAGTAACTGTGCATCAAGGCAGTAAATGCCTAACGGCTAATATTTTTAACAGTCATATTTTTACAGCCTATATAAGTAGACTCATTGTTGTGCATTATTTACTTTTGCATTCTTGCTCTCTTTACTTTCTTGAACAATCTTGCTCTCACTACATCTTGAACTTTTCAGAACTCTCTGCATTCCTATCCACATTTTTACTGCTTATCTTCAAGAATATCTCATCAGCAACCATGGCAGCATACAAACGATTTTCCAGCAGCAACGTAGCAGAACGCTTTCAAAGATCTTTTGTTGCACGGAAATTATGGGAGGAACAAGGATTTCAGCACACCATTGAAGAAAACTACGGCATCGACCAATTCTTGTTCGATAGAATCGAAGATCAGGATTGAGAAAAATTCTTCCTCCAACCTCCCATAGCAAATGCAACAATTGTAAGAGAATTCTATATGCACTACCCGAACAAGGACACGCTATTCGTCTACTGTCGGAGTAAGCCTGTGAAACTTAATGCCGAGACAATCAACGATTACTACAGTGTGATCCCTATACGTGATGAGTATGGTGAATTTGCATCCAATATTGAGGAATACGAGGCTATCAAGGACGACCTTTACTACGACAAAACTCCATGGGAAACCGGTGCCCACAAGGGTTGTGTAACAAGGCTCAGCCTTAAACCCGAAGCAAAGCTTTAGTGCACGTTTGTCAAGCGACGCCTCATGCCCACCTCCCACAATAGCACAGTTGATAGAAAAAGATTGTTGCTCATTCATTCAATCATCAACAAAAGAACCATAAATGTTGGAGAGATCGTTCTTCAAGAAATATATGATTGCGGTAAGAAGGAACAAGGTCCATTATATTTCCCTAGTTTAATCTCTGCTTTATGAATTGCTGCAGGTGTCCCTATAAAAGCAACGGATGAATACACAACACAAAGGCAAGGTTGGACAAAAGAATTCTGCCACAGAATGATGCAGATCACCCAAGCAGATCTAGTGTAGGAAACACCTCAACAGTTCACTGCCGACTATACTACCGGAGGGCGGTATACGGCAGAAGCACCTGACCATGCTCAAGCCACTACCGTAGCAGATCCATAGCAGGAGATTTTGCAGAGGATGACAGCAATGGACCTCCGCCAACAACACTACATGGAATATCAAAGAAATTTCAACAACACCCTTGCCAATATTCTGACCCAGAACTTTCCCACCCATGGATGCAGTTTCCAGATTTCCCTCCCAACATTTTCGTCACTGTCGCACCATACACAGAGACAACACCTGCTCCAGGGCCCAGACCATTCTTTACTGCTAGGCCCCAACAACAATTTCATGCTGTCGGCCCATCCAGACCTGCGGGTACGACCGCCAAATCATCCAGCAGCAGGCGACCATCAAAGTGGAGATCTGTCTTCAACTCTCCACCACAAAATCCTATCCCTATAGACAATTTTTCTGAAGATAGTCTCTCTAGACAGATTGATGAGTATGTCCATGAGAGCTCATCGCATACCCAAGAGAGAATACCAACTGTCGAGTTTGGGGGAGAAACAGAGGTGATGCATACTGACAAAGAAGAAGATGGAGATGAAGTTACAGCCCCACTACAGAAACAAACGGCCACCAGAGTATAGCCGCCCCGGCAGGCAAAGACACATCCATCACCAGGACAAAGATCAAGAATGAAAGCATCGGCAGGAATACCTAGGAGGGCAGCTATTTCCAGCAGCTCTTCTGACTCACAATCAGAATCTATTTAATCGCTGTTGCCTTACTATTCTTGTTTTCTTTTGCATGCTGTATATTTTGAGCATTGAGGACAATGCTCGGTTTGATTTTGAGGGAGATTATTGATGCTGAAGCACTACCTAGGCTATCTAATATCGTGGCATTACCATAAAAAGGAGTAAATTTTTACTGAATTTTTTTTAATATTCTCTTTTCTTGAATTTATGTTTGTAATCTTGCACTGTCCTATGTCAGCTTTGCTTTAGTTTACTCTTTTAAGGCTATAGAAATTTTTCTTCTTACCATGGCTTAATTCTGTTTTGAAGGGATAACCATAGAATACTCATGGAATAAAACTTAGAAGCTTGCTTTAGGGTTAGAAAGAAAATAAACACTTTTTGGACTTGTTTGATTTAAGAGTTCTTTTAATAAACTTAGGTGATAAAGACTTAGAAATTTTTGGAAAAATAACTAGAGGTTCCTATCACCGGCTCTAGTTTTGCTCTCCTTCATGCCAGAAGTTTCCGAAACTGGCTCTGGTATGCTAAATAGGTGATTAATAAGAAAAAAGAAAGAATAATAAGAAAAAGAAGGAAATAGAAAACGCATATCTTGAGGTGATCGAAATTGGCTCAAGACTTGTTGTTTTAAGGAGATAGCTTTAGTCCAAGATTCTACTTGTCTTGAACTTAGAGTTTATCTAAGAAAGCCTTGCCTTGTCCATTAAACGCACACACTCACCTAGCCCTATAGTTTGTTTCTTAGTAAAAGTCCTTGGGTAAACTAGTGACTAAAACGGAGAGATAGACATGACCATGGTGGGGAGAATAGATGAAAGATTAAGACCAAAGGAGAGTAAGGTTCGGCAATTTGATGTTTGGCATTGCTTGAGGACAAGCAATAGTTCGAGTTTAAGGGTATTTGATGAGTGCCTAAAAGGCAGTTATTTATTACCCTTCTTATGGTACTTTAATTATCTAATATACACCCACTTGAACCGAAATATAAACTCTTTGCTCAAATATTGGATATTCATTTATCATCACTTACAAAGTTAATATTTATAGAGAATGTAGATATTATTACAATTTCTGTACAAGCAGGAATATCCAGAGCCGAAGCGGCAAAAAAACAGTGTAGAAGCCAAGGCGAAAGCATGGCCGCGGTAGAATCTAGTGTGTCAGCACCAACAATGGAGGCGTATTACAAGATAAAAATATAGAGAACATTCTAGAAGATACAACGCATCAATTGGACCAGGTTAGCGAGCTAAAAGCCCAATTCAAAGACCAAGCGAGAAAATCCTTCTAGAAGGCGGCAAACTTGGAAATATCAGATACCTTGAAGAAGAGTTGTTCACTACTCCAAGTTGAAGTCTATTTAGGAAAGGTTTATCCTAGGTTAAGACTATAAATATCCTAGCCGACCACATTGTCTAGGAGAGCCGATTTGTAGAGAAAACCCTTCCTCCCTAAGAATTGTACTTCCACGATAATATGTTCTAAATTTCTTAGGGATAGGTGAAGGTTGTGATATTAGTGAGAGGAGAGTGATTCTTGTATCTTTGTTCTTATGCAATAAAATCAAAGTTTGCTTATCCTATTTTCATTCTTTGTTCTTGTATCCAAGCCCGAGAGGGAAGTTTGCAAGTAATCTATTTATCTGGCATCGAGAGGTGTAGATTCACGAAAGGGATAAGTACGGTGTTGTAGACACTAACTCGGCCTGTACTCCTGTGGAGGCACTAGGAGATAGGTTAAGAGTTTCAGCAGCTAAAAGAAGTGTTGGATTGGTTGGTGGTTATCTTTAATTTACGCCGAGAGGTATTGTCAAGGACTGGGTATCAACAACACTCTGACTCAGAGATAAGCTGAGTCACTTACGAACACTTTGCTGAACTTTGAAACCTCTGCCCAAGAGCAAGAGATTGTCGTAGCGGAGGAGCACTAGCGTTACCGAGGCAGTATCTGCAGTACTATCGAAGCAGTGTTGTGCGATTGCATTGGAAAAGGAGAAGATCAATTGAATCCGCTAATTGACGCAATTGGATCCTACCCACTTTCTCTATAATCGTTCTCAACCCTTTATATTTTATGTTTTGTTATTTAAATAATTAGTTAGATAAAACAAATCATCTTATTTGTGTTTTTACTTTATTTTCAGGAGCAAGGGAATGAAGGAAGACATATTAAGTATACCAATCTCTATGGAGACGATACACGATATACTTATCAATTTATTACTTGACGACGTGTACACTTGCACTCAAATAGCGCCTATACCACGCCTATCAATAATCAAGGTAATTTTCTAAAAACCTTATTTTCGTTTGATTTTAGGTTGTTAAAATTTAGATTTTGAACATATTTTGAATGCTTATTGTATGGGTTTTAATAATCTTACAATTTTTTTTCAAAATCAAAAATTTTTCATTCGAATATAAATCGATTTTATCGTATTGGTTTTTCACTGAATTTTTAAAATATTTTTTTAAAATTCTCAAATACCTTGAATTATTTGTTAATAGGATTGAAATTGTTTGTTAGAGCATACATGTTTTTAAGAAACTAATCCAAAACTTGTTTCAATTTCTAGATCATGGCACCTAAGAAACGATCTCGTACCGAAGCTGGTAGTTCCTCATCTTCTCGTGCTTCACGAGTTGATATTCAAGAAGTCTTTGCAAAGAGTTTGCACACAAATCGTAGGATTGACAACTTCAATCTATACCGCAACCACCCTTTCAAAAAGGAATGGTGTATGGATGTTCAATTCATGAACTCACACAAGTTCCTTTTCAAATACTAAAACCAAATCATCGATTGGAAGTTCTTGAGCTTTCTCACACATTCTGGCAAGTTCTTTCCAACTCTTGTCCTTATATTTTATACTAATGCCAAATGTATTCTCTCTTCGGACAAGAGCAAAGTAATGGCAATTGAGTCTTTCCTTATGGGTAAATCTTTTACTATTAATGTCTCTACCTTTGTCGATGTTTTTGGTCTTAAGGATGAGGGTGTTGAGGATGAAGATTCTCTTGGTTATTTCACCGGATCGGTCACCTCACTTGACGTGCACGATCACTTTCTCCATCTTATCATCTCTTGGTGGATTCGTCCATCAAATGGTAAGTATTCTCGGATCCGTCAAGTTGATAGCTTTTGGATCAAGTGCTTTCGTGAGGGTATTCAAACCAATCTTGCTTAGATCGTCTTCTCAGACATCGTTTGGCATGTCCAAAATCGTGTTACCCCACTTGTCCAATCCTTTCCATATACATGCATTCTCAGCTTTATATTCTTGCATTTGGAAATCAATTGCTCTTTTGACAAAGTGGGATCCTTAAAAGAACTCATTGGCGAGAAATCTCTTAATCTTGCCCATTTCCAATATGTCTCCAATGGTGAGTGGGTTCGTGGTGCTCCTCCTCCTTCTCCTCCTCGTGCTCCCGTTGATCCGGAACCTCTTCGCTAAGTTGCTCCACATGTTGATATGATGACGTTTTTCACTACGAGTTTCGACTTTTTGGATGCTCAGTTTGGTACTTTGAATGCTCGTTTTGATTCCATGGATGAAAGACTTGACACCATGTCAACTCAATTCCAATCGGGTTTCGATGCTATCAGTACGAGGTTGAAGGGCTTAGAGACTCAAGGACACTCTTTGTGAGTCTCCCTTGAAGCTCTTCGTCATAGCCAACGATTCAACTCCAATACCGATGACAATGAGGAAGAAGAAGAGGAAGAAGAAGAGGATGATGATGATGGACTTGATGGTGATGACATGGCCGATGATGGATCTTAGCTCTATCTTATGCTTTACTATTGGCTTTTAGGACTAGTTATGTTTCTTTTTAGCATTATATTGCATTTTCATTCATATTAGAACTTATGCACCTTTGTTATTTCTTTATGCTTTGAACTTATATTTTTGTTGGATTTGGATGTTTTATGCTATGGATATTTTATATTATAAAATTATATTCTCTTTAATGCTATGATTGCTTTGTTTATTACCTTATATTTCATTGATTTTGATCTAACAAAAAGGGGGAGAAATATTTTGTTTTTAAGTTAGGAAATCACCCATTTTTTAATGAAAAGATATGCATACCTTAAGGGGGAGTCTCTTTAAAAGTTTTCAAAGTTTTCTGGAATCTAAAACCTTGATTTAAACTTAAAAATTTTCAATGGTTTTGTTATATCAAAAAGGGGGAGATTGTGAAACTAAATTTGATTTTTATATAACAATTATTTATAAGGACTATCTTGTAATAATTTTTTAAGTATTTAAGTCAAATATTTGTTTTTAAAGTCAAACCAAGAACCTTGAAATAAAATTCTAAGTGTTTTTCATACGAGGGTATCGATACCCTAAGAATAGGTATCGATACACCTGGGTTTTTAAAGCCTTGTTCTTGAGATCAAGAACAAGTATCGAAACATGGTTCGATACCTTTTCATCACTACCAACACATATTTCGAACTAGGTATCGTAACCCCTTTTTATATTTTAATTAGTTTTAAAATATTTAAAATTATGACTCCAGGTATCGATACTGGTATCGATACACCCCTTAAACCCCAACAGCTATTTTAGCATTAAATGAGTCGACTGTTGGTGGCAGTTAATATTTGATTGGTGGTTAGCTTGTGCCGAAACATGGTTTGATACCCAACATCACAGTTTCGTAAAGGTATCGAAGCATGTATCGATACCCCCTCTATTAAATGCACAATGGCTCTTTCTATTTTAGTCTGTTTTCAAAATTTTCGAAACAGGTAGCCCGTGTTTCGATACCACCTGTTGCAGAGTGCATTTATGAATGGTAGATGAAGTCTCAACGGCCTTATTTACATTCCCAACAACTACAATAGTTAGAAATCAATGAGAATGTATAAAATAAAACATTTTCAACAGCATTAAGGACTATTGAACCTCAAGCAACATCCAAGCACACAAATCCAACTCAAAGCACTTCATTGCATATTCTTACTCCCAACTCTTGTAATTTTACTTTGATCTTTTGTAATCTGAGTTTGAGGAAAGTTTGTTTGTATTTGGGGCAACATATATATTGTGAGAGATTATTCATTTGCCTATTTTCTTTTGTATTATTTTGTGATGATTGAATCAATTCTTGGGTAGAAGAATTGATTCAAATTGTAACGGTTATCCCTTGAACCGAGAAAAAGGTCGAATTCTTTAGTGAATTAGTTGCAAAATCCTTAGTGGGAGCTAAGGTAGTGGATGTAGAGCTTGTTCGAAGCTTGAACCACTATAAATCTCTTGTCTTTTAATTTTAGCATTTTTACCAAAAAATTTCCCGGTCAACTCAACAGTACTCTTTTCACTATAAATCTCTTGGCCATACTTCAAGATCGATCAACTCAACAGTACTCTTTTCACGGATCTGATGCTGGGAAATCCTCCTCGATATTCTCCTACAAAGCTACCTGTCATCGACGTAACGGATAAACCACAATTTTGCATGCTGACCTAATAAGCTCAGTGGTAAATTTTTACTCTGCTACAATTTATTAATATCATAAAACAAGTATATAAGATAAGATAGTCAAGAGTGCTTAGAAAGGCTTCTAAACTAAGGTTCAACTCCTAATCTACCTTAGTTGAATTTCTCAAATCAATATTCTCAAGACATCTACATATAGAAAGATCAAATAACTCACCTGGCTTATCTACTCGGTCTCACACAACCCATCAAGTTAAGTCGAGATCACACAACCCATTGAGTTACATCAAGATCACACAACCCATCGAGTTACACCGAGATCACATAGCTCATCGAGTTATAAGAACCCTATCCCACTCACATAACTTTAGGGTATAAGGTTATTAACCATTGATAATATAACATACTTACATGTATGCAACATCCATAACTAATGGCCAAGTGTAGCCCTACTATACCCGTGCTCACATAGCCTTCGGGTTTTTCTGTGATCACATAGCTATCGAGTTGGACCATATCTTGATCGACATAGCCACAGATACTTCTGTGACATACTTAGATCAACATAGCCACAAGTAGTCCAATCTTGAGGTCACATAGCCCATCCAGTTAATCGAGTTCACATAGTCCTTCGAGTTGCTTGATGCTCACACAACCCATCAAGTTATATTCCTTATAAGATCATCATAGCCACAGATAGGTTCAAACAGCATCTAGATCACATAACTCGTAGACACGTTGGACGTACTCACTCATACAGCTCAAAGTACATTTCCCCTTCACCAAGTTCTCATACACTAACTCTAAGATATCTAGATTTCCTTTACTAAGACTTACAAGCAACACATGCTCCACGAGCATCCACACATATTATTAAGTTTAAACAAGCATATAACTCACTAATATCCAAGACCTCTCATAAATAAGATTAGATAATCTAAGGCCACTAGTTTATTTACAAGGTCCATATTAGATTATTTCACTATCTCAAAACCTTTATAAATACATATTTTGGCATCTCATCAACACACAACAAAGTTCCTATCCACCATAAGTTATTGTCCGATCCACCATGGATCTCTAGAGAAGTATAATACTAAGCCATCTATCAATTATTAAGCCCTTAAATCATAAATTCACATATTAGGATAATAAACTCAATTTATTAGTCTTGTAACTCATTTCATAGCTTAATTAACCTATAAAAACCTATAACATAATTTATGGAACCCCCAAACTTAACCCTTAAAAACTTGGGTAGATTGCCTAAGCGTATCGATATGCCTGTAAAGGGGTATCGAAACTCTTCACTTGTATTTTGATACGCTAAGGCAATGACTTAATACCAAGGAGAAACCAACCAGTATCGATACACCTATGTGAGGTATCAATACGGACCCATGTTTCTGTTTGTCTTAGAAGGAGTATCGAAACGATTTACCTCTGGAATTTTTGGTTCTAAAACATGGGCAGGGCATTCCAAAACGCCTGTCATCTTCTCCTTGTTTTCTCTCTAGGGTATCGATACGCATTCCTAGGCTATCGATACGCTAAGCTAATCAGCCTTGCCTAACTCACGAGTCAACTACACGGTATCGATACATCTCCCTAGAAGTACCAAAACCAAATCTTACTGGAATTTGGCGTATCGAAATATGGGATAGCTATATCGATACACCTGTTATCTATGCCTATATTTTGCCTTCAAGGTATTGATACACCTTCCCCGTGTATCGATACGTCTGCACAAAAATGTAGGTCTAAGACCGAAAACCACCAAGAACCGTCACCCAACCTATATAGTTGATTCTTAAATCGATTCTACAAGTTAAATGGAGCTTAAGAGGTAATTTTCTATTAGTTTTACATCAAAACAACTCCTATACGAATTCTACCATTTTAGGATTTGTAAGTCACCCAAATACCCATCTCAAGCAAACTTTAACCAACAATCAAGCAATACAAGCATTTTATGATGCACATGAAGTATAAGAGTCAGAAATTTACTAACCTCAAGCAACAAACTCGGATTTAAGCCTCCACCAAGCTCTTTCTAATCTTTCCCTTTGCTTCAAGCTTCAAAACACACTTTCCAACAAAGCCAAAAATATACAACTTGATTGATAGATCTCCTTGTACTGAACAACTCTTCTTTGATGGTTAAAACGAGATTCTTCCTCAACAACAACAAGTTCTCCCTTTATCCTCTTTGACCTGAGTAAGAAAAGAAAGAGAATGAGAAAAAAGATGATTGCCCTAAAACACCCCTTTTCTTTTCCTCCCCTTATGCAGAAACAAATGGGATTGACCAACTTTTTCCTTCCGTAGATGAATTACCACTTTACCCTTCTTCATCCAACATAACTTAAAAGCTAATCCCAACAAGCATGCCCACAACAAACCCGAAAGACCCAAACAAGACAAAATCGAGGTTCACCATGATCCACCATGACCCCACAAGCTCCAATACGAGACCCAAATTGACGATCTATGACTTGAGTCAATGCTCGATGTTGACCTAGGAAAACTGGGTAATTACAGATAAATTATACTAAACGAATAATTTTCATTTGGGTATAAAAGTATTTATTATTATTGTAAAATTTAATCGATTTAAAAAATTAAATTTTCCAACTCGATTGGATATAAAAATATTTTATTATCTTGACTCAAAATAGTAATTTTAGAAACTTGACTTGAAATTTTTTAAATAAAAATTTGATATAAAATAGAAATTAGAATAATCTGAATAACTCAAAAATTTTAGTAATTAGTGGATTAATCTTTAAGTTCAAGTTGTGTCTTTCAATTTTGCCTTATATATATGACATATTATGAATTTTAACTGAAATTATAATTAGAACTAATTAGAACCATTACATTATAATTGTTTACAAATAAATTTGAACTGAAATTCGGAAAACTTTACTCAACTTGAATTTCAAAAACTAGTCCCGAAAAAAATTCAAATAAAGTTTGAGTTATAAAATAAGACTATTCAACTCGACTAATTCAAAATTTCTTGACTCGATTGGATCGAATTCTCATCCTTAATAGAGATACAATTTATCCCGACATCGACCCAATTCGTCTTGATCGGGGTCAGTTTTTTCTTTTTAATTTGGTGTTAGATGTGAGGTAGTTTTTTTGTTAAATTTTTTAGATCGAGTCGAGTTTAGATGAAATCCTCATTGCTTCGGTACATTTACTAAAATATCATTTGTTTTCTTTTTTATAATTATTCTCATATAGTACATTTAATAATTTTTTTTGATTGAGAAGAATTTTGTCAAGTCTTTTGTTAAAATTTTGGTATTATATTATATTTTTACTATGTTGGGTTAAGACTTTTATGTTTCGGGTCAAGATCGAGACAGTCTAAAACCTACTTTGCCTCATCTGTTGTCATCCCTAACATGTCCATCCCTAACGTGTATTCATTTTTGTAATCACTAATTTTATGCGGGGTCTAAACCCGATTTAATTTTTATTCTTAAAGTTGAATAATGGGCTTGTATTTGTTAACCGAAAATAAAAATATATTCTATGTATTATATTTTTTTTACTTTTGGTTTTATTTCGGTTTTATTTTGTTATTATTAACTTAAAAATTCAAAAATATTACTACCATATTTTTATCTACTTTGCTCAAATTTCGTTTCATTATTATTAATTACTATCCCCTTTGTTATTTTAATATCATCAATTATTATACTTATATATTATTTTATTTTTCCTTCTAAAAATAAAAAAAAAAGATTATAATATATTTATTTTTCATCAATTTTGGTTACTTATATAATAATATATAATAGGTTTTGTTTTATTATTATTTTCAATTCTTTATTATTATTATTATATATAATAAATAAATAAATAACTTTAGTTTTTAAATAAATAAAACCCACACTAATAATACAAATCAAGCCCAATGTTTATTTATATAAGTCCATGAATAAATTACAAAATCCAAAGAAAATTTAAACACTCAGCCCGTTTTCTAAAATAATTATTACACTGAGACCACTTTTCTTTTATTACAAGCCCAATAGTCTAACTTCAGCCCATAACCGGTTACAATTAAGGAAAACCCTAATCTCATCTTTATTCTCTACGCAACCAAGCTGTAGCCGTCAGATCAAGACGATAATCAACGGCCTAGATGAAAATCGAGAAAGCTTCTGGAGGAAGCCCATGCTCCCACGCGCGACCCTTTGTTGCACGTGTGCGACCGTTCGATTTCCTTGCATCTCTTCATTGCCCCAATGATTATCTGATGGTCGGCCCTTCTTCTCACCGGTGGTGCCCCCTTTCCTCGTCACCGGCCGTACATACACAAAGAACCAAAACCAACATTAGATTCGTACAAAGGACAAAGAAAAAAAAACGTAACAATTTCAGAGAAAATTCAGAATCAACACATCAATATTCCAGATCGTACAACAAATTCGGCCAATATTTCAACAAGAATCAGAGGCCACTCGGCCAACAATTTCAGAGGCACAATATCACATGAGAATAAAATTCCAGCAAATGAAGAGCAAAAGGAGATTATTTATTTTCATTTCCCTTGTAATCTCAGCTATAAAAAGAAGGCCGAAAACACATGTAAAGGGTGCTCCCCTCACGAGAAAAATCGATACAAAGAGCAAAGATTTAGAGGTAGCTGAGTCTCTTTTCTTTTCGGATGCATAGAATAAAAGGGGGTTCCATTTTTTCTTACCGAGTTTTTGGAGTCGATAGCGTCTTCCCTCTCCGATCTTCCTTATCCGGTGATAAGCCTTGACACTTGTGTCGTTGGTGAATCGAAAGTTAAAAACAGAAAGGAGTCGTTCCGTGTTCCTTTTAGCAACAAAATGAGTTTTTATTTTGTTTTTGCAAAGAAAATGAGGGCTTTTCGAGTTTAGTTTAGGTGAAAATAAGGATTTTTATTTTATTTTGTTCAGATCTGAAGTTTAATTTGAGTTTTGGTTTCAAAAAAAGAAAATTTTGAAGAGCTTTATATGGTAATCACGACGAGAGTGAAGAACACTCATCGTGTTCTTGGGATTTTCTGGGTTCCCTAAAGAATAGATGAGAGCTCTTTGTCTTTCATTTTGTGTTTCAGTTCAAAAATATGGAAAAGGAAATATTTTTATTTTATGTTTGTCATTTATACTCCCTGTTTCTTTTAAAAATGGTTTAATTCACTTTTAAAACCCACATTGTCCCGTGAATAACGTCCGGAGTCCTCAAAGCTCTGTCCCGTCTTTGATTTGGTCACCAAATGTGTTATAATCATATTTTCATAATGGTTTAATTATTTTTAAGGTCATTCCGTGTTTAAGTGTTTACTTTAAAACCATTCCCCTCATCAAAATAACGTTTTAGAGGCCTTTTTGTTTTTTAATTATTTCATTTTAGTCACTGTTCGAAAATAACTTTTTATTTCTTTTGATTTTAACTTAAATTTTATTTTCCTTACACTTTGGTCCATTTTTTGGTGTCCATTTTCTTTATTTTGGTTTTTTATTTTATTGTTTACATGCATATTTATTTTTGCACATATTTATTTAATATGCTTTTTTGTCATTTTGTTCATTTTCTTATACCATATATTTTATTTATGTATTTTATTTTATGGTGCAAACTTATATTTATTTATGCCTTGTATTATTTTATGCATCTTTATTATTTATACATTTTATAGTATTGTTCATTTATTTGTTTATTTTATTTGGGCATGTATATGTATTTTGTGTATTCTTACATCTTATACGTATTTTTTGTACATTTTGTATATGTATTTTGTGCACTTATCTTGTTATGTCTTTATTTAATTTTGTCTTGCATGTTTGTTTATGTTTTTACTTATTGCATTTTATCTTAATGTTGTGTATATATTTGTTATATTTGTTTTTTGTAAATATTGTGTATATTGTACATATTTATTTTCCTCCAACTCACATCTCACTACAATAATTAATTAACTTAATTTTAACGTCTTTATTCAGTCGTAACGGGCCCGTGTTCCAACGTAGTGGTCGCGGTGTATGCGTTGCCTCCGAATAAAGACACGGTAAAAAATAAAATTGAATTCGAATCTTTAAACAAACCGTAATTTAAACGCCACTTTAATTCGTAAATTTTAAAATTAATTAAGCGATTATTTTAAAGGTGTCAATTTTGGGCGGTTTTTAAACCCTAAACCCGTTTTTAAACCGTAACCGACTCTCAAACCCAATTTTAAAGAATCTCTGATTTTTACTGTGTCTGGCCTACCAAAGTGGCCGATGGCGACTCCATCCTTTTTTTAAACCTTTTTCTAACCCATTTTTAATTATTTTTTAAAATTCTCAATTCACTTTTATTTTAGGTATTTTCAAACCCTAATTTTAAAATTCTAATTTTTTAACCTAATTCCTAATTTTTAAATTAGCACCCTTTTTTATCACACTTGTAATTTTTTTTAAAGGGTTGCTACAATTTTAAAAAATTAACAAAATTAATCTTTACTTAAACCTTAAATCTCATATACATGTTTAGTGGGGCGTATGCCTGACCAATCTTGTGAATCCTTGAACTTTACTAATCAAATCTCACCTTATCATTAAGTAAAGCTCCAAATCCAAAAACCATGTTTCACATGAGGGATAGAATATCACATGCATGATGCATGGGGTTTACTCATATATATCTATTGGAATTATAAACAAGCAATCTTCCTTCATAAAGAAAGGAAGTAGAAATACATCTTTTATGTAGGAAACAAAGCAACGAGACTCAAAGCATTAAAGTAATCATGGAGATCAATGGTGGCCAGTAGCCATCGTCTTCATCGACTCGAACTTCGGTCCCTTTCCAAAAATTTCATGGTCGAATATAGCTTCAAATGATCCCCGAAACGGTAGCCACTAGGGTATAACAATTCCAGAACAGGGGAAATCACCGTATCACCGATGGGGTCATAGAACGTAACAATCGGGAGCCTATTTCCGTGTGTCTCTCGCCCATAACACGGTGCAACACACTCTTGTATCTCTTATTGTTCAATACTTCGAATTGACACAGTACAACACACTCTTGTACCTCTCGTTGTTCAACACTTCGAGTTGGTATACCGTGTTGATAAAGATGATTTTGTTCTTTGATGATGGAATATTTTATCATTGTCCGTCTTTGAGAAACTCGAAGTGTTGAACAACGAGAGATACTCAAAGTGTTGCCATGATACGGTGCAACACACTCTTGTACCTCCTCTGGTTCAACACTTCAAGTTGATATTCTGTCTTGAGCAACAAGATGATCCCACATGCATCGGTGTGCTCTCGGAGATCTCTCACGAGGTTTGGGTTAGGACATTGAGGGTATACGGCAACTTTTTCCCCACCGATGGGCTTTTGGTGCCGGAGAAGGCTTGCTTGATGTGGTCGTGCTATGTACTCATTGTTTCACTGTACATTCATTATTTTGAGTCACTTTCTAAGGGAATTTTCAATTAAGGAATTTTTATTTTACCTTTGTTCTTATGTATACAAAATTAAAATTTACGTTATTTATATATTTATTCTTTCACTTTTAAGTATTTATGTTTTACCTCAATTTCAAATTTTAATTCTGTCTGTAATATAGTAAGTTAACTCAACCAATTAAAATTTAAAAAGATAATAGCCAAACTCCTTTCAACTCAAACTCGAATTGACTTGAATACGATTGATTCAAAAGTTAAATGTATATCTTTCAAAGTTGTATTTTAACCTCTAGAACAATGTATTCGGACACAAATATATATCAGATACGAATATCTAAAATTATATCTTCGTAATCATTATATTTTTTTTTATTCTCTTGATTCTCTGACTTTGTTCTGATTAATCCAAATCAATTCATATTATATGTCTAGATTTAATAGTTGAATTTTTTTAATAAAAATTATCTAATATTATAATGATTTTAATATAAATAATTCTATTTACTCATATTTTAAATGTTTTTTTCTGACTAATATTAATTCAAGTTCTGATTAATCCAAACCCTTTCCAAGATGCAATGAACGTGTCGCAGAGGATTAGTTCCGACCGTAGATTCAAAAAAATATTTGAAAATAAACATATATATTAATAACATTATATTTTTAAAAATAAAAATACTAATGACATTTTAATTATAATAAGAAAATCTTATAAAAATATAACTAAAAATAAATTTTATAATTGTTACCTTTTATACCTTTTTTTGATATCGTTGTATAATTATTTCGTTGTCTATATTATTAAAGATATATTTCTTAATAAAAATAAATACACAAGTAGGTATACAATATATTTTATTGTCTTAACCATTTTTCAAATGAAATATAAAAAAATAGATCATAATTTTTTTATTTAAAAAAATATGAATAATATAATTTATAATTTCATGATCACTCTATTCTAATACTTGAGATAATTCATTAATAATACTTAAATATTTTCCATCAAAGGCAAATTAAAAACAAATTCAAAAGACTAAAAATTTTAACAGTATACAATTTTCAGCTTTTTGTTCTGGGTGTGGGTCGTCTTAACAATTTCAAGCACTTTTATTATAAAAGAAAAATATAATAATCGAGCTAAAAAAGATTTTATAATATGAACCCAACGAGTATTTTTATCTTTTTTATAATATTTTTTAATTTAATCCACGAAAAAAATATTTGTCATTTTTTAGTGTCTCTATCTATGTCCTATCATTAAAAAATATAAATTTTATGATATAATGTTTAGTTTTTAAGATTTAAAGTTTATGATTTAAGAATTAAAATTAATCTGTATAATTTAGTTTTTAATATCGAACACATAAAAAATCACCATTTTATAATATTTCTCTTACCTTAATCATTTAACTAGATTAATAAAAAATTCCTCTTACATAAAGCATCAATCACATTAGCCGCACTAACTTAATTTTAAAGTAAACACAAATAAAATTTAGAATGGACTGAAATAAATAAATAAATAAAATATTTAACAAACTAATTTTTTCAGGGTGGGTGACTTTAATGTACATCCAGATCGGATTCGATTAGAAAAAATCGAATAATTTAACTTGTGGTAAAAATATTCGATTTTGATTAGATTCAAAAAAAATTCAGATAAAGTTTAAGTTGTAAAATAGAATTTTAAATAACTCAAATAACTAAAATTTTTAGTAATTAAAGAATTTATTTTTAAAATTGAAATGAGTCTCTTAATTTTTTATGATATATATATTAATATATAAAAATATAAAGAAATATTGCTACATATGAAAAATATATATGTACATATCTTATATGATTAGAGAAAGTCATTTAAATTAGAATCAAATCGTATTATAACATGATAAATAATTACAATTAAATATTTATAGAAACTTGAAAACTCGACTCAAAAAAATTCAAATAAAGTTTGAGTCATAAAATATGACTCATCAACTCGAATAACTTAAAAAATTTTAACTCGACTCGATCGAATACTCACCCCTAAATATTAGAGTTCAAACCACATTCAAATGGATTTGGGATTCATTGTTAAAAATAATGATTTTTCGTCAGAAACGTTGTTAGAGTTGTAATTTAAATTTTATTTTGACTCATCTTAAATAGATATAAGAGATTAAGATTCAAATCATTCAATTTATTCTCTTTTTACATAGTAAAATTTCACATCTTTTACCCTTGGTTTTTTCCTTCTAGGATTTTTCATGTAAAATCTTGGTATTATTTTTTTTACATTCCTTTTTTTACTTATCTCATCGTTATCGTCCCGAATATTAAATGCATGTTAAGCTGATAGCACTGAAACATAATTGTTGAAAGTAAGGGTGTTCATTGTCGGATATCGGATAAGATTAGATTTAATTTTTTTTTAGTATTTAAATTTTCGGATCGATGATATAATGATTCGTATCCGATCCGAAAAAAGTAAATATCCACATATGAAAATTTGATATCCGATCCAAATATGTAGATATCTACTTTTTTCGGATAGTCAGATTAATATTATGAAAATTTGAATTTTTGGATTTTAGATTTTTGGATAATCCGAAACTTGAAATATTATGATCTGTATACGATCCAGAAAACTTAAAATCGGATCGAATATCCGATCTAAAAATAAAAACCAAATCAGATATCCAACTTTTTGGATCGGATCAATAAATAACGGATTGAATTAACCGGATCGAATATTTTTGAACAACCCTAGAAAGCAGTTAGTTAGCCTTGAACTTGTATATAAACGATTCGAACGCTTCCGACCCGAAAATATGTCGATTAATTTCGACACATGCATGCGAAGTACACAGTTCAAGAGATGGTTTCTGTTCATCATCATAAATAAAATTTTACAGTACACAGTTCAATGGCTCCTTATTATGACTGACCACAAAAGAATGAATCCATGTTTTGTCCAGTATAATTCCTTGTTTCTTATCTACAGACAAAAATGACCCTCCTCATCTCCCCCGAAATAATCGGTCCACACCGTTAAACTTCGAGCGAAACACGAGTCTTTATCGGTTTTAGCTTCAAGCCCATGCTTTCAGGCGAGAGAAGCTCCGGTGAGATGCAAGATGGACTCAACGGGCTCCTCGGGCTATCACTTAGTTGGCATGGCCTATACAAACCGTATCGCATGAAGAAGTATTCCATAGGTACCAGCATTGCATGTGGCTGTTCTTCGGTCACCATCGATCCACAAGCTTGGACCTGCAGAAGCGATAAAATCTCCATTAATTCGAGAAATATACGTTGTCTGGAAGTCGATGTACTAGCTAGTACTTACCTCGACCAAGGCACTAAATCTTCTATCGAACTTGGATGTCATGTAGAGGGCTTCGGAGTGGAAAGGTGAGCTATCCCCGACGAATATTAAGGTACGGCATCTTAGCCTCTTCAGCCCACCGGTAAGATCGGGTCGTCTGCAAGTTGGGGATACATAGTTTTGATCACTACCAAGTTCTTTATTTAGCGTGATAAAGATGAGTAAGAAGTTGCCGAAGCGATCTCATATCATAATACCTGTTAATCGCTTGAAGAAACCGCATCACATTTGATGCACATCTCTCGTCCAACAACTAAGAAAACGAACATGAAACGAAAATAAGTCGGATCAACTACCAAAAATTCAGTGTTTAAAGCGAGGCAAAAGAGAAATGTTAGGCACTAACTCTTCGGCAGGCCTGGACTATATCCGACTCAGGGACTTCGGCAGTACCACGAACTTCCTGTATACAGAAATCCCATCATTCAACGTACTCAAGAAGCGAAAATATAACAAAAAGGAAAGACTAGGATACCGTGCTAAAGTAACGTTGAAGCAAAACCTCTTTAAGCAGTCCGCACATTCCATAAAAGTACAACAAATTCGCCATCACCTACCGATCTTGTATCATTTTAGTACGATAAAAATTTATGCACAAAGAATGTTAACTATAAACACCAATCTTAGGAAGGAACCTTGTTATAGAACCATTCAGTCCAAGAAGGTGCTTGGCAAAGAGGGGACACGAGTATCAAACCAAGTACACGTTCTCTGTATTTCATCTGTGATGAAAAAACCGGTCACTTAACTTGCATAAAATAATTAAATATACTAATTAACGATATCATAAGGAAACATACGGCAAATAGAGTAAGAATGTATGCACCCGCTGTTACTCCCATGCACATAACCGCACCTAGCCTGAACAGAATCTCAAATATTAGAACTCCTTTTCAACTAATACATAGACACCAATGACCAACCAAACCCGATAGTTCTGCATCTTAAGTGATATGGAAGCATCAACTAAGAGTCTTTTAAAAAAATGTAACAAAAAGTATTAGGAATAAGAATAAGTTACCCGAAAAAGTTGAGAACCTCGAGGATCTGATCAGCCAAGTCGTCAACAGAAGGAGGAGAAGTACTTTCACAAATTGGAGCAGCTCCCAACTGCAAGAACTCTTGTGAAAGTGCCAGAAAGGGAACTATGTGAATAATAAAATCCAATAGAACAAAGCAAATAGGAATATGCCAACTTAGTTACAAACCTCGTGTCCCGGAGGACTGACATGGTAAATGCAGAAGTTGTGCAGCAGCAAGGAGGCCGCTTCTGGACAAAAGAACAATCCTTGGAAACAAGACATATCTGAAAAAGTTTTACAAAACAAACAATGTAATTGTTAGAAAGCAGATTTGCCGATAAACACCGACTAAGAGGAACAACTGAACTCATCCTAATTAACAAGAGATCATGTATATTGCAGAATCAGCCAAAGGAGAAAGTATTTATATAACCGGGGAAGAAACAAAGGAGCTATGGTATTAAGCAACACTATACTTACGATTCAATGCCAAATCGGGATATGTAATTAGTGCCGGCTTGTCTTGATCCCCATATACTATAACAGACACAGAACCACAGCGAGTCCTTACACGATGTTCCTGGCAGATGTTTGCAGGGAGCACGGATTACAAACAGATATAAGATGCGTAGGAATCAACATAGAGACAGTTCAGAATTACAATTACGAACATAGAATAGAACATATGCATTTGAAACTTTGATAAGTACCATAATGTTCTCAAAGTTAGAAGTTGTGTCCAGTAACAATAGCTTTCAGTTACACAAGACAAATCACTTGCTTATGTGGCCCATAAAAAAGGAGGAAAAGAAAAGAAAAGAAAAGAAACACTTCAATTCCTCAAAAGCACATCCCATGTGCACACATCCATTTTAGTGAAATCCAACTTACCATAACTGTGTAAAAGATTTAAAGAAATAAGAGACAGGTGCATCAAATGAGTGGTTCCTAAAACTAATCATTGTATTCTTCAAAAAAAAGTGATGATAGTCTAAAAGGAGAGCATGGGGTGATGGAATCTCTCACATTAAAAGAAGACATTGACATGTTTATGTAAGAAAATGTACATTTTACAGCTAGACTAAGACAGATTTTAAACTAATAATATAATAAAAGTGAAACAATGAAAAAGGTGAAGCCAAGGTTTCTTGAATGAGCTGCAAATAAAAAAGTTTAATAATCCCAATGACTGAATAGTTGGAAGAATCTATTATCCCAACCTCTCTTGTCATTACAAGCAACAACAAACTAAGGAAAGAATCTCCAACAGATATAAACACCAAAAGTAAAAGCAGATAAATACAAAGACAGTAACAAGAAAACATCAGAGAATTACACAAGAAAATGTAAATGAATTATTAAACTAATAATATTACAGCATATTGTCAAGCTTAAAGAACACATGAATTTGATACAAAACAGGATACCCCAGTACCATAGAAGTAAAATAATAATAAAAAAAGTTAGAATGAGCCAAATAATTACCAGTTTATACTTATATAAGAGATATACAGAAATGGTAACTCCTCCAGCTTACCAAATGTGTACAAAAGTAAGAAAATGGGAAAATAAACAAACTTTGACCAAACAAGAAAGATCTAACGGAATCCAAAATCCCCCCATTGAATTTGACCAAACAAAGAATGCATAGATCTAGTGAAACCCATTTCATTAAAATTCTGGGAATTGCAGAATACAATTCATTTCAACCCAAAATTCCACTTCAACGAGAAAAAAAAAATGGATTCTTTACTTATTTTTCCCAACACTAAAATCTCAATTCAAGAATGGAAAATGGAAAAGAAGAAAAATGGGTAAAAACCTTTCCACCAAGATAGATCTTTTCAGCATCAAGAGGAATGGAACCATTTGAGTCAGCCATTGCTGTGGCTTTTTTCAAACAAAGAAAGAAGAGAACTTTATCTTCTTTTCTCCTTCAAAATGATGAATCTAAAAGACTTCTTGCTTTGATTTTGATGGCTTATAAATCAAGCGATTCTTTCTCCCTCGAAAACTTTTTTTCTATTTAAAAAAAATCTTTTTTTTTCATTTTTATAAACAGAGGTGAAGCCTCCACCGACGCTTTATGAAACCTCAACGGCTTTACTTCTTTTAACCACACTTCTGGTAAAATCTTAACCTCGGTTAGTTTCTTTTATCAAAAAAACGTTGTTAAACGACACCGTTTCACCTAACTTTTGGGGGCTAAATTACAGTTTTGGTCCCTCTTTTATACTAAAATATAAAATTTAATCCTTTTACTCTAATTAAGTTCTTTCATTTTGTATTGTGTTATTAGTTAGTTCAAATAATTAATATCGTTATGTCTCAGGTTTAATAGTTAAATAAATATTCAAATTATATATTTTTTTAGATAAATATATAAATTATATTTTAGGCCAAATAAGTATTTAACGTTTTATTCTGTGACACATTTATAGTTTTTATTGTCAATAACTAATAAAAAATTCTATCATTTAATCAGAACACGACAACTGGTTTAGTTTTTATATTTTTAATTTTTAAATTTTTTTATAATTTTTTTATAAATATCCTGAAGTTTTATTTTTTTAATCAAATCCCCGAATCACATTTCTCTCTCGTTCCACATCCCAGTTGGTGATTCACCGCTCAAGCATCGTGTATGTCACCATTTCAACACGTGATATCTTTTACCCGTTGGTGACAATTCAATTGACCTTTCTTTTACTGTTGGATTTTTATCGATGATGTAATCAATAATTTCATTCACCATTTTTTTTACTACGAGATGATAAGATTTTTAGTAAAAAATATTCGATAGAAATAAAACCTTACTTTATATTCATGTTATTTTTAACTTAATTTAAATTAGGTCATTGTCCTTCCAATTTTAAAGATATAATACTTAATAAGTCCATGTTGTTTTGACTTATGCAATTAGATCCTCCACATATTTGATTATAATTATATCCCTATTTGTTGCAACATCCTAGAGCTTAATATTTAACCGGCATATAATGTTATCCTAGAGATTATACCATTCAATCAATGTAATGAAAAATATATATTAGGGACTAAATTGTAAATAAAACTAAAGTAAATATAAAATATGAACTTGAAAAAGAATCCAATGACAAATACAAAAATGATTAAATATGGACCCACAAAAGGGCCCACCGATGATAAATTTACGGATCACTGCGGCGCATTCAATTATTTTTGTTAAAACCAACGTGACGAGAAATTATTATACGAATTACAGGTGAGTAAAAGCGAACCAGTTTTTAAAAAATTAAATTAATTTGATTTACGGTGAAAATATTCCATTCGTCTTGATTTGATTTAAAATTTTATAAATTTAATTTGAAATTTTTTTAATAAAGTTTGAGTTATAAAATAGGAATTCAAATAATTTAAAATTTTTAGTAATTGAAAGATTTATTTTTAAGTTCCAGATGATTCCTTTAATTTTTTATAATATATATATTGATATATAAAAATATGAAGAAATATATACATATCTTATATAATACGACTCATCAACTCAAATAACTCAGTCGAACGCTCACTCTTAATACGAATTTAATATTTTTAATATAATTTTTAAATAATTATTTTTAATTAAATATAAAAAAAGTGAAAATTTATTTTAAAATAATATAAAAATATTATTAGATAAAATTATAAATGATGCAATAAATTAAATTAATTTAATATTTTTTCGACATGATAATCACTAGACTCTGTTTTTTTTAATCAAGGAAGATGTTATTACTTATCACATTTTAATTTAAATTAAGCTTACCTCTTCGAGCAGTAAAGATTAATTCGAATATTAAATTAATACCTATTAAGTTCAGACTGTTATATGTCAAATATCAAAATTAATAACTCTCCTTTTTTTTTAATTCATATGTTTGATTAAAATAATTAAGGTCTAATGAATGATAATTAAAAAATGCATGGCAAATAAATGCTTGAAATAAAGCCATTAATTTTAAACTAGCATCCCATTAAGTTAAATGTATTATTTAGAATGAATCGAATTAATAACGACTTTAATTATTTTTGTATAAATAAAATTACCAATTTTAACCTAAGACAGTTAAGAGGTGGTTGAATAAATTAATTTAATATTAATCCAATAAGTCGAGAAAAAATTTAAATTAATTAAATAAATTTAAACCCTAAACTAAGGCTTCACTAATCTAAACATAAATCTAGATTTAACCTAATTAATTACACCTAGGGCGTAATTTAAATTAATTAAATTAAATTTTTATGCCTAAACTAATTTTAAAGGTTTCAATTAATTTTTTTAATTTTTTATAATCTAATGTCCGCTAGTTTTGTTCACTAGGTATATGTTTGTTTTGGAGTATTTTGTTTACTGGATACAAACTGTCATTATAATTTCGGATATATTCTCGTTTAATAAAATTAATGAATCTTTGTTAAAAAAAGTCCTAAAAGTAACAAACAATAAATCCAAGAAATAAAAGATGCCCAAAGTATATATATAAATCTTATAATAAAACAATGACTGTTATGAATATCTTTATTCATGGTGGATATTCATATATTAAGATAAACTTTAATGGGTTTTAGTATTAGGGTTTAATACTCATTGGAATTAGGGTTTTCATCTTATGCCTATAAATATACTCTTAGACAAAACATTGTACACAACCTTACTTTAAGAATATAATACAAATCTCTCTCTTTTGTCTCTCATCTTTGTTCTCATACTTTATTCTTATTCTCTACTTTATTCACAACACATTATCGGCACGAGACTCTAACCAACAAAGGTATTTTTCGTTTGAATCTTAAAGGAGTTATTGAAAAGAATTTGTTACTAGCATGAATCAAAGATAAGTTTTTCTCCCTCAATTATATTCTAATTATCGATTTATCTTTCTTTCTTAATTTTTGACTTGATTTTTAATTTATTAAAAATCTTTGGTTGTTTGGTATTTGTGTAGCGATAAAGTGGCTCAATTACCGTAGTTTTTATCAATAATTTACGAATTTTTTTTAATAAAATATTGGTGATTAAACCTACTATATATTTAAATTATTGGAAAGTCCACTATATTTTATTTATTTAATTTGAGATTTTTTTATCTTTATTTATAATCAATATTTTTTTATTTTATTATTATGATAAAAGTCTATTTTTAATCATGTTCTATGTATTACATGATATTGGAATAAATATTAAACATTTAATTAATATGTTTGTTATATTGGTTTAATCCAAGTATATTGGTTGTACATCCCGTTCTGCGAGGCTAATGGTCTTAAAGAGAATAATTGATCTTTTATGGCGTACTTGTCAAACGCTGAAATATTATGGCGTTGTTGGTTCAACTCAATTGGATATTGTTAATTTTCTCATAATCCTTCAAGAGAATAATTCGTCATTTATTTTATTTCCCGTATAAAATCTAAAGAAAATAATTGATCTTTTATTTTTTTTAATTTTTATTATCTATTTATCTTAATTTATTTTATATATTATTTATTTTCGTTTTATGTTAATTTATGTTAATTTATTTTATATATTATTTATTTAAGTTTTATGTTAATTTATCCTTTGAAGAATATTATCACTTCCAGAATAAAATCTACAGTGAATTATGGCTATTTATGCCAAACAGACAATGTAAGTACTCATACTATACATAAGCATAAGAAATATTTTCCCATTTAAATACAAGGAAAAATGAGAGTACTATATAAAGTACTGGAATATCAATGCTTCAGAAAATCTTTTAAGAGTTCATCTTTGATAAATAACTGATTTGATATAATATGCTATATTTAATATTTTGTCATTCCCAAGTGAATGGTACAAAGCATATATTTTTCATTCCCTGAAGTGAATGAAATAAAGCACATATTAAAAGGTTCATGATTATGCATATTTTCCGATTTTAAATTCAAGGGAATAAATGTGAGTATTATATCCGAAAGTACTAATATCACTAAAGGCTCCGACTGAGCAAATATGTTATTGCCAAATGGAACTTTATTCCATATTTATAGTGCATTATACTCGTCAAATTCGCAAAGAGACTTATTGAGTTTTAAAGATATTTATAGAAATATATTGATAATATCAGTCAAAAAGATGCTGACTATCTCAATATTATGAGTATAACTCAAGGCAATAAGAAAATTTTAATAAAATTACATGCACTGTCATTTATATTGTACTACATAAGAATTAGTACAAATTGAAGCTCATGCTATTGTAAACAAGATGTTTACTGATAATTTTATTTGGCATGATCGGTTAGGCCATCCCGGTTCAAATATGATGCAAAAATTTATTGACACTTTTATGTGGTCACTTATTGAAGAACTAAGATTTTCTTCAAGGTAATTTTCATATGATACTTGCTATGAAAGCAATCTGATTATTTAATCACCAACAACTAAGATAGAGTGTAAATCTATTAATTTTCTAGAACAGATACAAGGTGATATATATTTGAGAAAATGTTAAGATATTTATTTTGATATAACTCAATGAATAATATTTTTAGATTTGAATAATATTATAAAACTAATTAAAGTCCCAACGACTAGTTTTTTTACGGCTATTTTTCTAACGGTTAGTATTTTATTTTACTTTATAAATACAAGCCAAAGACACTTGAAAAAAAAAGAGAAGATATTCAAGCATGTTGATCAAGAGAATTTGAGTCCAAAGCAAATTTATTTATTACTCTTGTATATATTTTAGAGTGTTCTCATTTATATATCTTTTATAGTCTTTCTTGTGAACTCAATTCTCATTTATACATCTTTTATCCTTTTGTAAAAGGAGAGATTTTAGTTTAGCCTAAGACAAAAACTAGAGTTGGTTCTATCCTAGTAAAGTCCAAAAGAATTAAGGTTGTAATGGTTATCATTGAACCAGTAAAAAGGTTGAATACATAGTGAATATAGGTGTAGACGAACTACTATAAAATTATTGTGTTATTTATCCAATTCTTTTGATTTTAATAATTTCAACCAAGTATTAAGAACAACACACTTGACGATTATTGGTGATCGATTCGAGCTTGCACAGGAATCCTTTCAAAAAAATTGTAATAAAATGTTCCACGATTTATAATATATGGTTCTCATAAAAATTATAATATTTACATGAATTATCACAAAAAAAACATAACTTTCATAAGAGCATAGGAAAACATTTATAAACAAAATAAAAATTTATGTACTACCATATATAACAAATACATTATCAAAATAAATACATATTTAAAAGACCAAACAAGCATTTGAATCGGATAATTTTGGTTATCGTGTTAATTTATGATCCAAATTTCGTACCTCACCTTTTATACATGATACAATTATTTAAAAATAATGTTATTGCTTATTGGACCATAAATATTTCTATTTAGGGTTTAAATTAATTAATTCATATATTCGATAAAAATAATTAAAGTCTAATAAATGATAATTTTAAAAAATACATAACAAATAAATGTTTAAAATAAAGCGAAAGGTATTATTTAGAATGAAATGAATTAATAATGACTTTAATTGTTTTTATCTAAGTCAAACTATCAATTTTAACCTAAGATAATTAAAAGGTGGTTGAACGATTTAATTTAATATTTATCCAATAAGTTAAGGAAAATTTCAAATTAAATTAATTGAAACCCTAAACTAACTAAGGCTTTACTAATAAAAACAATTATATATATAATAAAAGATATAATATATATGTATGATATGATACACATAAAAATTATTTAATATATGAAATTTAAGTAATTTAATATAAAATATGATAAAATATAGTATATAATTTTTATGTAATAAATATATATAATATAACAAATGGTTTATAAAATTTATAATGTATAAACAGTAAGCTTATACATATTAAATATATGAAACTATATAATATATGATAAATATATAGTAATATATATGTAAGTAGTTATAATATAATAATAAATGTAATTTGGACCGAACAAGAGATGATATTGTAAAATAAAAAATGAAAAAAAAATATAAATGAAATAAAGTAAAAACTATTTTTATAGAAATCTTAGAACCAACAATAAAATTAAACAGAAACTAGCAGAAGTTTTAGGTTTTTAAATAAAAAAATTATATAAAAATATTGTAGAATTAAAATATTGGAACCAAAATATAAATTTAAAACTGTACAAGTACTATTAACAGATTTAAACCTAAATAAAAAAATTAATTAAAGAGGCTACTAGAAAGATTAATCTTGATCATGAGTTTTACCTTTAAATATCATACATACAAATTAAAATAAATATTTTTTTTAAAAAAAATACATAACACAAATATATAAAATATTTAGGAATTTGCATTTAGTTTGGAGTAAAAATATTAAAAAACTCAAAATAATTATATAATTTAAAATATAAAAATATATATTAAAAGTATCATGTAAGATCATATATTTGATAAGAGAAAAACTTTGACCTAAACTTGACTCGTATACCCAAAAATTACCGAAATGGATAGACATCCTAATAAAAAAATAAAATCTTAAAAAATATATTTATTTTATATCGAGTTATTGAATCATCAGGGTGTAAAAAATTAAATTATAAAATAATAAACACAAGAAATAATATATTAAAAGTTAATTATCTATACTAAATGGACCCTAAATAATACAATTCATTCCCATTACAGGTCAGCGTAAAACTGATTTGAACACAAAATAAATAAAGTAATTATAAAATATTATAAATATGATAATAGATATATAATAATATAAAATATCTATACATACATAAAATAATATATAATAAAAGTATATGATATGATACATAAAAACTATATAATATATGAAATTTACGTAAACTAATATTGTGTTTCTTGATAAAAATTATAATTTTGCTGTAAATAAAATAAATAACAAGAATAAAATAAGAGAACAAAGATGAGAGATAAAAGAGAAAGAGATTTTATTATATTCTCAAAGTAGGATTGTATGTACAAAGTTTTGGCCAAAAGTCTATATTTATAGGCATAAGATAGAAACCCTAAATTTAATGGGTATTAAACTCTAATAATAAAGCCCATTAAACTTTAACTTGATATATAGATATCTACCATGAATAAATATATTCATAACACTCCCCCTTCAATATCCATGAAGATAATGTGTCTCGTTAAAACCTTATTAAGATAAAAACCATGTGAGAAAAAAATTCTTAGTGAAGGAAAAAGAGTACACAAATCTTTGATACGCATAACATGTTGCCTCATTAAAAACCTTACCAGGAAAACTCATTGGGACAAAACCTCGGTTAAGGGGAAAAGAGTGCAATGTGTATTTACTCCCCTCATGAAAATATCACATAAGATCTTTGAATCTTCATAATTCAATATTGAATACAATCTTCAAATGTTGAAGTAGATCATGCACTAGTGGATAAATCTTCCAAATCATTGCTTGAAATGATTCATTGAATACTATTCATCTAAAAATCATGAGGGACGAAACTTGAAGAAATATATTTCGTTTTATCATATTTGATATATCCACCTTGAGATATAAATTTTGTATTATCTCTCTACAAAATAGCTTGCATCTTATCTTGTGAAAACATTTACATATCTTCAAGATATGTTTAGCCAAACACATATTTCAGTTTTGTCTCATGCATAACAATTATTTAAAGGTAATGATCTCGTAGCACTTAAATAATATTTCTGGACAAGCTAAGATACGATGCTTGCAGATCATTAGATATGCTTATATTGTATATATTGTGCTTTAGACCAAGAATATCATTACCCTTCTCGTGAGGAAAAAAAATCTTTATTTATAGAGACCTAGCAACAACCATAAGGGTGATCAATAGATATGCCTTATGCATGTAAAGTCTCTTTCAATATTTTTCTGTATGTCGATAGATGCATAAGGATTTGAGGAGATCTCTTCACGAGTCTCAACGATATTCAAATCATCAACATACACAACAATAAAAATTCAGAGCTAAACCTCTTAATAAAAATGATCAGGAAAATAATTCATATAGCATTATGCTAATAAGTATTCAATGAGGAGATCATACCAAATACACCTAAATTGTTTCAAGCCATAAAAAGATATATTCAATATGATTGAATAATATTCTCGAGAACTTAAATTAACTGCTTATGGCAATCTAAGCTTGTGAATGAGTAGATGTATATTATTGTGTTTTCTAAGCTTAGCGCTTAGAATCGTTGTTTATGTGCGTAGGTCATAGGTTGATCGTCGGATTGGAGAGCACTATAAGTACGAGAGTCTAGCTTGTGAAGGTTTTTATAATATATTACTTGTGTTTAGTGGGTTTTGTACTCATTGTACCTTACGTAACGGGGTTTATAATTATTATTTTATAAATTATTTAAATCAAATTTTAATGTTCGATATTTTATTTCAAATGAACCTTCTTTTTGTAACATTTTATTTATTCACATATATTTTAATCGTCGGCTTTAATATTTTAAATATACTTTATTGAGTTAAAACCAACTAAAATTTTTATGGTTTAGTTTGGTTTTAAGGTTCAAATATGACATCAGAGTCAAAAGCATTGCATTCAGGATAGATTCAGAATCTCTTATAAAGGGATACAAACTATGAAGAAGTTATATTAAAAATACAGGGGTACAAAATTATAAGAGTTTAAGGGTACAAAATCATATTATCAATAGAAAATACATGTTTTATACCCCATGACTGTGTAAAAAATCACATTGCCATTATCTTTCAAGAATTCTCTTACAAAAACACACTGCTCCATGGAAGTTAACGGTTTGTCCAAGACTAGTGTTCCTTGCAGTTTATGGAAAACAATGGAACAGGTTTTCATATGTTTCAATCCAATGAGATCGTAGAGTTCGAGAAGAAAGCAGAATATCGTCTCAGGAATGAGTTCTATGAACTCGTTTAAGGACTCACGTTCGCCGGATCATGCATACAGTGCAATGAACACCGAAGAGCGTAATGAGAATCTGAAGGTACTGCAACATTTCGATGAATCGAAATCGATGAAATCGGTATCTTAAATTCTTTCTTCCTTTCTGTTAATTAGTGACACAGATTGTTTGGTAAGAAAAATTGTCCCAAAAGTAGAGTTTTATACAACATTGTCATTGTTTGAGTAGTTGTAACTACAACAATCAACTGAACAAATCAAGATGGTTATTGATCGGATTAATCTTGGTCGAATCATTTTGCATTCGGATCATTTCAGTTTTGAATCATTTCGGTTCTATGTTGTCTAGCATTTGAATCATTTTATGTCGATTTTTTTTTCCGGATATGTATCGTATTAGGTTCTAACTACTTTGCAACACTAGTACTATGTCGGAGTCTGCTTCGGATGACGAAGCTTTCAAAGATCAACGAGTACTCTAGGAGAACAATATCGACTTATAAACACAATGTCACACGAACAATATCGTCGTATAAACACAATGTCACACGACCAGTGTCTCAAAAGAACAGCTTTATTGCATTACAGAAAGCTCCAAATCAAATAAGCATATGAGAAACAGATCCATAAACAAATAATATAGTACACGTTATATTATACATCTCTGTAACCTCAAGGACCTGTACAAACATGAACAATGTATATTTGTAGTTAAAAAAACATTCTACACTAATTCGAAAAAAATCTTATGTTCATTGCCGATTCTGCCTGATTGAATTGAAGTGCGCGGTTAAGATATCAATATCGGGAAGCTTTGGATGAACATGACTAGCATTCTGCTTGGATTGGCCCTCACTGATTGAAGTTTGAGTAGTCAAACTTTTGGCACTAGCTGATGTAATAATCTTCGGGACAGAAGCGGGTGATTGCTCCTTTTCCGATGACTTGAAAGGTATATCAGATGAAGATCTTTTGAACTCTGAAACCAGCCTTGAAGTTGCTTGTGATGACAACCGGGGATGCTGAAAACTTCCCAAGTGATTCGAGTCCGCATTTGAACTCCTTGAGGAGTTCTTCACCTCACCGTAGTCGGAACCTACGCTTGGCTCAGAAGAAAAGGTAGCTTTAAGATTAGAGCTTCTCTGTGAATTTGAAGGAGAGGCCTTCGTCCTTCGAGAAAAACCGGTGTTAGAAGAAGCATTTAAATTTGTTTTAGGAAGGGCTTCATCAGAACCACTATTTCCCGAACCAAAATATGGGACTGCGACCCTTGTGCTAGATCTTTGATTTTCTTCAATGCTTGGTGTTTTGTTATACCGGTCTCGAGTGCCACTAGAAGTCTGTTTTGGTCTCTCCTCCTCAGAGTCATCATCACTAGGATCAACACGAGTACTCGATGCTCTCATGTTGAGTTTTCTATTCACTTCATCACTCATTTTCCTACTGTACGGCTCTTGATTGTAAGATACAGAACCAACTGAAGCCTCCACTGCTGCAGGAGGGGATGGCTGCTGAATTCTAGTAGATGCATCATTGTTCCGCGGACTATTATTTGTATATGTTGGAAGCCTATAACCCTTATGTCGAAGGCCACCTGTCAAGTTTCCAAAGTTCAATTTCATACCTTCTTCCGGACTCGAATCATCAAAGAGTTCAGTATCTCCTATGACTTCAACAAATTGTGGATTGAAAGTACTGTTTCGAACTTGTTGTGAATCCATACTCTTGTCATTACTACCTATACTAGGCTTGGTGCTCCTAGCAATTGTAGTTTTGTCGATCTCTTTGTCACTTTCTGAACTAGGTCCATAATTATCAAAAGTCGACGGCAAGTCATCTCCATGTGGTTGAGCTGCAAAGCTAGTTGAACTTTCAAAGAAGACAGGAAATGAAGTTTGCTCCGAGAAAATATGTGATTCTGTAAATGTCTTTCCACGTGACTCGACATTCGTCTCAGTTATCCAAGATTTTGTTTTAGTAAATGGACCAGTAGGTGATCTTTGACGAGGAGATGATAAGCTCATACTGGATTCATATACCTCATGCTCTTCCTCGAAATCAAAATGATCTTCATTGTTGAAAGAATATGTTGCTTCTTTCTTGCTTCTTTGAAGGCTTCCTTTGTTATTCTCGGAGCTCTGACGGTTTAAATTTGATAGAACACCATGATCATAGGAAAAAGCACTTGAACGACTTGATTGCTTCTGGATCCCTACTTCCTGATAATCAGTAAAATCAGAAGTATATGTAGCATGGAGCTCATTCACAAATGGCATCCGGCTTTCCCCTGAGTTTCTCTTATCATTTTCTGACTTCAGCCGGTTAAAATTAGAGAAAACGTCATGATCATCGGTAAATCTGTTTGACTGAGAATAAGAGTAGCTTGATTGTTCCCTTCCCTTGACATTCTGATGATCATCGTTTTCGCTTGATTTTCTTGTCAAATTCACTTCAGCGAAATGGTCTAACGGGACTTGTAGAAATGAGTATGCATCTGTGGTTTTGTGATTCACTGATGATTCATTTTGAGATGCTGAGCCAGTATAATTTAGTGGTTCCTCATCCCTCATATGATGAAGAGGCGACATTGACGACTCCATAAAATATTGCTGAGTTGTATTTCCACGGCTCGAAAGCTCAGCAGCAGCTCGGGCAGCCATGCTCGCTAGCTCTGCAGATTCTGCAGCAACCTGAGCAGCAGTAGTAGCATCCTTGAAATCCATATTCCAATGTTGCCTTGGTGAAGAGTAGGCACTCTCGTTTCCGGAATACGAATGCCTAAACCCTTGATTTCCAGTTCCTGCAAAACCGAGCATCCAAATATATAAGTAAAAGAGAAAGAATAAACTAAGTAGAAATCACCATGTTTAAATCTAATAATTAACGTACCATGAGGTTTTGAATTTGGAGAATAGATTTCAGAGGACATCAAATTATCAGCACCGGTGTTGGAATAAGTAAAATCCTTAGGATTAGGAACCGATCTAGAGTTGTATTCGGAGAAGCCTGCAGGCATATCATTTTTCTCAACATGTTTCGGTACTTGAACACTAGGAAGTCTCTGCTCATAAGGACCAGATGGAGGTTGGATATTAGAAGGATATGCCGAAACTTTGGCAGCCTCAAAAAACGTATTTGGCCCTTTCTGCAGAATCGAATGTTTCTCTAAGGACACTCGGCACGATCATATGTTGGAGAATCGAACAAAAAATAACCTGTTTTGAACTATACTGATCTTACCAGCATGTCATCATAAACCTTTGATTCTTTTGCTCCAAATGATGCAGGATCCCACTCAATGTTGTGTTCCTCAGCAATTGCAGTCAAGATTCTGAGCTTGGTCGGACCATCAGGTGCCTTGGCCGATAACTTCTCAACCAACTAAAGGAAACAGCACATGGATCAGTTAATACTATCACCTATTCAACACGTCAGTTACATTTCAACCATTCGGTACAAACTCACCATCCGACCAACACCACAGTTAGGACGCAGGTCGAGTGCGGCGGAAGTAAACTCTTTCCCGTATTTTGCAGTAAAATGTTTGGAGGCATCCTTGAGCTCTGGTACATCTTCACACCTTGCAGATGCATAGATTACACTGGCAATCGCTTCCTTCAAGTCGATAGGGCACTCCCTGAATAGTTCAGATCAGTTAAACACAACCTGAAGCTATTAAATTCAATACAAGCACAACATAATCCGACTAAAACACGAAAAACACACCCTCTCCCTAAACTAACCACAAAACATTTATCCATGTCTCTCTTACCAGAAATCACTATCTCCCGACCGATTGTCCGAGCAGTACACAGGATCCCAAAACGGTAACACTAGCAATCCAATTCATGAAGACAACTTCCATTTATATGTATATGTATATGTATACTCCAAAAAAATACTAAAGGAAGTAATTTTACATACTTTTGAGATTCAACCATCTGCATACGCGCAACTATTAGTTCACAGTATATTTCAAGAAGATTATAAGCTTCCACACTCTTTTCTTCCCTAACCGCATGCTCCACCTACAAATACAAACCCCAGAATCAGCAAACACAAGAATTACAGAACAAATTCATGTTTAATCGGCATCGTCCGAAACCGCAATATCAACAACTGTTATGTCTAATAAATGAGAACTTATATCATAGGTCTGGCTTACCACAATAGCTATAGATAATCCAATTATATCCACTCATTTTACTACTATCTTCCAAGTTAATTTTTTTCAACTAATGAATATTCATTATTTTTTCGTATCATTTAAAGAATATAATTTATGAAAATTATATTAATGACGTGGATGATTAGTGATAGTTCATTGGTTAGGGACTACGACTGATGTGACGAGCCGGGCTTATTACGATAAACACATCACAACCAGAAAAATATGACTTCAACCACAATTTAAATCCACAAATATGATGAAAAGTTGAAAATTTTGATTCAAAACCAAATACCCTAATTCTAGCCGTCTGATCCTGCCCCGCCACCAGTAACTGAGCCAATTCTCTCTTCAACTGCTTAGCTTGAGCCTCCCTTTTGTTCCTCATCAGCTTTATCCGTGGTACCGCCATCATTAAAGTTGTCTTGCTGCAACAAACCAAAATCCAACATTCAAAATCCCCCCAAAACACACAACGATAGTTCCTGTTCGATTCAAAAACAGAAAAATAAAATACCATTTAGTTGGCTTGAAGCTCTTTTGAAGCAGTTTCTGCATTTCTGGAGTTGAAGAGTGGCTGATGATTTCGATGACAGGTGACTTGGAAAAGATGAAAAGGTTCTTCTTTTCCAAAATAAATATATAAACAATTTCTTGGAAAATTGGACAAGCGACTTCGATTTGATCCATAATTTATTCACGAAAAATGGTATTCTAACGTTATGCGAATCCATTGGACTATCCTGGAAAATTATTACTTGTTTTTTCCTTCTTGTTCTTTTTCCTTTCATTTTTATAAGAAAAAACAAAAAGAAAAATCTCCGCCCACAAAGTTAACCGCAAAATGACAGCAACATTATTGTCTATTTTTTAGTGTAAATTATACAGATAATCACCATACTAGGAGGTTAATATCAAAATAATTATCATATTTTAAAAGGCGTTAAATATACCAACCAACTATTAAAATGGTATTAGTATAGCCACCGATCATTAGAAATTAATAAACTGATAACGTAATAATTAAAAATAAATTAAAATAGTTACACATTTACTCCTTATTATTCATATATATTTTTTATTGTAGTCTTAATTTTATTATAATAAAATAATATAATAATTTAATTAGATAATAAAAATATCATAAACAATAAATATATACAAAATATTAGTATTTTATATTAAATGAATGTGCTTAGTCTAATTGTTAAGCCTTATTACTTACATATAAAGAGCCGGGTTTGACTCGCCTCGGAAGTATCATTGTTTAGATTTATTTTTTCTTTTAGTCAGGTGGTGATGATTGGAGGAGAAAAATAAATTTTATAAATTATATATATAAATAATATCACTTATTATAATAAAATTAAGATTAAATTTTAAAAATTATAAATTACAAGAAATAAATGTATAATTATTCTAGTTTATTTTTAACTGTCATATTATTAGTCCGTTAGTTTTTAATTGTCGGTGGCTATATTAATACTGTTTAAATAGTTGACTAGTGTATTTGACGCGTTTTAAAGTATAGTGATCATTTTGATATCAATCCTATAATATGGTGACTATCAATATAATTTAAACTATTTTTTAATATAACAAGAGTTTGATTAATTTTAAAATATATTATTTTTACAATAAAAATAAATATGATATAATTTTTTGAGTTTAAATCGTTTGGCATCTTTGCTTAGATTTATTTTTTTAGTCAGGTGGTGACATCATCGTCTGATTGAAGGAGGAAAAATAAATTTTATAAATTAAATATATTTAAATAATATTATTTATTATAATAAAATTATGATTAAATTAAAAAAATTATGAATTTTAAGGAACAAATGTGTAGTTTATTTTTAACTGTCACGTCATCAGTCCGTTAGTTTTTAACAGTCGGTGGCTATATTGATACCATTTTAATAATTGCCTAGTGTATTTGATGTGTTCTAAAATATAGTGATCATTTTGATATTAATCTCATAGTATGATACAGTATAATTTACCCCTTTTTAATATAACAAGAGTTTGATTAATTTTAAAATATACTATTTTTACAATAAAAATAAATATGATATAATTTTTTTGAGTTTAAATCATTTGTTTTTTATTGTGTTTTTATTTTTAATTAGTTGGTTTAGAACTTAGGGTTTAAATTAAGGGTTGTGGTTAGAATTTAAAGAATTAAAAATATGGTATAATTTTTAAAAATTTAGGGTTAATGATATATAAATTAAGGCTGGTGTTCATAATTTAATTTAAAAAATTAACATAAGATACAGAAGAAGAAAAAAAACATAATCATAGGGCAATAAATGATTAAGAGAAAAAAATTTATTCATAATTTTTTATAATCTTTGAATAATATTTTATTTTTGGAGATTTAAAATTAAAGTTAAAAGGTATAGATATTAATTTTGAACATTATTCTACATTAAAGTCGAAATATATTTTTACCGTCTTTAATTACAATTTAAGAGAAAAAGAAGGTATTACTGACATAGATTAAAAAAGCAAAGGCCTTGGACAATAAAAAATGATTCGAAAAAAGACAAAATTAAAATAGATATAGATCAACATAAAGATATTAAGCATAACAAAATTTTATTCTTAGAGATAATTATGGTTTAGTTATTAATAATTTTTTTTATATAAGAAGAGAGTTGATCAATTTATAATATGATCAATATCTTAATTGAATACTATCTAATGATCAATTAATAAAGTTTTATTTATAAAGAGTTGATATTTTAGCACTTAACTTTTTTTAATAGACTCCATTGTTCAAAATAAGAGAAACCTTTTTACCCATTTTTAGTAAAATATTTTAAATATAATTAAAGTGCATACAAAAAAATATTTATTAAATATGTACAAATATAACATTTTTATTTATATGTCCTTCTCTTCCATATAACATTCTAATAAAACAAGACATGACGTTTTAAAAGTTTAGTACTTAGAGTAAATGTTGTTGGTCGATTGATCAAATTAATTACTTATTATCATCTCTTTCTTTTAATCTCATTTTCAAGACCAACATAATCATTCAATATTCAACATTTTTCTCTAAATAAAAATAAAAATAGGTTTTATAAAAAAAATAATCTTTATACTTTATTTTTAAAAAATAAATTCATATATTATTTTATATTTGAAAACCTTCTTGCTCTTGAAAGTTGTAACTTTTGTCAAAGTCATTTTGAGTTTTTGGTGGTTCAGGGATAAATTAAAAAAATAAGATCCTAATAAAAAATATTAAAAAAAATTAAATTTAAAGAGTATAAAAAATAAATAAATTTATTCTTAAATTATTTTTTTATTGTACTCAATAATTATCAAATGAAAAATATCAAGAAGTTTTATTGAACACCGAACAACTTACACAAAACAATTTTTACGAACATTTTTCGCATAAACATTATATAATAAAAATTATAAAGAAAAAAGGAAGCGATAACACCTAAATTTTTGTCGTTGAAGCTCTGTCTCAAACTTAGTTATAGTATATCAACAATAAATGTCATAAACTATAATCTTTTTGAAGAAATAAATTATTGCCTTCTTGAAATATAGAATAAGAAATTATAAATAAAAGATTTAAAATAAATTACGAAAAAATAACATAAGCAATAGGTAATATGATGAAAATTTGAGATTTTAATAACAAGAATAATAAAAATATTATTTATAGGTGTATATGATTTTTTATTTTTAATTTAAAATAAAAAATATTATTATGATCTTAATATGACCCTATAATAGACTAGTACTTAGACTAATTAGATATCTACTTTATAATTATAGGGTTCCACTTTAATTTTAAGTTTCTTAAAAATCATTATTATATTTTAACCGTTATTAATTTTTAATATAATTTAACAATAAAAATTTTAAATTTAATTAATTTTAATAATAACTATTATTTTAATTTAATTAACTACTAGACCTTGCCACCATGGGGTCTTGGGCCGTTGCTCTAGCTGCACACCCAGAGACGGCTCTGAGTTTTGTTCATCGTTGACTTGGAAGCTAAAAATAGGTAAAATAATTCTTTTGTCTCCTCGTTTTATAGTTTTTTAATAACTTTGTGTCTTAATATTTAAAAACAAACATTTTCAATTATATATTTTACAGTTTTAAGGGTCAAATTTAGAAAAAATGCAAACATGGAGGCTTTAGAAAAAGGAGAATTTACACCAATATTGAAGGTGGAAAAAATTTCTAATCTATTGAGGGTGGAGAATTATTTTCCAATCTATTAAAGATTGAAAAGTATATAAAAAGTCGGTTTCAACAGCTACGAATTATGAACAGTAACTGTTGAAAAACGGACTCTACTGTGTCCGACTTTTGCCAATTTTCATGTCCAATGCAGCCTGAACGCATGCATTTAATAGGGATGGGCAGACTGATCATGCCACATGTTCAACAATGTTTCACACAGTGATCATGCCAAGTAGTGATGTCAAAGTCCGCATTTTCTTCTTCCGTCTTTAATATTGTTACTGTTCAAAGTCGGTAGGTGTTGAAACCGACTTCTTGTACGTTGTTCAATCTTCAATAGATTGGACAATAATTCTCCACCCTCAATAGATTGAAATTCTTTTTCCCACCTTCAATATTGGTGTAAATTCTCCCTCTAGAAAGTTGTTTTTAGGTAAAATGCACCATTTATAATTCAATAATTTTGTAACCCCTAAATTCAACCTAATTTCTTAGATTAGAAGTTAGGGTTCATATTACGAAAACTTCATTTACAAGTTAGGTTTAAATAAAAATAACATTAAAATTTCTGATAAATTATTAAATACTTTATAATTTTAAAGACACTATAATTCCATAAATATTTAATATTCTGAAATCCGAAATAAAATCCAAAGTCCTTTATATAGAAAATATATCCAAATAAAATTTTATAATCCGGAAACTGAATTTGTAAAACATACGATAAAAATAATTTGAATCAGGATCCTCCAAGTACCGTACGTTGCCTAGGTCAAAGATCTGAAATAAAAAACTGTGGGGGTGTAAGCTTGGGATCCTAGTGTGTCTCTAAGGTACAGATAATCATAATTACAAACAAATAAGTATAACACAAAAAATAACATAATTTCAGAACATAATATCATAATACAAAACATAACAGACCATGCGATGTAATGAATGCATGATATGATATGTACCCAACTCCGAACACCATCAGAAGAGAAGGTTCCCTGAACCACTCTATCTCCATCATACCATCAGAAGTGAAGCTCGACCCGAAGGTGGAGTCACTGAACAGAAGTGGACACTCGTCCCGTAGGTGGAGCCACTAAATAGAAGTGAATACTCGACCCGAAGGTGGAGCCACTGATCAGAATTGATACTCACTAATAGATGATACCACTGAACTTCCCCGTACACATATTCTACCGATTTCATAACATGAACAGATAATCAGGTATGAACAGATATCAGAATACATGCCTAAGAGAATAACATGAGGTATGCATAATAATTCAGAATCAGATATTCAGTAAATATTTCAGAGCATAACAATTATTCAATTAATTTCAGAAAATAACTAAAATGATGTAATCAACATGTTACACAGAATTAACAGATACACAGAAAGTAGCACACAAAAATAAACAGGAAATCGTCGGGAGAGACACACCTGTAGCAGATCACTTAACGCTGATAGAGACGTCTATTGGCCTCAATCCTAGTGCTAGGTCTAGCAGGCGTAGCACCTACGAATAATAGAATATTAGACACACTACTAAGCCATTATACTGATAGTACAGGTAACAGAAACATAGACTGAAACTCACGTACGTGTCCCGAATGCTGATGAACAGGAGGTCGTCCAAGAGGAGGAGGAGGCAGATGCTCGGGGTCAGAATCCACGTCACATGAACCAATAGAAACTATTTTAGAATCCGATAAAGATAACTTACAAATAAGCATTCGAACTTAAAAGCCCTAAAAATGACACTTCAGATTCGAATTTTGAAAAATAAATTGCACTATCAAAGTCAGAACGTCGAAAAACATAATGCTGGATCGGGTCGGAAAAAGTCAACGCTGATGTCAATATTGATCAACATTGATGTCAGCATTGGTCAACGCTGACATCGGCAGATGACATCAGCACAGATGACATCAGCAAACAACGTTAGTAGTGACATCAGTCGTGTCGGTCACGGGTTGGGTCACGGGTCTGATTTTAGGTCGAGTATAGATATGGATTTTCCCAGGATTTTCCTGGGAAAATCTGGATTTTCCGAGAAAATCTAGAATTCCCAGATAACCTAGAAAATCTAGCCTTTGTTCGATTCGATTTCTCCCCTTTAACACCCAGATTAGAATTAAACACGGGTCAAAAACTCTCAAAACCCGAAATCAATCCAAATAAAATGAATCAAACCCTTCTCATAACCGATTCAAACATAAACCACATAAACCCATCATTCACTACACACGACCGGTCAAAACTAAAAACTTCCCTCTAAAAACACTAAACCGAATCAAAGACAAGCAAGAACAAAGATGGTGTTAGAACCCTTACCAACCAGTAGGAACGAAAGCCTTAAAGATGAAAGATCGAATGAAAAGAAACCAACACACCAAAGGCAAACTCGATTTGGTTTAGAGGGAGATTGATAAGGTGTTCTCTCGGTTTAATTCTTCAGATAAGAACGAGAGATTACTGAATTAAAAACATGATTTCATTGGAGAAATTAAATCTCCCTAATTACATCCGAAACGGGGAGGAAACGTTACTAAAGAACAAAAGGTAAAAATACCAAACAGGACCCTAGAGTTTTTGAATCTTTATACCCAAACCTTAAAGTTTTCAAAAATTACAGTTTGATCATTGAAATTAGAATCAGAAATCCCCAATTTCTAGGATTTCGACTTAGGAATTTAGGTTTTTGAATTGGGAAAAAAATCAGGATGTTACATTTTTTCACTTTATTTTGATCATTTAACTTTTAACTTTTTTTATTTAATGAATTAAATTTATACATTGAATGTTTTAGGTCTCCTACAAATATTTATTATTTTTTTTGATTTTTTAAATATAAAAATAATTTGAAGATGCTTGATAAGAACTCTAGAACATGAATGTAAAATTTTAATGCTATATTGACGTAGACTTGACTTTGAAGCATACGATCTTAGTGCTTTACGGACGTGAGTATCGCTCTCGTTTTATGGTTATGACTTGTGTGCTTCACTTGACTAATTCGATAGGACACTGAGTATCATTAGTTCTCGTGAGCTATGCGCGTTGTTTTGCTATGATTGAGAGCATGTGTTTAGGTCACTAACGATAGTGTCATCTTTTTATTACTCGTATTATTTTTTTGAAATCAATAGATATATATTGCTTACACATAAATAGCATCCTCCAAAACAAGGTGATCAATACATGAAGGAACTTCAAAAGAAAAATAAAACGGATAATTTAAGGAAAGACCCCATTGAGCTAGAGTATGAGCTACCCTATTAGCCGTACGACTAACATGAGTAACACCAATTGAAGGATTATATTTTAGAAGATCATGAGCCTCCATTAAAGAGCATGCGATAACAGAGTGATCTAAAGCCTCCGAATTTAGCTTATTAACAATCGCCAAAGCATCTCCTTCGGCTCGAGCATTTCCCCAACCATTTGCCACAACCAATTTGATACTAGCTACAAACGCATATGCTTCAGCAGATTCCGAAGTGTGAGTACCTTGCAGACGGTAGGCACAACCATCTATCATCAATCCATATTGTTGCGAGCGATCACACCAATTGCAGCTTGACCAGAGCTCTGAATAAAAGCGGCATCCACATTAACTTTAAATTCACCATCTGAGGGGGAAGACCATCTAACAGCTTTACTACAAGGAATAAGTATTTTGGTCACCTCATTAGCCTGCAAGAAATCTGAAGAGATAATCTGAGTTTGATCAATAATCATCCTTGCTGGAAAAAGAACACCATTGTGCACAAAATGATTTCTCCTATTCCAAATGCTCCAAAGAAGAATAAGAAAAAATTAAAATATTCTTTAGTAACCGAACATAAGACAACTTCTAACCATTGTTTACAACTATAAAAAAATCCTGAAGGGAGAATTGAAGATAGACCACTCAATAAAAAGACCTCCTTTACACCAGCACAATCTTTCAAGGCATGTAACAAAGTCTCTTCCTCCACATTACAAATACGACACAAACCTATACCAATGCCAACATGAGCTAACTTCGAAGCTGTCAGAACAACTTCATTTCCAATCCTTCAGCCATAGATTTCGGAAGTGTAGGTAATTTTGCAATAGCATACCATAAATGAGAAGTGTCTCGCGACCAACCATTTCGGACCATGATCCATCTATGTGCAGATCTAGTAACATAAACTTTCGAGGGATGATGACTCCAGACAAGAATATCAGAAGAAATATCAACAATAGAACACTGCGGAATCTTAATTGCATCTTCTCTCAAAAACACTTGATTAACCTTATTCTCATCCCATTCATTCCTACCAGGAAGCATGAATTCTTTACATTTTATTGGTACAACAACATTCATGTAGGATCCTTAAAAAATAATTGGTTCATTACCTCCCCATTTGTCAATGAACATATTTACCTCACTATCAATACCAATCCTCCAGTAGAAGCCCTCCTTCAAATCCTCTTTAGCTTTGAAAATACTTCTCCAAATATAAGACGGATTGGTCCCCAAGTTGGCCAGCAAAACATTACCATGTGAAAAGTACTTTGCTGAGAGAACTTTAAAACACAAAGAACTTTTATTATGAATGAGTCTCCATACCTGTTTTCCAAGTAAAGCAATGTTAAAAAGTTTTAAATCTCGAAAACCAAGTCCTCCGTCTCTTTTAGGTCTACAAAGTTTTTGTCATGCAACATGATTCCAACCACGAACATCCTCTTTACCTGACCACCAGAAACTCCTCATAGAAGATATAATTGGATCAATAATGCAGTCTGGAAGATGAAAGCATGACATAGCATAAGAAGGTAAAGCTTGTGCCACGGACTTAATCAAAATTTCTCTACAGCCAAAAGATAAAAAGCTCTTTGTCCAACCCCTAACTCTCTTATCAACTCTGTCTCTTAAGAAATCCAAAGACTCCATTTTATTATTTCCTACAATAAGAGGAAGACCTAAATAAATACCCATCTCCTTCTCCTTTCTCATCTGAAGAACACTCAAGATACTATTCTTACAATCCTCTCTCATACCATTACTAAAGTAAACAAAAGATTTATCTAAGTTCACTTTTTGTCCAAAAGATAGTTCATATTCATGTAGAGTATTTATTAAACAAGATGCTTCCTCTACTGAATTTTTAATGAACAACAGACAATCATCAGCATAAAGTAAATGGTTAACCTTTGGACCAAGTCTACTCGCTTTAACACCTTTTATCTTACCCTCCAATTGTCTACGTAACAAAACAACCGATAAACCCTGCGTACAAAAGAGAAATAAAAAAGAAGACAAGGGGTCACCTTGTCTTAAACCCCTTTCTGATTGAAAGAAATCAGAGACATAACCATTAACTCGGATACAATAAGAGACTGATGATACACAAAGCATAACAAGATCCACCCAACTACTATCAAATCCATTTTCAACATAACAACTTCCAAAAACCTCCATTCAACCCTATCATAAGCTTTTTCCATATCCAACTTAATAGCTACTTCCTTGTTCGGACTATTCTTCGAGCCCTTAAGAAAATGCATCAATTCATGAGCCACTATAATATTATCTAATACCAGTCTACCCGGGATAAAAGCACTCTGATTCTCAACAATACAAAAATGTATAATGTCTTTTAAACGATTCACAAGGACCTTCGAACAAGTTTTATAAATGACAGAGCATAAGCTTATAGGTCTAAATTGTTTTAAAAGGGTCGGGTTATCTACTTTTGAAATAAGAACAATCATAGTTTTATTGACAGTAGCCATACTAATAGAACCTGATAATAAGTCCAAACAAAGTGTAACAAAATCATTACCAATAATGGACCAAAAATTACGAAAAAAGATGCAGGCATACCATCATAACCTGGAGCTTTATTTGGGTGAATTTGAAAAAAGGCCTTCTTTACTTCCTCCACCGTGAATGCAACACACAATTTAGAATTCATCTCGGGTGTTATACAGGTCTCAATTGCATCCAATATTTGGTTTGAAGAGTAGTTTCCATTGGAATGATAGAGATTAGAAAAAAAAATGAGCCACTTCAAAAATTTCATCAACACCTTCTTTCCAGACACCATTTGTATCCCTTATTCCTTTAACGTAATTCTTCTTTCTCCGTCCATTAGCTCTTGCTTGAAAATAAGATGTGTTCCTATCACCCTCCTTTAGCCATTGAATCCTCGAACGTTGTCTCCAAAAATTTTCGTCCTTATCTAACAATTCCTTCAATTCTTTATTTGTGTTCTTCAGTTCATCAAAACGCATCGCATTTGTAGGTTCGTGCAGAAGTTCCTCAATTCTTTTCTCAAGTTGCTTCTTTCTTTTCCTAAACTGTTCTCTTCTTGTAAATTGCCAGAACTTCAAACTCTCCCCCACCTTTTCTAACCTTTGTAAAGTATTATCCTAACAACCATCCCAAGCTTCTTTCATTGTATCAAAATAACCCTTCTCTTTAGCCCAACAATTTTCAAACATAAAACGATCCTTTTTATGCCCATAAAATTGTTGTGGTCCTTCAGTGTCCAGCAGAATAAAATAATGATCAGATTTAAAGGTAAATTCAGATATAACTTCACATTTACCATATTTTTGCAACCATTGTATAGATGCCACAAACCTATCTAATCTTTCCTTCACATGATTTTCAATATTAACCCCACGATGCCAAGTGAACCAGCCCCTATTAGGTTTTATATCCCTTAAACTATTTCTATCTAATGCCTCTCGAAAAGCTTCCATTTCAGCCAAAGATTTCCTCCGGACACCCTCTTTTTCATTCAGCTCTAACATATCATTAAAATCTCCTCCCAATAGCCAAGGAAAAGGAGAGTGATTCCGCAACCTATCTAATAATAACCAATCTTCATTTTTTCTGGTTCGATCAGTGGTACCATAAAAACCAGTAAAACGAAAAGCTTCAGAATCTTCACCTAGCACGACATCAATGTGAGACTTAGAAAAAGACAAAATGTTCACAATAATATCCTCCTTCTAGAGAAGTAAAAGACCAACACTGTTAACACCTTTCTCCACATCAATGAATCCTTTCATACCCAGTCTATTTTTAATAAAATCCACCTTATTCTTAACTAGTCTTGACTCACTAATAAAAACCAAACCAACTTCCTTTTCAGCCACCAATTTTTTTAATTGATGAACTGTTCCTGGGTTGGCCAGCCCACGACAGTTCCAACATAAGATTCTCATTGCTCCCGGCGGGGCTGCTCAACAGCCTCTACCGATATCAATAAATTTGGATCAACTTCCAGCAATGTACCATCAACACCAACCTCTCCACTTACACTAGCCCTCATCTTCTTAGATTCACCACAACTCACTGTATCACCCTTTCCCAGAAGCAGTCTTTTCACACTTCTATTCTTCGAGCTTGAATCAACTAAGAATGTAGTCCTCTCAGGAGGGGGGACATAAGAATTTTCAGTATCCTCTACAGTAATAAACTCAGTCACCTTTCTATCGTATGCTTAACAAAATTCTTTCGACCAACAACACTTGAACTATAACCCTTTTTAAAATAAGCGATACCATTCCTCTTACTGCCCTGGTTGCTCAATTTCTGTCTATCATTTGCAATACGTAACCAATCCCCATATTGGAAAGAAACATTCTCACCAACAGGAACCTGCATGCACTCAGAAACCACATGCCCAATCATACCACAACCGAAACAAAAAAATGGCAGACGTTCATAACGAACCATACAAATCCTTGGTCTGTCATCTCTCATTTCACCCACAACAACACAACGTTTGAGAGCCTTTCTACTATCAATCTCCACTCTCACCCGTAAGTAGTTCCCCAAATTTCTTGTATTTCCCCTCAAATCAATAGCATGGGTCGAATCGAACGAATCGTCAATACTTTCATCTTTTCCAACGCTCATAAAGCCAAATGGGATATTATAGATACATATCTAAATCGGAAGAGGACCAAAATCGTATTCTTGTGGGCTAAGCATACCATCGAACAACTTGAGTGCAAGGAGTTCCCCATCAAATAACCACAGACAACGATTCAAAACAGATTCAAGGAACTCCCTCTTACGAAATTTGAAAAGGAAAAAATTCGAACAGAGCAACTGAGCATCCTCCAAAAGTGTATCCTTCCACACTGTATAAAATACCCAAATCAATTTCTCACCATCCATCAATTTGTTGGAGATCAATTTACCTACTAACCATTTTTCTGAGCCTATATTACTTGTTTCCAGTCCAATAGAGTTATCCCCCAAATCCAATAATTCATCTTCTGTAAAAGTCAATCCCTCCATCAAACTTACAACCTCTTCAACCATCAACCTCAAAAACCAGAAAATTGAAAGGAAGGCTATATAAAAAGAAGACAGCATCGAAGAAAGAAAAATTTTTGAACACCGTGAACTAAAAGAAAAAACAGGTCCTACAACCTTTATAAAAAGGAAAACCAAAAAACTTAACCATATGAAAGGACTAAATTGACCCCACCTCTAAAATAAGAAAAAGAGATAAAACATGAGAAAAACCTCGCCAGCAATAAAAGTCATCCAAACAATTCTGAAAATATATGTAATTAGGCAGGCATCATGCCCTGACACAATCCTCATTAGCAAGAGTAATACTTTAGGTGATTTCTCAATCATTACTCCAAAAAGAAACAAAATCAAAGAAATTGATTTGGAAGATAAAAAAAACCCGTAAATGACTTTATCTGTAATTACTCGTATTAGCTTGCATACTTAAGTTTATTATTAGATTGGAGTATAGTATACGAGATGTGCACCACTAAGCTTTGTAAGTTTAATGTTCAAAACTATTATTGTTTATATATAAGTAGATTGTCGAATTATGAGATCGAAAAGCGTTATCAATATAAAATTTTAACATGCGAAGATTCTAAGTACGTTACTTGTTATATATTCATAAGACTTTATCTGTAGTTATTATTTTATAATTTTTTAATCAAATTTAATAGTAAGTATTTATATTTTAAATGAAGACATTTATTTTACCCCAAAAAACAAATGTCGGGGCTCCGATCTCTATAAAACCCATTCAAGCTGTAAAAAGCCGACGGCTGAGAAGTTCAACATTGTCGAGTAAAGGCGGAAACCTAAGATCGGAGATTTCAACCATGTTGAACCGATATGCTTGGAAAATTCAAGCAGGAAGCGGCCAATACTTCAACCACCTTAGACAAATTAAATGAGGTATTTTCTTTTTTAAATGTGGAATTCATTTGCTTTTCTCCAAATCTTCTATTAATTATATTGCTGGATTTGTTGTAATCAGTCAATAATTGATACGATATTGTTGTCTGATGGATTTGCTTCAAGTTGTTTGGATTAAAGAAAAAGAATCTCTATCTTTCATTGTGCGTGGAAATTCCTTGGCTGATCTCACTTTAATTTCACAGTATTCATAAGGTTTGCTGCTTCCGTGTGCTGGTTATTCCTTTTGAATTCTAGAGTCTGAATCGAAGTAATTAATACTGGTTGAATATTATGGATCTGAATGTGCTGGGAATTGCAAAGTATGTATTTGTTTTCTCTGATTAAATTACATTGTTTCTCTTCTAAGGCATAAATATTATCGAACAAATTCGGAATTGAAGAACAAGGAAAAGTACTTCCCTGAAATATTTTGCCTAGATCGAGTAATTGGGCCTAAAGGCAAGACCTCTGGATCAGTGTCAAGTGTTGGTGAAGATGTGCTCACATTATCCCCCTTCTTGAAAAAGATTTATCCTCAAATATGTAGAATTGTCATAAGGGGTTAAATCAGAAACATTAAATGTAGCATTTACATTATATTCATCCGGTAGATCCAACTTGTAAGCGTTGTCATTCACTTTCTCCAATACCTGAAAAGGACCATCTCCTCGTAGTAACAACTTGGATCGTCGTTGAGCTGAAAAACGTTCCTTTCGGAAATGAACTCAAACCTAATCACCAACATCGAAGGTGACTCGTTTCCTTCCTTTGTTTGCTTGTTTTTCATATTGTTGAGTCCTTCGTTCTAAGTTCTCTTTTACCTGTTGATGCAATTTCTTCATGTATTCTACTTTCGCTTTACCGTCTCTGTTCATCACCTGTTTCTGTGGCAAAGGCAACATATCTAGAGGAGTAATAGGATTAAAACCGTAAACAACCTCAAATGGTGACATCTTAGCAACAGAATGTACAACATGATTATATGCAAATTCAACATGTGGCAAACAATCTTCCCAAGTCTTAATATTCTTTTTAATGATGGAACGAAGTAAAGTAGATAAAATCTTGTTAACAACCTCAATTTGTCCATCAGTCTAGAGATGACAAGTAGTAGAAAACATAAGTTTCGTACCTAGTTTGCTCCAAAGAGTCCTCCAGAAGTGACTCAAGAATTTCACATCCCTATCAGAAACAATAGACCTAGGAATACCATGTAAACGTAAAACATCTCTAAAGAACAAATTAGCCACATTAACAACATCATCAGTCTTATGGCATGCAGTAAAATGTGTCATCTTAGAGAATCTATCAACCACAACAAAAATACTATCTCCACTTGTCCTAGTTTTAGGTAATCCCAATACAAAATCCATAGAAATATCAGTCCAAGGGGAATCAAAAATAGGTAAAGGTAAGTACATACCATGTGGTGAAACCTTCGATTTTGCTTTCTTACAAGTCATACAACGTTCACAATACCTTTCAACGTCTTTGCGCATCTTAGGCCAAAATAGATGCTCCTTCAATGTTTGTAACGTCTTGGTGACTCCAAAGTGTCCCATCAATCCACCTTCGTGCGCCTCACGAATCAAAATATCACGTATAGAACCCTGTGAAATACATATCCTGTTTTCTTTGAAAAGATAACCATCGTGCCTGAAAAACTTTCCAATAGCACCTTTCTCACAAGCATTAAAATTATCTCGAAAATCAGGATCATCAGAGTACAACTCACGAATATATGCAAAACCAATCAAATATGAATCAAGATAACTCAATAATGCATATCTACATGATAAAGCATCAGCTATAACATTTTCTTACCCTTTTTGTAACGAATGGCATAAGGAAAAGACTCTAAAAATTCAACCCATTTAGCATGTCGTTTATTTAATTTATGCTGGCCTGTAATATATCGCAAGGCCTCATGATCAGTGTGGATCACAAACTCTTTAGGCAATAAATAATGCTGTCAAGTCTCCAAAGCCCGAATTAGTGTATACATCTCCTTGTCATAGACAGGATAGTTCAATGTTGCTCCACTAAGCTTTTCATTGAAATAAGCAAAAAGCCTCTTTTCTTGTGACAAAACAGCACCTATACCAACTCCAGAAGAATCACATTCAATTTCAAACATTTCAAACATTCAATTTCCTGATTTCTTTGCTGCTCGCATACACATTCATCTTCTTTTTCCCTCGCGATTCCTCGATATTCTTTCCCATCCTCACTTGGTCTTCTTGCACTTGACTCGAAGTCAATGGTGCCAAGGTGATCTTTTTACCTGCATGTACAAAAAAATACCTATTCGTGAAGCCATCGTGCATACCCCTCTTATAGAACTGCCACGAGCGTCCTAACAACAAATGGCTCGCGTCCATCGAAACAACATCGCAAAGTAATTCATCCTTGTACTTTCCAATGGCAAACAGAACTACAACCTGCTTGGTCACTCTAATCTCTCCTCAGTCATTCAACCACTGTAATTTGTAAGGATTTGGGTGCTTTGTCGTTTTCAAACCTAGCTTGTCAACCATAATAAAACTAACAACATTAGTGCAACTACCACTATCGATAATCACAACACATACCTTTTCATTCACGAGGCACCTTGTATGAAAGATGTTCTCTCGCTACTGTTCATCTTGAATTGGTTGAGTGTTCAAGCTTCTCTTGACAACAAGTGTTTCTCCAGTAGCAAAAGTCTGCATATTGTCATCGTCCTCTTCATCACCTACTGAAGGTGGAATCTGATCGTCATCCTCAGACTCAATCTCGCTATTTTCCATCATCAACATGGTCCTGCGATTTGGGCACTAACTGGCGACATGTCCTCGTCCTAGACCCTTGAAACACTGGATATCTCGTGTTCTCTCTTGTGACACCATTGGTTGCTTACCACGCCCAATTTTAGCAACAGGGGCTTTAGGCTTGCTGGTTTCGCCTTGTTCACGAATCCGAAGTGGCGGTTGTGGTGCTTGCTTCCTGGTAGTGTTAGGAGTGTACAAAGGGTTAGAATAAGATTTAAATAGAGTATTAAGCTCTATTCGAAGTCTTCCTTCGCTGTTGTCGTTCCACTTTTATCGTCATTTGCACCATATCATCAACCTCGACATAATGCTGCAACTCAATAACGTTGGCAATCTCGGTGTTCAACCCTGCTAGAAAACGTGCCATGGTCGCTTCTCGATCCTCCTCGATATTTGCACGCATCATAGCCATCTCATATCCTTAAAATAATCCTCAACGCTCCTATTTACCTATTTCAAAGTTTGCAATTTTTGAAACAAATCACGATGATAGTGATTAAGAACAAACCTCTTTCTCATTATTCGCTTCATTTCGTTCCATATTGCAACAGGGCCTTCATCAGAACGTCTTCGGCTAAGCAGTAACTGGTCCCACCATATCAGGGCATAATCAACAAACTTTGTTACTGCTAATCGAACCTTCTTCTGTTCCGAGTAATTATAACACTAAAAAATATGCTCAATTTTACTTTCTCAAGTCAAGTATGCATCAGGATCTGAACGTCCCTGAAAAGAAGGGATAAAAATCTTAATGTTAGTCAAATTATCGTCTACCTATTGCACACGTCCTTGTCTAGGAGTATGTTGTCTCGGTGACGGATCGACTTCATTTTCGTTCAACATTTCATGAACAGAGTTGGAACCTCCATCAAGCCTATCCATCCTTGATTGTAATGGCTCTATGGCAGAAGTCATTACTCGTTGCATCATTCGTTCTAAGGCTTGCATTTGCGGAAATGGTGGATTCTGATCAACGATATTGTCATCGGAACCTGTCATTTTTAAAATAACAAAAACAACAACAACAAAAAAGGGCAATACTATTATCGGTTAGTGAAAAATAAATAAAAGGTCCTCACAGCACACACAACAAAAAGTCTCACAATAGTTACGGAGAAATAATGCGCTCAAAATTTAGTACTCAACGCTCGTGTTTCACTCGGGAGAATACTTGAATGGCTCCTTTTGTCTCCCCTTCTGTTCTCACACGCTCAATGCCTTTTCCCCTTACATTTTCTCGAAAATCAGTTCTTTAAAGAACTAATTCAACGTCTCGAAACTCGTGATAATGGTGTGGTTAAATGGACAACAAATAACAAGAACAAAGATGACAACAAGATGATACGAAATAAAAGAAAGACAAGTAAGATGAAAAATAAAATAAAAGAAAGAAAAAATAATAAAAACAAGAAAGATGACACTAAAACGAACAAAAGATCAAAATGAAAAAGGTAGAAAAGTCTTACTGCAAAGACGAGTTTACAACGTCCCTATCACCGAACAAACAGGTAAGTACGCTCCGACGATTTTTGAGTACATTGAAGTTACAATTCAGAGTTCATACAAAGTTTCTAATTATACAAAGACACAATACTAAATACATATATAGATATAAAATAAACACATATAGATAAAAAAAAGAAGAAAAAAATTCTTTCGAATCTGTTTTTTTCGAAATTGTTTTTTATTCGAATTTGTTTTTTTATTTGAATCTATTTTTTATTCGAATCTGTTTTTTTATTCAAATTTGTTTTTTTTATATTCGAATCTATTTTTTTAATCTGTTTTTTTAATATTCGAAACTGTTTTTTATATATTCGAAACTAAAAAAGAAAGAAAAAAAATATATATATTCGAAACTAAAAAAGAAAGAAAAATATATATATATATTCGATACAAACTTACAAGACTAGACGTGCATAAACTTACAACGAATCTAACAACCTATGCTCTAATTACCACATAATATAACGCGGAGTTCGTTGGAACGGGCTTTCCTCGTTAATTTTTGGATCTAGGAATATTGTAGGCACGTTCCTGCAATAAAACGATAAAGAAATAATTATACGATAAAATTATATTAAGTAGAAAAAATTAAATATCAACAAAATGATAAAATATATATATATAGATAACAATTTTAGCGTTTCGGAAAGGACTTCAACGACGATGACGACGACGGTGAAGATTTCAAAAATGACCGATGGTGAAAAACGCTAAACTCGAAAGAACTCGAACAATATGTTGAACGAACCCGAATCGAATCAATTTAACGCCGTAGGATTTGGACCCGCTAAATATCAATTTAGGAACCCGAAGTATCAAAAGACAATCAACGAATTAAGTGTCAAATAGTTCTAAAAAGAACTGAAAAGAGAAAGAACTCTCGAATAAAATTTTTATTAATCAAAGTGTCTAACCTTATTACAAAATTTAATTACATATATATAGGAAATAAATAAAATAAAAAAAACATAATAATAATAAAAAATAAAATAAAAACAAAGGTGTCGTTTCAAATATATAGCTAATATAAAGGATTTCAATGTTTGAAATTATCTTGAACGGTGCATTCTCCTCCGTATATTGGAATCATGTATTTTCACTTAATTAGCACATGGTAAATGTGCTTTGTCATTTGAATTTCAATTTCAAATGTAGGAAACGGCACATGCTGGATTGTTTCCCCTGCAGCAACCGAATGGCGTGACACATGTGTTCTTATATTGCTTCAATCGAACGGTGGCATTATTCGATTTATTTATGTACCTATATAGAACAATAAGTTAGATATATATAAAACATATAATAAGTAGAATAATCTAGTATGTCACTCGAATATAATAAATAAATTATATATAAATATATAAAATAATATATCACATATCAGCATGCAACACATTATAAACCCTATGTTCTAAGGCATAAATATTATTGAACAAATTCGGAATCGAAGAACAAGTAAGGAAAAGTGTTTCCCTGAAATATTTTGCCTTAGATAGAGTAATTGGACCTAAAGGTAAGACCTCCAAATCAGTGTCAAGTGTTGATGAAGATGTGCTCACATCACGTTCAGTCAAGGAAGATGAACTTGGTAGCTGAGATGGCACTTTAAGGTAATTTTCGTCAACGACTTGATGACTTAAGGGTGTGAGGAATAATCAAAATTTGTGAAGATCTAAATTGACGGGTATAAAAAATAATCTAAACTATCACTCATAGGTGGGGATGGAGAAAGTTTTATCATCGGAGTTATAAACGAGGATTATTATATCTCAACTATAAGAATAACCGAACTGTACATATATAAATTACTATGAGATCCTTGAAAATATTCACATAGAATCCCAATATTTTACAAAATTGGATGGTTATAAAGATGATTTACCCATATTTAAACAAAAATCTAACCTCAGAGTATGACTAACCGGGATAAGTTTAAAAATACTCTTATAAATTTTGTATAAATAATTAAAAAGGAATCTTTTATATTGTTAAAAATGTGATTTAATTTTATTTAAAATACACGATGATTAATTTTGATTTGTATTTTAAAAATATAAATATTTGAATGTTGAAAGGTCATAAAAATTTGATAACGAAATTTTTAAAAAATAATTTTAATAACTACTTTAAAAAATCACCAAAAATTATAGATTACGAAGTGAGGCTTATATTTTGTAATTACGCAGAAATCTAGATTCTTTTAAAACAAACGAATTTTTGATTTTTGAGTTATATATTAGGAGTTATTGCTTTTTGAGTAAACAAATGTTAGAAGAAAAAGATATTTTTAAAATTTAAAATAGTAATGACTTCAAATATTTGATATAAATTATACGACTAAAATTAAAAAATGACTAAAAAAAATGTATTATCAGTACGAAAATTAATCGAAAATTGCATGAATTTGAAAATAATGGGTATAGGAAAAAAAACAAAATCGTAGCTGCAAGTATTTAGGATAAAATAAAAAAAAATATAAAACCTTCCTCGACATATCCCATTATCTAAGAGTACATTCGGTTCGGTTTAAGTTTAATTCGGTAAGCTATTTTAGTAATTATCTGTTTTCGGTTAACTTCGGTTTTCGGTTTTTTCATATTAATGTCAATTTTTAAAAAAAATATATTTTATCTTGACAAAATAACTTTATTTTATGACTTTTAAATATTAAAAAGATAAATATTTTAAGATATTTTTTATAAATATTTATTTAAATTTATTTTTTAAGTAAAAATAAAAATACATTTATAGTATTTTAAGTATAAAATATATATTTTTACCTTATAATTAAAAAATTAAATTCAGTTTAATTCGATTAATCACAATTAATTACGGTTCGTAAATTTATGAACCACAATACCTTAATTCGATTCGATTTTCAGTTTTATGATTAACGATCCTCAGCCCTACCATTATCACACCTACCTTAATTAAAGTTTATTACGGACATTCACTTAGTGCGGAATGACCATTCCATACCAAAAATGAAAGTCTATCTCGTATGGACAGGGTTTTATTATTTGATTAAAATCGAATTAAAATTTATTTTATATGATATTCTTTTTAATATTTATTTATTTTGTATTTAAACTTTATGCATTGATAGTTAAGGGTGTTTTATATGATCCACCGCTCAATTTGATTATCTATTGATTTGATTCAAAAATTTAAGTATTTGATTTATTTTTTATTTTTGGATCAGATATTTGATCCAATTTTAAATTTTCTAGATCAAATACAAGTCACAATATTTTGAGTTCTGGATTATCAAAAAATCTGAAAAATTAATTTTTTAATATTATTTTTAATAATTTGTTAATTGTTATATCCAAAATTAAAAACAATTAAATTTTTATAGATGTGAAGTTTGTTATATTTAATAATGTATTGTTTTTCATATTCAAAATTATATTTTTTTTATAAATCTAACTTTTAAATTCGAAAAAATAATTAAAATAAAATATATTTTTGAAGAATCAAATATCTGATAATTCGATCCGATTATCCGAAAAAATTAAATACGAATCATTATATTACTGATTCAAAAACTTAGATATACAAAAAAAATCGAATCGAATCCGATATTCAAAACTAAATCCCCCTATTAACAGTGTATACGCCATTAGTGAATCGACAGATCAAACATGTAAATCTTAGATAACTTCGTTTAAATTTTTAGGTTTAATGTTTTTTTCTTCTAAAATTTCATATGTTATAGACTTTTATAATATCATGTACCCGAAGTTTTTATCGGTTTTTAAATTATTCAAATTAAATCCAAGTCCTTTTTAGTATAAATTTTGAAATTAAAAAAAGTCGTAGATTCCAGTGTGTTTAAATAGTATTTATAACGTTATTGTTTTTAAAATTAAATATTTTAAACTTAATAGTTCATCTTTACTAACACTATTAAAAAATTATATATTATTAGTGCATGAAATATGAATCCGTACTATACAAGTTTATTATGGGTGTAATTTTTTTTCTTAAAAATTTGAACTATTAATCTTATTTAATTTAACCGACCTGATAAAATTATTAGACAATTCTTAAAAAAATACACAACCCGAGAATAATTGAGCCATTTACAATTTAAATTATTGAACTTCTCCTCAACTTTCGTATAGGTCACAAATCTTTGATTTAATCAGATTAAATCATTAAACTTTTATTATTAACAAATTAAATCATTCACACTAGCATCGTTAAATATTTTAATAAAAAAACTAATTCAATAATCCTACTAGACATGTTTTTCCATGTTAGCAAGTTAATATTAATTAAAATTAAAGAAAAATATTATTTTTATATTAAATTATTAAAGAAATTTAGTAAATTTATATCGATTGAATTACAATTTTTTATTAATTTAATGTAAAAAAGATTTTAAATATTTTTTTTAAATTTTAATAATATTAACTTGCTGACATGAAAACATATGTCTAGTAGGATTATTGAGTCAATTTTTCTGTTAAAATAATTAATGATGTTAGTATGAATGATTTAATTTGTTAATAATAAAAATTTAATGATTTGATATGATTAAATTAAAGGTTTATGACCTATAGGAAAGTAGAGGGTAAATTCAATGATTTAAATTGTAAATGACTCAGAATAATTAGGTCAAATTTGGGTCAATATTTTATTTATCAGGTACTAATTTAATATATATATATATATATATAATTTTAAATTATATTTTTGTTTTAGATTCATTAATATTTGTATCGAAAATTAAATTTTAAATTTGTTCTATGCTTTTATTATATACCTTTAAGTTTCAAAATTTCAAATATATTTTTATTAATTTATTAATAAAAATGATATTAGTATTTTTAATATTATCTTAATGATAAATTTTAAATATATATATATATTCAAATATTCTAAAATTAAATTTAAATCATCAATTTTTATATTTGATCATGTATTTTTGAAATTTTAAAAATTATATTTTTAATAGGTAATTTTTTTAATTTCAAAATAAAAAATAATTACGAATAAATATCCGTTATCCGATTAACTGGTTATCTAATAAAAGATGCTAATCTAAATAAACTGTGACACAAACCAAAATATAAATATCTCAAGAAACTTAATACTTAAATTTTTAAATACTTAAAAACTGAATACCCGATAATAAATGATACTAATTAATTTTATTATATATAAAGGTCCAAGGATAATGTCTATTTGATTTGCCGGCTAATCACACTGCATGATTAACCTTTGTCCAATTTCTTTATTTATGATTTTGGCTTAAGGGTTATAATATTTTTATAAAACTCTAGGGTTTAGGGATAATGTAAATTTTGATCCCTATATTTTATAATTTGATACATGTAGATACTTGATGTTTTTGTTAGATTAACTTTTGGATAATCACTTATGTTTTTCGAGTTGATCATCGATTTTAAATATGATCAATAAAATCAATTATATTTTCAGAATATAAACTTTGTCATTGAACCATTTATGTCGTTAAATATTATCGTTTTGCTGATCTGGCAATGAAAAACGGTAAATTATTGTAATGGCCACTTGAGTTTATCACATGTATATTTTTTGTCCTTGATTTTAAAAATCAGATGTTTTACAGTTATCAACGAAAATATTTATTTCTAATTTTATTCTTAATTGTTTTAAAAAAAATAACCCTAAAACTTGCTCTTCTTATTTTTAATTTGAGGTTTCTAATTTTTTTTTGCTTACACCAAATTTAAAATAAAACGATATCAAAATATTTTCATTTATATACGTATAAAATTAACTAAAAATATAATTTTATTTTTTATATGTTGAGTCCTTAATTTTTTAATCTTTATTAATTAATTTAATAACACTTAATAATACTCATCGTTAACGATAATTAGCAGTACTTGTTAAACATGATAAACCCATCCTTTTACCTAAGATAATTTTCATTCATATCATGGATATAAAAAAATCATTAATCAATACCATATTCTTGGCATATTTTATTGCATAATATGAAAATTTTCATCTATATAATATAGATCACTTTGGCTTAGACCAAGACAAAACTATATTACCATGTCACCATCTTTTCATGTTACTATTTCACCCTTTAATTATTTTTTAATTAGCTATTAGTGATTACAGTAGTATCTGTTCTAAATATAATCTCTCTACCATTTGACATTAATCGCTCAATTACTCTGCTGACATCACTAGTATTCGAACTCATAACCTCCAGGAAAAACAATCGTTCCCCCTTTAATTATCTTTTTTTAATAAACTAATAGTGATTACAGTATTATCTGTTCTAGAATATAATCTCCACCATTTGACATTAATTACTCTGCTGACATCACTAGTGCTCGAACCCATAACCTCCAGAAATAACAATCGTTCCCCTTTAATTATCTTTTTGAATGATTTACATCAATAAAAAAGGGGTTCATGCTTCAATTATTTTATTTCAATTTTATCAAGATTTTGATCCATATTGGTCATGACCATGATTAACATTTTGCAATGACATTTAAGAATCATGTTTGAAGACTTTGTGCAAGAAACAGACATTTAATCACATGTCTTAGGATTGATTTCTTATTTTATCTTATAAGGATGGATATTTGTTTGAAGGTCTTTTCGTTTGGAATTATGTTAAAAGGTGACATGCTTGTATTTATTATAAGGACGAAATTAGATCGATAAATATTTAAATTAGTATAAATTAAAATTATCATTAGATAAAAAAATATATAAAACACGAATTTATCGGTTTGTGAAAAAAATTTAATCCAAAACTGAAAATATTTACTCCGTGTACAATTTTTTTTTAAAAATATTAAATTAATTATAAATTTACTTTTTTATTTTATAAATTTTAATTCTAAAATCTAACTTGTCTCTGAATTATTGTGTCGATAAATGTGTTAAAGTAAATTCAGTGAATATAAAAAGTTTATATCATATGATAGGACAAGGATTTATTGTAAAAACCAGACAAAGCACTACATGTGTTTTGTAATAGCATTTACATAGAAGCTCATGGTGGGTTGAAGAGACACCATTATCATCAATTGTGTTTAAATTGGGGATGTCTTCTTTTTGTTAGAATTTTGTCGAAATTATAATCATGAATATACTGTAACGTAGAAAAACAATTTAACGTTAATAAATTTATGGGTAATCACGTTAATAAAAAATTTAATGTTAAACAGAAAAAAAAAAAATCTTACTTTTCTCTATTGTTCTTTCTCGTGAATGTTATTTCCTTCCTTTTTGTTTTTCTTCGTCCTTGATGATTCCAGACTCGATCAATTCTCCTTTTTTTGTCGTGAGAAGATGATGAACTCTCTAGAAAGAAGTTTTTCTCTGGTTATTAAAAACCAATGTGAAACTTATCCAAAGAAAATTGTTCATTCTTATCCTTAATTAATTAATTTAAATGACTAAATTAATTAATTAAATTAAATTAATTTAGGTAATGATCAAATGATTAGTAAGACCCTTTTACTTTTTCACAAACTTTAAATTGACCTTTTAATTTTCTACGTTTAACAAGGAGCGAAGGGAAAAAAAAATTCACCTTTAATTTCGATCTTATCACCGCTAATTATCATGTAAAACTAAAATTGATTTTGATATAACATTACGTTCAAGGACTATTTTATAATAAATTTTTAAGTCCATAAAGTCAAATTTATGTTTCAAGTCAAACCAAGAACAATGAAATAATTTTTTCTAAGTGTTTTTACAGGGCAGTATCGATACCCTAGAACAAGTATCGATACTACCTGCATTTTTAAAAGAATGTTCTTGAGATCAAGAACACGTATCGAAACATGGTTCGATGCTAATACCTCACTACCAAAACCTGTATCAAATCAGGTATTGAACCACTTGTTATGTTTTTAATTATTTTAAAATCATTTAAAATTATAACCCTTGTTTCGATACCAGCATCGATACCCCTCTAAAATCCCAATGTCTCTTTTGGCATTTAATGAGTCGACCATTGGTGGCGGTTAAAGCTTTAAATGATGGTTAGCCTATTCCGAAACATGGTTTGATATTATCTTTTAAAGTTTCATAATGGTATCGAAGTATGATTCGATACCCCTCTTATTAAATGCACAACAACTCTTTCTACTTTGATCTGTTTCGAAACAGGTACTCGTATTTCGATATCATAGGGTGCAAAGGTGTATTTATAGTGGAAAGATGAAGCTCCAACATCTTTATTTGCATTCACAACAACCACAACGGTTAGAAATCAATGAGAGGGGTATAAAATGAAGCATTTCAAGCAGCATTAAGGACTATTGAACTTTAAGCAACATTTAAGCAATCAAATCCAACTCCCAAGCACTTCTATTGAAAATCTTAACTCTCAACTCTTGTATTTCAATTTGTATCCTTATAATTGAGTTTAGGGAGAGTTTGTTTGTAAATTGGGGCATTATCTATCTTGTAAAAGATTTCAATTTGCCTTTCTTTTCATCTTTTTACCTTGTAAGGTTGAATCAATTCTTGGGTAGAGCTAAGGTAGTGGGTGTAAAGCTTGTTCCGAAGCTTGAACCACTATAAATCATTTGTTCTTCATTTTTTTAATTTTTACCAAATTTCTTCCAAATAAAATTTTAATTGCCAATTCACCCCCTCTTGGCCAACTTCTTAGATTGATCAACTCAACAATTGGTATTAGAGCTATATCTTTGAAGGGAATCATATTCACCAAAGAAGATCTAAGGAGTGCTGATCACATCTACTAGTCAAAGTAAATGGCATACACTTCCGGACAAAGTTGGAACGAGTCACACTCTATCCCAAAGCCACCATTCTTCTACGGAGATAATTATCCCTATTGGAAGAATAGGATGGAGCTCTTCATCAACTCCCATGATTATGTCTTTTGGGATATAATTGAAGATGAACCTTCAATTCCGATAAAGCAAGAAGGTGACCGACAAATTCCAAAGACAAGAACCGAGATGACGGTGGAAGAAAGAAGAAGAATGTCAACCAACGACAAGGAACTCCATATATTGTTTTGTGCTTTTGGTCCCGATATTTATTCAAAAATTTCATTGTGAAAAAGTCTTAAAGAAGTGTGAGATTGTTTAGAGACAACGTATGAAGGAATCAACAATGTCAAAGAAACCAAGATTGATCTTCTCAATCTCAACTATGAAAACTTCAAAATAGAACTGGATGAGGACATCACCAAGATGTTTGATAGATTCTCCTTAATATTCAATGGGCTTAAAGGATTCAATGAAATCATTCCGGAGGAGAAATTAGTTGGAAAGCTCATCTATTCTCTTCCCGAGTCTTGGGATAGTAAGAGGATCGCTATCATTGAAGCTAAAGACTTGAAGACATTAAAGCTTGATGCTCTCCTGGGCTCACTTCGCAACCATGAGATTATGAATAAAGGGAGGTAAGAAGAAAAGAAAAGAGATGAGAAGAATGTGGAGAAGAAAGAGGTGGAAGCTAAGAAACAAAGGATTTCCCTCAAAGCCTCTCTACCCCTAGAGGTGGGCAACTCAAGTGAAGAAGAGAAATTAGAAGAATTAGATATGGTAGCCAACCGGTTCACAAGGCTTATGAGGTCAAGACGGAATCAAAGATTTCAAAGAAAGAATGACTTCAAAACAAGAATCCAAGAAGATGAAAGTGACCAAATCATATGTTATGAGTGCAAGAAACCGGGTCACATTAGAACCGAATACCCTCATTACAAGAATAAAGTGTTCGAAAAGAAAAAGAAGCACAAGGCTCATATTGCTACTTGGAGCGATGAGGATTCATCATCCGATGATGATGAGGTATCAAACTTGTGTCTCATGGCTCTTGATGAGCCAAAGGTAACCCTTGAATCCTCTTGCAATAATCTTACCTATAACGAACTATATGATGCTTATGATGAGTCGCAAGATGAATATGATGAATTAGTTTTAGAATATAAGGAATCTCTTCAGAAAAATAATAAAATTTTGTCGCGACCATTTTAAAACCGAGATGTGTGGAAAATAGCCTGACGATATGATTTTTTGAAAATCGATTAATTATGAAAATTAGGGTCGTATTAAAACGTATATTATTTAAAAACTGATTTGGAGTCGCCACCGACCACTTTGGTAGGCCAGACATCATAAAATAAACCAGAGATTCATTTTTAAAACATTTGGGTTCGGGAGTCGGTTACGTGTAAGGATGAACCTTACGAGCGCCCAAGATTGGATTATTATCTTGTTCATTATCTTACCCAAACTTAACTCGTATTTGAAGAAATATAAATTCTGCCCCAGAAGGTTTTAAATGCATGACTGATTATTATCTTGTTCATTTTAAGTTCTAACCTATAAGGCTTCATTAATTAAATATTTAAAATCCTATTAAATTATTATTTTTACCAAGTGTATTATGATAACATCCGAACGATCGGACACTACCATCTCGACACCGAATAAAATTAATAATACTATTGGTGTTTCAAGTTATTTGCCTAATTAATTTTATTTAATTCTAATCTTAAATTTTTATCAATTTCTAGGTTTTTATGACACGTCAAATGCGATACCAAAGTACACTCTTTTTGTCAATGTCATGTTACGTCAAAACACCGACCGCTTAGTGTATCCGAGGCATATGATTAAAATGATATCGTTACTATCATTATCTCTCTAGTAAAATTAATTATTTAATTGGAGTGATTAACCCCAAAAAGGCTCTAATTTAATTAACTAGGTGTGAATTAAGTGATCTCCTAAACAAAATAATTTATACGATTTTAAAATATGCATACAAATAAATTAAATAATTAATTAAAAATAACACTAATTAAAAGACAAGGCTTAAATTAATTCTCATCTCATATATAAAAAAATAAATTACGACATATAAATTTGCTAAAAATAATGAATTGGGAGTGAGAGAGTTACCTCAATATCCATATTCTCTTTGAATTTCCATTTCCTTACAGTGTTGGCTTCCAAACCTTGACAAAGTTAAGAGGAGACCTAACAATTTCACCATAATTTGTTTTGGCTCAAATACATTTGTTGTGTAAGGCTTGTCGTTTCATGTTGCAGCACTGAGGCTTGACTCAATTCTCCCGAACTATGGTTGCTCGACGGTTCAAGGATGAACGGCCACAACCACCATGAGCAAGTCCAATCCGTAGACAATGTCCTCAAAAACCATAGCAATCAAGACCACGAATGGTTAAGTGCATAACCTGAAAAGCCTTTGGAACCATGGTTACCAATCTCAAAAACAAATCAAGGAATCCAATGATGCTCCAAATCAAGGAATCAAGATCAAAATTCTCTAGAATCCAATGCTCACTCCAGATCACCTTGGAAAAGTTCATCCATTGAAAAATGGTTTCCCATCAAAACCGAGAGCCTCTAACTGACCCCCTGCCTTCTTTGTTTTCTCTCTCGTTTCCCTTTCATTTTTCATTCTTTCCATTATGTTCAATCAATCACCCTCTTAATCCATGGCCAAGAATAATGGCATACTTCTCTCTTTCTTGTTTGGTCTCTCTCCCTCATTGTTCTCTACCACAGAGCCAAAACCAACCAACCTCATGCCAATGAAAACTGTCGAAAACTTATGAAAACTCCCATGGTAACCATCGATCGTAACCACCAACCTTATCCTCTCATATTTTTATTTTTATATGATTTTTATTTTTTTTATTTTTTTGAATCTTATTTATATATTATATTTGTATTTAATATTTATTTGTGACCTTATTTTATATTCTAATCCGAATAAAATTCGGGTATTATAAATTATCTTAGACTTGAAAAATAAGAGTGATTCCTTAGTTAAAACTAATTTAGAACTAGAAAGTAAATTAAATGAAATGCATGAAAAATTTAAGGATCTTGAATCTAAAAATCTTAGCATGCACGATTTACTCTCTAGGGTAAAAGAAGATCACTTAAAGGAAATTAATGATCTAAAAGGTACTTTAGGCAAAGTTAGTTCTAACAATGTGTTTAAAGGTGAATCATCTAGAACTACTTATGCTAGGAAGACCTTTTACAACTATAAACATGGAAAGTTCCATAGGCAATATAAAGGTAAAAAGATTAGAAGTATATGGGTTCCTAAAAATGTTATTGCTTCTAATGATATTATTACTATTGCTGCTTGGATCTCTAAAGGAACCAAGCTTATGGAAACTAACTAATATGGAACCAAATAAGTTTGGGTACCAAAAACAAAAACGTAATTCCATGTTGGTAGGTGAGCATTACTACAAAGTCAAAGCTTCAAGTAAACAATGTGAAACCTTGACGGTAGATGCTCAAGAAGAGTGACCAGAAGCAAAAGAAGAATTAAAGGTACAAGATCTTGAGCTTAGTGAAATGGTGACAATTCCAAAAGAAGAATTTGAAATATTAGCTCAATCGTTATTTATACCTTTAATTTCATCTTATATCTCTTATTTTGTAAATGGTCTTATTATTTATGTTTTATGAGCATGAATTCTTATAAGTTCAAATTGATTCTTTGTCTTGCATGATTTGTGAGCTTACATGACACCTATGACTTTAAATTTTTTTGATGATGCTCTTTGTTTATTGCATAGTTGAAATTTACATTAGGTGCGCTTAACTATGCCATATCATCATTTGCATGCTTCTATGGGTTTTGATACCTATTCTTAGTGTTCATCTGGGACGTTTTGGGAAGAATTGATATCGAACCAAGCTTTGATACCAGGGTACCAATACTGACATCGAAACATACTGTTTTGATACTTGTTCTGATACTCGAGGCGGTAGAACATTTTAAAAGACTCTAAAACCTAATTTTACTTAAATTAAAACTTACCCAAACTTTCTCTCTAAACCCTACCCGAAATATCTATAAAAAGCCACTCAATCCATCACACTTTACCACAATTTTGAAATATTCTCTTTGGAGGGTTTCATCCACACATCAAAGCAAAGTTCATATCAAAATTTGGTATTACATAAACCACAAATTCATCCTAATCCAAACTCAAGGTAATTTTTTTCAAAAACCTATTTTCGTTTGATTTTAGAACGATAAAATTTAGATTTTGACTATATTATTAATGCTTACTGTATGAGTTTTCATAATCCTACAAAAAAATTTCATTCGAATTTAAATTAATTTTATCGTATTGATTTCACTAATTTTTCAAAAATTTTCAAAATTTTCAAATACCTTGAATTATCGATTAATAGGATTGAATTAGGTTAGTAGAGCGTATATATTTTTTTGTACAAAAAGTAATCCTAAATTGTTTTAATCCTAGATAATGGAACCAAAGAAACGTCCACTCATCGAGATCGAAAGTTCTTTATCCTCTCGTGCTTCTAAGTTCGATATTCAAGTGGTTTTCGAAAAGAGTTTTCATGATTATGGTAGGATTGACAACTTCAATCTATACCGCAACTACACACTTAAAAAGGAGCGTTGTATGGATGTTTAGTTCATGAACTCTCTCAAGTTTCAATTTTGTTACTACCAGCTCCTTATTGATTGAAATTTCTTGCCTTTTCTCGCTCATTCCAGCAAGTTTTTCCCTACTCTTGTCCTTATTTTTTATGCTAATACCTCGTGTATTCTTTCGAAAGACAAGATCAAAGTGGTTGCTATTGAATCCTATCTCATGGGTCAAACCTTTAGAATTGATGTTGGTACTTTTGTCAATATCTTCGGCCTTGAAAATAGGGGACTTGATGATGAAGACTCTCTTGGCGCTTTCACCGGGTCGGTTATGTCCATTGACTTCCATGATAGATTCTTACATCTTATCATCCCTTGGTGGATTCGTCCATCTAATGGTAAGTACTCTCAGATTCGTCAAGTGGATAGTTTTTGGTTAATGTGCTTTCGTGATGCTAAATGACCAAATCTTGCCCAAATTATTTTCTCCAATATCATTTGGCATATCAAAAACTGAGCCACTCATCTTGTCAAATCCTTTCCCTATTTTTACATACTTAGTTCTATCTTTGTGCATTTGGGAATTGATTGTTCATTCGACAAGGTGGAATTCGTCAAAGAACTCATTGGCGAGACTTCTCTTAACCGTTCCCACTTTTAGTATGCATCTAATGGTGAATGGGTTCGCGTCCTCCTCCTCCTCTCGTCGATCCAGAACCGCTTCATCAAGTTTCTCCAAATATAGATATGTTGGCCTTTTTCACTTTAAAGTTTGATTGTTTGGATGATCATTTTGGCCGTTTAGATGCTCGATTGGATGCCTTGTATGGAAGGTTTGATTCTTTGAACACTCAATTCAATTCTCGTTTTATGCCAGTGATACGAGATTTATGGGTATGAAGAACCAAAGCATGTCCATACGGATCTCCATTGAAGCTCTTCGGTATAGTCAAAAGCTTTTCAATTAATGCGTGTAATAATAGCGCAATTGTGCAGTATACATGTCGCAAGTAATAGTGATAAGTATATCGTGTATCATCTCTACAGGGATTGGTATACTTAATATGTCTCTCCTTGTTCCCTTGCTCCTGAAAGATAAAGTAAAAACATAGATAAGTGGATTTGTTTAACTAACTAAATAACAAAACATAAAATAAAGGATTGAGAACGATATAGAGAAAGTGGGTAGGATCCAGATACGTTAATTAGTGGATTCGATTGATCTTCTTCTTGTCCAATGCAATTACACAACACTACTTTGGCAGTATTGCAGATACAACCTCGACAACGTTAATGTTCTCTGTCGCGGTAATCTCTTGCTCTTGGGCAGATGCATCAAATTTCAAGAAAGTATCCGTAGTTGACTCCGCTTATCTCTAAGTCAGAGCGCTGTTGATGACTGGTCTTTGATGATACCTCTCAGCGTGAATCAATGATAATCACCAACCAATCCAACACTTCTTTTAGCTTCTGAAACTCTTAACCTATCTCTAGGCCGAGTTAGTGTCGTCAACACTGTACTTGTCCTTTTCGTGAATCTAACTCTCTCGATGCTAGATAAATAGATTACTTATAAACTTCTCTCTCGAGCTTGAATGCAAGAATAAGGAATGACAATAGGATAAGCAAACTTCGATATTATTATTGTATTAGGACAAAGAAACAAGAAACAATCTCCTCTCACTAATATATACAACCTTCACCTATCCCTAAGAGATTTAAAACATAATACCGATATCTACAAATCTTAAGGGAAAGGTTTCTCTAAAATCGGCTCTTCTTAACAATATAGTCGGCTAGGCTATATATAGTCTTAACCTAGGGCAAACCTTTCCTAAATAGACTCCAACTTGGAGTATGGAGAAAATCTTCTACACGAGATCTGATGTTTCCAAGTTTATAACCTTCTAGAAAGCTTTTCCCGTTCGGTCTTTAACTTGGGCTTTTAGTGCGGTAGCCTGGTCCAATTGGTGTGCTTCATCTTCCAGAATGTTCTCTATATTTTTGTCTTTCAGTCGCCTATCATGTTGATGTTGCCACTTAGGATGTTGTCGTGGCCTTGTCTCTGCCTCGGCCTCAACGATGCTTCTCTGTTGCCTTAGCCCTGGATATCCCTGCATGTACAGAATATGTAATAATATCTGCATTCTCTATAAATGTAAGCTTTGTAAGTAGTAATAACGGAATATCCAATATTATGCAATGATTCCATATTTTAGTTCAAGTTGGTGTATAGTAGATGCATAAAGTACCATGAGAAGGGTAGTAAATAACTGCCTTCTAGGAACTCATCAAATACCCCCAAACTCGAACTATTACTTATCCTCAAGCAATGCAAGACATCAAATTACCGAACCTTATTCTCCTTTGGTCTTACTTTTCCATCTATTCTCCCCACCATTGTCATGTCTATCTCTCCGTTTTAGCCACTAGTTTACCCAAGGACTTTTACTAAGAAACAAGCTATAAGGCTAGGTGAGTGTGTGCGTTTTATGGACAAGGTTGATTCAAGGCTTTCTTAGATAAACTCTAAGTTCAAGAAAAGTAGAATTTGGATTAAAGCTATCTCCTTAAAACAACAAGCCTTGAGCTAATTTCGGACACCTCAAGATATGTGTTTATTTTATTTTATTTTATTTTAAGCGAACTTTAGCATGCTAGAGCCAGTTTTGGGCACCTCTAGAATGAAGGAGAGCAAAACTAGAGCCAGTTTCGGGCACCTCTAGTTATTTTTCCAAAAGATTCTAAGCCTTTATCACCTAAGTTCATTAAAAGAACTCCTAAATCAAGCAAGTCCAAAAAGTGTTTCTTTGTTTTCTAACCCTAAAGCAAGCTTCTAAGTTTTATTCCATGAGTATCCTATGGTTATCCCTTCAAAACAGAACTTGCCCATGGTAAGGAGAAAGATTTCTATAGCCTTAAAGGAGTAAACTAAAGCAAAGCTGATGTAGAGCAATGCAAGATTAAAAACAGTAATTAAAGAAAATAGAATATTGCCAAAAAAACTCCCTTTTCATGGTAATGCCGCGACAGTGGGTTGCCTCGGCAGTGCTTCTGCATCTACAATACCCCAAACTCAAGCCGAGCATTGTTCCAATGCTCAGCATATAAGGTAAACAACAATTTCAATAAGGAAATAGACAGAAGCATAAAAAAATTATTTATAACGAATTCGAGAAGCTGCTTGTACTGAGTAGTCTCCTAGGCCGTGTTACTGACTCTTTCCGTCTAGATCCTTGTGCTGGTGATTGCTATTTTTTGGCTTGCCGATGTGGCTAAAATTGACTGGGCGGTGTGCGGTGCGGTGGTGTAGTAACTTCATCTCCTTCTTCCACTTCGTCAATATTTTCTGTACATGATTTCTGTTCCGCCCCCTGCCGTGGCAATGGGTATTGCTGGTTCATGTGATGAACTGTGATATTCGTCAATCTCGCGGGACAGAGTCTCTGCTGAGATTGGGCATAGGGATTGGTTCCCGTTGGGGAGAGTTAAAAATAGCTCGCCTCTTGGACGACCATTGGCTGGAAGGTCCGGCAGCATAAAACTGTTGAGGTGGCCGTGGTTGAAAAAATGGTTGCGGCCCTGGGGCAGGTGTTGTCTCGGTATAAGGGGTAGCAGTGAAAAAGATGTTAGCTGGGAATTCTGGGAATTGCGCCCCTTGTTTGGGAAGCTTATCATCATCATGTGGGCGAGAGATATGTTGAAGTCGCGCTGGTACTCTATGTAGTGTTTCTGGCGAAGGTCCATGGCTTTCATCCTCTGCAGAATTTCTTGGTAAGGGTCTGCTGCGAAGGTCCATGGCGAAGGTCCAGTACTTCTGCTGAGTACTGCCCTCCGGTAGTAAAGTCTGCAGCGAACTGCTGTGGTGTTGCTTGGATAGGTTCTGCCTGGGTTATCTGCATGACTCGGCGACAGAAATCTTTAGACCATCCCGACCGATTTGGTATATCGTCTGTAGCCTCGACTGGTACACCTGCATCAATACACAAAGTAGAGATTAAAGAAGGGAAACATAAAGGGCCTTTATCTTTCTTACCGCAATCATAAATTTCTTGAAGAATAATTTTTCCAACGTTTATGGTCCTCTTGTTGATTATGGACTAGATGAGCACCAAACGTCTCCTGTCGGCTGTGCTGTTATTAGATGTGGGCATTAGACGTCTTTTGAAAAATGTGCACCACATCTTAGCCTCGGGTTTGAGGCTCAATCTTTTTACAGATCCTCTATGGTTACCAGTTTCCTAAGGGGTATCATCGTAACAAAGATCATCTTTGATTAGCTCGAAGTCGACATCGGTGACCTCTGCCTCAAAATCACTATGTGCATTGGACAACGGAGTGAGGCCATAGTGTTGGTTGATTGCTTCGGCATTAAGGGCGATTGACTTCCCTCGGCAGTGGACATATAAATTTCCTTCGCTCGGTATGTAGGCATAAAACTCTCGGACGATCGTGGCATTCGCTGGGGGAGGTTGGAGACAGAAGATTTCCCAATCGTGGTATTTGATTTTATCGAACAAGAATTGTTCGATGTCGTAATTATCTTCATCCAAGTTCTAAAATCCTTGCTCTTCCCATAGCTGTCGAGCAACAAAAGAACGGTTGAATCGCTCTTCAATGGCGGCAGGGTAAAAGCGATTGTAAGCGGCCATGATTGTAGTTATTGAATGTCTTGAGTGAAATCTGGAGTACTTGAAAAGATTGCTGAAAATTTCAAGAAGTAGATGAGAGCTAAAGTAATGAAGAACAAGATTGTGAAAGAAAGAAGATTAGCAAGAATACAAGAGTGAGTAATTCTAAGCAAGGGAGCTGTTTATATAGGCTGTAAAAAAATATGACTATTAAAAATTAGCCGTTAGGCATTTACTGCCTTGCTGAACTGTTACTGCCACGGCGAATTTCTTGGCAGAGAGTCGTTGCACTGTTTCTGCCCGTTAGGATTTCTGTTGCTCTGAGACAGTGTACTGCCGCGGTAGCAGACTTCCTGCTGTGAAATAATTTTTCTACATTCGTTGCTTTATTTATCCTAAAAAAACTTAAAAGCAAAAAATACTGAAAATAAAACATAACAACATATAAAACTATTCCTAATATAATAAATAAAATGGAAGGGAAGAGATTATGTTACTTGTGGAGTGCATGTGAATGCATCTCTCAATTTGATTATCTCTTTTTGGCTCGTATCTTCCTTCGCGTGTTGGCCAGTTCCTGTAGTGCATTCGACTTCTCCTTTAGCCTTTATTTGCTTACCGAATAGTCTGTCGAGCGTACTGCCCAGGCAAGATGTTTTATTATCCTGGTCTGGTGTATGGAGAGCCTTACATTCTGCTGGAGCGTCTGAATTTGTGAGATTGTAGAAGGCGTTCAACTTGACTTGTTGATCATTTATCCGTATCGTGAGCTCGTCATTTTCCATATCGATGATGGTACATCCAGTAGCATGGAAAGGTCGACCCAATATGATTGATGCATTGTCATCGGCCTCACAATCAAGGACGAGAAAGTCAGTAAGAAATATAAACTTGTCGACCTTAATCAGAATGTCCTAAATTTTGCCTTTAGGATGCATATAGGAACGATCCGCAAGTTGGAGTAGTATTGTTGTTGGTTTTGCCTGCCCTATTCCAAGTTTTTGAAAAACTGATTTTGGCATTAGATTGATGCTTGCTCCCAAGTCGCATAGGGCCTTTCCTTCGTAACCATCCCCAATCGCACAGGGGATTGTAAAGCATACAGGATCCTTTAGTTAGGCGACATGCGATTATGTAGCATGGCCATGCAACCTTCAGTGGCTGCCATCGTTTCAAATTCTCCTAGCCTTCGTCGTTTGGATACTATGTCCTTTAAGAACTTGGCATAGTTGGGCATTTTTTCAATAACCTCAACTAATGGCAAGTTGGTATGGACTTACTTTAAGATGTCTAGGAATTTCCGAAATTGGTGATCCTGTTTGTGCTTTTTTAACCTCTGCGGGAAAAGAGGTGGTGGTCTTATATCCTCTAGGTTTCCTTGGATATTGAGTTTAATACCTGGGGTGAACTTATCTACAGCTGCCTCAATAGGATTTTCGGGTACTACTGGTTCTGCTGTTGGGGCAGTGCTTTCGGCAGGGTCCTGCTCAGCTTCTGAGTCCTCGTGATGTTGCTTTTCTGGTTGGACTCTATCGGTTGAGGGCCCGTCTTTATCTTTTAATTGTAGGCCACTTCTTGTCGTAATTACCTTGTATTGCTCGTGGCCTAACACCTTAGCAACCTTAGTATTGCTAAGTAAACCCCCTGGTGGTCGAGTGTTTTGTCGTTGGGCAAATTGACCAACTTGGGTTTCTAAAGACTTGATTGCAGCCTCCTGGTTCTGCAATCTCATCTCAGTTCGGTTCATGAAGTCATTAGTACGCTTCATGAAGCGGCTATTCTTGGCCATGTATGAATCAATCTTTAACATGAATGCCGTAAGAGAATCTGTCAGTACGTTCAGAGACTGTTGTTGTTCGACCTAATGCGGCGGCATGGACTGCTGAGTGTGCTACTACTGCAGGTTCTGACTTTGGTGCTGGAATCCAGGGGCTTGGTTGACTAGATTTAAGGCATTGTTGGGGTTATTCCATTAAAAGTTTGGATGTCTTTCCCAGGATGGGTTGTAATTGTTGGACATCATATGATTATTCCTGTTATAATTTCCAACATATAGGTTGTTTCCTCATCTTGCATGTAATCAGATGAGTTGACTGCCTTAATCTCATGTATATTTTGTTGGGCTTGCATATTCTGAACCATCTTGGTCAGAGAAGCCAATTGTGTTGTCACCGAACTGGTTGTGTCTAATTCATGGGCCGTGACATGGCATCTCATTCCTCCTTGCCTTGATGTAGGAAACTGGAATCGTTCCTTGCGAGTTTGTTCAGAATCTCAATGGCCTCCGCGGGTGCTCTATCCAAAAGTGTCTCATTTACGGAAGCATCTAGCATCATCCTTGTGGAGGCATTGGTAGCATTATAGAACATGAAGACTTGCGTCCACAAGGGAAAACCATGTAATGGGCATTTGTTTAACAATTCTCTGTAGCGTTCACACGCCTCATACATTGGTTTATTATCATCCTGCCGAAATGATATGATTTCATTACGGATGCGATCATAGAGATTTGTCGGGTTGAACCTCGTAATGAATTCTCGACAGAGTTCATCCCAAGATCCTATAGATCCTGCTGGGATGCCATTTAACCAAGTTTTCGCCCTATCCCTCAGTGAATAAGGGAATAACTTTAATCTTAAAATATCTTCACGGACTCCTTGGATTTTGAAAGAATTTCACACTTCTATGAAAAATTTAAGATGTTGCCTTGCATCTTCAGTAGCAGACCCACTAAACTGTCCAATTATGTTCAACATGTTGAACATCACTGGTTTGAGCTCAAAGTGAGTTGCTTCAATTTTCGGGGTGACTACGTTAGGGTTTAGTCCGTTTAGGTCTTCCACCAAAAAGTCTCTAACAGTGAGCTGTCTTGGCAATGGTCGCAACAGTTGTTGCGGCGGCATTGCTGGTGGCAGTACATTATGATCAACAGGTGGAATTTATCCTCTTGGTGGATCATCCATGACTTGAAACAGGTTGTGCCTTAGATGGTGTCCTGTGCGTTCGATTTTAGGATCCAATTCGTATAATAGACCACTCGTGTTTGCCCTGGTCATACACTAGATAAGTTAAAGTTAATAAAAAAATAAATAATTAGAATTAAAGTTAAATAGAGAATGGTTAAAGATCAAGAAAATAAAGAAAACAAAAATTTAGTTGTCAATCCCCGGCAACGGCGCCAAAAACTCGATGCGTGTAATAATAGCGCAATTGTGCAGTGTACACGTCGCAAGTAATAAAGTGATATGTATATCGTGTATCGTCTCCACAGGGATTGGTATACTTAATATGTCTCCCCTTATTCCCTTGCTCTTGAAAGATAAAGTAAAAACACAGATAAGTGGATTTATTTAACTAACTAAATAACAAAACATAAAATAAAGGATTGAGAACGATATAGAGAAAGTGGGTAGGATCCAGCTGCGTCAATTAGTGGATTCGATTGATCTTCTTCTTGTCCAATGCAATTATACAACACTGCTTCGGCAGTACTGCAGATACAACCTCGGCAGCGTTAGTGTTCTCTACCGCGGTAATCTCTTGCTCTTGGGCAGATGCATCAAAATTCATCAAAGTATCCTTAGTTGACTCCACTTATCTCTAACTCAGAGCGCTATTGATGAATGGTCTTTGACGATACCTCTCGGTGTGAATCAACGATAATCACCAATAAATCCAACACTTCTTTTAGCTTCTGAAACTCTTAACCTATCTCTAGGCCGAGTTGGTATCGTCAATAACGTACTTATCTCTTTCGTGAATCTAACTCTCTCGATGCTAGATAAATAGATTACTTACAAACTTCTCTCTCGAGCTTGAATGCAAGAACAAGGAATGACAATAGGATAAGCAAACTTTGATATTATTATTACATTAGAACAAAGAAACAAGAAACAATCTCATCTCACTAATATATACAACCTTCACCTATCCCTAAGAGATTTAGAACATAATATCGATATGTACAAATCTTAGGGGAAGAGTTTCTCTAAAATCGGCCCTCCTTAACAATGTGGCTGGCTAGGCTATATATAGTCTTAACCTAAGGAAAACCTTTCCTAAATAGACTCTAACTTAGAGTAGGGAGCAAGTCTTCTACATGAGATCTGATGTTTCTAAGTTTGCAACCTTCTAGAAAGCTTTTCCCGTTCGGTCTTTGACTTGGGCTTTTAGTGCGCTAGCCTGGTCCAATTGGTGCGCTGCATCTTCCAGAATGTTCTCTATATTTTTGTCTTTCAGTCGCCTATCATGTTGATGTTGTCACTCAGGATGCTGTCGCGGCCTTGTCTCTACCTCGGCCTCAACGATGCTTCTCTGCTGCCTCAGCCATGGATATCCCTACATGTACAGAATATGTAATAATATCTGCATTCTCTATAAATGTAAGCTTTGTAAGTAGTAATAACGGAATATCTAATATTATGCAACGAGTCCATATTTTAGTTCAAGTTGGTGTATAATAGATGCATAAAGTATCATGAGAAGGGTAGTAAATAATTGTCTTTTAGGCACTCATCACCAATCAAGATGACGATGGCGATGAGGAAGAAGATAAGGAAGATGTGGATGATAATGGAGGCGACGAGTGATACTTAGAGCTTATCGTTGCTTTTTTATGACTCTTTTAGGACTAGATATGTTTTTCTAAGTATTATGTTGCATTTTTCATTCATGTTAGAACATCATGCACATTTGGTATTTGATTTGCTATGCTTTAAATATTTATGTTGGATTTGGATATTTTAATTAATGCTATGGCTTATTTGAACTTTTATTATTATTTCTTAATACTTGCTTCCATGTTATTTCTTCTTATATTGATTTTGATCTAATAAAAAGGGGGAGAAATATATTGTTTTTAAGTTTTTTTTAAGGGACCATCATCTTTAACTATTAAGGGGGAGTTTTCAAAGTGTTTTAAAGTCTTCAAATATTTCAAACTTTTTTGAATCCAAAATTTTGATTTTAAATTTAAAAATTTATAATGGTTTTGTTATATCAAAATAGGAGATTGTAAAACTAAAATTGATTTTGATATAACAATTATGTTCAAGGATTATTTTATAATAAATTTTTAAATCCCTAAAGTCAAATTTTATATTTCAAGTTAAACCAAGAACAATGAAATAATTTTTTCTAAGTATTTTTACATGGTAGTATCGATACCCCTAGAACAGGTATTGATACCACCTGCATTTTTGAAAGAATGCTCTTGAGATCAAGAACACGTATCGAAACATGATTCGATACCAATACCTCACTGCCAACACCTGTATCGAACAAGGTATCAAACCACTTGTTATGTTTTTAATTATTTTAAAATTATTTAAAATTATAACCCATGCTTCGATACCAGCATTGATACCCCTCTAAAATTCCAACGACTCTTTTGATATTTAATGAGTCGATCGTTGGTGGCAGTTAAAGCTTTAAATGATGGTTAGTTTGTTCCGAAATATGGTTCGATACCATCTTTTATAGTTTCATAATGGTATCAAAGCATGGTTAGATACCCTCTTATTAAATGCACAATGACTCTTTCTACTTTGGTCTATTTCAAAATAGGTACCCGTGTTTCGATACCATAGGGTGCAGAGGTACATTTATGGTGAGAAGATGAAGTTCTAACGTCTTTATTTGCATTCCCGACAACCACAACGGTTAGAAATCAATGAGAGGGTATAAAATGAAGTATTTCAAGCAGCATTAAGGACTATTAAACTTTAAGCAACATGCAAGCAATCAAGTCCAACTCCCAAGCACTTCTATTGAAAATCTTAACTCTCAACTCTTGTATTTCAATTTGTATCCTTGTAATTGAGTTTGGGGAGAGTTTGTTTGTAAATTTGAGCATTATCTATCTTGTGAGAGATTTCAATTTGTCTTTCTTTTCATCTTTTTACTTTGTGAGGTTGAATCAATTCTTGGGTAGAAGAAATTGATTCGTATTGTAACGGTTATCCTTTAAACCGAGAAAAAGGTTGAATTCTTAGTGAATTGGTTTCAAAATCCTTAGTGGGAGCTAAGGTAGTGGATGTAGAGTTTGTTCCGAAGGTTGAGCCACTATAAATAGTTTGTTCTTCATTTTATGATTTTTACCGAATTTTTTCCAACCAAAATTTTAATTGTCAATTCACCCCTCTGAGTCAACTTCTTAGATCGATCAACTCAACACATCACTACGAAAACATACAACGAAATTATCGACTTTAAGTTACATAAACCATAAAAATTAATCATTAAAATTCTATCACTTTCATAAACCATTTTCTTCTTCATAATTAATTCTAGGAATTCGAGAGAGACGAAAGAGTTTACAACATATCAATTTAATTTAAAATTAAAAAATAATTAATTTTAAAATTCATCTAAACAAATTAAGATATTATATTTTTATAACATTTTAAAGTTAATATTTTTGACAAATTTCAATTTTTTTTTTTTTGATTTTTTAGGTAGGTGTTTTCTGGACGAGTTTCAAAATTTAGTTTACAAGTTTAATCTTTAAATTATAAGTATTAAACTCTAAATTATAAGTCTCTTAACCTTAATCCTAAATTTTAAATTATAAATTATAAATCTTGTTTTATTTTTATTATTAGTGTATAATTACTTAGAATAAATTTTAAGGCTAATATTATTGAGAAGAATTAATTTTGTTATTTTTTCGTATAAAATTTATTTAATTCTACGTATTTTTAAATCGATAAACGAAATAGATCGATGGATGAGATTATTGTTAAGTGATATATTTTCTCCATGTTACGAAAAGAATTAATATTTTTATTTGTCCCGATACATTATTTATGAGACCAACTAATCAAATATATTCATGTCATTAATTTTTTTATCTTATCTTTTTACCAAGTAGATCTTCTCTAATGTTTACTGTAAATTAAATTTAAAAATACTTTTATCCATTTTATAAAAAAATGAGACGAAAAAATTAATGATATTGATGGATTTGACTGATTGGTCTTATGAATAATGTATCGAGAATGATCCGTGATGTAATTTTTTAGAGAAAGAGAGAAAGATGTACACTAAAAAAAGTGTTCTTAGTAAATTTAAAATTTATGATTTAAAAATTAATAAAAATAAATAATGTTATTAATGTACTAACTCATATAAGATATATGATTTTAGTCATGAATGTGTGAAATTAACCGTTTAATTATGGGAAGGAGAAGGGATAATTATATGCAATAATTATGAAATTCAGTGTGACAAATTGATCTGTTTTTTATCCAAATAATTTCTATTTTTGATTTTATTGGTTAAATACCATAGTGTTAATAATTAGGAAGATGGACAAAGAATACATTAGGGTCAAAACAAAATTTTATGTTAGAATTATAAATTTTTATATGAAATTTTAAAATTTTTAAAAAATATAAGATTAAATTAATTTAAAATATAAAGAAAAAATTTAAAACATATATAAATTTAAATTCTTTTCAGATAAATGATTATCTTTTATAAACACAATTCAATCAGTTTTGTCAAGATTACTAATCTCTGTCCCAAGTCTGAATGCTTTGCTTAACCTACACGTTAATGGCTACATGTAATTTTGATGGCTACGTTTAAAATCTCTTATAATTAATGGTTATTTTTTATTTATATCTTTTAATATAATTAATATTCATAAAAATATTATTCCATTAATGGTTCTAAAAGTAAATATTAAATTCATGATATTTAAATATTATCTATATTATAAATTTTAAATACTAAATCATGTTATAAACTTTAAGCTTTGTCACACATGTACACCCTAAACCTTATCTCATAAATCTTAATCATAAATTCTATGCACCATTCTATCTCATAAGTTATAAACTTCAGTTTATAAACTTTAATCCTAAACTCTAAATCACACTAATTTATAGATTCATAAACTTTAAACTCTAAAACTCACTGCATAAACCACAAACATTAAATCTTACCTAAAAATCTTAAACTGTACCTCATAAACTCTAAACCCTATCTTATAAATCTAAATGTAACCTTCGTGATTGCATTAAAAAAAAACTCTTAATTTTAATTAAAATACGTTAAATGATCAAATTGATATTTTAGTCAAATTTTATGTACTAAATTGGATACTAACCTTTTATTAACCTGTCACGTCTTAATCTAATAGAAATTGATAATAGAATGAACAATCCTTTATAAAACTATAATATTAGTGACCATTTCGTTATTTTTGAAACTTTAGTACCGAAAAGAAAAACTTATTCGTACTTCAATGATCCTTTAGGTGATTTACCCAAACAAAAGGCAATAGTGAACCCTAGACCCTAAACTATGATTATTTCTCTAAACGTCTTAAGAGTCAAGGTTGGACATTTATTTTGGGTCATAAAGTTAGACGCCATCTAATTGCACTCAAAACTTATCTATTAAGCTTAAAAAATTACCATGGGTAAAGATCATGGTTTTTTACTGCTTTCAAAACTATGATTATTTAATTAAAAAAAACTATGATTATTTCTAAAACTAAAAGTCTCGAGTGCCAAGAAAACAAGAGATGGTTTCTATCTATACTTGATAAATCTTATTATATATTCGAATCTTAATATTAAGAATAAAATAACTTAAATTAAAGTGATCGTTTATGTAATAGACCTTTATAATATTCAAAAAATTCACACATGATCTACCATTTGAAGAAATTATATTATGTGTAAATTTTATTACGCCATCCACAGAACCAATCACTAAAAAATCATCTGTCAGAATTTTTGTCATGTCATATTTTTCCCAAATGAATCTTCACTCATACTGTTAATTCGTTTTAAAACAGTTTTTCAAGTGAAGATTCACTTGGGAGAAATATATGATGAATTGATTTTTAGTGATTGATCTCATGGACACCTTTATAATATTCGAAAAATTCACACCTGACCTACAATTTGAAGAAATTATATCATGGGTAAATTTTATCACGTCATCCATGGAATCAATCACTAAAAATCATCTGTCATAATTTTTGTCATGTCATATTTTTCCCAAATGAATCTTCACTCATACTGTTAGTTCGTTTTAAAACAATTTTTCAAGTGAAGATTCACTTAGGAGAAATATAAGATGAATTGATTTTTAGTGATTGATCTCATGGACACCTTTATAATATTCGAAAAATTCACACCTGACCTACAATTTGAAGAAATTATATCATGGGTAAATTTTATCACGTCATCCATGGAATCAATCACTAAAAATCATCTGTCATAATTTTTGTCATGTCATATTTTTCCCAAATGAATCTTCACTCATACTGTTAGTTCGTTTTAAAACAATTTTTCAAGTGAAGATTCACTTAGGAGAAATATAAGATGAATTGATTTTTAGTGATTGATCTCATGGACACCTTTATAATATTCGAAAAATTCACACTTGACCTACAATTTGAAGAAATTATATCATGGGTAAATTTTATCACGTCATCCATGGAACCAATCACTAAAAATCATCTGTCATAATTTTTGTCATGTCATATTTTTCCCAAATGAATCTTCACTCATACTGTTAATTCGTTTTAAAATAGTTTTCCAAGTGAAGATTCACTTAAGGAAAATATAAAATAAGTTAATTTTTAGTGGTTGATCTCATGAACACGTGACGAGACTTAATCGTGATATAATTTCTCTACTACCATTTGACTATGAAGAGAAAATAATTATAAAAGAAAATCAAGTTTTCTAAATGCTTCAATTGATCTATTTTTATCTCAAATCCCCCCCCAACCCCCAAATCTTCAATAAGGATTTTAAGAGTTTTGACTTTGTGTTAAGCTATAAGTATTAAACTATTAATCAAACATCATCAATCATGGAAGTTGTGGGGGAAATAGAGTTTCTTATATTATACTCAAAAAATAACAAAGTCTAGGTTATTGCATCATTACCAAATAAAATCAAACAATTGTAAAAAAAATAATAATTAAATAAATATTTTAAGATAAATATCTTAAAATCATATGATTTGAAACAATATGAATATCTTTAATTATAAAATTAATTAAAAAATATTTAAAATATTATAAAATTTAAACATAGACAGCAATCAATATATTTAATTACATGAAATATTAAATTAAAATAACAACTCAAAATACTAACACTATAAATGAAATAAAATAAATTTAAAAATTGTTTATGTAATAAGTTTTTATAATATATGATAAAATAGTAAATAATGAATTAAATACCGAATAATATATAGTCAAAAATTGTAAATGAATAATCTGATCTGCTAAAAACATACACATTGGGTTAAACTTGCATTACTAGTGCAAATTAAAGATTAACAACTGGGATTATTATATAAATTAAGATAATTTTTATGGTGTAAAATTTATTAATTTTGTATTAATTTTAAGCCATTATATGATATTAATAAATGATTAAACATTTTTTTAAATAATAAACTTCACATCTTTTATTATTAATCTTATTCATCCGGTTTATTTGTCTGATCAGTAAAACACTTTAAATTTTAAATTATATAAATTGATCACATCCCTTATTATATACTTAAATACTCAATAAAAACATAATAATAATAATAATAATAATAAATGGCTCATTGGCTTCCTACCCCTATACACAAAGATTTCTTCTATTTATCATTCACAGATAAGAAATCTCAAAATATTGATTGAAAATAAATTATATTTCCATTTTGTTTTTTAGTTTACCAGATCCGAAACCCAATCCAAATCTGGAGCTCCGGAAGACTCACCCGGGTTAACCCGCTCCAATGAATTCTCTTTACTCAGCTTCTCAAACATCTTTGCACGTAAATCACGTCCGGATTCGACCCGTTCCATAACCGGATCTTCTTCACACACTTTATCCCATGAATCCAGGTACCCGATCCCTGGACGGGTCAGGCTCCGGGTAGGGGTACTGGGTAGGCTGCAGAAACCGGGTCGAATCACTGCCGCTCTGGGTGAGCCACAGCCTACTTGGAATGACTTGACTTTACCGAGCTGCAGGTTCCTCAAAGATATCATCATCTCGTTGATGGAAGACGAGCCGAGTGAACGGCTCAGCGACTGAGCTATCGGCGAAACCGGAGGCGGCGACTCGGCACGGGGACTAACAGGGGGTGAACTGGAACAAGGGGAGGACCAAAACGTCAGCGTTTTGGCACAAGAAGGTGAAGAACCATCGTAGGAATCAGCAAAACCAGAGGTCACGACCCGGAGCTGATCCGGGGTGTGAGCGAAGAAACAGACCCGACGCCTACAACCCGACCCGTCTTTACACGGCTGAGTCCGGTAACGAGCCGGGTGGAGCCAACACTCGAAAACGCCGTGGGCAAACTCGCAAGAGTCACCCTTCCGACAGTTCCCTTTTCGGAAATCGGGGCAAGCCGTACCCGAGTAATGATACTTCCTCGGGTCACGCCGGCGGGCTTTCTCGCCGGGATGGACGAATGGACACTCTGTCCAGTCATGCGACCGGCCGCGAGCGCACCTCCGGATCTTGAACTCGAATATCCTGAAATGATCGCATGAGTAAGCATCCACGGGAGAATCCGGACTATCCATACCCGGGAAGTCGGAATCCAACTCGACGTGAGGTTCGTTCGACGGCAAGTAACGTTGCAACGCTGAAAACGCTTCCTGGAGGTAAAACGGGATGCCGTTACTGTTGTCGGGTGTACTATAACCGAGGGGAGAGTAAACGACGTCCGTCTGATCTTCATCGGGATCAGGCCAAGGGGGTACGTGGACGGTCGGATTTTGACGTTGAGTTGCTCCGAGCATCATTTCCCCCCTTTCAGTTGGTATTGAAAGCTTTGTATCGAGAAATCCCGGCAGGATTTGTCTGCTTATAAGCTGAGGCTGGGAGTGGAAAGTAACTTTTTAACTGTGGTTAGTTTCATAGGGACCGTGGGCGTGTAAAAATCCAGGAAGGAGTACATAATTTGTTTACTCAGTAATAATTGGGGTCACTAATAAAAAAATTAAATTAAATAATTTTATTTTATAATTTAAATTTTATTTAATATTTTTTATTTGAGTTAAGTTTAAACTTTTATTTTAATTTAAGTATAATTATTTATAATATTAATTAATTTTAATTTAAATGATTTATTATAATCTTTAATATACATATATATTATTTATTTTTCATGTGATATATATGTTAGAGATATTTAAGTCATTCCAGTTATTCATATTTATATTTTATAATTTATTTTTTATTTTAAGTTTTTAAGCAGGTTAATTTTATAAAATTATGAGTCGATTTAAAACTACTCAAACATTTTTACATAGGTTTGTCGGATTAATTTAATTTTATCCACCTATCTCATTAAATGACGATTCCAAATTAAATATTATATATTTAATCATAGGCGAAACCTCCATAAGTAGGGGTGTTTTAAAATACTCAATCCGGTTGATTTGACCCGATTATTCGACTATCCGAACATAAATAATCAGGTATTTATCCAAAAAATTTTTAAGTTTCGTTCGGGTACCTGACCTGTCATTTCTCAGGTCGGGCCCGAATCATAATATTAAAAATTTTTGGGTACCCAGTTATTTTTTGATACTCAATTCCTATTTTTTATATTTTTTATTATTTTAAGTATAATTATTATTTAAATAAAATACATTTATATTCATTATATTCTAAAATCAAACAACTTAATTCCTAAATTTCAATCCCTCAAATTTTTTTTGAAAAAGAATTAGAGAATCATTGTAAAAAAATTAAGATTTATTGTAAAATAATAAATTTATTTGTTCTAGTTGATAAAATTCAAACTTTACTCGTTTATATACGTTAATTTTGTATGTGCATTAACCAAGATGAAAATCAACAAAATATTCTTTACTATTTAAATCATTAATTTTTATACATTAAAATAAATTAAACTAATTAAAAATATTTATATAAAAATACTTTTCTTACGCCTTATGTTTTAATTCAAATTAGAGTACGTAATTTATGTCTTAAATTTTATGTTCAAATTATGTAACTAGAGTTTTAAAATTTTATATTTGAATGTTAGATTATGCAATTCAAACTTTTACATTTGTATATATTTTTTAGGATTAAATTTAAAACTTATAAAAAATATAAAATAAAATACGATTACCCGTTACCCGAAATATCGGGTACCCGAAGATATTCGGATAACTGAAGTACAGGGTATTCGAAAAATCCGAGTCGAGACATGGATTATTTTTCTAACTACCCAAACTTTCGGGTACTTGATACTTTGAGTACCCGAATACTCGGATACTCGGGTTTAAAAAACACTATCCATAAGTACAGAGGGGGCATCCTCTCATTTTTTTTGGAAATTCAGATTTTACCTTTCAATTTTTCATAAATTTAAATTCTATGCTCAAGATTAAAAAAAAAATTCATATTGTGCATTAAAAGTTTAAAATAATTAAAACTTTTATAATTATTAAAAATGTAATTAAATATTAAATTATTTTTAATTTTTTTAAAATCGTTAATTTTTTAAAAATTATTTCCTAAAATATCATATTATGAGTTGAGCCAATATATTTTATGACTCTTTCAAATTAATTTATTTTGCCAAAAATGAAAATTATGTTCTTACTTATTGATTTAATATTTTTTCGTATTTGGCCAATTTATAATAAAAAATAAAACAAATACTTCATGAAATATTCCACACAAAGATTAATTATATAAAATTAAATCACTAAAATAATAAATTTATAAATAAACTATTTATTATTCTATCTATAATTTTTTGATAAATTATTAAAAATATATTTTATTATTTTTATGTTATATATTTTTACTGTTCCAAAAGGAGAGAGAAAGATTTTTTTAATAAAGTGATAAAATAGTACAACTGAACGTATTGATTAATTTCCTTCACTTTTCTGACAGGAAAAGGGAAAATAAATTAAACAAAGCCTCGTCCTTTGCATTCCTTAAAATTAAAAATAATTTAATATTTCAGGTTGAGATATTATAGATTTTTATTATTTTAAATTTAAATTAAGTTTTTATTATTTATTCTAATCATATTAAAATTTCGATAATTTAAATTAAAATTTAATTTTTTTCAAATCAAAATATATATTACTTATTCTTACACTAAGCCATTATTGTTATAAATTTATTTTTTTATAGCTCAAGTGCTAAACCCCTACGTATGATTTATGTCAAACATAATTTTTTTTCGCGAGAAGCTGCATGAGAAGAAATTCTCATGTTCAGTTCTGTTGTAGAGATGGAATTCATAAACAACCATCAACTATAACCCCAAAAGAACCAGATTTTGTAAACAACATAGAGGAAAAATGAAAGGAATATCTTATCGAGATAATCGCATTTGTTTCGGTAGATATGTTCCTCAAGAACTTGAACCCGCTTGGACTACATCTAGACAAATAGAAGCGGGGCTCCACGCAATGACACGAAATGTACGTCGTGGTGGAAAAATATGGGAGCGACCGCACATAGTTCCCAAAAGGAGGCCCCCCAAATTTTAATAAACTACATCAATTAGATAATGTTAATCTCAAAATTTATTGAAAATTTTGAAAATGTTATTAAGAAAGATGAGTTATAATTGTTAAAACGTTATAATTATTTCTTAATTATGACAATTGATTATAGAATCTTATTGATTATTACTATTACTATTGTTTTAGTAGAACTAGTGAGGTTTTGGACAGACGTAATAAAAACTATCGCACAGGCTCCTAGAAAGGACATTTGCTTCCAAGAGCTACAATTTTATAATTAGTGAAGGTCATGGACAATTACTTTTTAAGGATCATATTTTAATAAATTACGCATGACTCCAAAATTTTTAAACCGTCCTTGTATATTATATAGTCAAATATTTGAGAGTATATAACACGTTAATTATGACCTAGAGTTCATCACATTCTTCGTTATTAAAATTTATTTCTTTTGTTTGGAATTTAAGTTTTCATGTTGTTTGAGTTTATTTTTGGAGTATAATTTTAAAAAAATATATTTACGTTTGATTAAATAATTATTTTATTTTTTTTAAATTAATTTAATTTTAATATTTTATTTTGAGTCAAAATAACAAGTTTATAAAAAATCATTTTATAAAATTATTTTTTTGACAATTATAATATTCTTTTAAGTCAATAACTTTATCTATAGTTCTATATGTCATTGTCATGTCAATATATTTATTATTTAAATTTGTCATGTTATTTCAAATATTTATTTAAGCTTAAAGAGAGGGGCATGATGTGGTTATTGTTGCTTTTGCTTGAGGTTGATACTCTTCTAACTCTCTAGCATCATATATTTCATAGAAAGGTATTATTGTATGTATGTTGTTTTGCTTGAGTGCTTGATATCTTAGAAACCCTCTCTAATGGTAAATTGGTGTATTGATGATGAACTGTTTTAAATTGATCTTAATCACACAAAGAACCATCTCAATAATATGTAGGAATAAATGGGGAATTAACCATGTAGGTTTAGCTGAGAATTTTGGTGAATTCCCATCCCAGACCTGTATTTTTGAGCAAGGGTATAGATACGGGGTGGTCTTGTATCGATACGCTAAAGTAGAGGGGAGAGGGAAATATAAAGGGGTGTATCAGTATGAAAGCCCGTGTATTAATATACCATACTTAATTCAAATTCTAGATATATTTTTGGGTATCAGTACACAAGGGTGTATTGATACCACTATTACATTAGGTTTATCATATAAAGGCGTATCGATACACCAAATAGGTGAATTGATACCAGTTCTATTCATTATTGGTACGGGGTAAGACTTTATTGATACAAGTAGGTTTGATCTTGGTCTATTCGAAGTTGTTTAGCTTAGTGTATCGATATACAAAAGAGACGTATTGATACTGGGGTGTACTGATACCTCATTTAAGCTTACGTTACTCGTTGGGCGATCTATACAAAAATTAACACTTTTGTTTGGAGATTCTATAATTCGAGGTAGAGAGTCCTAAGAGTCTTTTAAGGTATAAAATGAATACTAAAAATTGAGAAAATGATATTTTAACCTCGTTTATGGGATAATTGGTTAATCACTTGGTAATTGGTGAATGAATGAAAAGTTTTGAAAACCAATAAAGATATTGGTGGTATAAATATGTGGTATGGTATGCTATGGACCTTATTTAGTTTTGATGGGTTACCTATTGTTATAATATTATATGTTAGGTTCGGACACTCTATATAATGATCAAAGTTTTACAACACTCGAGGATATTCCGAACGTAGGATCTCTAGCTTAGTGGACGCAAGCCAGTTCGAAGATGCTTGACAGACCATTCCAAGCATGGATATAGATTCTTAGTGGACGCGGAACTTGATCATAGTGTATGATCTTAATACTTAGTGGTTGTGGGCGGTACTAATTATATATATATGAAATATAGATTATGAAATGTTGTGTGAACTTCTCTTGATAGCATATGTTGAGTGTCGATAATATGCATGCATGATATCCTCTGTTTAGGTGAATATTGTAGCGCCATCGTACTCATGTCATGTAATCATTCATTTTACATATGCTTTATTTAGGATGTGCGGTATGGGTCGAGTGGTGGATTACCCACTAAGCTTTTATAGCTTAAAAATTTTTGGGATGTGTTTGCGTACGTAGGTTAGGTGACTGAGGATCAGAGGAGCACCATCATAGTTGATTTCAGCATTAACTTGTTGTCAGAGTACTTTTACTAGATGTAATAGGTCATTTATTTATAGGACCCTCTATGCATTTGTAACTCTTGTTTTAGTTTAGTTTGAGTCTAATGTTTTTAAACGTTGTAATATTTTGGAGCTCCTTACTTTTGGATTTATTGACTTTTTATGGTTTGAAATGTATGGACTTATTTTGGATTTGGATTTAAACTTGTTATTTGGGCTTTTGAAACGAAATTTTGAAATAAGGATTTTGAGCCAAAGGCCATATGTGACATCTGGATTGACGGTGTTACATTACTAAGAGATGCTGAATGAAGGAAGATATAGATCAGACCAGACATGGACAAGATGCATTGCAGCACCGTCATGGCTTTAGATCTTAACGTCTTGGCTGCACTAGAACGAACATAAATGGAATACGATAGAAAGACAATAAAAAGATAAATCGTTTGAGAAAAATCCAAAAAAATAGAACAAGGAAGAACGAAGAAAACCTTGGTCAAAGCTACACGGGAAAAGAATCATCATAAGAATAAATCAGGAAATAAAATAAAGATCTTTTATTTTTGTATATAAACTTTATTTTATTTCAAGTCTATTTCCTACTATGGAAAAATTTGACCTTGGTTTAGTCTATAAATATCATACCCTAGGTAGAGAAAAACAATCAAGGAATTCTGAATAAAAACCTAGCTGCCACCTCTATCGATATGTTCTAATTCTTCCTTAAGCTATAGGTTATTTTGTGAAGTAGTTATGGAAGAAGAATGTATTTTGTTTGAATATTTATTAATGCAAATTTGATTAATAGTTTATTTGTTCATGGTTCATACTATTTCTTGCACTCAAGCTCGGGAAAGAAGTTTGTAAGGAAAAATCTATTTGTCTAGACTTGGGAGAGTTAGCCTCACGAAACGAGTGAATACGATCTTTACTACTGGTTATCAATTAATCCTACTTAAGTATAAGTTCGGATTTCAGTGACTTAAGGGACGTAATATTGGTTGGTGTTTATTCTTGATTCAAGCCAGGTATCATCAAGACGTGGTCATGAATATTACTCCGAGTTAGGGATAAGGAGTCATCAAAGGATATCCTATCGAACTATGAGTTGTCAACTTGTCGTCGAAGCGTAACCTTGCCGAGGCAGCCAAGGCAAGCATTCAACGATCCGCCGAGGCGACAATATTGACTTTGCATTAATAAGATGAAGATAATTTATATTGGGAATCCACACTACAAAGCAATCTAACCTGGCCTATCCTACATACCATATTTATGAATATTATTTTTTTATTTTTAATAATCTGATGCTTGTTATATCCGAAAATTAAAAAAGTTAAATTTTTTATAGATTTGAATCTTGTTATATTTAACAATTTATTGTTTGTTATATTCGAAATTCTAAAATTTTAATAAAAATAACAATTAAATTAAAATATATTTTTAGATAATCGGACATTCAAAGATATAAATCGATTATCCAACTATTCAAAAACTTGGATATCCGAAAAACAAGATTAAATATGGATCATTATATTACCCTGTTTATCTGTAACACCCTAAAAACCGAGTTAGTAGAATGATTCAAATAATTCATAAATTGAGATGAATCATGTGTTAATTTGATTAGAAGAAATGGATCAAATTGAATTAAATGAGAAATTTGGAGGTTGTATGGTAAATTTATGGATTCCATAAACTACCTCTCGTAATAAATTAAGTCTAGTTATGACTTAAAGGGTAAATTTGTTCTTTCATATCCCATTAATAAACAAGAAAATCAGCCCTAACTTCTCTTCTTCTTTCTCATTTCACGTGAACAAGAAAAGGGGGGAAAAGAGAAAATTTTCATGGGAGTTTAAGGAGGATAGCTTAAAACCTTTGCATGGTTGAGAAAATACACTAGAAAATTGAATCTAAAGACTTCGATATGCCTTTCTTTTCATAACCGAAATATTCGAAGCTAAGTTATTGGTTTTTGGAATGATTTTGTGATGTTTTTGAGTTATTTAGGTTGATATAAACTTAATTTAAGGATTGTATTTGCTTGAGTTTTAGTTATTGAAGCATGAACAATAAGTTAAGTAGCTTGAAATTTAGATTTTTGAAAATGCTATATATGTGTTATTGATTCGATTCGTTGCTGGAAAATGGGATTAATTGATGTTGATTATAAGTTTGAAAAGCTGGAAAATCATGAGAATAAGTTTGGGTTATGAATTGAAGCCATGGAATGAAGGTTAGTCAATTCGCCTAGAAAATGCATTTCTGGGTAGCCATCTTTGAGAAATTCCCTAGGTCGAATTTGGGGAAACTAAGGGATGAAATTTTTCAGTAGAATACTCATATATATCTAGTCTAAGTGAAAATTTACGGGACCTCAATTGGAGTTTCTTAGAAAAAGTTATAAGTCTTTCCGTAGGGTCTGATCGAGCAGTCCCGAATTTGGACAAGTCTATTTCAAATAAAATCTGGTATTGATTGGTTGGGAATTAAAATGTGAGGTTAATTTTTCCTTTTAAAGGATCTTCTTAGATTTCTAACGATATAAAATATGCTCGATTCGGACATGGGAGCTAAGAGATATGATTGATTCTTTAAAGGGTAGCAAAGTTGTCCCTAATGAACAAATGTGAAAGTTTACATTTGTTAAGAATATGATCACTCGAATTAAGTGATTTGGATATGTCCTAATGAATTTTTATATGTATATGGTTTGTTAGATAACCCGAGAGAATAAGATATCGAGAAAGAGAAAAGGCTCGAGCTAGCTAGAAAGAGGGGCAAAGGGATCACCATCTTCAACCCTTAATTTGCTTGAAAAATTTGTGAGTGTGGCAAACTTTAGGGTTAGGACCTAGGTCCTAATTCCGGGTACCTGGTTCCTTCGGGTACCTCATTCACCGGCCCATGTCTCGGCCCATTAATTTTGGGTATTTTTTTCGGGTACCCAAAAAATTGGGTATCCAGAATTTCGGGTATCGGGTACCCGCTAATTTTTTATTTTTTATTTTTTTGAAAAAAAATATATATCATATTCGATTGAAATAATTAATAATACTAAATTACTAATATAAAGTTTAAGATCCAAATTATAAGAACACAATTTTAAAATTACAAAGTCCATAATCCTAAAAATTAAAATTAAAGTTTAAAAGCACAAATCAAACTTAAAAGTCTAAACATGTTTTCAACACAATCCAATTTAAAGTTTAAAAACACAAATGACAAAATATCAAAGTTTTCACTTAAAAAGATAACATAACACTTAACAGCATGTCAGCAACATTTTTCCAGATTCATTGATATACCTAAAAATAAAAAAAAAATACATTAAATTACACTGAACAAGATATAATTTACAACACACAAAACTAATTTTTGCATTAAACTAGTTTCTGCATATTTTTTTGCATAAAACTATTTTTGCATATAGTTTTCCCAATTAAAAAAGAGCTAAACAATTGAACATACATCTTTCGAGAACATTTGTTCCTGCTACTGTCTTTCAAGTTCAGGGAACATAGATTATGATAAGCCTTTGCATTGATACAAAATTTCTCAATTAAGAAAACAAGCACAAAATGGAACTTTGAGGCTAGAAACAATGTAAAGTTATCCTAATCACATTATAGGGAACCAAAGACATTATAGACAGTAATTTACATTAGAATAAATGATTTGGCCAACTCACCTCAGGCAAAGCAGAGTTGCTAGCGAAGTCGTTGTCAAACGTTTCTTTGATACCATTCTCCATATTACCTTAACAGTCTTAGAAGAAAAGGAAAAAAAAACAGTACACTGAGCTAAAGAAATTAATTATCCTATTGTACTTCCCCAAGAATATTAACAAGGTGAGTACACTAAACTATTTCTTACCAAAGTCTAGGACATTTCTTGTATATTGTCTAAAACTTCATTTATCTCATCAATGATAATTGTTGGTTGCTCCGAGATCAAGTCTTGCATCTCTGCATAAAAGATTTCATATCATGTATGTTTTGAAATATAAATATTTAACTATCTTAAATTGAAATAAAAAAAAAACAGACCTTCTTCCATGTTCTCCAATGATAGCAAATTCTCCTTTATCGTAATAGGTTCATGAAAAGCAAAAATCCAGTCTTGAGTGCAAATAAGAGCTTTTACTAATCTCGGAGTCAAAGACGTACAAAAAGAATCAAGAACACGCCCTCCTGTGCTAAAGGCGGACTCTGAAGCAACAGTAGAAACTGGAATTGCAAGAACATCGCGTGCCATTCTCATAAGAATTAGATAGTTATTTGTTTGCTTAGACCATCAAACCAAGATATCAAAATCATCACTCTCACGAGCACATTTGTCACCTAAATATCTTTCTAGTTCAGTTGTTTCAGAAGTATCAATAGATTCTATCTCTGAAAAATAGTCCTTTCTCAAATTTGTTCCTTTCAACTTCTTTATTTCTTTCTCACCACTAGCATTAGGATTTGTAGAGCAAGAGGTCTTTTGTGTTGACAAAGGATACATAGAAGCATAAAAATCAAATAACGATGTTAAAACATCTTTAATTCGTTGACACAAGACATAAGAATTGCTAGGTTCATAAGAACGACGAATGATCCACTCAACATATCTTAACTTATGTCTAGGGTCAAGAACTAAAGCAATGAACATCAACACATTCAAATTATTAACATTTGACCAATACTTATCAAACTTCAACTTCATTTGACGTGCCATGCTCCTTATCCCATCATTCGCTTCCAAGTCATCAACATGACGATTGATTGTGTACCCAATATCATAGATTTGTTCCACAAAGGTATTACTAGTCACATACCTTGATCTAGAGAAACTTAATGTAGTCTCATAAAATATCTCAAGGAAAGGCAAGAAAGAAAAAACTTTATCCCAATCCTCATCATCAGGAGCACCACCAACCTTCCTAAGCTCCTTTGTGTATGGAAGGTACTTAGTTTTCAAATTTCTAAATGCCTTTTTAAAGGTTAAAGCACTTTTAAGCATGGAATAGGTAGAATTCCATCTTGTTTCAACATCCAAGCAAACAAGAGCTTTGCTATTTATATTCTCCTATTTAATACAAGATTGAAACTTTTGAAATCTTGCGGGAGAAGATCTCACATATTTCACAGCAGAATGAATTCTCATAATAGAAGTGTCAACATCTTTCAGCCCGTCTTTAACAACCAAATTCAGAATATGTGCAGCACATCTCATATGCAAAAATTCACCGTTCAGAACACTTCCATCCCACAAGTTCAGAATTTGTCTCAAATACTTGATTGCTAGATCATTAGAACTAGAATTATCAACTGTCACCGTTAAGATCTTCTTAAGATCCCACTCTTGTAAACACTTTTCAATTGCTCTACCAATAAGCTCTCCAGAATGACCAACAATTGGGCAAAAATTGATGATTTTCTTATGCAATTTCCAAGCATCATCTATAAAATGAGCAGTAAGACACATGTATGATAAGTTCTGACCAGATGTCCATGTGTCTGTCGTAAGACATACTCTAGAAGACAAATTCTTAAAAAAATCCTTCAACTTTTTTCTTCTCTCAATGAAAAGAGCATAACAATTTCTTGTAATAGTAGCGTGTGAAGGAGGAACAAAGTTAGGAATAGCAATCTTGCAAAACATACGAAATCCTTCACGTTCAACAAAACTAAATGGCAACTCATCAATAACCACCATTTTAGCTAGTGCTTGTCTAATTTCTTCTTGATCAAAACGCCAAAGTTTAGGAGTGTTAACAGTTTCTATGGTCCCATCAGCATTGCACTTTGTCTTAGATTCAAAATCTAAGATTATTTTTTTTTATCCATGTTAAAAGGGGCTTTCTCGTATCGATTCGTGTGACGCTTCATAGCATTGGTTCCATTGGCAGTTGAACAAGATATCTTTGCAGCACAATAAATGCATTCGGCACGGTCTTTATCATCAACAATTGCTTTAAAATGATCCCAAGCACTAGATGTTTTTTTCTTTTACCTCTTTCAGTTGGTGGAGCTTCAACAAGCTTCTTTTCCTTTCTTTTGTTGGTTCTACTTGTTGGAGTCTCCTCAACCTTCCCAAGTTCCTTAGGTGACTCAGTTGAGGAAGATAAAGTAAAACCAATATTTTCACCTGTTATCGACATATCTAAAAAAAAGTACTAAATCAAAATCGCATATATTTTAAAAAAACACAATATGGTTATGACAAATCAATGCATGCATAAGTAGATACAGCCATACAGGGTCTAAAATCTATAAACATTTGAGATCTTTAGTGGAGATTTAGGACGTGGTTATGGAAAATCTATAAAACATAATACTAAATTATGAACAATTATGAACAATTTATTACTGGAAGTCTAGAACTGATCCTACTAGAAACTAAATTATGAACAATTATAAACTTACCAATTATAAACTAAATTATGAATTGGTTCTACTGGAAACTAAAATATGTAAAACATATCTCGGAAAGGAAATTATTTTTCACGGTCCTGGAAACTAAAATATTTAAAATATAGCAGAAATTTTAAACTTACCCAATTATGAACTTGAAATGATCCCAGAAACAAAATTATAAACTTCTCAGAAGTTCAAACGTTATCTTCCAGACTTCCACAGTGGCTTCTACCTCCACAAAATTCAATGTTAGATACTTACTAAATATTACTTAGTCAAATCTACCAAATTATAAACTGAAAACTAAAATTGTTCCCGCTTATAAACTTACCCAAATTATAAATCGAAAACTAAAACATGAAATCTACCAAATTATAAGCTTACCCAGAATCCACGAAGCTTGGCGACTTGTTGTAAAGAAACAGAATCGGCGATGACAATGTAGAAAATAGAAATCGGTGATTGGAGAGTGGTATCGGCAAGTGGCGCCGGCAAGCAAGAGAGTGACCAGAGAGTTTATTTTAGTGAAATACTGAAGTTTGAAAGTCTAAAAATATGGTAAACAGTACTAAACATGTAAAGCTGGTCGTAGAGTTTAGGCTCAAGGAGCTTGAGGATGCAATAGATAATTTTCAGGCACTGCTAGGTAAAGGATCATCTGCATCAGTATTCAAAGGTATCCTTGGTGATGGCACTTCGGTAGCCGTAAAGAGGATCGACGGGGAGCAGCACGGGGAAAAGAGTTTAGATCTAAAGTAGCGGCAATTGCGAGTGTGTAGCATGTAAAGCCGATCATAGGGTTTAATTTTTTAACCGGGTTGTCAGGTACCCGACATAAATTATTTTTACGGCCCAAGCCCAGCCCATGTACCAGGGAAATTTATCGGGTCGGGTATCCGGCCCAATAAAAAATAAAAATCTAAAAAATACCTGCCTATTTTAAACCGGGTAATCGGGTATTTGGGCCGGGTCAATCGGGTCGGGTAAATATGAACACCCCTAGTCCTAACCACCCTCTTGCTATTAGATTTTTCATGTAATTGGACTAATCTTATATTTGGTAAAAAGGGAAGGAGGCTTAATTGTTAAATGATTTGTGTGCTAATATTAACTGGTTGCTAGATTGCTAGAACTAGCTTAGTATATTTGCATAGCTCGAAAATACTGAGGTAAGTTATGGCATGCGACTACGGGATGTCAGGTATGTTAAACATGATATGAATTGGTCTATGAAAACTTGAGAAATAGAAATTGACAAATGAGTCATATGCATTGATTATATGCTAGCTAAGGCATGAGCATATAGATTATGACATTGAATTGTATGATAGAATCATGATAAGTGTGAGAATTATGATATACATGAGAGGCATGTTAAACATGATATTTGACCATTGATAACCTTGTATATTGATTGAGCTATTATCGTGAATTGATGTATTGTTTAATTGAAGCATGTCATTTTTTTTAATTGTTCTATGTCTAAATTGGTTGGACTTAGGGCTGCTTCACTAAGTACCTAAAAAGTACTTACCACTCGTTTGTTTCCTCCTTCCCAAAACAATAGGTAATCGAGCCACGGAGTTGGGTTGAAATTGTTGCAAGCAAGCACCACGAGCAAGTCAAGTATGGTATTTTTTAATTTTGCTAACTCTTAGTATTTGGTGGCATTAGTGAACATGCTTAGACTAGTTTTGCATTTTGGCATTTGATTCATGATTTGTATATATAGCCATTTGAACACTTTGTATGTAAGCTTTAAGGCAAGGTGATTATGTTAGAATAGTCTAATATCTTTTGAGATTGGCTTATGGTATGTATATGTGAGCATTTGTAATATGCATGTGGTATGTAAGTGACTATATTAGCATTAGAAATATGGAACTAAGTACGATAATACATGAACCTTAAGGTTATGTTATGGTTATGATAGTGACAAAAGTGGAAATGCATGACATAAGGCTAGATCATACTTGTTGCCTAAACAAGTTAGAATTGTCCCTTAAGGTTAAGGAATGATTTGAGGCTAGATTAGAGGCTTTTTGGAAGGTGTCTAAGTGTCTTAGAATTTAGAAACTTATCGATTTCGAGTAGGGGTAACGATACCAATTCCATGTATATCGATACCCACTTGACAATAGTAATTTAGTTCGATACCGGTCTCGATACCAAACCCTCTAGTGAGCTCCCAGATTCGATACCCATTTCGAATTAGGTTACCATAACCATAAGTCAACAAGTCAACGAGTCATCGTATCGAACTACATTTCGATACCCCTTTTTCAATACACCAGGTGGGTGTTTCGATACCTTCGGTCACTTTTGGTGTTAACGAGTCAACAAAGGTGACCCATATCGAAATGTGATTTGATACCACCCGTATCGATACCTCCCTATAAGGGGTATCAATACTTCCAACTTTTTTTGGTTCAATCTTTGAGATTAAGGTTTGAGAGTCTCACATCTTGGTTCTTTAGGCCCAACTTTTAGAGTAAGATCGTATTGGAATAATAAGTAAATTAAATTCGATGAACAAACTTATAATTGGAAAAAGTTTTAAACTGACCCCGATTTTGATATGTAAAAAATGGATTTGGAATTATAATAAATAAGTTTGACTTAAATTGATACACAGATAATCAAAATGTTCTAAAAAGGAATACAAGGTTCGATCTAATTTACAAGTTTATAAGTTCGGTCGATGCCCCCGTCTCCTAACCCGGGGCAAGAGTGTCACATTTAGTGGTATCAGAGCTTTCGGCTACGTGATTCTCAGACCCAAAGAAATGTGCATGCATCATATAAGATTGAACTATGTCACATAAGAGTTTTATATCGTACTTGCTTATGTTCTTACTTATTTGAATAAAATTTGTTTACCCTTTTGTAGTATGGTTGATACGAGACTGACCCTAGGTGATGAAAGTCCTGAGAGTTCGTCTAATAAGAATGATAGCTTGAGGATGGAACCGAATCCTCCACTAGAATAAGAACAACCACCGGTAAAAGCTGTCCTTAAGCAGGAAGCCCCGATTATACAGGATGTCCAAAAGGAATGTCTCCTGAGTATGAAGGTATGTTTGATCAGTTATTGTCTGACCTAAGGCAAGATCGTCCCGCTGTCCCTGTTGATGTTAGACCAAGTAGGGTTCCTATTGAGAAACTGGCCTGATATCGAGCCTATACATTCACTGGTATTAATAAGGAAAAGACTGAAGAATCTAAACAGTGGTTAGAAAGGACCACTCAAATTCTGACCAAGCAATTGCAGTGCTCCGATGAGCACAAGCTAAAATGTACAATCTCGCTTCTAGCTGATGAAGCCTTGAGTTGGTGGAAAACTACGATCTTGACTACTCCTGCTGACTCCATTACTTGGGACTTCTTTATAGAGGAGTTCAAAAAGAAATACATAAGTGAGCAATATTTAGTAAAAAAAATTTTAACCCTTAAGTTTTCATTGTTTTACTAAGTTCAATAAAAAACTTATAAAATAAGATATAAACTTAAATAGAATTATAGAAGCTATCAATTATTTAAAACAATAATAATATATAAAATTAATTAGGATTTTGATATATATTTTAAATCAAATAATTATAAATATTTTTATACGAGTTTATATGTGAATCAAACTTATATTAGATATAAATTTAGATTTAATTTGAACCAGATCATGATAATATTTATATTCAATCTACCTTTTATTAAGCTCGAATATTTATTTTATATCTAGATTCAAACTTTTTCAATTGGATTTAAATCAATTTTTTCTTGACTTCCTAGATCTGTAAATCGACTCGTGGCTTCATCCTCTTGACTTCCTTTTTCGTCCTCGAGATTCGATTTTTATTTGATTTATTTTTATAGTATTTGAAGAGGCAAATTAGTTTTTTTAATTATTTTTAAAAAAATATTTAAAAATTCGATCTTTAAGTTTTGGTTTGCCAACAATTACAAACTCTAATTCGTTAAAAATTAGAATTTTCAACTATTATAAAATTTTAATTTGTCTCAAACCTCGATTTATCTACAATAACAAAAAGGATTTTACTATTGACAACCTTAAAAATTTATATGAGTTATAATAAATGCATATTTTATTTTATAATAAAATTTAATAAAATATAATTAATTTAATTTTAAAAAAATATATATTTAATATAAATTATTTAATTTAATTAATACTCACTTAAAATAGTTTATGACGTAGAGTTTAGGTTTAGCATTTAGGTTTTGGGTATATTTAAGCTTAGGATTTAGGTTTATATTTAAATTTATAGTTTAGTAGTTAAGATTTATGCCTATGTTTAAATTTTAAGGTTTATGATTTAGTAGTGAAGGTTTAGTAGTTAAAGTTTTTTGTTAAAGTTTAAGCTTAGGGTTTAATGTTTATCACTTAGGTTTTAAAGTTAGTGTTTAAGTTTAGGGTTTAGGATTTAATGTTTATGTTTTAGGTTTTAAAGTTAAGGTTTAAGTTTAGGGTTTAGGGTTTAGGGTTTATGTTTTAGGTTTTAAAGTTATGGTTTAAGTTTAGGGTTTAGGATTTATGTTTTAGGTTTTAAAGTTAGGGTTTAAGTTTAGGGTTTAGGATTTAATATTTATGTTTTAAGTTTTAAAATTAGTGTTTAAGTTTAGGGTTTAGGATTTAATGTTTTTGTTTAGGATTTAGGATTTAGAGTTAGTATTTAGGTTTAGGATTTAATATTTAGGGATTAAAGATTAGTATTTATAATTTAAGTTTTAAAAATATAATTAATTAAACACAACTTTTTAAGGATACAATTAATAACATTCTATTTAAAAACTAAATAAATATCAATAATATCAATTTCTAAATTTTTTATTGATAATCCTAAGGCGGTCAATAGCATAACCCTAATAAAAAATAACCTTAAATCATTGAATTTGAAAATTATCCTCCCCGAATCAAATCACTATTAAGAAGAAAAAGTTTAAATGAGAAAATTAATCCTAGTTTGAAGATTGTTTTGAGGTTGTTGATGAAGGTAATAAATAGGGGGTAAAATTAATAGGAAGATGAGAGCAAATTTTTATCTAAATCAACTACGATCGTTATAAATAATTAAAAATTATCTTTTTTAATTATTAATATTTAAATTTAAAAATATTTAAAAAGATATTAAAGTTTTATGTATGGATAGAATCAAGATTGAGTTATAAAAAAAATACGTGAAATTACAACGTATCATTAAATAAGATGCATATCATTAAAAATTTTCTACGAGGTTGGCAACATATCATGTTATTTATAGTCTTATCTAGGAGAAATTATTATATGGATCGGTTACATCACGTCATTTATGGTCCCTAACCACTAAAAATTAGCCAACTAATTTTATATTTTCTATATCATTTTTTCTTTCTTATTTAATCTCTACGTAATTATCCACTACCTATTTATATAATAATAAAAATCTAAAGATTCACTCTTTAAAAAATGATATGGAAAATATAAAATTAGTTGGCTAATTTTTAGTGGTTAGGGATCATAGATGACGTGATAAAACCTGTCCATATAATAATTTTTCCTCATCTGATTATAAAATTTTATTTTATTTTTTAAGGTAAGTTGTTAGCATTTTCTTTTTATAAGATGCATTCTCATCTCTTTTTAACGTATCATTAAATAAGATCATAAATAATGTGATGAGCCGAAATCATATAATATTTTTTTTAAGTTGTTGGATCAAACTATTTTATTCTCTCATCACAACTTCTAGACACATCTCAAATTACAACATAAGTCGATTAAAAAGGATTTATTCAATTTTCCAGTCTCGCCTGACATAAATCATATTCGAACTTATTCTATTTTTAATATATTTTGGATAAATAATCAAACTTTTGCTTTCCTTGCCTTTAAGGTGATTAAACATGTACCAACACTAATCACGTGATTATAGGGGGATTATTATAAAGTCCAAATCCTGGAAAGAAATATGCACATGATTCTGCATCACATGAAATTAACATTAACGATTATCGTTAATACAATATTTTTATTTTAAAAAATTTCTACGTGACATGGAGGGTGAGCCTATCAACGGGAGCGGTTCTAAGATTTTTGAAAGGAGTAGTGGACGTATGAATTAGGTTAATTGGACGTAATGATAACCTAAACATTTTAAAATTTATATATTTTATTTTTAATTTTTAAAATTTTATAAATTAATTCTTAAATTTTATAATATTTGTGGATTGTATCCACCCTAAAATTTTAAAATTTTATGAATTAATTCTTAAATTTTGTAACATTTATGAATTGTGTGTACCTTAAAATTTTAAAATTTTATGTGTACTCACCTTTAATTTTTTTATATATCCACTGCTATTGAAAAGTTCTGTACAATTTATTAAAATGATATTTTTATTTTATAATTAATAAGATCTATAAAAACTCTCCAAAAAATATATCTTACTAAAAAATATTATTAAATTATCTTTAGCAACAAAAAATTAAATATTAAACATTTAAAAATCAAATATTTTTAATTTTTCATCATATTATTTCTTTATGTTTTAAGTTTTAGATAGTTATATATATAATTATATTTATTTATTTATAAATATTTAATTTATTTTTTTTTATTTTTAAACTTTTATTTTTTTAGATCCTGTGCGATTGTCCAAAATCCTACTGCTTATCGATGCTTATACTAAATACTTAACTGTATGGAAACATTGGATTTATTCATATATGGTTAAATAAAAAAATATATTTGAAAAAAATGTTTGAGACGAGAACTAAATATTATTGATAAGGCCGAACCTGGGTAAGACAAGTTTCTTGTAATTTTTATTTTTTATAACGAAAATAATTTGATTAGTATAATGAATACTAAGTATTCAATATTAATTTTTTTGTTTGTAATAGAAAATTATTTTTTGTTTATTTTTTTATCAAATCTATTCTTTATATATGAATATTATGAATATAATTCGTTTTAAAATTTTAATTTTTTAATTTACAATATTCAAATTTTATTATTTAATAATATTATTAATGGTTAAATTTTTTTTTCATTATTCATATTTTTTAATTATAAATCAATTGATTGAGTACCCGGTATTGATATTGATCCCTACTAGTAACGTGAATGGATCCTAGAATTTAAGATTTGGTGTGATCGAAACTGAGACTGAATTAAATTTTAAAGAAACGATGGTTACCGAGATCAAGACTAATTCTAATTAAATTAGTCGGATACCTGATCTTACTCATTCTTAATTATAATAATATTTTAATATAAATATCAAAATTTAAATTCATTAAAATATTGAAGTGAATAAATATTTATTACCATTATATTAATTAATAGTGCTTTTTCTTCTCTGTGGTCAAAGTACTTAATGTGGATGAGACAGTTAGTAGTCTGTATAGTTGGAGGATAATAATATTATTATGGGTACTCTGGTCATGTTACTGTTAGTCCCGTGCATCACACCATATTTATTGACTTTGCTGCCTTGATCAGAAAGTTTTCAAAGTTATTATAAATAAAGGTGAGAAATGGGATATTCGATTTAGATTTATTTTAAATTATTTTTAATTTTAATTTTAATTATTTAGGTTTAGTTGAGATTTATTTTGATTTAAAATTTTTTATTTTAATTTGGGTTGATTTTGGCTGGAGTGTCAGGTCGAATTGGTTGATTTTTGATTTGGTTGACTTTTGATTCGGTTAATATAAATTCGGTTATTTTCGTGTCAATTGATTTCGAGTTGAATCAATATTGAGTTAGTAAGAGATTAATCGGTTTCTATAGGGCTGTAAACGAACAAAACTTTTGGTGAATCATTCGGCGTGAAGTTCGTTTATTTATTACACCAACGAACATGAACAATATTTTTTGTTCGTTTAATTAAACGAACGAACACGAACAAAGAGCTCGTTCGTTTATTTATGCTCTTGAACATTCGTTAATCTGTTCGTTTATGTCGTTCATTTATGTTCATTTATGTTCGTTTAAATTTATTCACATATATCTAAGGGTGAGCGTTAGATGAAGTAAGTCGAGTAAAAAATTTTGAGTTACTCGAGTTGAGAAGTCTTATTTTATGACTCGTTAAAAACTTCCTTGTTATAGGCTAGAGATGTTCATTGTTATGATAAACTGAGTAACAAAACAAAATTGGTTAATCACTTAAATTTTAGGTTTCGTCTAATAATTAAGATTTTTTTAATTTTTATTATCGACTAATTCGGTTTAAAATCCATTAATTAACTGAATTAATCGAATTAATCCAAAATATTAAATATTTAGTATATTATATATGTTATTTATGTTCGTTCATTTACGTTCGTTCGTTTATGTTTATTTATGTTCGTTCCTTTACGTTCATTTACATTCATTTATGTTCATTCGTTTATCGTTTAAACTAACGAACATAAACGAACATGAACAAGCTATAATCCTTAACAAACAAATAAGAACAAGAAAATTTGTGTTCGCTTATGTTCGTGTTCGTTCATTTGTTCGGGTAAAGTTAAACGAACGAACATGAACATACTCTCGTTCATGTTCGTTCAGTTCGTTTATGACCCTAGGTTTCAGTAAGGTTTTCAGACTGAGATAAGTATTTACACTCTATATATCATTCTATATAATATGTATATTTTGAATTGTACGACAATTCACATCTTATCTTTATTTTTTATTTTATTTTAATATATTTTCTTTATTTCAGGTTATCTTCAATTCAAGTTGCTTTCGGTTTAACAGAAATTTGTTTGAATTAATAGGTTCAGTTAAAAATCGGTTCGGTATCCATTTTCGATTCAATTAATGTCTATATTGGTTTCATTTCATTTCGGTCTATTTTAGGTCAAATTTTGATAAATCGATTAAAAAAATCAAATCTAACAATAAATCAATTCGATTTTTATTCTCAAATCAAATTTAACAAAATTTAACAATAAATTTTAAAAACATCTAATAAATCATTATAAAAATACAAAATTTTATGAGATGAAAACTAAATAAATAAATTTCGGAATTTTATTTGAAAAGGTATTGATTTTACTAAACCATGTATTATTTATTAATTTTGAGCCTACTTTTAGTGGAATTTGTCACCCTTGACCATTGTATGTCATAGTCAACTCACAGCATTCGGTCCATATTGTTTATTGTTAGGCTACAGTGTTTGAAAGTCTCATGAGACTCGGACACAATATTTTTTTTATTAAAAGATAGATTTATTAAATTTTAGGAGATTAAAAATAAACTTTTAAAAGAATATATATATTTAAAATCGTATATAAATTTTACTTTTTTTATAGAGTGATTATTTTTTTAATCCCTCGCTCCATCTCTAAGCACAATAATATTGTCTAATCCATCTCCGCTAGGAATGACGATATATAAATATTTATAATTTTTTAATTTATTTTTTTATAAGTTATTCGAATATTAGTATTCGAGTTGAATTAACTATTGTTATTCACCATATATCTAAATCAGCAAAATATATGAATTTAAAATTTTAAATCATGTGTTAAATATATGAATCTACTAAAAGAAAATCAATTCTAAATTCACGAGAAATTGGATGATCAAAGTTAAAATCACCGTAAAAATAAACATGTTCTCCATTTTATAATTTAAAATTAGATTAAGATATCTAAATCAATATCAAAATGTGTATCTAAAACTTAGTAGAGCATTTGTATGAACTTAAATTTAAGTTACAAGATTTTTTAAGTTGATTTTGTTATATTTTTACTAGTTTGTACCTTTGGTATCAGAGAATTTTCAGAAATATTGATGTTGAAAAGAATTCTCAAAATATTGTATCTCTTACTTTATTTTCCAGAATATTGATGATTTTATAGTACTTGAAAAGGCTGCACCATTGGGCTCTGACTTTGAACAGTGTTTTCAGATAATTTGGGTGAAAACCGAGACTTTTGGCTCCGACTTTAGTATCTTCATATGATATCTTCATCTTTAAATTTTTCAGAGTCGGAGCCTAATGATACAGATTTTTCAAGCACTGTAGAATCATCAATAATCTGAAAAATAAAGTAAGAGATATAATATTTTAAAAAAAATTCTAACATCAATACTTCTGAAAATTCTCCTTCGGTAACTATATAACATAATTGTATCAATACATCATTTAACCAGTACTAATAGTCTGATACAGACGATACTATACCGATATGTCTACTCAAAAAGGGACAATTTTGTCTCCTTTTTATCATGCCTTGCATGCTTATAGATATATATATTTTTTTATGGTTTGTTAAATCTTTTGAATTTAATTTACTTATTTTGTGAAATTTAATAATTTAATTTATTTCTCTTGAACCGTTTAACTAACAATTTTGTTGATACTTGATTAAGGGAACTATTCCTTAATTCATTACTGTTAATTTTTTGATTTACTCTTCATCGTTATCATGCTTTAAAGTGATTTCAAACATTGTTCTGAATTCTATATTAGAAGAAAACTTCTTTTAATATAATATACGTGATCTACTAGTCATTAAAAATTTCTTAACCTATATTAGAGGAAAAGAGTATAACACACCTAAACAAGTTGGACAAAAAATCTCAATACAAATTAAAATATCGAACTACATGACTTCAACCTCAACCATTGAAAACTCGAACACAAGAAATACTATCTATGACTCAAAACCATCACAATTAAAATAGAGGATACTATCGAGCATTTAGGCTAACTGACACAAGATTCTTCCGGCTTAATTTGTATTTTTGTCTTGAGTTTAAGAACTTGTGAATGCAGTAACGTTAAATATCTAATGACACTATCGACTCCTTGTGTTTCTACTTGGTTCGATAAGATTAATATCTATTTAAACCGTTAATTGAATAATCAAGGACACTTTGGGACATATAAATATAGGAATGAACAAGTGTTTGATGCTGTAGTAAGATACAATATACTCTTAGAAGAGAACCATAATTTAAAATATGGAGACGACATTGTTGCTAAGGAAAACTACGAATTTCAAACCTGAAGCGTAAAATATAAATGAAAGATACCAAGAAAAAAGGGGGTAAATCTTAATTTTCAGCACAATAGAGGGACCGAACTAGAATTAGACCGAAAATAAAAGAAAGAGAATTACACGCTTGCAAACGAGGAGAGATTATTAGGTGAATTTTGTTCACCACGTTATCCATGGTTCAAACAATTAGAATCGTTCATCTTTAAATAACTCTCTAATATAACTATCCGTCCACTAATAACGTAGTGAAAATATGAGATGAACAGTTTTGATTGCTTGAGACCGCGAATAACGTAGTGAAAAGGTTCACCTAATAATTTCTTGGAAACGAGGGCATTGCATGGTCATGCTGTTAGCGTTGCTAAAATAAAGGAGGACTTGAATGGAAGCCATGAAAATTTGCCAAACGAACGGCTAAGAAAAATTCATAAAATCACCAAATCACCTTTTCTGTTCAAATCTTCCCCATATTTATATTCCCTTCTCTCTTCAACCTTTCACCATTATCAAGCTTGAAATCTCCCTTACAAACCCAACATTTCTCGGTAAACCGATAACCAAACTCGAAAAAATGTCGTGGCAAACTTACGTAGATGAGCACTTGATGTCTGAACTTGATGGACAAGGCCAACACCTTGCCGCCGGTGCGATCGTTGGCCATGATGGAAGTGTCTGGGCTAAGAGTTCTAAGTTCCCTGAGGTTATTTATTATCATAAAACCCTATTTTCCTCTCACTTGATCTGATTTTTTTATTGATTCGTCTTCTTTGTTGTTTTTGCAGCTGAAGGCTAGTGAGCTCACGGAAATAATGAAAGATTTTGATGAACCGGGCCACCTTGCTCCTACGGGGTTGCACCTTGGTGGCTCCAAGTATATGGTGATCCAGGGTGAGCCTGGTGCTGTCATCCGTGGGAAAAAGGTGACATATTTTATTAGCATCACAAATAAATTACGTCACAAATAACCTATTTTATGTGTCGAAAATCTTCGTTATTACAATCAAATTGTCACTAAAAATCTTACTTGCTGTGTATGTTCAGGGACCAGGAGGGATAACTATTAAGAAAACTGGACAAGCTCTGGTGCTTGGCATATATGAGGAGCCAGTGACTCCGGGACAATGCAACATAGCTGTCGAGAGGTTGGGTGATTATCTTGCCGAGCAGGGCCTGTAGTCCGCTTATCTTCCATTGAAACCATGGGAATTGGCGTCCACTTCCCTTTGATTCCTTCATAATGTCTGCTGCTTATTTCTGGTTTTCAATTGTTTTTAGGCACGATTTGATGCCATTAATCGTTTGTTCTTGTTCATGTTTTGCCAAGTTTTCCTACATGATTGATAATCTATTACATAAAAGCTACTATTGTCATTGACACAGTCTCTTCTCTTCTCTTTTTGTGTTTATGAAAATAATTATTATAGTAACGTACAATGACGGAGCCAAGATTTGGGATTGAGGGTGCAAAACATAAATATTTAGAAGTAGGGGAACAAATTCATAAAACCCAATTTTTAAATGAATTTAAATAGGATGACAAAAGTGAAAAAAAAATTCTTCGGGCCCACACAGCTCCGTCCCTGGTAACGTACTAAAATGATAAATATATATATAATTGGTACAATAGTACGATATATTATACTATAATTTAAAAAATAAAAATAATTTAAAATATATATAGTTACCCTTACAATTGTCAGGGTCGTTGTGAGAGGAATACTTTTATAAGCGGGCCTCGATCAACCTAGGACTCTTAAATTTAATTATTTATATTTTTATTTTTATAATTTATTAAATAAATTAATTAATTTAATGATTAAAATTATTTTTTTCTAGATAAATAAATAAATCTAATAATGTGTTTAAAATATTAAATTAATTATTTAAGTTGATGAAAAGAATAAAAATTCTTTTTTCAATGCCATTTCTTATGTGTAACATTAAAAATTAAATTTTAGCCAACCCTAAATTCTAAATCATAAATTCTAAAATCTACACCAATACTTTAAAAGTTAATCTTAGATCATAATTTTAAAATCTAAATCTATTTTTTTATTATTATTGGTGCATAAATAGGGCACCAAATTTGGTATATTTATTTAATTAAATAGACAAATATTATATCTTAAGATAAATGTCGAGATTAGAATTCAAAATTCTATGTATAATTTGGTATAATTTGGTATAGTTATAGATTCAATCCATTATACATCAAAAGTTATTTGTTAATGTTTGAGTTGATTGATCTATAGAGTTGGCCAAGAGGGGTGAATTGGTAATTTAAAATTTTGGTGGAAGATTTTCGATAAAAGATAAAAAATTTAAGACACACGATTTATAGTGGTTCAAGCTTCGGCACAAGCTCTACATCCACTACCTTAGCTCCCACTAAGAATTTTGAAACCAATTCACTAAGGAATTCGACATTTTCTCGAATTAAGGGACCGTTACAATTCGAATCAATTCTTCTACCCAGGAATTGATTCAACCTCATAAGAATAAAAGATGAAGAAAAGGCAAATTCGTGCCTCAATCACAAATGAACTCTCCCTAAACTCAATTATAAAGAATTAAAATTGAAATACAAGAGATGAGAGTCAAGATTTTCAATGAAGTGCTTAGGAGTTGAATTTATGTGCTTGGATGATGCTTGAGGTTCAATCATTGTTAATACTGCTTCAAATGCTTCAATTTAGACCTTCTCGTTGATTTCTAACTGTTGTAGTTGTTGGGAATAGAAATAAATACGTTAGAGTTTCATCTTCCCATCATAAATACACCTATGCAGGCTATGGTATCGAAACACGGGGTACCTGTTTCGAAACAGACCACAAGAAGAAAGAGTCGTTGTGCATTTAATAAGGGTATATCGAACCATATTCCGATACCTTTTAGTAAACTATGAAGTTTGGTATCAAACCATGTTTCGAAACATATTAACCATCATTTAAAGCTTTAACTGCCACCAACGGTCGACTCATTAAATACTAAAATAGACGTTGGGAATATTGGGGGTATCGATACTGGTATCTAAACAACACTTAATATTTTAAAATATTTAAAGCATAAAACCTAGTTCTATACTTGGTTCGGAAAAATTTATGACATCGAGGTCCTGGTATCGAACCATGTTTCGATACTTGTTCTTGGTCTCAAGAATATTCTTTGAAAAATGCAGGTGGTATCGATACCTGTTCTAGGGGTATCGATACTGGCGTCTAAAAACACTTAGGAAATAATTTCAAATTTCCTAGTTTGACTTGAATCAAAAAGTTTGACTTAGGGACTTAAAAATTTATTACAAAATAGTCCTTGATCATAATTATTATATCAAAATCAATTTTAGTTTTACAATCTCTCCCATTTTGATATAACAAAATCACTATAAATTTTTAAGTTTAAATTCAAAGTTTTGGATTCAAATTGAAATTTTGAAGACTTTGAAGAACTTTGAAAAACATTCTCTTAATAGATGCATAGCTTTAAAATTTAGGAATAACATATTTCTCCCCCTTTTTGTTAGATCAAAATCAATATAAGGCATAAAAACATGTAAGCAAACATTAAATTAAATAAGTCATATCATTAAGCAAATATCCAAATCCAATATAAATGGTCAAAGCATAATAGAAGAAATAACATAGATGCATAATGTTCTAATATGAAATGGAAATGCAGCATAATACTTAAGAAAAGCATAACTAGTCCTAAATAGCCATAGCAAAGCTAAAGAGGAACGCTAAGGATTACTCATCGCCAACATCATCTCCATCACCTTCCTCATCACCATCTTCATCGTCATACTCATTGTCATTAGTATCTTGATTGGAAAAGTTGTAGAGATGTCGAAGAGCTTCAAGAGATAGTCTCATGGAAAGGTTTTGGTTCTCTAAACCCGTCAACCTCGTATCCATAGCATCAAAACGAGAGTTGAAGTAAGTGGTTAAAGAGTCAAACCTTATATCCAAACTATCAAAATGAGCATCCAAATGATCAAAGCGCGAAGTTAAGAAAGCCATCATCTCGGCGTTTGGAACAACTTGTTGAAGCGGTTCGGGATCAATAGGAGGAGAAGGAGGTGCACCACAAAACCATTCCCCATTTGAATATATAAAATGAGAACGATTGAGAGATGTTTCATCGATGGGTTCTTTGACGGACTCCACCTTGTCATAAGAGCAATCAATCCCTAAACGTTCAAACATGATGCTAAGAACACAAACATAGGGAAAAGATTTGACAAGAGGAGTGGAACGGTTCTTGACTTGCCAAACAATGTCGGAAAAGATGATTTGAGCAAGGTTTGGACGTTGGCCCTCACGAAAACATTTAGCCAAAATTTTTACTTATTTTTTAAAAAATTAAATATTATTTTATTATAGTATTTTCTATATTTTTATTAAAATATTTGAATAATTTTTTATATATTCAATATTTTAAAATCTTAACAAATTTATAATTTTTCTAAGGTGAATCATCACCTATTTTTTATATTTAATTAAAAAATGAGTAGTTATTAGGTAATTATTTTGAGATGAACAGACCAAATTAATTATATCAACGATGATGTGATAAACAACTTTTATTAATCAAAGGACAACGTTGATGTAATTCTTAAAATTTGATTAAAAACTGAATTAATAGAATTTAATTATTTATCTTTTGATAAAAGTATCGGCAGCAAGAAGATTAAATAATAAATATCTTATTAAAAATTAAAACGATGACAACATTATTGATTCTAGTAGAACAATTATACTTTGATCATTAAATTTAAGATTAAATTTTATTTATGTGTTGTAATATTTATTTTGAGATACGGTCTGGTTACACAGTGTGAAACTCTTTAAGTTTTATATTTTTTACGATTGTTGAAGGACTGAAACAGATGACTCAAATTAACAGTTGGTTATGTAAAGGTTATCACTTGGAAAAAATAAGAAGTTAATCATAGTCATTTTCAATCATTCATCGATGTGTAAAACTTAAATATCGACTTTCACTAACGTGCTTTCATGGGTAGAAATAGTTTAATACGATCATCTCACAAATGAAGAAGTGAGCAACCAATGTATTCAAATAGCGCGACTAGGCATCTTTTTCTTTCGTTTGATTAGTTCATAAAGCTCTCCTTTCCCGCTAAAAGTATCCTTACTTGGTCGATTACCGGTGGGACCGACGCACGCCCAGTTAGGTGTGTGCGCGTCACGTACAACTTTTTGAGCAATACCGGCCTTGTATAATTTGTTGTTTCCCTTTTTTCCCTTTATTTAGGCTGGACTCAAAGACGATAGTCTTGTTTAAAGAGACGAATAATATGTCATTATTACGTATAATTCAGTATAGTTCTGATTCAATCCATATATATTAAAAGTTATTTGTTAAGGATATACATCAACCGCGTCATCATCGATTAGTATAAAATTTTAAGAATTGGTGATTATCAGAGTATAATATTTGTATTTAGATGAGTTATATATTTATAAAATCTTACGGTATAAAACTTATAATTATTTTAAATATTCAAACAATTTAATTATAAGTTGTTTTTTTGACAAATGCTACTGGATTTTTATTAAATTCAAAGAAAATTATAATTACATTGTAATCAAGAAGTAAAATAATTGGATTAAAAAATTCAAAAATTCTTACAACCCCAAAGCAAAGAAAAATAAACTTCCTATGAAAATAAGCATACCAATAAAATTCAGAAGCATCCTGAATCTCCTTATCTCTGTCCAAACGAGACGCATAGTGAAGGAAGGAGTTGTAGGCGATCCACACTGTCGTACAAAAAGTATCGCTACCCATGGCTGATTTTATCGGCAAACAACCATTAACCGAGTAGGGATAATTCTTTCTAAGTGACCACTAACAAAAACAATAAATCAGAAACTAGCATCGATTGAATCTCTGTGCGAACAACAATCGATCGCTAGGTGTGTTGCAACATGCTATAAAGACAGATGAATCAAACCCCCAAACAAAAAAAAACAAGTCACAAGGACAGAAAAAACGTGTCACAAAGACAAAAAAAAGTAAAAATTCTTATTAAAATAAAACAAGAAAAAATAATAAATCCGAAGGTCGATTGTCCACACCGATCAAAAGGAACGATCAAAATAAAAAATAAAAAAATAAAATTTTGAGAGATGTAATCACTAATTTTATCCGGGTTTATGCTCAAAATAAATCAATCCACATCCCTTCTTAATACCCAAATCATCTTAACCTACCCTAGTTTTGTCACTTACTTTATTATAATTATCATTCTTATTATCTCTTAATTAAAGCCAAAAATTCAAAAAATATATATATAAGTATATGATATAAATAAAAGCCTTTTATTAAAGCCTACTTTTATAAGCCCAAACCATAAATAAGTTTGACCTATTATATATAGTTTTATAATTAAAAATAAAAAAAATATAATAAAAATCCCTACTTGGTGCCCAAGGTCTTGTTTTTAGTTGGTTCTCATTTTTAAAGGGATAAACCTAAAACGTCCTTCATCATATTATAGATACCCTTATATATTAAAACCTAAATCTATTTTATTCCCACATGTTACCCTTTACCCTAACTATATATATGACATTTACCCTAAAAATAAAGGGACACCTAACCATTTTTTCCACACACAAGCCACAGCCGCATACCATTCTCCATTTCCATTTCCCATTTCCATTTTCTTTTCCATTTTTTCTCCTTTATTGCCTATGTTGTAAGGCTCAAAATCAGTGATTGATTTTGATTTGAAAATTCAATTTCAAATTCAAAATCACAACATTTATTCTCACAGAAGTAAGGTTCTAGAACCGAATCCTTATCCGAGGTTCCGAGCTTCCTAACCACCATACACGATTATTGATTGATCGAGCATATTCATGTATATTTCTTTTCCTTTTGATATATTATGTAATCCATTCTTATGGTTCAATGAAAATGAGAATGTTTTTATTGGTATTTTATTGTTTATTTACATTATTTATTATATGTTTTTTTTTGTTTATTTATATATGTTATTCGTTTGTTTTGTTGGTTCTATTTATTTTAATCTTTGTTATCATATGTTACTTAATTTTCATAGGTGTTCATGTAGGTTTTTACTCATGATATTTATTTATTTTATTAATGTTTTTAGTAGCTTTTTATATATATGTCATGTTATTGATTTAGTTCACATGCTTTGTTAGGGTTATGAAAGAGATAATATTTATGTATATTTATATTTATTTTATTATGGTGTTATGTCATTTTGTTTCTAATATCATGTGTATTTATATCATGCGTGCTTTATTTATGTACTTTATCTACATGTTACCATGTTTTGTACATATTTTGTCTTCACTTCATGCTTTACATTTGTTTTAGTTATATTTGTATATATATTGTTCATATATGCTTTTTACCTTGTAACTTGTTTTTGCTCAAAGCCACTTCCTCTCCATAATTAATGAATCTTAATAAATACGTATTTATTCTGTCGTAACGGGCCCATGTTCCAACGCATTGGTCGCGGTGTGTACGTTACCTCTGAATAAAGATACGGTAAAAATAAAATTGATTCGAATCTTTAAACAAATGTTAATTTAAATGTCACTTTAATTCGGAAAATTCAAAATTAATTAAGCGGTAATTTGTAAAGGTGCCAATTTTGGGCGGTTTTAAACCCTAAACCCGTTTTTAACCGTAACCGACTCTCGAACCTAAATTATTGCGAATCTCTGGTATTTACGGTGTCTAGCCTACCAAAGTGGCCGGTGACGACTCCACCTTTTTTTTAAATCCTTAATTTCAAAATTTCCCTTTTCAATCTAAAATTTCTTTTTTAATCTCAAATCCCTAATTTTAACTTTCTAATTCCTATTTTTTTAAAAAGAACCCTAGATTTTAAATTTCTTTCAACATTTCAAAATTCTCAAATTTTGTACATAATTTAAAAACCTAATTTTTAATTTTTAATTTTCAAAACCTAATTTTATAAATTTTCCTAAAATTTCATTTCAAATCCAAATCCCTAAATTCCACTTTTCAAACCCTAATTTCAATTCCACCAGTGACCCTCTTTTCCCCTTTTTACTACACCCATATTATTTTAAGAAATTTAGGGTCGCTACAGTTGGCGACTCCGCTGGGGAAGTTTTTTTAATTAACGAGTCAAGCCTTATTTTCAAACTACCGCTTAAATAATTTTAGAAGTTGTAGAATAAAGTGGCAATTAAATTATTATTTATTTATTAATTCGAGCTTTCAACATATTCCAACCCGTCTATAAGTGGGGGGAAAACGCTAGTGCTTTCGTGAGGATATTATTCCTTCGTACGGGCCCAGCAAAGTACCTTCGGGGCTCGACTACCCTATAACACCCCGACCCGGATGTCACATTGGGCCTCCGGCCCAAAACCCGTATTTTAAAATTTCCTTCGAAAGTCCAATAATAAAGTCAATTCAAGTCCAAATATAATACGAATAAAATCCATTTAATTTAAAACAAAAGCCCAAAGTAGTTTAAAGTGACCGAAACCCCAAATTACTACAAACTCATTTAAAACGTTGACCCACTTAAAATAACGGAGTTACAAAAATACATATAGGTCTGACAAAGTACTAGCCCACTACATCTATCACTGTACCATGACACAAAGTCGATTCTGAAATCCAAACCTTGATGGTGCTCCACGGGACCTGCTTCACTTAACCTACGCACGAAAACAAATTTCGAACGCTGAGCCATACAAGCTCAGTGGATACGCCAAACTCGGCCAACATCATGCATATCAAAGCAGTAAAGCATGGCATATAAATCACATGCATGATATGATAATCTAGCATGCTCGCCTATCACATGGCATAATGAAATGTATATTATCGCACACAGCATATACAAATCAATCAAGTCAACGCACAAGAGTGAGGCCCGCGTCCACACAACATCGGAATCCTACACTCAGGATTGAGGCCGCCCTCAAATCCTATGCCCGGAATGTTACATCGGATATCTTCGAACGAGGCCGCCCAACGTTCGAAAAGGGTGGAGGCCGCCCAACCAACCTATGCTCGGAAAGTTACATCGAACATCTTCGAGTGAGGCCGCTCAACACTCGGAATAAAAGTCTTCAATCATCACCCGTCATGTTACATCGGATGGCCTTCAACGTGTTGCAACACTTATGGATATCCGGATTCCAACATACAAAGACTCGACCACACAAACGATCCACCTAGGATCTCATCACAACAAGATATATTAAAGTCTTATCTCGATTGGTTTTTCAGAGTTATAACCTCAACTTAGTCCAACAATTCATTTCATAGCTTTTAGATTTGAGTATTTATTCATTAAGATCACCGAAGCCTTAAATTCTACCCAACTTAGCTAAAACACACAGGGGTATCAATACCCTTAAGTAGGGTATCGAAACACTCTATATCGATACCCACCCAAAGAGGGTATCGAAACAAGTATCAATACCATTGACTAACTCCAAAAGTCAACAGAAAGGGGAGGACCCGTTTCGATACAGGTACCGATACAAAAAGTTTCTGGAACCCTTGGTATCGAAACAAGGTTCGATACCCCTGAACAACAAGCCAAAACATACTCACTGGTATCGATACCGGTAGCCCGAGTATCGATACCCCCTGCACTAAGGACGATTTTACACTTAGAAATTCTAGATTTTCAATCCCAAACTCAACCTAATCGATCTTAAAGTGTTCCTGTTCAATATTAATGATGTTTAAAGTGTTTTAACACCAATTTCCAACTCTTAATCACATTATCACGGATTTCATCATTAACACATACCAAGCTCAAACCAAGCACACACATGCACCAAACCTATATGAATGCTTCTACCATGATATGCAAAATAATTAGAAGAGTTGGGGTACCAACCTTAAGCAAGCAACAGTAAAAACGAACTCTTTCCTCCCACTTAAGCTTTCTCCTCTCCCAAGCTTGAAGATGGTGTTCCAACTTGTTTCTCTACAAGAGGAAGACACTTAACCATTAGCCACCATTTGAGGAGATTCTTGGAACAAAAAGAACTCAAGAAACTGAGATTTAGACCCTTAAAACCTCATTCCCGTTTTTCCTCTCAATCCAACTCATAAACCCCCATCCTCACCAAACCAACACATTCTTACCTCTTTGGATAGATCTTTAGCCACTCAACAACTTACTTTCTTTCACTAAAACATGATTCTCAAACTATCACTCAAAGATCAAACCTTTTTCACTCTTCTCCTAAGGTGAGATGAAGAAGATGAAGAGAAAAGTTCCCTTATGACCTCACTCTCTTCCTCCCTCTGCAGCACATACACACCTTTCCCCTCTTCCCTTGTCTTCCATAAAGGAAAAGACCAAAAGCCCCTTACTAAAACCACTCTAACCCAACAACACTCAAGTCCAAACAAGTCAAAGGCCTGACAATCGGCCCAACAACACAAACCCGAGGCCCAAAACCACTAAACTCGAGACCCAAAACCGAACCCATAACTCTCGGGTTAACCCGACACTTAGATCCGAATCTGGGTCGTTACAACTCTCCCTTCCTTTAAGAAAATTTCGTCCTCGAAATTTACCTAAGGGAAACAAGTGCAAAAAGAGTAACCTCATACGGTCCTATAAACCTTGAACTTAACTTGTTTTTCCTTCCAAACGGATGATCTCTTTTCACGGTGACACTTTCAAGAAAACTTTTCTTCTACCTCATACTCTATTTCTGTCAGTTTCAAATCTGCATATGATTTTTGCCCATCTAAATCTGTCCTTAACTGATCATAAATCAACTTCAATTTCTCGGTAGTCTCCTTAAGCATAACTGACATCAATATCAATTCTAACATGCTTCAACCCAATAAAACCAAGTTATGTACTTTCTGCCATTCAAAGCCTCATACGGAACCATCTAAATACTCGACTGATAACTGTTGTTATACGCAAACTCAACCAACGGTAGGTGCTTCTCTCAAGTATCATGAAAATCAATGGTACATTGGAGCATATCCTCAAGAATCTGAACAACTCTCTCTGACTGCCCATCTGACTGAGGATGATATGAATTACTGAAATTCAAACGGCTACCCAAAGCACTGTGCAAACACTCCCCAAATCTGATTATGGATCTCAAATCTCTGTCGAACATGTAATCACTAATTTTATCCGGGGTTCTAAACCCGATTTTAAATTTTCGTTGAATTTAAATAACGGGCTCGAATTTTGAATTATTATAAAATCAAAAAATATGAATGTACTACCCTTTTTAATATACGTGTATATGTTCTTACTATATATTTGTTACTAAAAGATGCCATATTTGTAAATACTTTTATTTTGATTCGGTTTTGTATTTATCTTTGTTTTATTCTATTATTATTATTATTATTATCGTATATACTATTATATTTTTATTCGGTCTATTATTATTTTATTTTTATCCTTATATATTATTATAGTATAAGAAAATTAAATAAGAAAATATATATAACATAAATAAAACCTATTTCATTTATTAACAGATTCATAATAATATATAAACCCACTAACAATTAAGAAAACAAAATCCAATTTTAAATAAATAAAATGGCCCAGTAATAATTTTAAATATACAAGTCCACTTTACAAGCCCAAGCCGGATACTTAATCTAACCCTAACATGTCTCCTTATGTGCAGCCAACAGAGAACCGTTGGATCAGATTAAGATCTAACGGCCACGATCGAGCAAGAGAATCTTCTGGAGTCATCACGCGCACACGCGACAAGGAGGAGAGCTCCCACGCGCGGCTCCTTAGATACCCGGACAACTCTTCGACCTTCGCGTGCAGCGTACGCGCGCCCTTTCAATGCCCGAATAATCTCTTCGCCTTCCGGCGCCTCTTCGCCGCCCGATTGTTTTCGGTCCATCGCCGGTGGTCCTCCGTCCAGTATCCACATCACACATGCAAACAAAACAAAATCGTGTCAGAATCGTACGATTTGCAGAGCAAAAACACAGAAATTTCAGAATTTCCGGGCAAAAAGGTGACAATTTCTAGCCGCACCAGTACATCACAGAGACAAGCATATACAAGTATTCAGAGGCACATTCAGCCGAAACCCCCTTAAAAAAATCAGAGAAGCAAGGCAGAAAATTGGTTTTTGATTTTTTATGAAACTTGTAATCCGACTATAAAGTCAAGAACCAAAAATTGTAAAGGAGGCTTTTTTTGGGGGGCGAATACAACAGAGAACTTTTCAAGGTAGAAATACATCTCTTCATCCTTTTTTAGATAAAAAAGAAAAAGTGTTAGAATCTTACCGGGGGAAGGTGGCCGGTTGCTCCGTTGACGTTCCTTTTTCGATCGGCGATAAGTCTCGCACCTTTGGGTGTCGTCGGTGAGCCAAAAAGAAGGAGAAATCATTCCCTTTTTTAAATCGAATGTTTTTTTTTGTTTTTAAGAAGAAGTGTTTTCTCTTGGTTGTCTTTGGTGTTTAAAATCAGAAAAGAGGAGTCGTTTTTTGGCTTTGAAAACAGAGGAGGAAATGGGGTTTTCTTTTCCGCAACCACCGCCAGCGGTGGTCAGAATATGGTTTCATGGTGGCCAGAGTTAAGTTTTCTGGAAAACAGGAAGAACACTCATGTGTTCATGTGTTTCTGGGTTTCTGGGTTGAGAGAAAACATAGAAATGTTGTTTTCTCTTTGGTTTTGGACGAAAATAATGAGGGAGAGTTTTTTTTAAAAGTTTAGATTTGTGTTTTATACTCTGGATTTAAAAGAGAAATGGGATATTAATATTTTAAATCCTTCCGTGTCCTTGAAATCATTTCCCAGATCCCTAGTACTTTTCCATTTCTTTTGATTTAGTCACTCTTTAGTTATAATCAGCGTTTCCTAAATTGGTTTAATTGATTTCTAGCCCCTCCTTTCTTTGGTGTTTACTTCTAGGCCATTCCCCGTTTCGAAATAACGGTTCGAGGGTCTGATTACTTTCTAAATCTTTCAATTCAGTCCCCATTCGAGTTTATTTTATTTTATTTTACTTATTTTACTTCTTCTTACCTATTTATTTATTTCTGCATTATTATTTATATGTATTACATACTTTGTTTTTTTATTTGTTATTATGCTACTAGTTTATTATTATTTCACACATTGTGTATTAATTTTTGTTTTATTGTTCATGCGCACATTTCGGGTTATCATGTGTTTTGTGTTGTTCATGTAGCTTATTTCCACATATGTTATTGTGTCATACACATTTCATTAAGGCCTCATATGTTTACTTTGTATTTCATGTCGTATTTTATTTGTCTTACATTGTTTATTTGTTCATTCCATTTGTTTACATGTACTTGTTTTTCTTATATTCATGTATTTATTTATCATGTTCGTTTCTTTTTGCTAAGTTGTATCTCACGCTTCCATTAATTAATGAACCTAACCCCGAACATCGTTATTCAGTCGTAACGGGCCCGCGTTCCAGTGTAATGGTCACGGTGTATGCGTTGCCTTCGAATAAAGATATGGTAAAAATAAAATCGAGTTCGAATCATTAAACAAGTTCTAATTTAATTGTCACTTTAAATTTGAAATCGAAATTTCCAAAATTAATGAAACGGTCGTTTTTAAAGGTACCAATTTTGGGCGTTTTTTTTAAAACCCTAAATCCGTTTTTCTTAAAATCGTAACCGACTCTCGAACCTATCTTTATCGAATCTCTGGTTTCCCGGTGTCCAGTATACCAAAGTGGCCGGTGGCGACTCCACCTCTTTTAAATCCTTCTAATTATTTTATCTCTTCTAAATGTCTTAGGTTTTAAATCCCTAAAATCAGTTTTACCCCCAATCTTTTAAATCTTTTCATTTTCTTTTAATTTCTTTTAATTATTTTTTTTCCTCAATAAACTTTAATTTAGGACTTTTCAAACCTTAATCTTCAAAATTTTCTTTTTTAAAACCCAAGCCCTAATTACCAATGTTTCAAATCAATTTCTAAATTGAAACCCTAATCCCAAAATTCCAAGACCTAATTTCAATCCCTAAATTTCATTTTCACTAGTGACCTTTCTCACACCTATTGATTATTTAGATTTACAATTGGGTCGCTAAAGTTGGCGACTCCGCTGGGGATCAATTTTTCAAACGAGTCAAGCCTTGTTTTCAAACTACCGCTTAATTAATTTCGAAAGTTTTGAATTAAAGTGGCAATTAAATCATCATTTGTTTATTAATTCGAAGCTATATCATTTCAACCCGTTTCTCTAAGTGGGGGGAAAATACTAAGGCTTTCGTAAGAATATTGTTCCTTCGTATGGGCCTGGTAAAGTACCTTCGGGGCTCGACTACCCTTTGTCTTCGTGGGAATATCGTTTCCCCGTATGGGCATAGTGAAAGGGTCCTCTCGGATTGAACTCGATTGAGATGAGCCTATAATGGGTGATGATCGGGGGCCTCGCTACTCTTAGAAGAGGACAACAAGGACAATTCGGGTACCTCTTAGAACCAAAATTGCATGTAGAGAACATAGTCAACCCACCCCGTTAGAGCCATGCGGATAACCTAGGTGAATTAGGTATGATATCTAGATTTTGTTTATCTTTCTCTTCTTCCGTGTCATTTATTTGTGTCATTTATTTATGTTTCTATTATTTATGGTATCCTTACTAACACATTTCCCTTTTTCTATTGTTTGTTTTGTTTTTTTTCCTTTTCTCGCATTCTTTTTGCATTCCTTTTTAAAGGTGTTGATTCGAGTGGTTTGCCCGCATTGAGAGCTTTCATTATGGATAAAAGTCTTCTAGGTTCTCAAGATAAGAACTCAGCAATCCGACATTGGTCCGAAGTCAATCAAAAGGCCTTTGGAGACAGTCAACCAAGTGAACGCATTGTGCCCGGTTACACGTATGTCAGTTTACAACAGAACGATCTGTATGAGCTAAAAGAAATATGGGAAAGTTGGGAAGTGAGAGTACAGAACTTGTTCCGTGAAAATTATGGGGATATAGCTCAGTTAATATATGTTAATATTAACCAGCCTTTGCTTAGAGCCGCTTTTCAGTTCTGGAATCCCGCTTTTTGCTGTTTCACCTTCAATGGAAACGATTTGATGCCAACAATAGAAGAATACACAGCTTTGATAAATAGAAGGAATGTCAACAAGGATTGGATCTATTCGAAGCCTCCTAAGTCTCAGAACTATCATTCGAAGTTGAGTTCTCTAGCCGGAATGAGTGATGCGTGGGCTAAAGGAATAATTCAGGTTCGGGGAGAAAGTATCGCATTTTCATGGGAGAGCATTCGGGATATAATACCTGTTCATCCAGATGAGGAAATGAAGATGGATTTATTTGCCATAGGCATATATGGGTTGGTAATTTTTCCCCGAGTGTTGGGTAACATAGACGTGGCTATTCTTGACTTGTTCGATCGTTTAAAGAAGAAGGCTAATCCGGTAATGACCATATTGTCAGAAACTTTCATTTCTTTGAACGCTTGTCGGAAACATGAAGAAGGACGTTTTAGAGGGTTTGCACAACTTCTTCAGATATGGATACAGAGTCACTTTTGGAAGGAGCCAACCCATGTCTTGTCTGGTATCTTTCAAGGAAGTTTTTCCCCGGTACGAGAATATTTAGCTAGAGAGTGGCGAGAGAATCTCGATAAAAGAAAATGGTCAGAAATCTTCAGGAATCTGCGAGATGATGACATAGTGTGGAGAGTCCCGTGGATGGGTTATGAGTTTCATTTCCTTTACAGAATCGGTGACTACAATTGGGTCATGATGATCGGCTTACACGGAGGAATTGCTTGTGCACCCCTTCTGGTATCTAGGCAGTTTGGTTCTCGTCAATTTATTCCTTTCACGGCAGGTTTGAGTGAAGCCGAGTTCCCTTTTAAGAATGAGTATCGACCTAAAGTCCAAAAGATAACAAGGGCGTGGGGTTACTATTATCGTATTCGAGTAGAAGGAAGTAATCAAGGAATGACCATACCGGATTACGACCTTTGGAGACGTATCAGGGTTAATGACAAAATCCCGATATCCGACCATGGGCCTACAATGACATTGGAGGAGCACATGCGCATTGTCCCTTCTGAAGCCGATATACTAAGAAGTGAGATGGATGAAGTCAGAAAACAGATGGAGGAAATGAAAGCCCAGTATGCGGAAGAACTATACAAAGTAAGTTTGGATCTCGATGTCAAGGATGGGACAATTAAACAGCTAAAGAAGGCTAATGAAGATTTGAGTGAGAAAAATGTCCTCTACCAGAAAGACACCATCAAGCTGTATACTCAGGTACAAACTACTAACCGAAAGAAGTTTCTCGCTGTGGAAAGGGAAAGGATGAACGAGATTCGTATCCTAGAAAAAGAAAAGGAAAGGGGTAAGCAAGCCATGAATAAGGAAATAGAAATCCGAGAGGCTGAAATTGAGAAAGAAAAGAGGGATGCTAGGAGAGCAATCAATCAAGAGAGGGAAAGGTACCGGGAAGAAAAAGAGAAAGGAAAACAAACCGTAGTGTGGGAAAGGGAAAATACTAACGCGTGGAAGAGAAGGGCTCAGGAAAATAAGAATCATTTCTGTGAGATGCAAGATCTGTATGTCTCTACTTCTGAAATTCTGAAACAGTGTCAAGCTCGGAATGCTCTGTTGGAACATAAGGTCGAGGATTTGGACCGCTCTTTAGAGAAATATGTGGCCAGAAATGGGTTTTTAGAATTGCAGCTCAGTCAACAAGAGAACGCATCGCTTCAAGCACGGATAGGAGAGTTAGAAGCCAAGGTTCAAGACTATTTGGGACGACTAGTGGTCCTCGAGGGGGCTGCACAAGGGGGAGATAATTATTGGTTGCGTCGTCTTCGTGATGCCACCCGTATGATACAAGACCGAGATGATTATAACACCACTCTAATGGTGCAAGTACAAGAAGTGACCCAATATGTGAAAAACCTAGCCGCGGAAGCTGAAGCCTTAACACTCTCTGTGGCACAGGACATGAAAGAAGCCGCCCGATTCATTCAACTACTCAAAGCAATTCAAGATTTAGGAACTAGGGCTGAAGCCTATCTATAGTTTCTATTTTCCTTTGTAATGAAGGCTTTTTAAAGTTTAATGAAAGTTGGTTCAAGGACGATCGCTAAATGAGTCAACACCTTTACTTGCATATCTTTTCTTTTTGAAGCATTTCATCATTTGCATGCATCCATTCCTGCATTTTATATGCATTAATCATGTATACAATTAAATTAACCTGGAAAATATTGTAAAACAGAATTTGCAATCATTCTGCATCAATATTGCACTCGATCTCAAGTGAGAAAAATGGAAGAACACTTCAGTAGGTTAGAAGCAGAACTGAGAAGCTAGATAGAAAGATCGCAGTTGGAATTGAAAGAATCCATGTTGAAAGCTCAGTAAGACATGCTGGAACAGCTCACCCAAATGTTAGGACTTAAGCCATCAGATTATACGAAAGGAAAAGTAACGGTAGAGAATCCGCTTCAAACCGGGATAGAACCAGCATATTCCCCCATTGTTATCGGCTCAGCCCCTGTCCCACAAAAGGGAGCGACGTTTAGTTTCCAAGCCGGAACATCGATCCAGAATTCGTTATTTGGAACGGCTGAAAGTGATGAAAATGTCGGCGACAATGTGCCTGATTTGGATGAGCTCGAGAAATTCAGTAAAGTAAAAGCAGAATTCTCTAAACAGCTCGAGGAGACTAGGAAAGACCTTGAAGAAAAGCTCCGGGTTAGAGAAGTAGAAGAGGATTCTCTTGGTTTGAACGCGGGCGACCTTAGCCTAGTCCCCGATGTAGAAATTCCCCCGAAATTCAGAACACCTGAGTTCGAAAAGTATGACGACACAACATGCCCCACCGCACATGTGACCATGTTCTGTCGGAAGATGGCAGGATTTACCAGCAATGAAAAGCTTCTCATTCACTGCTTCCAGGACAACTTGATAGGATCCGCGGCAAGGTGGTATAATCAGTTGACCCGTGCATAGATTAAGTCATGGAAAGACTTAGCAAAAGCTTTCATTGATCAGTACAAGCATGTTACTGATATGATTCCCAACAGACTTATGTTGCAGAATTTAGAACAGAAGAAAAGTGAAAGCCTTCGTGAATATGCTCAGAGATGGCGAGATCTCGCGGCACAAGTACAACCACCGCTTCGTGAAAACGAAATTGCTCCCATGTTTGTGGATACTTTGAAAGGAGTGTTGTACGATCGACTAATCGGTAACCCGATAAGTAACTTTGCCGAACTAGTCATGACCAGTGAGCGCATTGATGCAGCCATCAAAAGTGGTAGGATTGAAGGAGGTGAGTCGCTCAAAAAGCAATTTAAGAGAAAGGAGCATGAAGTAAATGCCTTCGAAACATGTCAGAATTTAACAATATCGCAACCACAATCGGCCAGCAATACTCAAGGAGGCGGTAGAAGAGATGATAGGAAGCCGAAGAAAGAATTTGAAAAGACGACCTTCACCCCTATCCCGATCTCGTACAAGGAGTTGTACGCTCAGTTACACAAAGCTGATTTGGTGCGACCTTTTCATGTGACTCCTTTCAGTCCACCATATCCAGCATGGTATGATGCAAAAGCACATTGCGAATATCACGCCGGCGTTCCTGGTCATAACATTGAGAACTGTATAGCTTTCAAGAAGCTTGTTCAGAATTTGTTGAATACGGGAGTCTTACAATTGGGAGAACCAAGTACCACTAGTAACCCATTTCCTAACCACGGGAGTCAGGGGATTAATAGTATCGAAAAAGAATCCCCTAAAAAGGCCATATCTATGGTGTCAGAGATATAATCCCCTTTAAGGTGGGTGTTCCGACATTTGTGCATGGCCCGTCTAATTGACCGAGGGATGATAATTGTAAAGGAGGGATGCGGTCGATACTGCGAATACCATCAGTCTAGTGATCATGACATCCAGGTTTGCACAGAATTTCGGAGTAAGGTGCAAGCACTCATGGATACCAAAGAAATTGAGTTCTTTGCAAAATGCGAGGAGAAAAAGCCAGAAATCTGTATGACGGACATTCCAAGAAACAAATACACAGCTCAAAGACCCTTTATCATCAGTCGTAGGGTGGACGAAGAGGGGTCTTCTAGCCAAAATGCTCCGAGACTCATAATTTCTCCTCCCTCGACCTTTCCCTTTAAAAGCACACAGAGGGTGCCTTGGAATTACACCGCCAATATCTCTACACATGGAAATCCAGGAACGCAAGAAGCCGTTACACCAGAAGAGGGGAGGCCAGTTCAGGAAGGTGATGCATTGGGGCAGAATTCCGAAATAGTGAATGAAGTAGGGCACTTTACAAGGAGCGGGAGATGTTATTCCCCTTAGGAGGAGAAGAAACCCGACGAACAAAAGGGTAAGGGCAAACTCGTTGAGCCAGAAAAAGTATTCGGGGATGATCCCCCCTCAAAGATCCTCGAGCCCGTGACTGAGGCTCAAGCCCAAGAGTTTTTAAGGTTCCTGAAGCAAAGTGAGTACAATGTGGTCGATCAACTTCGGAAGCAATCGGCTAGAATCACGGTGCTTGATCTGTTACTAAATTCTGAAAAGCACCGAGAAGCGTTGCTAAAGGTGTTGAATCAAACTTTTGTAGAACAAGATATCACTGTCAAGAAGCTTGATCAGATTGTGAACCACATAGCTGCTGATAATTATATCACTTTCAGTGATGATGAAATCCCAGAGGAAGGAAGAGGCTCAACTAAAGCTCTCAATATCATAACTCACTGCAAGGGGCATGTTTTGCCAGGAGTGCTTATCGATAACGGATCTGCCTTAATGTTATGCCCATGGCTATTTTACAAAGACTGCCTATTGATAACTCCCATATGAAGTTTTGTCAGAACACTGTCCGGGCATTTGACGGCACTCAGAGGGAAGTGGCCGGGAAGATTGAGATACCTCTGCTTATAGGCCCAGTCGAATATGTTATAGAGTTCGTGGTTATGGACATCCGACCGTCGTACAATTGCTTATTAGGGAGGCCATGGATTCATGCAGCCGGGGCTGTCCCTTCTTCCCTTCATCAGAAGCTGAAATATGTGATGGAAGGAAAACTTGTGACAATCAACGCAGAACAGGACGTCATTGCTGTTGTAACTTCGGATGTTCCCTATGTGCCCCCTGCTGAAGATGCTCTAGAATGTTCCTTTCAAGCCTTGGAATTCATCAACGCCACTTTTGTGGCGGAGGGAAGTCGGATTCCAACCCCGAGATATTCGAACTGCACTAAGATGGTAGTGATTGAGACTGTTGGAAAAGGAGCTAGAAAAGGGAGAGGACTCGGAAAGAACTTACAAGGATGTCTGAAAGTCAGAAGTGTTATTGACAAGAGGGATAGGTTTGGGTTAGGCTTTCACCCTACCTATCTGCAAAGGAAACAAGAAAGAAAGAGGAGGGAGGAGCAAAGAAGAGCCCGACTCAAGGGAGAAGACATCCCATGGAAACCAATATTTAAAACTGATATTAAGAATAGTTTCACCTTTGGAGGGATTGAGAATTCTGAGGAGAAAGTACACCAAGCCAATTTAGAAGGACAGAAGATTTATGAGGATGAGCTTATGAGTGAAATTTTCGAAATGATGGATGTAAATATGATCTCCCAGAATGCCAAGGGAAAGTCTGCACTATTTGCCATTCGTCCATGTCTCTCGGATGAAAAGCTCAACAATTGGACAAGCATCGATCTGCCTGTAGTTGCTAAGAATGAATCAAAGTAATGTCTAAAAACACCTCCCATTTGCTTTCGCCCCAAAGCAATGGGATTTCTTTGTAAAGGGCATCTATGTTAATCTGCATTTCAATGAAAACAAAGGGCTTCACGCTCTTTTTCTCAAATGGCAAACAATCTTCTTTTCATACATTTTGTTCCTTGCATTCTTTATCTCTTTATTCTTTATTTGTAAAATATGTATACTATTTCCCAACATAGGAAATTTAAATTCTTGCAGGTTCGATAATATCGATTGTATGAATGATACTGAACTTAATCCTGTACCGAATTTCGAACGACCTGTACTTGTCGTAGAAGCCGAAGAAGAGGAAGAGGAGTTAAAGATCCCCAATGAGTTAATAAGGTTGATGGCCAGTGAGGAAAAGTAGATACTGCCCCGTTAGGAGGATCTGGAGATAATAAATTTGGGATCTGAAGAAGAAACGAGAGAGGTAAAAATAGGTACCACTTTAGCACCTGACTCAAGGGAAAAATTAATTGGGTTGCTTTCGGAGTTTAAAGATGTTTTTGCTTGGACGTATCAAGATATGTCAGGTCTAAATACAGATATTGTTGTACACAAGTTACCTACACGACCGGAGAATAAGCCCGTCCAACAAAAGCTCCGTAGGTTGAGAACGGATATGTTGTTGAAAATTAGAGAAGAAGTAAGAAAGCAGTTCGAAGCCGGGTTCTTGAAAGTAGCAAAGTACCCAGAGTGGGTCGCGAATGTCGTGCCAGTACCCAAAAAGGATGCGAAAGTACGCATGTGCGTAGATTATCGTGATCTCAATAAGGCCAGTCCCAAAGACAATTTTCCTCTCCCGCATATTGACACCCTTGTTGATAATACTGCGGGGCACTTGTGGTTTTCTTTTATGGACGGTTTTTCGGGTTATAATCAGATCAAGATGTGCCCTGATGACATGGAAAAAACCACCTTCGTGACACTGTGGGGCACGTTCTGCTATAAAGTAATGCCTTTTGGGTTGAAGAATGTCGGGGCCACATATCAAAGAGCAATGGTAACTCTTTTTCACGACATGATGCACAAAGAGATTGAAGTGTATGTGGATGACATGATCGCCACATCCAAGACGGAGAATGAACATATTCAGAATTTGCAAAAGTTTCTGAGGTTAAGAAAATATCAGTTGAAGCTCAATCCCGCCAAATGTACCTTCACAGTAACGTCCGGAAAGCTCCTCGGGTTCGTAGTCAGCCGAAGAGGGATAAAAATTGATCCGGATAAAGTCAAAGCCATAAGGGACCTTCCGCCACCGCAAACCCAAAAGGAAGTTCGTGGTTTCTTAGGGAGGCTGAACTATATCTCCCGTTTCATATCTCAGTTAACGGATAAGTGTGATCCTATTTTTAGACTTCTCCATAAAAATGACCTAGGAACATGGGATGAAGATTGTCAGGCAACGTTTGAGAAAGTTAAGGATTATCTAACTAAAGCCCCAGTTTTAGTGGCTCCCGTGCCTGACCGACCATTGATTTTATACCTAACGGTTTTTGAGAACTCAATGGGCTGTGTGTTAGGCCAACAAGACGAGTCAGGTAGGAAGGAAAGAACAATCTACTATTTAAGTAAGAAGTTCACAGAAGGCGAATCTCGATATCCACAGACCCAAAAGTTGTGTTGTGCCCTGGTTTGGGCAACTAAAAGGTTGAGACAGTATATGTTGTATCACACCACCTATCTGATATCACGGTCTGATCCCTTAAAAGCCCTAATGGAAGCACCGACGTTGACAAGAAAGATGGCTCGATGGCAGATGCTTTTGTCTGAATTCGATATTGTGTATGTGAATCAAAAATCAGTAAAGGGTAGTGCAGTGGCCGATTTCTTGGCAAGTCGGGTTGCAAAAAATTATGAACCCCTGAACTTTGATTTCCCGGATGAAGATTTGGTATCTGCCATAGCCGAGGGTGGAATAACCAAAACCGTATTACCATGGAAATTATATTTTGATGGGGCTTCTAATGCCCTCGGGCACGACATAGGGGCAATATTGGTCTCCCCGGAGGAAGTTCATTATCCGCTCACGAGCAGGTTGAATTTCTTTTGCACTAATAATATGGCAGAATATGAAGCCTGTATAATGGGTCTATACGCAGCTATCGAACGGAAGGTTCGTGTCCTTCAGGTGTTCGGAGACTCTTCACTAGTCTTTTATTAGTTATGGCAAGAGTGAGAAACCAAGGACCCCAAGTTGATCAAGTATTATAATCTGATTCAGGATTTGATTCAGAATTTTGAAAGAATCAGTTTTGAATATTTACCGAAGGAGGATAACCAAATGGTTGATGCTTTGGCCACTTTGGCCGCGACTTTCAAGACAAACACAAAGGCTCAAATGAGGTCACTAGAGATGCAAAGCATCGAATTGCCGCCCATTATTATGGAGTGGAAGAGGAGAAAGATGGGAATCCTTGGTATCACGATATTCTGCAGTACATCAAATCTCAAGTTTATCCTGAAGGAGCCGCAGATATTGATAAAAGGACTATTAGGAGAATGGCATCAGGGTACGTCCTCGATGGGGATATCTTGTATAAAAGAGGGAGTGATCAGGTGTTAATGAGATGTGTTGGCGCCCAAGAAGCTAAAACCATAGTGACAGAAATACACGAAGGCATATGCGGGACTCATGCTAACGGTTTTGCAATGGCTAGAAAAATCATGAGATGTGGCTATTATTGGTCTACGATGGAAGGAGACTGCATTAGTCATGCCAAAAGATGCCACAAATGTCAGATCTATGTGGATAAAATTCATTCCCCGCCATTGCCGTTACATACTTTGAACGCACCTTGGTCTTTTGCCGCCTGGGGGATAGATGTCATCGGACAGATTCATCCTAAGGCATCTAATGGACACCGTTTCATTTTAGTAGCAATTGATTATTTCACTAAATGGGTAGAGGCTGTTTCCTACGCCAACATCACGCGAGCCACGATCTGTAGGTTTTTGAAAAGAGAGATCATCTGTCGTTATGGTTTGCCAGAAAGGATTATTACCGATAACGCCACAAATCTGAACAACAAGATGATTTCTGAGATATGTGAACAGTTTAAGATTATGCATCACAACTCTACCGCATACCGTCCCAAGATGAACGGAGCAGTTAAGGCCGCTAATAAGAACATTAAGAGGATCATAGCAAAAACTACAGATACTTTCAAGGATTGGCATGAGAAGTTACCTTTTGCGTTGTTCTCTTATCGAACCTCAATACGAACCTCGACCGGGGCAACCCCATACTCACTGGTTTACGATATGGAAGCAGTCCTGCCACTCGAAGTTGAAATACCTTCTCTCCGAATTCTGAGTGAATCTAAATTGGAAGATACTGAATGGACACAAGTCAGAATAGACAATCTAAATCTAATAGAGGAAAAGAGATTGAACGCCATTTATCATGGTCAGATGTATCAGAAAAGAATGACGCGAGCCTATAATAAGAAGGTTAGGCCTCGTGAATTTCAGGAAGGAGATATGGTGCTAAAAAGGTTTCTACCTATTCAAAAGGATTTCCGAGGGAAATGGATGCCTAACTGGGAAGTGCCGTACATTGTGAAGATCTTTTCAGGGGGAGCTGTCATTCTGACAGAGATGGACGGGAATGAGTTGGGTAATCCTGTGAATTCCGATTGGATCAAGAGGTATTATGCTTAAGAAAAAGAAGAAAAAGAAAAAGAAAAAATAAAAAAAATGAGAAAAAAAGAAAAAAAAGAGAAAAAAAGAAAAAAAAGAGAAAAAAAATGGAGGGTTCAGGGTGAAAACCCGAAAAGGGCACCTTAGGACCATAGGAGGGTTTAAGGTGAAAATCCGAAAAGGACGCCTTAGAACCGAAGGAGATTTTGAGTTGAAAACCCGAAAGGGCGGCTCAAATATTTGCAAGACCTGACACTTCGTCAATCTTCTCAGAGGCTACTGTGATCAAGTCGGGAAGTGAGATCTTCGCTGCGATTGATGAGTTCTCGTATCATTCATACCTTCAATATTGTAAAGTCTGTTTTGAGTTTAATTCTCCTCCTTCTCTTGCATATTTTGTGTTTGCCATGACTTTTGAAATATAATAGCTATATTAAATATTCTTATTGTGTCATATTTATTCCTTTTCAGTATATTCGTATATAAATCAACTCGGAATATCAACAAACAAAGTTTTTCCAAAATTACTATGATTCATCTCATCAGCTACAGGTCGGTAAGAAGCAAAGTCCAAGTCAACCCGCAGTAACCAACAGAGATCATCAAAGATTCAACTCTACAAGGCGAAAACCCGAAAGGGCGCCTAAAAAAGAAAAAAAAGAGAAGAAAAAGAAAGGAAGAGAAAAAGAAGAAAAAGAAAGAAAAAGAAAAAGAAAGAAAAGAAGGAAAAGAAAGAAAAGAAAGGAAAAAAAAAGAAGAAAGGAAAAGGAAAAAGAAAAAGGAAAAAGGGGAGAAAAAATCGTTAAAACGAAAACCTGCAAACGAGTGCTCCGAAAGAAGTAAATTTAGAAATCCCATTCGTTGGAGAGGGAAAACGATGTCAGTAGATGGCTTGAGTCCTAACATAGGGAGCGATTACAGAGAAGACACGAAATCAAAGAGACCAGTTCCGAACAACTTTTGTCTGTAACCCGAACATGTATCATGTAGAATAGGAGCATGCTAACCCATACCATGTCACATCATATGCATTGGCAGGAAAGAGGAGCACTAGTATTTCAATGCTCACCCACTACGCTAAACGCTCGAAGAGAGGGACCGTCAGATGCTGCAAAGATCAGAAATCAGAGCATCTCGAAGATATGGATTCTACGGAGAAGGAATCAACATTTTCTTGCGACATATGCTCGAAGAAAGGGGTCGCCCACTACGGTATACGCTCGAAGAGAGGGACCGTCAGATGCTGCAATGATCAGAAATCAGAGCATCTCGAAGAAGTGGATTCTACGGAGGGGGGATCGACATTATTTTTGCGACATACACTCGAAGAGAGGGGTCGCTCACTACGGTATACGCTCGAAGAGAGGGACCATTAGATGCTGCAATGATCAGAAATCAGAGCGTCTCTAAGATGTGAATTCCATGGAGAAGGAATCAACATTGTCAGAATTCTAGATTTAGGGTTTCATATATAGGAGGGACCCAGATCGAAGGCTATTGCGAAGAGTTTTATATAGGAAAGACTCGAAGTTCTTCTTCAGAAATTGGTTCTATATAAGAAGGATCATTTTATTCAACAGCTCAGAGTTTAAAGTCTCATAGAGGGGGGACTTACAACTCAGAATCCTTAAATTTGCCCAAAATGTCTAAATAAGGGAATCAAGGTTGCTTCTAAAATTTCTCTTTTAATGTGTGTAGGTGACCTCAAGTCGAAACATTGTCCGGCCAAGTCAATCAGGGGATCAAGGAAAGGAAGGGCTGTCAAAATTACAGAGAAAAGGCTTTCGGATCAGGTTCTTCAAACAGGGAAGTCGGATAAAATTAGTGCTTTTTTTGTCTTTGCCTTATCATTGTTTTACAACGATAAGCAAAGAGGGGCAGTTGTAATCACTAATTTTATCCGGGGTTCTAAACCCGATTTTAAATTTTCGTTGAATTCAAATAACGGGCTCGAATTTTGAATTATTATAAAATCAAAAAATATGAATGTACTACCCTTTTTAATATACGTGCATATGTTCTTAATATATATTTGTTACTAAAAGATGCCATATTTGTAAATACCTTTATTTTGATTCGGTTTTGTATTTATCTTTGTTTTATTCTATTATTATTATTATCGTATATACTATTATATTTTTATTCGGTCTATTATTATTTTATTTTTATCCTTATATATTATTATAGTATAAGAAAATTAAATAAGAAAATATATATAACATAAATAAAACCTATTTCATTTATTAACAGATTCATAATAATATATAAACCCACTAACAATTAAGAAAACAAAACCCAATTTCAAATAAATAAAATGGCCCAGTAATAATTTTAAATATACAAGCCCACTTTACAAGCCCAAGCCGGATACTTAATCTAACCCTAACATGTCTCCTTATGCGCAGCCAACAGAGAATCGTTGGATCAGATTAAGATCCAACGGCCACGATCGAGCAAGAGAATCATCTGGAGTCATCACGCGCACACGCGGCAAGGAGGAGAGCTCCCACGCGCGGCTCCTTAGATACCCGGACAACTCTTCGACCTTCGCGTACAGCATACGCGCGCCCTTTCAATGCCCGAATAATCTCTTCACCTTCCGGCGCCTCTTCGCCGCCCGATTGTTGTCGGTCCATCACCGGTGGTCCTCCGTCCAGTATCCACATCACACATGCAAACAAAACAAAATCGTGTCAGAATCGTACGATTTGCAAAGCAAAAACACAGAAATTTCAGAATTTCCGGGCAAAAAGGTGACAATTTCTAGCCGCACCAGTACATCACAGAGACAAGCATATACAAGTATTCAGAGGCACATTCAGACGAACCCCCCCCCAAAAAAAAGCAGAGAAGCAAGGCAGAAAATAGGTTTTTGATTTTTTATGAAACTTGTAATCCGACTATAAAGTCAAGAACCAAAAATTGTAAAGGAGGCTTTTTTTGGGGGGCGAATACAACAGAGAACTTTTCAAGGTAGAAATACATCTCTTCATCCTTTTTTAGATAAAAAAGAAAAAGAGTGTTAGAATCTTACCGGGGGAAGGTGGTCGGTTGCTCCGTTGACGTTCCTTTTTCGATCGGCAATAAGCCTCGCACCTTTAGGTGTCGTCGGTGAGCCAAAAAGAAGGAGAAGTCATTCCCTTTTTTGAATCGAATGTTTTTTTTTTATTTTTAAGAAGTGTTTTCTCTTGGTTGTCTTTGGTGTTTAAAATCAGAAAAGAGGAGTCGTTTTTTGGCTTTGAAAACAGAGGAGGAAATGGGGTTTTCTTTTCCGCAACCACCGCCAGCGGTGGTCAGAATATGGTTTCATGGTGGCCAGAGTTAAGTTTTCTGGAAAACAGGAAGAACACTCATGTGTTCATGTATTTCTGGGTTTCTGGGTTGAGAGGAAACATAGAAATATTGTTTTCTCTTTGGTTTTGGACGGAAATAATGAGGGAGAGTTTTTTTTAAAAGTTTAGATTTGTGTTTTATACTCTGGATTTAAAAGAGAAATGGGATATTAATATTTTAAATCCTTCCGTGTCCTTGAAATCATTTCCCAGATCCCTAGTACTTTTCCATTTCTTTTGATTTAGTCACTCTTTAGTTATAATCAGCGTTTCCTAAATTGGTTTAATTGATTTCTAGCCCCTCCTTTCTTTGGTGTTTACTTCCAGGCCATTCCCCGTTTCGAAATAACGGTTCGAGGGTCTGATTACTTTCTAAATCTTTCAATTCAGTCCCCATTCGAGTTTATTTTATTTTATTTTACTTATTTTACTTCTTCTTACCTATTTATTTATTTCTGCATTACTATTTATATGTATTACATTTTTTTTATTTGTTATTATGCTACTAGTTTATTATTATTTCACACATTGTGTATTAATTTTTGTTTTATTGTTCATGCACACAATTCGGGTTATCACGTGTTTTTTGTTGTTCATGTAGCTTATTTCCACATATGTTATTGTGTCATACACATTTCATTAAGGCCTCATATGTTTACTTTGTATTTCATGTCGTATTTTATTTGTCTTACATTGTTTATTTGTTCATTCCATTTGTTTACATGTACTTGTTTTTCTTATATTCATGTATTTATTTATCATGTTCGTTTCTTTTTGCTCAGTTGTATCTCACGCTTCCATTAATTAATGAACCTAACCCCGAACGTCGTTATTCGGTCGTAACGGGCCCACGTTCCAGTGTAATGGTCGCGGTGTATGCGTTGCCTTCGAATAAAGATATGGTAAAAATAAAATCGAGTTTGAATCATTAAACAAGTTCTAATTTAATTGTCACTTTAAATTTGAAATCGAAATTTCCAAAATTAATGAAACGGTCGTTTTTAAAGGTACCAATTTTGGGCGGGTTTTTTTTAAAACCCTAAATCCGTTTTTCTTAAAATCGTAACCGACTCTCGAACCTATCTTTATCGAATCTCTGGTTTCCCGGTGTTCGGTCTACCAAAGTGGCCGGTGGCGACTCCACCTCTTTTAAATCCTTCTAATTATTTTATCTCTTCTAAATGTCTTAGGTTTTAAATCCCTAATATCAGTTTTACCCCCAATCTTTTAAATCTTTTCATTTTCTTTTAATTTCTTTTAATTATTTTTTTCCTCAATCCACTTTAATTTAGGACTTTTCAAACCTTAATCTTCAAAATTCTCTTTTTTAAAACCCAAGCCCTAATTACCAATGTTTCAAATCAATTTCTAAATTGAAACCCTAATCCCAAAATTCCAAGACCTAATTTCAATCCCTAAATTTCATTTTCACTAGTGACCTTTCTCACACCTATTGATTATTTAGATTTACAATTGGGTCGCTACAGAACACAATCGATTTCGGCACACCATACAGTCCCACAATCCTACTGACGTACAATTTTACCAGCTTACATAACAAGTAAGTCGTAAGAACAACAATAAAATGAGCACACTTCATGAGGCGATCAACTATAACCCAAACTGATGTTCTTCTTTCAACGACAAACCGGATACAAAATCTATGGCGGTATTTTCTCACTTTTCATTTTCATTCGGAAATCTTCAACGACTATAATAAACCAGGCAAAAATTGATATTCTGCTTTAACCCTCTAACAAACCATATACTTACTCACATAGTCGGTAACATCTCACTTTAGACCAAGCCAGAAATATTATCCTACAAACCACGGTATATCTTCGTACTACCTGAACGTGTAACAAAAGGACTATTGTATGTTTTTGGTCAGAATCATACATCTTCAACCACTGTCATTCAGCATAACCACTCTGTCTCTGAAACACAATACACCATTATCTCTGAACTGTACTCTGTAGATCATCCTTCGATTATATCTTGTACGTGAGGTACCAAAGATCCATCTGACAACTATTTCTTTCTAACCAACTGATTCAAAGTAATTCTAACCCGAAGCTCGGCTACCAAACCACCATCATCTGATAAGTTCAATCTAGCAAACATAACTCTCAACTCAACAACTGCTTTCCTCTTTAGAGCATCGGTCAGTATGTTGACTTTACCCGAATTGTACTAAATCTTGAGGTCATAGTCCTTCAATGATTCAAGTCATCTTTTCTGCATCGGATTCAACTCTTTCTATGTCATCAGATACTTCAACTTTTGTGACCTGTGTACACTGTGCATCTTTCACCATACAAATAATGCCTCAATTCTTCAAGGCAACCACAACTGCGGCTAGTTCTATATCATGGGTCGAATAATTGCGCTTATGGTTCTTCAACTGTCTCAAAGCGTAAGCTATAACTCTTCCATCTTTCATATACACACAACCTAGCCCCACATACGAAGCATCACTGTAAATCATATACTCTTTCCCTAACACTAGCCATATCAAAATCGGCACATCTGTCAAAACTTCTTTCAGTTTCTCAAAGGCTTGTCGTCTTGCATCTGACCACTCAAACTGAACATTCTTCTGAAGTAATTTAGTCAAAGGAACCATTACTTTAAAAATCCATTCACAAACCTCTTATAGTAACCTGATAAGCTTAGGAAATTATGAATCTTCATGACGGACTTCGGTTGCTTCCAACTCACTATCGCTTCTATCTTCTTAGGATCTACTTTAATCTCTTCTGCTGACACTACATATCCTGAGAAAACAACTTTTTTAATCCAGAACTCCCACTCGCTCAACTTGATATACAACCGATGATCCAACAAGGTCTGCAATACTAACCTCAAGTTTCTGTCAGGGTCTTCCTCAGTACGTGAGTACACTATTATGTCATCAATGAACATAACTACAAACTGATACAAGTGCTCGCAGAAAATTCTGTTCACTATGTCCCTGAAAAACAGCTGGTGCACGAGCCATCCCGAAAGGCATAACTAGAAACTCATAGTGACCATACCTTGTACGAAAAACTGTCTTCAGCACATCGACTTCTTTTACCTTCAACTGATAATACTCTGATCTCAAGACTATCTTGGAAACAAGGTAGCACCTCTAAGCTGATCAAACATATCATCAATTCTCGATAGTGGATACCGGTTCTTCACTGTCAACTGATTCAACTATTTGTAATCGATGCACATCCTCATACTATCGTCTTTCTTCCTCAAAAACAACACGGGTGCACCCTAAGGCAAAGAGCTCGATCGGATAAAATCTCTATCTAATAGTTCTTGCAACTGAGTCTTCAATTCTTTTAGTTCTTTTGGTGTCATACGATACGGAGCAATCGAAAAAGGAGCAGAATCTAAACACATCTTCATGGCAACTCAACCACTTTGTCAGATGGTGAACCAAGCAACTCTTTTGGAAACACACTCAAAAGAAAATCACCCTGTTCTGATATCCTGTAGTCTGGCTTCATTCATGTTCGGGTTCATCAAATATGCTAGGTATGCCTCACAGCCCAACTCAACTAACCTCTGAGCCTCTAGAGTCGAAACAACATTCAATAAGAACTTCACATTCTCACTCACAATCACAATCTCCTAGTCTTCTGCTAGCCTCAAATAAATCCTCTTGGTCTCAAAGTCTATTCTAGCCCTATGTTTTGTTAGTCAATCCATATCAAAAATCACATCACGACCGTAAAATGACAATTCCATCATATCAACTAGGAACACATACCTCTGAACTATCAACGGACATCGTCTATACCTCTTTCTGACCACTGCGGTATCTCTAAAGAATTAGTAACACTAACACCTATATCTAGTGTCCCACAAGGTATATCCAACATCCTAGCATGCTCACTCAGAAAACATTATCGGTGGGTTAGCTGTCAAAAAGGTCCGGATCTCTTCCCTCAAACCTCTCAGAAACCTCTTACACTTCATCTTCTCGGTAGCTATCAACTCGGGTTTATATCTACTCAGCTGTAGGAACTTCTACCTATACTCAAAAACTGCACTATTATCTTGCACAAGAAGGGTGAACTGATCTCTCAACCGACCGATGTGAATCTCGCCCACATACTTTTTCTCAAACTCATCCAAAAAGTCGTCTCATGTCGGCTGATCGGAAAACTAATCCATTTCAACTGTTTCCCCAACACTCTCTCGCATTACCCTTCAGAGACGACAATACACATGCCAGCTCATTCTCTGATCTCAACCTTATCTATTTCAAGATCCAACGAGTGTCATGAAGCCACTGATCCACTCTCACAAGATTATCTTAGCCAGAACCCAAGAAATTCGTAGCATCCTACTTGCGAACCCTCTCGATAGGTGCCTCACTTGGGGTAGGTGCATGCCTCGGAATAGCCTTCGCTATCCGATCCAAAGCACAACGCAAATGAGCGAAATAATTCGCCCTTTGCCTAACCCCTCACTCAGACTCGTCCACAACATGCACACACAACAACAACAACAAACAGGATTACACCATCGAAATTTCAGCTTTAAGGAAGGTACGCTACTGACTCGTGGGCCATACTTGTCAAACACCTATACAACACACTAGACTCCCCCGGGGACTCCTAGAACCGACTCAACCTGGGCTCTGATACCACTAAATGTAACACCCCGACCCGGATGTCACATTGAGCCTCTGGCCCAAAACCCGTATTTTAAAATTTCCTTCGAAAGTCTAACAATAAAGTCAATTCAAGTCCAAATATAATACGAATAAAATCCATTTAATTTAAAACAAAAGCCAAAAGTAGTTTAAAGTGACCGAAACTCCAAATTACTACAAACTCATTTAAAACGTTGACCCACTTAAAATAACAGAGTTATAAAAATACATATAGGTCTGACAAAGTACTAGCCCACTACATCTATCATTGTACCCTGACACAAAGTCGATGCTGAAATCCAAACCTTGATGGTGCTCCACGGGACCTGCTTCACTTAACCTATGCACGAGAACAAATTTCGAACGCTGAGCCACACAAGCTCAGTGGATATGCCAAACTCGGCCAACATTATGCATATCAAAGCAGTAAAGCATGACATATAAATCACATGCATGATATGATGATTTAGGATGCTCGCCTATCACATGGCATAATGAAATGTATATTATCGCACACAGCATATACAAATTAATCAAGTCAACGCACAAGAGTGAGGCCCGCGTCCACACAGCATCGGGATCCTACACTCAGGATTGAGGCCGCCCTTAAATCCTATGCCCGGAATGTTACATCGGACATCTTCGAACGAGGCCGCCCAACGTTCGGAAAGGGTGGAGGCCACCCAACCAACCCTATGCTCGGAATGTTACATCGAACATCTTCGAGTGAGGCCGCCTAACACTCGGAATAAAAGTCTTCAATCATCACCTGGCATGTTACATCGGATGGCCTTCAACGTGTTGCAACACTTATGGATATCCGGATTCCAACATACAAAGACTCGACCACACAAACGATCCACCTAGGATCTCATCACAACAAGATATATTAAAGTCTTATCTCGATTGGTTTTTCAGAGTTATAACCTCAACTTAGTCCGACAATTCATTTCATAGCTTTTAGATTTGAGTATTTATTCATTAAGATCATCGAAGCCTTAAATTCTACCCAATTTAGCCAAAACACACAGGGTATCGATACCCTTTAAGTAGGGTATCGAAACACCCTATATTGACACCCACCCAAAGAGGGTATCGAAACACAGGTATCGAAACAAGTATCGATACCGTTGACTAACTCCAAAAGTCAACAGAAAGGGGATGACCCGTTTCGATACAAGTATCGATACAAAAAGTTTTTGGAACCCTTGGTATCGAAACAAGGTTCGATAACCCTGAACAACAAGCCAAAATATACTCACTGGTATCGATATCGGTAGCCCGAGTATCGATACCCCCTGCACTAAGGACGATTTTACACTTAGAAATTCTAGATTTTCATTCCCAAACTCAATCTAATCGATCTTAAAGTGTTCCTACTCAATATTAATGATGTTTAAAGTATTTTAACACCAATTTCCAACTCTTAATCACATTATCACGGATTTCACCATTAACACATACCAAGCTCAAACCAAGCACACACATGCACCAAACCTATATGAATGCTTCTACCATGATATGCAAAATAATTAGAAGAGTTGGGAGTACCAACCTTAAGCAAGCAACAACAAAAACGAACTCTTTCCTCCCACTTAAGCTTTCTCCTCTCCCAAGATTGAAGATGGTGTTCCAACTTGTTTCTCTACAAGAGGAAGACACTTAACCATTAGCCACCATTTGAGGAGAATCTTGGAACAAAAAGAACTCAAGAAACTGAGATTTAGACCCTTAAAACCTCATTCCCGTTTTTCCTCTCAACCCAACTCATAAACCCCCATCCTCACCAAACCAACACATTCTTACCTCTTTGGATAGATATTTAGCCACTCAACAACTTACTTTCTTGCACTAAAATGTGATTCTCTAACTATCACTCAAAGATCAAACCTTTTTCACTCTTCTCCTAAGGTGAGATGAAGAAGATGAAGAGAAAAGTTCCCTTATGACCTCACTCTCTTCCTCCCTCTACAGCACATACACACTTTTCCCCTCTTCCCTTGTCTTCCATAAAGGAAAAGACCAAAAGCCCCTTACTAAAACCACTCTAACCCAACAACACTCAAGTCCAAACAAGTCAATGGCCCGACAACCAGCCCAACAACATAAACCCGAGGCCCAAAACCACTAAACTCGAGACCCAAAACCGAACCCATAACTCTCGGGTTAACGCGACACTCGGATCCGTATCCGGCTCGTTACATTCCCTATGCTTTCGTGGGGATATTGTTCCTCCGTAGGGGTATAGCGAAAGGGTCCCCCTAAATTGAACTCGATCGAGATGAGCCCATAATGGGTGACGATCGGGGGCCTTACTACTCTTAGAAGAGGACAACGAGGAAAATTTGGGTATCGTGTAGAACCAAAACTGTATTTAGAGAATTAAAAAACCTGCCCTATTAGAGTCATGCGGTTAACCTAGGTTCTATTAGATGAGATAAATAGGATTGTTTTGTCTCCTATCTTGCTTGCATTTTTGTATCAGCATTTCATGAAGGTGTTGAACTAAGTGGTTTGTCCAATCAGAGGCTTTCACTATAGTTTGAGAGTCAAAACAAGAGAAAGAAAAAAGGAGAGAAAAAATAAGAGAAAGAAAAAAAAAGGAAGAAAAAATAATGAGAAAATAAAACTAAGGAAAAAGAAAAGGTTGAGAGAAAAAAATTGAAAAGAGAAAGAAAAAAAAAAGAAAATTAGAATATAGGAAAAAGGAGAGAGAGAAAAACAATGTAAATGAAAAAAAAGAGAAAAAAATCGAGAGAATAGATAAAGAAGCAAGAAAATAGAGAGAAAAAAAAGAAAAAAATGAGAAAAATAAAAGATGAAAAAGAAAAAGAAAGAAAAAAGAAAAAAGAAAAATGAAAAATATAAAAATAGAAAGAAATAAAGGGGCATTAAGATCTTAACCGGTGAAAGTTGCTCAAAGGGCGATCACTAGTGGGATCAACACCTTTACTTGCATTCATGCATACATCTCATGCATCTCATAGCATATATCATGCATTAATTAAATAAGGAGGTTAATTATAAGATCTCATGTCCGTAATTGAAGGTTTCTCGCTTGCACTTTACCAACACCGAGAAGGGCTAATGGAAGAAGAATTTGCCAAGTTAGAAGCCAATCTTTTGGGGCAATTAGAGCGTACTAGAAAAGAATTAGGAGATTCTATGATCAAGTCTCAACAAGACATGATAAAACAAATTGCTCACTTGTTGGGACTAAAGAAAGTAGAAGACCAACAAAGAAAATGTTCTGTTGAAGACACCTTGGGCCCTCCCATTTTTGTTGCTAACACTTCTAGACCACTACAAGGAATAGTAACATCATCTCTTCAAGTCGGTGCCTCTACCCAAGCCCCACAAAGTGTGATTTTCATTAATGTAGAAGATTTTGGAGATAACATTCTAGACTTCGATGAGTTAGAAAAATTAAAGGTTGAATTTTCGAAGCAGTTAGAGGAAACGAAGAACCAGTTTGAAGAAAAGCTTCTGATAAGAGAGGATGGAGAAGAATGGTATGGATTGAATGCCAGTGAGCTTAGTCTGGTTTTAGGTTTAGAGATCCCATATAAGTTCAAGACCCTAGAATTTGAGAAGTTTGATGGGACGACTTGCACTATCGCACATATAACTATGTTTTGTCAAAAAATGGCGGGCTTTACCAACAATGAGAAGTTGTTAATCTACTCTTTCCAGGATATTCTGGTGGGATCTACCACAAGATGGTATAATAAGTTAACCCGTGCTCAAATTAAGTCATGGAAGGACCTGGCCAAAGCTTACACAAACCGGTATAAGCACGTAACCAATATGATTCTAAATCAGCTCATGCTACAAGGAATGGAACAAAGGCATAGTAAAAGCCTTCGAGAGTACGCTCAATGTTGGCGTGATGCTGCAGCACAAGTACAACCTCCGCTCGATGAAAGTGAACTTTCTCAAATGTTTGTCGATACACTAGAAGGAGTGTTGTATGATCACTTAATAAGCCACCCTATCAGTAGTTTTGTGGAGTTGGTTATGACCAGAGAACGCATCGAATATGCTATTAAGAAGGGAAAGATGAATGACCCTTATAGCACAACTTCTTAGAACGAGGAAGATTCTCATGTTTATGAGGTGAGTTCTCACTAACCAATCAAACTCAAGGTCATCCCCATACTCATCTTCTAGAAATACAATACCTACAAAGGTGCTTCATTCGGTTTATATGACCTACACCAAGTTACTCTCAATTCTCGTTGAGAAGAAACTTTTGACCTTGGTACAGTCTAAGCCAAAGGATCCTCCTTACCCTGAAGGATATGATGTCAATGCCACATGTGACTATCATATAGGGAGCACGGGCCACACAACAGAGGATTGTGGAGCTTTGAGGAACAAGGTTCAAGGACTGATTGAGGCTGGTGTTCTAAAGTTTTAAGAAAGAGTGGAGGGCGTGATCTTTGGGGAGATTTTGATCTCTGAATTAGGATGTTCATTTTCGTCTTCCTTGCATCTTAAGATTTTCTTTTGAAGTAATGCATCAAATTAACTTTGTTACTGTTTGCCCGAAAGTAACAAATACCTTTTTGTAAGGGTTTATGTTATTTTTGCTTTTTGTCGTTTCAATAAAATAATGCATATTTTTATTAAACATATGTATTCGCTTTCTTTCCCTTGGAATTCCTTGGATATCACTTGCTTGTGGTGACGTGGATTCAGAAATTGTTGGAACGTTGTGATTACGATGAAGTATGGTTTCTTAACCAGTAGCTTTGGTCAATAATGCATGAGAAATGATACTACTACTCCTTCAGTGATGTTCGATGATAAGAAAATATCCTAGAAAAGCCTAATGAAGTTTTTGAGCTTGAGAGTTTCCTCGGGAGAACCTAGATTGCATCTAAGAAAAGAAAAAGAGAAAAAGAAAAAAGAAGGAAGAAAAAAAGATAGAGATAAAAAGGGAAAAAAGAGAAAAAGAACAGAGAGAACAAAGATTAAACAAAAGCACTCCAATATTCGAAACCTGATAACAAGTATATTCGAAAAAGAGTGTGGAATTGTTCAGGGCACTCCGCTGAAGTGATAGGCCTAATAAGGTAGCAATGCACCATCTAAAGTCTTCGCTTCATGAGTGATGGTAATATTTCAAATTCATGACTATGCTGAGTAACTCGGAGTTTTGTTGTATGTTCCATCATTACCTTCGAGACAAAGGACTGTGATGAGTTAATTTCCCCGAAATTTAAAAGAAAAAATGAAGAAAAAGAAAAATAACAGATGTGAGAGTAAAAAAAGAGAAAAAAACAAAAAAGAAAAAGAAAAAGAAGAGAAAAAGAAAAATGGAAAAATAGAGATAAAAAGATTCTCCTATAGCTAGATGTAATCTGAAGTACACTTCGAATTCTCGAGAAGATACTCATACACTCTATTAGTGGGGCAAGTATGAAAAGTTTGAATATATAAGAGGAGAAAGATATTGAGAACTAGAAGGAATAGTTTTCGAATAGATCGAGTAAATACAATAATCATGAGGATGAACCAAGCAATTTGAAGAGAATTCCAAAACTTCAAATATCGCCACAACTTTCAAAGGTTGAAAACCGAACGCGGAGAGTTGAGTCTAAGGCACTCTCGTATTTGATATCCAAGGAACCCATGTTTCTTTGCTTTTTTTCTTTTCTAATTTTTAGATTTTCCAAAACATTTATATATTGTTTTACTCACAGTTAGCAAATTATTTTTGAAATAAAAGATAATTTTTCAAAAGATTTACAAAATTCAAGGTCGTTGATGTAAATGATCGTCTCTGATGGTCCAAGAAGAAGAAGCAATATACAATATGAGATATTTGTAAAGAGACAATTTTGTCTGTAAGATAATACTTTTGAGGGTTTAGGTCAATCAAGTATTGCTCGAGTAAGCAACAAACCTTTTGGGGGAAAAGGTTATGTTGGGGCATATAGATGGCCAATCAAATATTTTAGGGATATAAATTAAGCAGAATTCAAGAAGAATAGTCTACAACGAACATGTTGAAGATAGACCTTAAGTGACCTAAGCCTGAATATGAGATTGAGAGCTATTTCTATAGACTGAATGCAACTGAATTCAGAGACAAATGGTTCAGATGTGTCATAGTCAACTAAGTATGAACTGTTGAATACAAAAGGCGAGAGATTTTATTCCGATCGGCACAAGATGATGATCTCCTTTTAAGACAGGGTGAAGGATGAAAGCTCGATGAGTTTAATAAATAGAAAGCGAGAGCCTATCCTCAAAGATGAAAGAAAAAGAACATTCATACATCATTCAGATTAAATATTCATACATCATTTAGATTAAATATTCATGCATCTAGGTTAGATATCCATGCATCATCAGCATCCTCACTTCATTTCATCATTGCATTTTGCTCTTTTTTGAACAGAGATTTTGAAGATTGATCAAAGAATTGATCTACAGTTCCACGAGAAGAGAGATGGATCTCAACAAAGAATCAAAAATCTTTTGAATTACATGATCATGGTTTTTGAAGGCCTTCCAACCTTTGATTATTTGGGGGGCAACAAGTTTTTTGTGTCAAGGCGATAAAATATCGAGACATTTAGATGTAATGTTAGGTATTCTCTAAAGGGAGATACTACATGTTTATGAGATATTTAGGTATTCTTTAAGCAAGATATCACTTTATATTCGACTTCAAACTTAATCCTTTCTTAAGGGTGTTTTTGTTAAAACTAAAATTTATCAATTTGATCCTTTCTCAAGGATGCTTTTCTCAAAGCAAATTTATCAATTTGATCATTTCTTAAGGATGTTTTTCTCAAAACAAACTTCTTAGTTTGATCATTCCTTAAGGATATTTTTCTTAAAGCAAATTTCTTAATTTTATCCTTCCTTAAGAATGCTTTTCTAAAAGCAAATTTGATCCTTCCTCAAGGATGCTTTTCTCAAAGCAAAATTCTCAATTTGATCCTTTCTTAAGGATGTTTTGCTCAAAACCTTAATTTCTTAATATGATTATTTCTTAAAGGTTGTTTTCCTCAAAACAAATTTCTCAATCAAATCCTTTCTTAAGGATTTTTTTCTCAAGATGAATTTCTTTTTAATTCGATCCTTCCTTAAGGATATTTGAAAAAAGAAAAAGACAAAAAAAAGAACAAAAATGAGAGAAAAGAAAGAGAGAGAAAAATAAATAAAGAAAAAAGAAGAAGAAAAAAGAAGAGAAGAAGAAAGAAGAAGAAAAAAAAAGAAGAGAAGAAACAAGAAAAAGAAGAAAAGAAGAAAAGAAAAAAGAAAAAAAGAGAGAAAAGGAGAAAAAGAAAGAATGTGAGAAAAGATGATAAAAAATCGATACCTTTTATAAGATTTTCAGGGTATTTGAGAGAAGAAGAAAAAGAAGAAGAAGAAAGTAAAGAAACGACTGAGGTCGACCAATCGAGAATATACAAATACCAACAAAGTTTTTTTTCATGCCAAGAAAACCAAAAGTCAAGGCAACCAACAACCTCAAAGTGAGATAACTTTCGATTAGAAATTGAGATACCATATTAGGGTTCCTCAACCTCAAAGAATCGAGATACCATACTTTTTATCAAGACAGTTCATCACGACATACGCTCGAAGAGAAGGGTCGTCTGATGCTGTAGTGATCAGAAATCAAGCCATCCTTAAAAATAGGAGTTTGATAAAATTAGTGCTTATGGTCTTTGCTTTATCATTGTTTCACAACGATAAGTAAAGAGGGGCAACTGTAGTCACTAATTTTATCCAGGTTTATGCTCGAAATAAATCAACCCACATCCCTTCTTAATACTCAAATCATCTTAACCTACCCTAATTTTGTCACTTACTTTATTATAACTATTATCCTTATTATCTCTTAATTAAAATCAAAAATTCAAAAAATATATATATAAGTATATGATATAAATAAAAGTCTTTTATTAAAGCCTACTTTTATAAGCCCAAACCATAAATAAATTTGACCTATTATATATAGTTTTATAATTAAAAATCAAAAAATATAATAAAAATCCCTACTTGGTGCCTAAAGTCTCGTTTTTAATTGGTTCTAATTTTTAAAGGGATAAACCTAAAACACCCTTCATCATATTATAGATACCCTTATATATATTAAAACCTAAAACTATTTTATTCCCATATGTTACCCTTTACCCTAACTATATATATGACATTTACCCTAAAAATAAAGGGATACCTAACCATTTTTTCCACACACAAGCCACAGCCACATACCCTTCTCCATTTCCATTTTCTTTCCCATTTCCATTTTCTTTCCCATTTTTTTCTACTTTATTGCCTATGTTATAAGGCTCAAAATTAGTGATTGATTTTGATTTGAAAATTCAACTTCAAATTCAAAATCACAACATTTATTCTCACGGAAGTAAGGTTCTAGAATCGAACCCTTATTCGAGGTTCCGAGCTTCCTAACCACCATACACGATTATTGATTCATCGAGCATATTCGGGTATATTTCTTTTCCTTTTGATATATTATGTAATCCATTCTTATGGTTCAATGAAAATGTGAATGTTTTTATTGGTATTTTATTGTTTATTTACATTATTTATTATATGTTTTTTATTTTGTTTATTTATATATATTATTCGTTTATTTTGTTGGTTCTATTTATTTTAATCTTTGTTATCATGTGTTACCTAATTTTCTTAGGTGTTCATGTAGGTTTTTACTCATGATATTTATTTGTGTTTTTAATATTGTTAGTAGCTTTTTATATATATGTCATGTTATTTGGTTTAGTTCACATGCTTTGTTAGGGTTATGGAAGAGATAATATTTATGTATATTTATATTATTTTATTATGGTGTTATGTCACTTTGTTTCTAATATCATGTATATTTATATCATGCGTGCTTTATTTATGCACTTTATCTACATGTTACCATGTTTTGTACATATTTTGTCTTTACTTCATGCTCTACATTTGTTGTAGTTATATTTGTATATATATTGTTCATATATGCTTTTTACCTTGTAACTTGTTTTTGCTCAAAGCCACTTCCTCCCCGTAATTAATGAATCTTAATAAATACGTATTTATTCAGTCGTAACGGGCCCGTGTTTCAACGCATTGGTCGCGGTGTGTACGTTGCCTCCGGATAAAGACACGGTAAAAATAAAATTAATTCGAATCTTTAAACAAATGTTAATTTAAATGTCACTTTAATCCGAAAAATTCAAAATTAATTAAGCGATAATTTGTAAAGGTGCCAATTTTGGGTGGTTTTAAACCCTAAACCCATTTTTAACTATAATCGACTCTCGAACCTAAATCATTTCGAATCTCTAATATTTATGGTGTCCGGCCTACCAAAGTGGCCGGTGGCGACTCCACCTTTTTTTAAAATCCCTAATTTCAAATTTTCCCTTTTCAATCTAAAATTTCATTTTTAATCTCAAATCTCTAATTTTAACTTTTCAATTCCTATTTTTTTAAAAGAACCCTAGATTTTAAATTTCTCTCAACATTTTAAAATTTTTAATTTTTGTACATAATTTAAAAAACTAATTTTTAATTTTCAAATCCTAATTTTCTAAATTTCCCTAAAATTTTATTTTAAATTCGAATCCTTAAATTTTATTTTTCAAACCCTAATTTCAATTCCACTAATGACCTCCTTTTCTCTTTTTTACTACACCTATATTATTTTAAGAAATTTAGGGTCGCTACGGGAGGAGAGACAACAGGCGCCTTGTAATTATAAGTTATTTTTAACTAGAGTTATTTGATTTGCATGTTAATTTTAATGTTGTATATAATTATTTAAATGAAATTATAATATTTATGTTTTAGCGTGGGAAATGATTTGATTATAGTGGGAAGTTAAAATTATACTTTCAACCACCGACATTTTATTAATAAGATAAAATAAAATTTTAAATTATTATATCATAAATAAATTAAATTAAATTAAATTAATCATATAATAAGATATTTTAATTTCGGATTAATAAATTATTTATCTATATTAATTAATTAATAAATTAAATTCTTTTCGCGGTATTACCGTTTTATTTATAACGAACCTTCCCTCTCTTTGTCGACTAAAAGTATAAAATATTGGTTCTTAGACAAGATTGAATAGATTTGTCTCTTTGATTCTCTGAAGAATCCATCGAAGAAAATGAAGAACAAGAAGCCGCCATTGAAGCTCTCACTTCCTTCTCAACTAAACCCAATCACTTCCTTCTCGTAAATTCTTTTCTTCTCTAAGTTTTGGATCAAAGACTCCATTTTTTCTTGAATGAAATTCTATGGCTTCATTGTTGTTTTTATATGGTATCTTTAGGAATGTGACAGATGATGACGGTGAACTGCTTCTAAATCAAAAAGGGTCATCTTCCATTTCCGACGACAACGAAACTCCTGTAAGTTTCTTTTAGAATAGAATCATGGTCCTTTCTGGTTTCAGAATTGATTGATTCAAAGATACTGTTTCTTTCGTGGATTCAAGGTTGACATTGAATTCTCAATGGAAAATCTTGAGACTGTCAAAGTTATTGGGAAGGGAAGTGGGGTTTAGTGCAACTTGTTCGACATAAATGGCGCGGAAATTCATTTGCCTTGAAGATGTTTGTTCATATTTCCGTGGCTATTGCAACTGAGGGGAAATCAGATTCCAGGAAAATTTTCATTGTTCTTGTGCAATTGCAGGTTGTGCAGATGAATAGGCAGAGAGAAGAGATTCGAAAGCAAATTGTGCAGGAGTTGAAGATACACCAAGCAGTACAATGCTCACATCTTGTGGTTTGCTACCATTCTTTTCATCGCGACGGAGCGGTATGTCTCCTGCTAGAATACATGGACTCGGGATCTCTGGCCGATGTGCTCCGACAAGTTAACACAATCACCGAACCGTATATTGCTGTCATGTGTAAACAGGTATACACAAATGGATCGAACAAGTTTCGTTGTTTCAAACTTCCGATCGATGTATGTCTGTGTTTCAGGTCCTACAGTATAATCATCGTTTTTGGTCCGGGGAGTCGCCATCAATCATTTTACGGTACGATTAGAACACCAAAATCAAGGTTTGCGCACTAAAGTTGAGTCCGGGAGTCTGTTACGCGTAGAGAAGGATGAGCACCTTACAACGCCCGAAATCGACACCTACCGGTTACAAAATATTTTATATGATCGAAAGTAAAAATTCAAAGTTTAAAAATGTGATCCCATGTATTTAAAAACCAACCTGCAAAAAATATGTAATAAATTAAAAAAAATGAGAAACAAAGTAGAAATGCATAAATAATAACAAAATATAATGACAAAAATACATTATGACATATATATATATACATAATAATATAACATAACAAAGAAAAAAAAAAGAGAAAAAAGTTAATGCATATAAATAATAATTATACGTGCATAAATAAAAAATATTATACATTAATATAATATTATGTAATAAAAAAAATATAACATTAATAATAACCATATTAATCATAACAATGATAAACATATAGAAAATAGTGACTAAAATTAAGAAAAATAAAATCATAGAGCTTAAAACATGAAAACAGTGATTAAAATGCATGGATACACAAACTGGGAGGTCCAAGTCGAAGCATGCTAAGAATGCAGGGACCCCAGGTTTAAATTGCCTTTTTTATCGAGTTAAGAGCGGGACTAGATCCGGGTAGGCGGGTTTGCTCCATGGGTCATGAACCAAAACGACGTCGTTTGGGGCTTAAGGAGCTGGCACCAAAACGACGTCGTTTTGATGGCCACATAAATACCCATTTTTCCATCTAAAACTTTCATTTGTTGCATATGATAATAAAATAAATATCCAAATGCTCTCCTCTCTCTCAACGTTCTTCTTCTCCATTCGCTTCTAGGACGGTCGGCCATCGTCGCCGCCGCGCCGGTCGCCATCGAGGTCACTAAAAAAATGAAAGGTCATACCTTTCTGAAGCCTCTCGATGCGTAGAACTCAAATCCGAAGTCAGATTTTCGAAACAAGTTGTGTATCAGTGTAGATCTAAGAGGTAAATATTCGAACTAAAAAAAATTTACCTTGTTTTCGTACTGATTTTTGTTTCCGATCTCACTACTTTCTCTCTATTTTCAGTTTTGAATGTGTGTTGCTTTGGAATGCATTTTTTCTGGGTTTTTTTCATTCAATAAATCGTCTTCTTTACACCGGTTTCGATTGGGGTCTTTATAACCTATGTTTTTACATATAAAATACATATTTTGCTTCAGATCTGAAAATATTCATCATTTTCTCTGTTCTTTTGCAGATGTGAAGTAACTTGGGTGGTGGAGAGACGGTGGTACAGTGCTTGGGCGGTGGCCAGCCAAGGAGACCAATAGAATCCTGCCACGTGGCAGCATGATGGCTCAAGATTGAAAGCGGCGGCAACTTGGAAGGGATAAGGTGGCTAGGGTTTGATAATATTATTAGGTTATTAGTTAGGGTTTTATTTAGGTTATTAGGTTCTGTATTGGGTCTAATGGGTTCATTATTTTGGGTATGGTTTATTACAACTGCTCTTCTTTGCTTATTGTTGCGTAACAACAATAGAGCAAAGATAAGGAATAACCTATTTTACCTGGTATAGTTTAGGGTTCATCTTTGTGAGGTGAGGGTTCTTCTGGTAAGGTTGAGGCTCTTTTTTGGTGAAGTTATGGTTCTTTTGGTAAGGTTTGGGGTTCTTTGGGTAAGGTTGAAGTTCTTTTGGCCACCGCTTCTTCTGTTGGAGCCTTGATCTGATCTATTCCAGCGCTCTTGTTTGAAAAATCTTCAAAATGAGTGGATCAGTTGAAGAGAACAAAATTTGCGGCTGAACCGTTGGAGACAAAATAAGCTTGGCTTGCTACGGCACTTATGATGTTGTGTTTGGATCCGACCACACCATCAACGGGGAAAAGATCAAGTCTGTGTTTGGATCCTACTGCACCATCAACGGAGAAGCAGGACTGAGTTGGATCTATCTATTCTATCAACGGAGAGGTGAGATCAAGTCTGGATCATACTACGCCATCAACGGAGAAGCATGATTGAATAGGATCTGGCCACACCATCAACGGGGACGAGATCAAATCTTTAATTCGAATCATATTACGCTATCAATAGAGAAACAGGACCGGGTCGGATCTATCCACTCCATCAATGGATGGGTAAGATCAAGTCTAGATCATACTACGCCATCAACGGAGAAGCATGATGAAATGGGATCTGGCCACACTATCAACGGGGACGAGATCAAGTCTGTAATTCGAATCCTATTACGCCATCAACGGAGAAACAAGACCGGGTCAGGATCTATCCACTCCATCAACAGAGGGGTAAGATCAAGTCTGGATCACTCTACGCCATCAACGGAGAAGCATGATTGAATGAGATCTGGCCGCACCATCAACGGGGATGAGATCAAGTCTGTAATTTAGATCCTACTACGCCATCAACGGAGAAGCAGGATTGAGCTGGATCTATCCACTCCATCAACAGAGAGATAAGATCAAATTTTAGCAATTTGGTTCCTATTACACCATCAACGGAGAACAGGATCGAACTTCAATGATTTGGATCTAGCCACACCATCAACGGGGACAAAATCGAGGCATGAAATATTTGAATATCTGATTCAAAAGTATCTTCAATTGATATCATGTATCTTCTTTGCATTTTTCCCAAATTCACAAGGATCAACGGATTTGATATGCCTTTACCATTAACCGTTTGCTCCGGGCTAGCTGTACCATTAATTTGGGTACAATCATTTGGTACCAAGGATTTAATTCCTTGACCATTTATAACAATGGATTTCAATAGACGTTTGAATGATTCTTATCAATGTATTTTTCCCAAATGCACAGGGATTAACAGATTTGTTTTGCCTTTATCGGTAGCCGTTTGCTCCGGGCTAGCTGTACCTTTACCCTGGGTACAAGCAGTTTGCACCAATCACAAGATTGGATTTTCCCAAAGGAATGGATTTCCTTCGACCATTCGTAAAAATGGATTTTTAAAGGACATTTGAATTGTCCAATGTCTTGTTTCTGTATATCTTTTCAATTTTCATTTCATTTTTTCCATTTTTTTATTTTTTTATATTCACATGTATTATCTGTACAAACATGAGAAAAACGAGATCTGCATGAAGATCTAAACCTCAACGTAACCACCAAAAGGGCAAAGTTCTGAAAAAATTGACCTACCACCATTGACGTAGGCAACATTGGGAAAAAGTTGTTTCTGGTGCTCCATGATGGGTAGTCATGACCTGAAAGCAAAATAAAACTTTTATTAGTTACTGTTCAAAATTCTAGAGTTATTACCTAAAAGATCTATGTTATTTTAACCTTCTCGGGGCCAAAGGTTGGTCATCGTGTTGTTGCCCCATCGATTAAGGTCTTTCGGTCTCTTCTCTGGACCTTTTTATATGTACAAGAAAAAATATGTGTATCATGAATGTTCAATGTATGTCAAGTCTGAATGCATGATGTTTAAATGCAAAATATCCAAATGCATGATTTTCTGTTTTTAGAGGATGTCTTAATTTAGTCTCGATGCATGTTTAATCTAAATGCATAGTTTGTAAAATGCTTGAATGCATGCATGACATGATTTTTAAAGGGGTGCCCATGATTCCATCGATCGTAATGGAAGCTGGTTGAACTTCTCTGATTTAGCCTCCTTCTTCGGAATCTTTTCTCAAAATGGATGCCCCAAACGATTTTTAACAGTCTGAACCTTCAAAGTGTAAGAATTCGTATAGTCATGTTGCCCAGTTGGGTTGTCTCTATCTTCTAAAGTTGGTTCGCACAACATTCAACCTCAATGTATTACACAAAATATGCTTCATTGCAACTTGTAGTTTTGGGCCCTTACAAAAAACTCCCGTTGCCAATGGGCTTAGGCAAACGAGATAGTTCACAAAAAACATCTCATCGGAAGAGATGAAAACTACAAGTGGTCTGCTATGGTCAAGGTAGAGTAACATCTTAGCTTAACAGGCATAATTTACTTTTGTACAACTCAAAAACAACATTGTCATTCTTATTTAGCGTCTTCATGCTTCGGTAAAGGATCTGCCTTTGTGGCCATTTCAACTGGGTCGTTGAATCTTATCACTCCGAGCCTGATGAGTTTTTCCACTAGCCTTTCGAAACCTAGGCAATTTTCAATTGAATGCCCCACTTGTCCTGTATGATAATCGTATCTTGCGTTGGCGTCATACCATTTTGAGAAAGGGGGTTGTATCGGGTCTTGATAAAAAGGCAACACCACGTGCTTATCATACAACTCTTTGTGTAGCTCCCCGTAAGACATTGGTAATTGAGTAAATTCTTTCTTTTCAACATTCTTTCTCTAACTGAAATTATGGTTGAAGAAGTTATAAGTACCAGTGGCTGCAGGTTGTGTCATCGTTACAAGATTTGAATAATTAACACTATAGATTCCTGAAGAATTCACTTCATACTCCTTCTTCCCATGTGTTGACTTTCTGTGTGACGAACTTCCACCAGCATCAATTCTTCCACTCTTGATGGCATTCTCAATGAGCTCACCGGATAACACCTGATCAACAAAATTGGTGGTTGCATTGCCTATGAGGTGATCCAAGATTAGGCCTTCCAAAGTTTGAATGAATATAACTACCGTCTCTTTTTCACTGAGAGGAGGTTGGACTTGTTCTGCTACATCTCTCCAGCGTTGTGCGTATTATCTAAAACTTTCGTTATACCTTTGTTTCATGTGTTGCAAAGTCAAACGGTTTGGTACCATATCGCTAACATGCTTATATTGCTCTAGAAAGGCCTTAGCCAAGTCTTTCCATGACTTTATCTGATGACGATTCAATTGATTGTACCATTTAGTGGCGGATCCCGTTAAACCATCTTGAAAGCAGTGTATCAGTTGTTTGTCATCCTTACCGTACCTTGTCATTCTTCGACAAAACATAGTAAGATGGGCTCGAGGGCAACTAGTCCCATCATATCTTTCAAATTCTGGGATTTTGAACTTCGGGGGTAACACTAGATCTGGGACGAGGCTGAGTTCGTTAGCATCGAATCCTATGATGGTGTCTTTAATCTCCATAGCTTCCATTTTCTCTTTGAGCCGTTTACAACGCTCTTCAATTTCTTTTGAAGTCTCAATCTTTGGTTCGATCAGTTGGTCTAATTCTGAGACAAAGTTTTTTGCTTGATTGCCCCCTGGTTTGGTTTCTGATGTAGAGGGTATGTTTGTGGGGCCATATGTGTCAGTCGGATGCAATGGTAACTTCCTTTTGGAAAAAAACACCTGGGGATGATCCGCCGATGGTATCTTAGTTTGAAGAGGAGTAAAAGCTGAAGGATATATAGGATCTTCAATCATGTTAGCAGGATTTGCCCCTGGGTCAACAACAGAAGCATCTTCTTGCTTGAATCCGAGCATTTGTGCTAGTTTCCCGAGCATTTCTTGTTGAGATCTTGCAATCTGGTCTTTCATTTCTTGTCGAGCCCTGGCTAGTTGATCTTCCATTTTTCGTGTTAAGTCATCTTGTAAATCTTTCTAAGTCTGCTCAATCTTATCCAATCTATCCTCGTTCATCTTCTTCGTCTTGAGTCGAGTTTCGTAAGGATGCTGGATTATCGTATGGTCCAGTATTGTTGAGACAGGGGACCCCAAACATTAGTACTAATGTTATAAAAATGAGTGCATATGAATGCATGATGCGTGACTTAAATGCGAAAGTATCGATTCAAAAATAATTCTCGGGTCCAAAATTTTACGTGCACGAGATTTATTCACAACTTTGAATATTGTATTAATATCTAGGGTACTAGATTTTCTCCTGACATATTTCAAATTAAGAACCAATTGTGAATCGACACTTTTATGCTCGTGAAATGCAAAAAATTAAAACATGATCGTGGTATTTTACAATTGATGCAAGATGGATGATTATGAAGTGTTATAATATATTCAAAAGGAAACGAAGTTAATTCACATTAAAATAAATAAATGAATTAAATTACAAATATAACAACAAAATAAAAAAATTGTACATAAAGGCAACAAAGACTAAAGGGTTACTGCTAAACGAGCAGAGTTTAGCATGGCTCTACGGGTGGGCTTCTAGGTCTCACTACATGTGGCTCGATTCTAGAAGGGACCCGAACAATACTTATTACCCTACTAAGGATAACAAGCACGATTCAGGGGGATATTTTTTTCCAAGTCTATGCGGAGATGTAGGTCTCACAAAGACAGAGGAAAGAATATTCCAGAAGCAATTACCCATTCTACACGGAGGCATAATCTCACGAAGGAGTGGTTTCATGCTCCCACTTAAATGAATAGAGCCCGGGTTGAGAGCTCATGAAATGAGGAGACCTGAAAAAACATTTAAACATATTAGTAAATATTTTAAAATAAATAAAATAAACGGGATCACAAAATTAAAATAAACCGAATTTAAATTTCGATCATTAAATAAGATGTAACCGATTTTGAGGCTCGACTCTCGAAAATATCCCCAGCGGAGTTGCCAGCTGTAATCACCGTTTTTGGTCCGGGAAATCACCACCAATCATTTTACGGTGCGATTGGAATACCAAAATCAAGGTCTGCGCACCAGAGTTGAGTCTGGGAGTCTGTTACGCGTAGGGAATGATGAGCACCCTTACAATGCCCAAAATCGACAACTATCAATTATAAAATATTTTATATGATGGAAAATAAAAAATTCGAAGTTAAGTTTAAAAATGTGATCCCATATATTTAAAAGCCAATCTGCAAAAAAATATGTCATAAATTAAAAAAAATAAGAAACAAAGTAGAAATGCATAAATAAATATAATGAAAAAAATACATTATGACATATATATATATACATAATAATATAACATAACAAAGAAAAAAAAAGAGAAAAAAAAGTTAATGCATATAAATAATAATTATACGTGCATAAGTAAAAAAATATGATTAATTAATATAATATTATGTAATAAAAAAATATAACATTAATAATAACCATATTAATCATAACAATGATAAACATATAGAAAAGAGTAACTAAAATTAAGAAAAATAAAATTATAGAGCTTAAAACATGAAAACATTGATTAAAATACAAGGATACACAAACTGGAGGTCCAAGTCGAAGCGTGCTAAGAATGCAGGGACTACAGGTGTAAATTGCCCTTTTTATCAGGTTAAGAGCAAGTCTAGATCCGGGTAGGCGAGTTTACTCCATGGGTCATGAACCAAAACGACGTCGTTTGGGGCTTAAGGAACTGACACCAAAACGACGTCGTTTTGATGGCCACTTAAATACTTATTTTTCCATCTAAAACTTTCATTTGTTGCATATGATAATAAAATAAATATCCAAATGCTCTCCTCTCTCTCTCAACGTTCTTCTTCTCTGTTCGCTTCTAGGACGGTCGGCCATCGTTCCCGCCGCGTCGGCCGCCATCGAGGTCACTGAAAAAATAAAAGGTTACACCTTTCTGAAGCCTCTCGACGCGTAGAACTCAAATCCGAAGTCAGATTTTCGAAACAAGTTGCGTATCGGTGTAGATCTGAGAGGTAAATATTCGAACTAAAAATTTTTTACCTTGTTTTCGTACTGGTTTTTGTTTCTGATCTCACTACTTTCTCTCTATTTTCAGTTTTGAATGTGTGTTGCTTTGGGATGTATTTTTTCTGGGTTTTTTTCTTTCAATAAATCGTCTTCTTTACGTCGATTTTGATTGGGGTCTTTATAACCCATGTTTTTACATATAAAATACATATTTTGCTTCAGATCTGAAAATATTCATCATTTTCTCTGTTCTTTTTGCAGATGTGAAGTGATTTGGGCGGTGACCGGCCAAGGAGACCAATAGAATCCTGCCACGTGGCAGCATGATGGCTCAATATGGAAAGCGGCGGCAACTTGGAAGGGATAAGGTGACTAGGGTTTGATAATATTATTAGGTTATCAGTTAGGGTTTTATTTAGGTTATTGGGTTCTGTATTGGGTCTAATAGGTTTATTATTTTGGGTATAGGTTATCACATGCAGGGTCTTGTGTATTTGCACAATGAAAAGAATGTGATACACAGAGACATTAAGCCATCCAATCTACTGGTGAACCGTAAAGGGGAAGTGAAGATCAGTGATTTTGGTGTCAGTGCAGCGCTGGTTAGCCTCATCCGCCGGCGGGATACGTTGGTTGGGAATTACTGCTAGATGTCGGTACGTGGTGTTTCCGGTTTCAGCACTGTTTTGAATCACATTATAATGCTTTCGTTTGTAATTCTATGATCCTCATTCTTGTAGCCGGAGAGGATCAATGGGAGCACCTATGACTGTAGCAATGATGTTTGGAGTTTAGGCATGGTGGTGCTCGAGTGTGCTATCGGATATTTCCCGTATATGCAATCCGAAGATCGAGAAAGTTGTCTCGACTTTTACGAGCTGTGGGAGGCAATTGTGCAACAACCTCCACCAATTGCTCCCGCATATCAATTCTCTACAGAGTTTTGCTCATTTGTATCAGCCTGGTAAACACTAACAACATTCATTGAAGATCATCAATTTTATATTCCTTGACAGTGTTTGTTTTGTCTGAATCTTGTGGTTAATGTTTTAGCTTACAGAAAATCCCTGACAAGAGAGCATCATCCATGGAACTATCGGTAAGTTTCCCATGATTTTACAAGTTTGTTCTTTGTAAGAATTTTAGGTTATATATCCCTCCAAAACCATGATTCCATTTTTCAGAGTCACCCCTTCATTACAAAGTTTGAAGACAAAGACATTGATCTTAGGAATCTCCTATGAATTACTAGACATGATTTTATCTTGATTGTAAATTGCTGAAACCTATATACACAGTTTCATTATGTCCTTAGATGCTATTAGATTCATTTTCTCGTTAAAAAGGGAATAAGACAAGTTTACTTGTAAAATCTTAATAGTTCTTTGATACCAGTGAATTGAAGTAGAGTGTATAGTCATTGATAAATAAAATCAAACATAGTAAAAAAAAATATATGAACACACATCTAATCATAATAATATAACAAATGATTGGTATTTGGTTAATGAACTACATCAACTCAATCAATTGAACAATATTTATATTAAAAAATATATATTTAACAAATTATAAGTATAAATATTAAATTAAAATATATTAGGGTAAACTGTAATGGAGATACGGGTGACCCAAATGTAACCTTACCCAAAAATAAGTGACTTAAATGTAACTATACTCATAATTAAGTAACCTTTGTTACAGTTATCCAATATATTAATAAAAGAAGTGAGGTGAAGCTATGGATGTAAAAAGCTGACCTGACCTGAAAACCCGATAAAACCTGTTTGAGTCAGAACCTGGTTTGACTCGGGGATGTAATGACCCGAATCTGATCTGTATCCGATTGTTGTTGACCCGAACCCGAGTTAAACTTGTTACTGTAGTAACCAAACCCGAACTATATCCGATCGAGAATGACCCGAACCCAATTTCAACTTGTTACTGTGGACTTGAAACCTGACCTACATTCGACTAAAACGAACTCGAACCCGAGTCTAACCTAGAAGATAACCGATATTATCCGACTAAATCAATCCGAGACTTGATTTTACCCGATTTATTTTGAACCCGACCTGATAAATGATCTGACTTGTTTTGAACCCGACCTGTTATTGACCTAAACTAATATTATAAGACTTAATATTTATATGAAAATATAATTAAATATATATGTAATTTGATAAATTTAAAATATTGGTAAATAAAATTAAGCTTAAAAATAGAATTAGACATAAAAATTAATTTAGGAATTAATTTAAAAATTAATATTTAATATTATAAGACTAGTTTTAATGTATTTAATTTTAATTATAATTTTAAATTAATATTCTATTAAAAATTATATTTTTAAATTAATATTTTGTTAAAAATAATATTTAATTAAGTTAAATTAACTTATTAAACTTAGGTTTAATTAAGCTAAATTAAAATAAAAAACATAAATTATAAACATAATTAAAATAATTCTAAAATTAAATGTAGATTTTTATTAAATTAATCTAAATTACGACTCAATTAAATTAAACCAACATAATTGATAAAAAAAGAAAAAGACAATTGATAAAAAGAAGAGCGAAAAGATAATTTTATAGGAAAATAAGCCACTAATTTTTTAAGTTTGAGATTAATTTACTTTTAGTGTAAAAATTTTGAAGGGATATAAGTTACCAAAAATTTTGGAGAAAATTAAAAATAAGTTTTGATTATTATATAAAAGATGAAAAACCAAATTTTGGATGGAACTATTATATATAGTAAATTTTGGAGTATTATTATTACAATATATAATCAAATAATAAATTTTGATTAAATATAATCAATTAAAAATATATAAAAAATTAGATTTAGATATTCATTTGACGCTACTCTAGATCGGGTATAAAATTTTGCATATTTTTATATTGGTCGCGCCTACAAAATAAATTTCGCGTCACTCTACACTTTATTTTACAATTATTTCAATTTGATTATGATCACTCAAAAATTAAGTTTTAAATTGTATTTTTTATTCAATTTAGTCCTCATTTAATTAAAATCAGATTATATATTTTAAAATTGTTTCAATTTGATCATAGAAAAATAGATTAGTGATTGAAAAATTGATTTTAGAGAACTAGTTTAGTGATTTGGGCTTAAGAGATTAATGTTGAGCTTAAAGAATTAATAATATACATACAATAATTCATAAACAAATTAAATCCATATATTAGTATATATTTAAGTATATATATTATATATATTAAAGTATATTATGTATTACATATAATGCATTAATACATAAAGTATAATATATAAGTATATTATATATGTATTAAACTATATTATATACACAGTACATGTTAATATATATATATATATATAATATATATGTATATACATATATTAATGTATACATACTTATATATAAGTATATATATGGTATATTATATACATATATTAATGTATATAATATAGTATATAAGTATACATATACTTACATACATATTTATATATTATATACATATACATACATATTATAAATTTTTTTATATATAGTATTATGCATTCTATAATTCCATATATAGTATATGTTTTATATTTTCATATATAGTATATATTCTATATATAGTATAAATTTCATATATTCATTTTTGAAATGTATTAAACTATATTGTATATGTATAAATTATATTATATCAAAGTATGTTAAAATTAAAATTTTCACTGAATTTAACTATTATTAATTTATAATTTTTATAATTTAGTCCATACAATGTTATTTTTATTTCAGATTGACTACTATTTATTTTTCTAATTTAGTTTAGTATTTTTAATAAGATAATATTTTATTTTATTAACATTTACCATTTTTAATTTAAAACTTTATTTTATTCTAGTCCAATGTTTATTTCTTATTAATTTTTAATTTTTATAATTTAATCCAATTTTTAAGATATGAATCATTTGATAATATTTTTATTTAGTCTAGTGCATAATATTTATTTTTAATGGATTTATGCTTGTTAAAGACATTAGATATTAAATAATTAATTCAAAATAAATGATCAATCATTCAACCCAAAGTCTATCGGTTATTTACTTAATTACTTATTTGTTCCAAACTCAAATTTAATGATTTTAATTAATATGAACTTAAAACCTGAATTAATTCGACCTGAAATAAAACCAACTTGAAATGAACCTGACATGAAATACAACCGAATTGAAATGAACCTAACTTGAAATCTACCTAACCTGAAATGAACATGTCAATTATCTGGTTTAGACCCAAACCGTTTGAACTTGACCTGAAATGAATCCGATCTAAAATAGATCCTACCTGAAATGGACCCGATCTGAAAAAGACCCGACCTGAAATGGACCTGCACCGAACCTGAATCGAGTTAAAACATCAATTCAACCTAAAATAACTTGTATCCAATTTTACTTGATTTGACAATACCCGATCTAAAACTTATCCAAGTATCTATTTTTACATCCCTCGGTGAAGCGGTGTGAATGTGGATCAGTTATTGATATAACAAGCATCTATGGTTTACTAAATTTGGGGACAAAGACTCCAAAGTTTTGGGAACTAAAAAAGGATAAGAATTGAACATAATATGGTGGGGATTAATCAATTATTTAAATTAGAGGTGAGCGTTTGATCGAGTCGAGTCAAAAAAATTAAATTATTCGAGTTGATGAGTCTAATTTTATCATTCAAACTTTCATTCAAAAAAATTTTGAGTCGATTCGAGTTCAAAAAAATCGATTGGAATTGATTTTCGAGTTCTTTTAAATAGTTAATTATAATTATTTATTATGTTATAATATGATTTGATTGTAATTTAAACAACTTTCATTAATCATATAAGCTATACATATATATATTTCTTCATGTGTAGCAATATTTCTTCATATTTTTATATATCGATATATATTATAAAATTTTGAGGGATTCATCTCTAACTTAAAAATAAATCTTCTAATTTCTAAAAAAAATTGAGTTATTCGAGTTATTCAAATTTCCTTTTTACAACTCAAACTTTATTTAAAATTTTTTCGAGTTATTCGAGTTTATAAAATTTTGAATCGAATCAAAACGAAACGAATATTTTCTCCTTAAGTCGAGTCAAATTTGATTCACCCTAATTCAAATTAGCAAACAAGTCATTATTATTTATCAAACAATCAATTAAGTCATTAAATAATCACATAATAATTTATGAGTATACCAATTGATCCTACATGATTTCTAAAATTGTACGAGTCTTATTATATTTGTACATTATCATGTATCTAAAATTATCGACCTCTAACATGTTTATTAGCTATCCTCTAATTTGTGACCATTAACATGTAAAGCAATTATAGTTATGATACTTATAAAATATTTTAGAATTCAAGGTAAAATATATAATGATCATTTAATTATATAGTTAATGTTAACTTAAATATTCTAATTATAATTTTAATTTTAGTAGTTATTTATATAATTATTTAAGTGATTTTAATTAACTCACCAATTGATAAAACATAATATAAAGGTTTGTCTGGTTATTAAATAAAGTTGGTATAATTATATATTTGAATTTTGTTATTTATATTATTTATTAATTTTATTTTAATTTAATAAAATAAATTAATTATTTAATTAAATAGTTTTATATTATTAAAAATATTAATTATTTTATTCAATTTAATAAATTCATTTTCTAGTGCCATGTGATTGTCTCTAGACCAAGCATAGTTTTATGATATGAAGTACAGAATCTAATATGAAGTACACAAAAAAGTAAATGTGGCTTTAAGAACTCAAATATAACATATTTATGAAACATAAAAACATCAACTCAATTAAATCAATTTAATATTTAAATTAAGTTCAATAATATTTTGTATATGTTTTAAATTATAGTTAGTACATGGTTTAAAATAAAAAAATATTTTTTTTGTGTGTTTTAAAATAAATTTAATATATTTTGATTTTCATTTTTTTTTATAATTTTACTTATATAATCATTAAATTGCTTTTTAAATTTAATTAACAATTTTAATATTTATTAAAAATTTAGTTAAGTTATTATTATATATAATTATATTAAAATTTTAAAATTATTTTAAATTTATTCAACGAATAAAAATTTTGATTTTTTAAATGAATTATATATAATTATATTATTTCTTAAATTATTAATTGGTTTTAATTTAATGATTATATACATGAAATTATAAAAAAAATTACAATAAAAAATATATTAAATTTAGATTAAAATACAAAAATCATAAAATTATTTTTATTTAAATCGTACACTAACTATGATTTAAAATATATAAAAAATATTATTACTTATAATTTAATTATTAAATTTAATTAAATATTTTTATACACTATAAATATATTATGTTTAATGTCACGATCCAGATTCGAATTCGAGTGTTGGGTTAATCTAAAGGGTTGGATTTCGGTTTTGAGCCCTAGTTTGTGTGGTTTAGGCCTTAACTTTGTTGGGTTAAGTGTTAGGCCTTGTTTAGTAGGGGCATTTTGATAAATGCCTAGGTGCGAAGGAAGACAAGAGAAGTTAAGGGAGGAATTATTTTTTACAAAATACAATGATATCATCATTCTCTCTTTTTCTTCACTTCTTCATCTTGGTGGAAAAAAAGAGAGTGTATAAAGGCTGAATCTTGAGAGTTTTTACTTAGAATTTCGTTTTCTGATTGGAGAGAAAGTTGTAGAACACCAGACGATCTATAAAACAAAGTTTTTTTTGTAAAGTTTGGAGAAGAATAGGGGTTTAGGAGAGGGTTAAAGGTTGAGTTCAGGATTAAATTTTGGGAGCTTAAATACCAGCCTTTGGAGTTTTTAAGTTCTAAAAATTATCCTAAATCGTTCATAATCATTGTGTATCTTTACCTTGTAGAGAAAGAGATTGGAGAGCCTTTAAGAGCTTTTGAGAAGGAGGAGGTTTAAGCTTGCTTGGGAGCTCGATTTTGCTGCTATTTTTGTCAAGGTTGGTACTCCTCCAACTTCTAAAAATCATACATTTTCATGTTTTTAAGCTTAGTAGCATGTGTATTGATGGAATGGTATGGTTAATAGATTGAACGTCTCTAATGGTGGTTTGGTAAATTATTGTTAAACCTTCGCTCTTAAGGCTTAAACATGCTTAGGAATATTCCCTTAGTGTGTAGGATCAAATTGAGACTGAATAGATGAATTTTGGATAGAGTTCTAGAAAATTAGAAGCTCAAAACTACACCTTTTGTGTAGGGGTATCAATACCTTCTGTAAGGGTATCGAAACCCCAAAGAGAAATCTTAGGCGAATAAGGCAGGCGTTTTAGAACGCCTAGCTCGTTTTCCGATATCGGGACCTCTAGTAACAAATCAGTTCGATACCTTTTTGGGGCGTATCGAAACGGGAAAGCTTTTCGATACTCCATATAGGAGTATCGAAACGGTCGAGTCTTCTTGGGTTACTTGGAATAAATAGCTTAACGTATCGATACACGAGGGAGGTGTATCAATGTCGTAGGCGTTTCAATACACTCCTCCAAGTGTATCGATATCGTTGGGCTTTTTGCACAAGTTTTTAAAGGTTGAATTCAGGGGGTTCTTTTACCAAGATATGGGTTTCTATAGGTTGAATTAACTTATAAATAAATACTAAAACTGAGAAATTAGTACCTTAGCCTCAATCAAGTGTTATTGGCTAAATCATGAAAATTGATATGAATTGATAAATAATAAGAATATGGAGAAACATGATGATATGAATATATGCTATGGTAAGCTAGGGACTTTGCTTAGTGCTGAAGGATCGCCTAGAGTTATATATTACTGTATGGTGGGTACGAACACACTTATTATACTATATGATCAAAGTGTTGCAACACTTAAAGACTTTTCGAACGTAGGATCTCGATGCTTAGTGGACGTGGTCCAGTTCGAATATGCTTGATGAATCATTCTAAGCATGGATGTAGGATCCCGATGCTTAGTGGACGCAGGCCTCGTCCTAGAGTATGAGATTCCGATGCTTAATGGATGCGGACCCTGCTTGTAGTGTATGATCCCGATGCTTAGTGATCGCGGACCGCACTACTTATATATATGAAATATATATGAGATACGTATGAGATATACATGAGGTATACGAGACTTGTACTTGAGATGCTATGTGAACTTCTCTTGTTATGCACATGCCATGGACCGATAATTGTACATGCATAATATCCTATGTTTAGGCGTATATGGTAGCGCCATCGTACTCATGCCATGTCATATTTCATGCTCCATATATCTATGATATGTTTGATATGAACCGGTTGGTAGAGTACCCACTGAACTTTTGTAGCTCATCGTTTTGAAATGTATTTTCGTGTGTAGGTTAAGGAAAGCTTGTCGGAGTATCATCATCGTGGTGGGTTTAGTATCGACGTATTGTCAGAGTACTGTTACTAGATGTACTGAGTTATGTACTTGTAGGACCCTATTTGTGTAATTGTAACTCTGTTTTATTATTTGAGTCGAATGCTTTAAATGGTTTATAATATTTTGGGAGTTCCAACTACTTTGAATTATCTGAAACTTATGTTTTAATTTGAAATGTATTTTATAAAATTATGTTGGATTTGAATTTGGACTTATTTTATTGGGCATTTGAAAGAAATTTTGGAGCATGAGTTTTGGGCCGGAAGCCCAATATAACACCGGGTCGATGATGTTACATTTAATCCTCAAAATCATATTTATTTTTTTAACATTAACAATAATAGAAGACATATATTAAATTTTATATTTTATATTATAAAATTATCCTTGTTCTAACGATAAATCAAGTGACATTGCTGTTACGGTATTACCTGATTTTAAAAATAAATATAACTAATATTCTCTTAATAAATTAAAATTAAATTAATAAATTATATAAATTATATAGATCATACGTATAACTAAGGGTGTCAAAAATACCCGACTCGATTGATCCGATCCGATTACCCGATTACCCGAACATAAATAATCGGGTATTTATCCGAAATTTTTTTAGGTTCGGGTTGGGTACCTGACCCGTCATTTCTCGGGTTGGACCCAAGACACAATATTAAAAATTTTTGGGTACCAGTTATTTTCGGGTACCCGGTTCCTATTTTTTTATTATTTTAAATATAATTATTATTTAAATAAAATACCTTTATTTTCATTATATTCTTAACTTAAACAACTTAATTCCTAAATTTCAATCCCTCAAACTTTATTTTCAAAAAAGAATTAGGAAATCATCGTAAAAGAATTAAGATTTATTGTAAAATAATAAATTTATTTGTTTGAGTTGATAAAATTCGAACTTTACTCGTTTATATGTACGTTAATTTTGCATGTGCATTAACCAAGATGAAAATCAACTAAATATTCTTTACTATTTAAATCATTAAATTTTGTATATTAAAATAAATTAAACTAATTAAAAATATTTATAAAAAAATCTTACGCCTTATATTTTAATTCGAATTAGAGTATGTAATTTATGTCTTAAATTTTATGTTTAAATTATGTAACTAGAATTTTAAAATTTTATATTTGAATGTTGGATTATGCAATTCGAACTTTTACATTTGTATATATTTTTTAGAATTAAATTTAAAATTTATAAAAAAATAAATTAAAAGGCAAGTACCCGGATATTCAGGTATCCGAAGTACCGGGTACCCGAAAAATACGGGTTAGGACATGGGTTATTTTTTTAACTACCCGAACTTTCAAGTACCCGGTACTTCGGGTGCCCGAATTTAAACCCCAATGTATAACTGTATAATTTTATTTAACAACCACTTTAATTTTTATTATATTTTAATATTTAATATCTTAATTAAAATTATTTAAATAATTATATAATATAATTATTAAAATTAAAAAATATAATAATCAAATTAATATTAGTTTCATAATTAAATGATGATTTATTTTATTTAGTTTTATTTTAGAAACCAATTGTCGATCTTATCCCTTTCACCCCATCCTTCCATCACCATATAACACTTACCGCGCCCACAGTGTCAGTGTCCCCAATTGCTTTCCTCCGCCTCTATATAAACACAGCTTCTCGGCCATTAAATCTTCGTCTGAACTAATTAATAATCGAAGGGTCGCAGAGAGAAATGAAGAACAACGGGAAGAGTAGAAAGTCTACCGTGAAGTCGTCGGACGTGAGGAGAGATCGGAAATCCGGCACCGGAATGAATGGATCGCCGAAGAAAGGAGGTCATGGCGGGAAGTTCACCTGGGCCGGAGACGGCCTTTCGCCAGCTGAGATCGGGGAAGAGAAACAGTTTTTCGATACCCAGGATCCTAACTTTGAAGACCCCGATGAGATCGTAACTAACTGATGGTGCTTGGTGGTGACGATGATGTGATCATGGATGAATAAATATTGCAGAAATTGAGGTTGTAGTCTTTGTTTGTTTGTGTTGATATTATCTTTGCTAAATACTAAAAGAAATTGGGTGGTTTAGATTGGATGGTTTCTGGAAATAGTTCTAAATAAATTTCCAGGAAAATGAGATTGATAGATCCCGTTTTGCATTGCTTTTTAAATTAGCTTTTGAGTCAATATTAAACAGTTAACTTTTGGAAGAAAAAAAATTGCGTTTGAAAAGTGATTTTCAACCCAAAACGCAAAAGCTAAAATTTTTAGTTTTTGCGTTTCAAAAGTGCTTTTAGGAGTTATATTACAATTTTAACCTTCATTTATTATATTTTGTTGTAATCTAATTTTTACAAATACATAATTATATTTAACATAAATTATTTTTTAATTTAAAAATTATAGATTCATATAAAATTACATATTTTCTCAAAAACACTTCTAAAAAACACTTTTCAAAAATAATTTATTTATTTATTAATATTTTTATATTTTATCATAATTTAAATTAATATTATAATATAAAATAATTTTATTATCATTTAAATATATATTTTTAACTTATAACATCATGTCTAAAATAGTTATTTATTTTCTCAAAAGCACTTTTTGACAGCAATACTAAACACATATTTTTTAAACTAAAAATTTTAAAAGATCTTTTCCACTACATTTACTCATCATACTTTTCCACCGCACTTTTCAAAAGTAATACTAAACTGACCCTAATTTAGTGAATTTTCCGGGAACCAAACACATTTCAAACGATCCATGATGACCTATCATCTCGAATTTTAAATATTAATTTATTCTAAATTTTATCAGTAAAATAATCTTTTTGTCCCAGATGCCTTCCCAAGCCATGCTAAATTGGTAATCCAATGTATACAAGTCAAAGGGGTCTCAATAATTACAACGAAAGAGTTAAGATCGAACCTTGAAAAAGATAAAGATCTATCAAAATTTTAATTATAAAATTTAAAAGAGATAAAAATCTTATTTTATTATTATTTAAATTAAAAATAATTTTAAATATAATTATATCGAAAAATTTGGATGGCTCCATCCCTGAACAAAGACATGATTAGATGGATAAGTATTCAATATACATATTGGTTGGAGTAGGACTAAACAATTAAAAGTTTATTGTAAAGTTTTTTGAGTTCAGTAAATATGCATATTTGTTTTTTTATCTATTATATATTAAAAAGTTATTTATACCTACTGTTGGATATATAGGGTGTCTAAAATTTTTATTTAGAAAATAGAATCTTTAAAATTTAAGTCAAATACTACATTATAATTAAAAATATGTTACCTGTAAAACGATTTAAGATAAATGTGCCACCTATAGTAGGGGTGGACAAAAAACCCGATTACTCGGTCTCGGTCCCAGACTCGGTAAGACCCGGTGGATTTTTATCTGATATTAGTTTCGGTGGGACCGGGACTGGATCCAAAATTTAGGTACAAGCCATTACTGGGATCGTGACTGGATCTTGATTTTTTAGACCGATACCTGGTGGGTACCCAGTAGAACCAGGACCAGGACCAAATATCTAGTATTGGTTTTCTTTTGTTTATTTTTCTTATTAAACTTTCTATTTTTTTATGAATATTATGAGTATGACTAGCTTTAAAACTTTAATTTTCAAGTCTATAATATTCTAATTTTATTATTTGATATTATTATTGGTGGTTGAAATTTTTTCTTCAATTACTCAAATTTTTTAAAAATAAACTAATTGACCGAGTAACCGGTATAGGAACTGGTACCCATCAGTAATGGGACCAGTTCTTAAAATTTAGGATTCGGTGTGACTGGGACTGGTTACAATTTTTAGGAACCGATGGTTATCGGGATCGGGACTGATTTTTTTCAAGTTGGTCGGGTACCCGGTCTTGCCCATCCCTAACCTACATGTGATGTTCATTTTAAAAATTATATTTTTTTCACAATTTTTAGATATAATGTCACATGAATATGATGTTATGTCATGTGCATTGTACAAATTGATCTAGAATTCAAAATAGAATTATTTTTTATATTTTAAATTTAATTTAGAATTATATCATCCCAAAAATTTCCCATACCTAAATGTTGCCATTAATAATTTGATTAATACTTTATGATTATATAGATGGATTATTAAATACTCAATGTGTTGGAAAAATGGGAAAAATGATATGGTACATGGACATTTGAGCTTAAATTTGAGAGGGTTCCATTACTCAAATTAATTGGGACTAAGTATATTATTACTCTACAACAAGAGTAGATTAACTTTGTATATTTACATGCTCAAAATGTTCAATGAGTGAATGAGAAATTGTTGCTTAATATTACACCCATGATGTTAGAAAAATAAGATAAAAAGTAGAATATCCCAAACTTGTTGGGAACATATATTTGGAAAGCTTTATATGTAAAAGCTCTTCATGTTATTATTGGAAATAAGTTAAAGGCTTGGACTAGACACTTTAGGTGTGGCTAGGCACTTTGGTCTAGCATTGGTTGACTTTTATAAAAGTCAAAGATGGGCCTTGGACCCTTAGGACTTCTAAAGTGATAGATTTTTTTTTCTACTTTTGACTTAGTTTTTTCAGTAGATATTACAGAGTTAAACCACCTTTTATGGAGTTACAGATCCTTCAGCTGGTTGTAACCTCTAATTTATTTGGATTAATTCTCTATTAAATACCATTTTGAATTCTGGGAGTTGTAACTCTTCAAGAATTGTTAATTACAGATTAATTCTGTAATTAAACATGTCCACTGCCTGAACATTATAAAAGGAGACCCCTTGCTCCTATCTCCACACACTGAAAACAAAAAAACATCCTCTAGCCAAATTCTTAATAGTGTTCTGCTTCTGTGAAGTTCGTCGTTGCAGTTAAAGTTGTGTTTCTCTCTTTGCTGTAGTCTACCATTGTATTTTGGGAGACGGACGTTCCATAAAAACTCTAGCTCCGGGAGGGGACGAATCTGTTTTAAGGACACTGTGATAGCACAGGCCTCGGTCTAAGTTTTTTCAGAAACGTTTATTGGTTTTTCTTTGCTTCTGTGATCCTTTTATTTTCATTTTATATGGTTTATTTCTATTATAGAATTGTGTGTTTAACATCTTATTAACTTGTTTTGTTTGTTTTGGAATACAATCTTAAAATAGATTATTTTGTGAAATGAAAAAAGATCAAGGTGTGCTTCCACTTGTTGTTGATGGAGTCAATGATGCAGTACCTACGAACATCGTTAATGCTAAGTCCTCTACGAGTGCCCTTTTAAGGTCTACCTTATTTTAAGTGCTTGTTTCGGTGCCTACAAACACAGCTGAAAGGCCAGAGAAATTCATAGGGTTGAATTTCAAATGGTGTCAACAAAAGATGTTGTTTTATTTGACAATATTGAATCTTACGATATTCTTGACGGAAAATTCTCCAACGTTAGGAAAAAATGAGACTGACTTCCAAGTTGTCAGTGTTGTTGAAGCTCGGAAGCATTCAGATTTTCTTTGCAGAAATTTTATTCTGAATGGCTTAGCTGATGCCTTGTACAATGTGTATCAAAAGGTGAAAATATCCAAAGAGTTATGGGAGTCTTTGGATAAGAAGTACAAAGCAGAAGACGTTGGAGCAAAGAAGTTTGTTGTTGGCAAATTTTTGAATTTCAAGATGGTGAACAACAAGATTGTCATAAGCCAAGTTCAAGAGTTCTAGGTGATTTTAGGCGAAATTCATGATGAAGACATGTCTATTAGTGAAACCTTCCAAGTGGCTGCAACCATTGAAAAGCTACCTCTTGGCTGGAAGGATTTCAAAAACTATGTCAAGCATAAGCGAAAGGAGATGAACATGGAGCAGCTTGTAGAAGACAATCGAACTAATGATAGAAGGAGTCATATTCCCGTAGTCAAAGAAAATATGGTGGAGCATGGTCAAGGCTTCAAGGTTGCTTAAGGTCCCCAAAAGTGGAAAGAGAAGCAATCGATGAAGTTTGGACCTAAAGGTGGAATTAGGAAACATGTGTTCAAAGGAAAATGCCTCAATTGTGGCAAGGATGGTCACAAATCAAATGAATGCAAGTTTCCAAAGAAGAACAACAATAATGTTCAAGCTAACATGATGGACTACATTGCTGAAGATATGGGTGACATCAATCTTTCTACTATGGTGTCCGAAGTGAATCTGGTAAGGTCCAATCCTAAGGAGTGGTGGATAGACATTGGTACCACAAGTCACATCTACTCAACTCGTGAGATGTTCTCCACTTTTGAGGTTGTTACGGGAGAGAAAATCTACATGGGAAATTTTGTTGCTTCATCTATTGAAGGAGTAGGCAAGGTAATGTTGAAAATGACTTCTGGAAAGCTGCTGACTCTGAACAACGTTTTGTATGTGCCTGAGTTCTAGAAGAACTTGGTGTCTAAATCTCTCTTGACCAAGCATGGGTTTAAGTTGGCCTTTGAGTCAGAAAAATTTATCTTGTCAAAGTCAAGAATGTATGTGGGGAAGGGGTATGTTCTGAATGGGCTTTTTAAGCTCAATGTAATGACAATTAATAATAATAAAGCAAGTACTTCTTCTTACTTGATCGAGTCTTCCAATATATGACATGGTAGACTATGACATGTTAATTATGATACCTTACGTAGGTTAATTAACTTAGAATATATTACGTTATTCCAAATTGATTCAAAACATAAGTGTGAAACTTATGTAGAAGCAAAATTGACAAGGTCATCTTTTCAAACAATAGAAAGAAAAACAGAACCACTTGATTTAATTCATAGTGACTTGTGCGATTTAAAATTTGTACAAACGAAAGATGGTAATAAATATTTTATCATGTTTATTGATGATAGCACAAGATATTATATGTGTATTTTCTCAAAAGCAAAGAATAAGCCTTAAAGAAATTTATTCTTTATAATAATGAAATAGAAAATCAACTTAATAGAAAAATTAAGGTGATTAGAAGTGATAGAGGTGGTGAGTATGAATTTGGAGAATTCTATGGGCAACATGGAATTGTACATGAGGTAACCGCACCTTATTCACCTTAATCAAATGGTGTTGTAGAACGGAAAAATCGCATTTTAAAAGAAATGATGAATGCGATGTTGATAAGTTCAAGGCTACCACAAAATTTGTAGGGTGAAGCTATTTTATCAAGTAATTACCTTTTAAATAAGGTACCCCGAAAAAACCATGATAAAACTCCGTATGAATTATGGAAAGGTAGGAAACCATCCTACAAATACTTAAAAGTATGGGGGTATCTTGTAAAAGTAATTGTTCCAACACCAAAGAAAATGAAAATTGGTCCAAAAATAGTGGATTACATTTTCATAGGCTATACACATAACAATACTGCTTATAGATTTCTTGTGTATGAAACCAGTAATCCAGATATACACAAGAATACTATAATGGAATCAAGGAATGCATCGTTCTTTGAAGATGTGTTCTCATGTAATTCCAAAGAAGGACAAAGCTCGTCTAAACGAATTTATATCGGCACTATGAATAAAAGTGATGATTCAGAAGTTGAATTAGAACCAAGATGAAGTAAAAGAGCAAGAGTTGAAAAAGCGTTTGGTCTAGATTTTCTAACATATTTGTTAGAAAATGAACCACAAATGTATATGGAAGTAGTAACTTCTTTTGAAGGACCTCTTTGGAAGGAAGCTATTAAAAGCGAAATAAATTCTATTTTACATAATCCTACTTGGGAGCTAGTAGAACTTTCACCGAGCAGTAAACCTCTAGGATCCAAATGGATATTCAAAAGGAAAATGAAACTTGATGGTTCCAGGTTTCATTGAAAAGTAAAAGGCTAGACTTGTAAATAAAAGTTATAGACAGAAAGAAGGTCTTGACTACTTTGATACATATTCTCATGCGACGAGAATAACTTCAATAAGACTAATTCTCGCAATTGTAGCATTGCGAAATTTAGAAGTTCATCAAATGGATGTAAAAACAACTTTTTTTAAATGGAGATTTAGATGAAGAAATCTACCTAGAACAACCTGAAGGTTTTATAATTTCAGGTTAAGAAAAGAAAGTTTGTAAATTGGTTAAATCATTGTATGGTTTGAAACAAGCACCAAAACAGTGGCATCAAAAGTTTGACCAAGCAATGACAACCAATGATTTTAAAATTAATGAGTGTGACAAATGTGTCTATGTAAAGGACACAAAAGATGGTTATGTCATATTGTGCTTATATGTTGATGACATGTTAATTGTTGGTAGTAATGACAAAATGGTTAAATCTACCAAAAATATGTTAAATTCTAAATTTGACATGAAAGATATGAGACTTGCTGAATTAATTTTAGGAATCAAAATTATACGAAGTTCAGATGATCTCATATTAAGTCAGTCACACTACGTAGCTAAAATTCTTGAAAAATTTAACAAAGATGATTCAGGAGTGGCTAAAACACCTTTAGATACTAGTGTTCATCTATCCAAAAATCGAGGAGAAAGCATTTCTCAAGTAGAATACTCTAGAATTATTGGAAGTTTGATGTATCTAATGAGTTGTACTAGGCAAAATATTGCTTATGTTGTGTGCAGATTAAGCAGATATAATAGTAATCCGAGTGTTGATCATTAAAAAGCAATTGTTAGAGTGCTTAGGTATTTGAGAAACACTCGTGATTATGGACTGCATTATACGAGATATCCACCAGTTATAGAAGGATATAGTGATGCTAATTAGATTTCTAATATAAAAGAATCTAAGTTATTAATGGATATGTTTTTACACTAGGAGGTGCAGCTGTGTCATAGAAATCTTCAAAACAAACTGTTATATCCAGATCCACAATAGAATCTTAATTTATTGCGTTAGACAAGTGTGGTAAAGAGGAAGAATGGCTATGACATTTTTTGGAAGATATTCCAATGTGGGAAAAACCAGTGCCTCCAATTTGCATACACTGTGATAGTCAATCAGCAATTGGAAGGGCACAAAGCAACATGTCTAATGGTAAATCTAGACATATTTGTCGAAGGCTTAATACCATTAGACAACTACTCTCAATTGGAGTTATTTCTATTGATTATGTTAAATCAAAGGATAATATAGTGGATCCGTTAACCAAAGGGTTAAACAAAGAGTTAGTTGACAAATCATCGAAAGGAATGAGACTGAAGCCCTTGAGATGATGAATTTATAATGGAAACTCAACCTAATTGACTGGAGATCCAAGATATAGGTTCAAAGGGAAAACCTAATTATAAATAAGTTGTGATCATTGTAGGGTGCACACCCTACCCATTCTTGAATTAACAGTGATACTCGTACATGTAGGTTAATAATGTTTTCTTTAATGATTCTAAGTTGTCAGAAATTCTGAACAGAGCAAGCGGGTTGCTTTAAATGAATCACCTGTGTGAAAGAGAAGTGGGGCCGCTTCAAAGAAGAATTGTGTAGGGCTTAATTCTTTAGAAACTTTCACAAAACCAGACTGGTGTTCATGGCCAAAATGGACACACCCATGAGAACTGAATAGAAGTCGGAAGATTCCTGTGTAAAGTATATTTTACATTTACAATGTTAGCAGGACAGTTCAAAGACATCAAGTCTACTGGACAGCTAGTAAAGTATGTATATCTTTACAAGGGAAGGTTCAAAGGGTAAAACCTACCTATCCTATGCAGGTTTCAACCATTGAACTCTATTAATCTTTAACCCAGATAATCTTCATTCAGGTGAGAGATTGTTGGAAAAATGGTATGGTACATAGATATTTGAGCTTAAATTTGAGAGAGTTTCATTACTCAAATAATTAGGACTAAGTATATTATTACGGCTAGGCACCTTGGGCTAGCATTGGTTGACTTTTATAAAAGTCAAAGATGGGTCTTGGGGCCTTTGGGCTTCTAAAGTGACAGATTTTTTTCTACTTTTTGACTTAGTTTTTTCAACAGATATTACAGAATTAAATCATCTTTTATGGAGTTGCAGACCCTTTAGCTGGTTGTAACCTCCAATTTATTTGGATTAATTCTCTGTTAAATACCATTTTGAATTCTGGGAGTTGTAACTCTTCAAGAATTATTAATTACAGATTAATTCTGTAATTAAACATGTCCTCTAGCCAAATTCTTAATAGTGTTCTGCTTTTGTGAAGTTCGTCGTTGCAGTTAAAGTTGCGTTGCTCTCTTTGCTGCAGTCTATCGTTGTATCCTGGGAGACAGACGTTCCATAGAAACTCCAGCTTCGGAAGAGGACGAATCTGTTTTAAGAACACTGTGATAGCACAAGCCTCGGTCTAAGTTTTTTCAGAAACGTTTATTGGTTTTTCTTTGCTTTTGTGATCCTTTTATTTCCATTTTATATGGTTTATTTCTATTACAGAATTGTGCGTTTAACATCTTATTAACTTATTTTGTTTGTTTTGTACTACACAATGTGAATGATAATATTCGAACTCATATAAACAGGGGCGGAGTTGTTTATAGGGTGGGAGGGTCAATAAAATATTTTTTTAGCATAATTATATTTTTAGTCTCTTTTAATTTGAATGTTAATTAATTAAGATTTTTGTCTCTCCCAATTTTTAAATTTAAAGGTTTAATATACTCTTACTACTCCCAATATTAAATCCTAACTCTGTCCCTGAATATAAGATGGATAATATAAATATTTTAAATTACTCAATCTAATTAACTTTACCCTTTTAATTATTATAAAGGTCCTTATGATAATATTATTTTAAAATATTTGTTTTGATATGATTTTAATAAAAAAAATTATAAAAATAATTCAAAGTTCAAATAACTTAAAAAATATGTTCTAAAGGTTTTTAAAATGTTTTTAAATGTTTTTGACTTAGAACAAATACTTCAAAAATAACTTGGGAGTAAAAAACAAGTTTTGAATACCGTTAAATACTGTATGCTCTTCGTCTTACCATACCAGAAGATCTTGTATCAATATAATCTTTTGTCTACCGATATGCTCTTTATTTTCTCCGAGATATTATTTTGGCATAAAGATAATTTTAACCCTTAATGTTTATGATTTTTATCATTTTAGCCCTTATCCTTTTTGGATAAGTTTAGCCCTTAACTCTTTTTTGACAAATATCTTATTTTTAATAGCATAATGATTAGGTAGTTAAAAAATTAACAATACTGATATGTCATACTTATGTAAAATGATATTTAAGATTTGAGAATGCTTAGTAGCATTTTATTTTAAATTTAATTAATTTTTAATATTTTATTTGAATTTTTATTTTATATTTTATGTTAGAATAAAATTTTATTATATATATTTTTCATTAACGTAAAAAGTTTAACGATGTTGACATGTCATATATATATATATATATATAGCATGAGGCTAGATGTCATGTTATTTAAAATATATTATCATATTTATATGACATGTCAAAATCGTTAAAATTTTAACGGTTTAGTCAATGTGTTAATTAAAAAATAAGATATTTGTCAAAAAGACATAGGTTAAAGATTAAGTTTATTCCAAAAAAAGAATAAAGACTAAAATGATAAAAATTATAAACGTTAAGGGTTAAAATTATCTTTATGTCTTTTATTTTTTCAATAATTGTTATGAATATCTCTATTCGTGATGGATATCCATATATTAAATTAAACTTTAGTGGGCTTTATTATTAGGGTTTAATACCCATTGAAATTAGGGTTTCCATCTTATGCCTATAAATATAAACTTTTTGAGAAAATATTGTACACAACCCTACTTTGAGAATATAATAAAAGTCTCTCTTTTGTCTCTCATCTTTGTTCTCCTATTTTAATCTTGTTTTTTACTTTATTCACAATACGTTATCACCCCGAGACTCTAACCAACGAAGGTATTTGTCGTCTGAATCATAAATGAGTTATTGAAAAGAATTTATTACTAGCATGAATCAAAGATAAGTTCTTCTCCATCAATTATATTTTAATTATCGATTTATCTTTCTTTCTTGATTTTTGACTAGATTTTTAATTTTTAAAATCTTTGATTGTTTGGTGTTGGTGTAGCAATAAAGTGGCTCAATTACAATTATACTTGTCGACAATTCAAAAAAAATTAACAAAATATCGGTGATTAAACCTACCATATATTCAAATTATTAGAAAGTCTGGTATGTTTTATTTATTTAATTTGTGATTTATTTTATCTTCATTTATAATGAATATTTATTTATTTTATTATTACGATGAAAGTTTATGTTTTAATCATGTTCTAAGTATTACATAATATTAGAACAAGTATTAAACCTTTAATTAATTAATATGTTCTTTTTTATGTTGGTTTAATTCGAGTATATTGGCTGAACATCTCGTTCTGCGAGGCTACTGGTCTCAAAGGAGGTTCTTTTTAAAGGACCTTATGAACTGGTTAAACAACACCGCGCATAAGGATTAAATTTTTGTTCCTTGTATGTATTGTATATATTGGTTGATCAATTACTATTTAATAGTATAAATATTATAAAGTTTATATTTGCTTGAAAGCAATAGTATTTTTATGTCAAAAAATTCGACTATAAACTTCTCCCAAGTTCAAGTTACGAAAATTGTCTTGATCTAAGAATTTTTATGGGAGACATTCTTTGAAGTGAATGCATGCATGATGCTTATTCCATGTAATTATTGGATTTATGTCATTCCTTGAAGTGAATGCAAGCATGATGTTTATTTCATACGATTATTGAATTTGTTTTATGCCTTGAAATGAATGTAAACATGATAATTCACTATATGGTTAGTGAATAAAACCCAATTACGTGCAAGGGTATCTTTGATGAGGATATGCTAGAAAAGCATGCTCCACTTTTCACACATTAATATTGTCTTACAGACACAATATCATGAAAGGATTTTAAATACCTATTAGTCTTCGTTCCATTCCCTGAAGTGAATGTGATATTTTATAGCGGAATGAATATAAGTCATATTAGTAATTGTGTTTGCGATTGAGGTCATAAAATAAGCATGGATAAGATGATTCTTTTGAGAATTCTTATATCCATCTGAAGTGGAATTATAAAGATGACAAGAGTGATAGAGATCATATCAACATTTTTATGTTATCAATGCGATGGTACAAACCATTGATCTCATAGTTGTCAAACGTCGAAGTATTATGGACTTTATCCATAATCATGAATGGTAAATGAAAGAAAATATAAACAAATTTTCTTTATGATGAAAATAATTATGGTGTTGTTGATCCAACTCAATTAGATATTGTTAATTTTCTCATAACCCTTGAGGTAATAATTCGTCATTTACTTTATTTCCTTTATAATCTCTAAAAGGAATAATTCATCTTTTATTTATTTATTTATTTTATGTTAATTTAGTTTTATTTATTATTTAATTTATCGTTAAGTTATTTTATATATTATTTATTTATGTTTTATGTTAATTTATCGTTAATTTATTTTATATTTTATGTGAATTTATCTTTTGAAGAATATTACCACTTCTGGAATAAAATCTATAATGAATTATGGCTATTTATGCCAAACAGACAGTGCAAGTACTCATACTATACTTAAGCATAAGAAATATTTTTCTCATTTAAATAAAAGGGAAAATATGAGTACTATATCTTAAAGTAATGAAATATCAATGCTTCGGAATGCTTTTGAGAGTTTATCTTTGATAGATAGTCGATTTGATATATTATGTTATATTTAATATTTTTTATTCCCCGAAGTGAATGGTATAAAGCACATATTTTTTATTCCCCGAAGTAAATAAAATAAAGCACATATTAAAATGTGCATAATTATACACATTTTCCCATTTTAAATACAAGGGAATAATATAAGTACTATATCTGAAAGTATTAATATCACATAAGGCTCCGATTGAGCAAATATGTTATTGTCAAATGGAATTTTATTCCATATTTATAGTGCATTATACTTGTCAAAGTCGCGAAGAGACTTATTGAGTTTTAAAGATATTTGTAGAAATATATTGAGAATATCAGTCAAAGGGAGATTGACTATCTCAATATTACGAGTATAACTCAAGACAATAAGAAAATTTTGACAAAATTACATGCATTGTCATCTATATTGTACTACAGAAGAATTAGTGCAAATTGAAACTCATGCTATTGTAAACCAGATATTTACTGATAATTTTATTTGGTATGACTGGTTAGGTCATCCCGGTCCAATTATGATGCTAAAATTTATCGATACTTTTATTTTGTCGCTTATTGAAGAATTAAAATTTTCTTCAAGATAATCTTTCATGTGATACTTGCTATGAAAGCAATTTGATTATTCAATCATCAACAACTAATATAGAGTGTAAATCTATTAATTTTCTAGAATGAATACAAGGTGATATATGTGAGCCCATACACCTTTCTTATAGTTCATCTAAATATTTTATGATTTTTTTCAATGCATCGACTAAATAGTTATATATATCCTTGTTATTAACCCGCAACTTGGTGTAATACCATCATAACACTACTGTACCCTATACTCACCGGTAAAAAAATATGTTATCTCCACTTTTCTATTCTATCCGGATTCCATTATGTGTAATACCATCACTGGTTACTGTTTTGGGTAATTTTAAAACTTTAAATTTATGAGAATAATTAAATTTAATTTGATTAATATTTTGGTGGTATAATATATATGAGGACATAAAATTAAATGTGTCTAGACGTTTAATATTTTTATTTGAGTGGTGTGGGTTTGGCAGCAGAAACGAAGCTACATAAGGGTGGAAAGAGACAATTGTTCTTACGATCGAAGAAATTTTTCCCCACTTTTGTCCCTCTGTTTAAATTCTTTTAAAAATTATTTTTTATGAATTTGTCTCATATTTCTAAGCATTTATGTTTTATCTGTTTTAATCCTAAATTCTGGTTCTGTCCTTGTTTGGTAGTATAGGTTTTGTACCAAAAATATTTATTCAAAAATATTTATATGGGTGAATAACTGAGTATTTAATCTACTTGAGGAATAAAAAAATTTCGTTAATCAAGTTCTATTTTATAATTCAAATCTTACGGTGAGTTTATTCAAAATAATAATAATATATTCCACTTACCTAAATATGATATAATAATAGTAATATAATAAGTGATAAAATAAAAGTAAATAAAAAATAATATTTTTTGTCTTTATAAATTTTAATGATGATAATAATAAACCTAATTGCTAATAAAATAACTACAAAACATTATGGAAAATAGATACTAACCATAGAAGTCTATTATTGTCCATATCAACAACTAATTAAAAATAGGTTAACATCATAAATAAAATTAATGATTATACTTAATATTAATTATAATGAATTATATATATCTTTTAACTAATTATATAATTGCGCAAATTTTTATCATTTTAATAAGAAAAACATAATCTTGTATCCTTCTGTGTAGATACATTAATGGTTACCATAAGTTAAGCTGATTTTAGATTGAGTCATCTAAAATAAAAAATTGTGTAATTATGTTTTTTTAATTATACAGAGATTATATTTTTTTTTAAGATTTAAATTTATATAAGATAGGATAGGTGAACATTTTTAATCACTAGGCCAATCAGTGGATCTATATAATTATGTTTTTTTCTTAATCGTAAGAAATTCTGTATATTGTAATAAATTGTATAAATTCCTAAATTATATTACTACTTAAATTCTCATTATTTTTTTAAAAAAAATTGTAACCCTTTGTATGATTACATGCAAACTTATCCTAAGTTGAGTTGATTTTAGATTGAATGATTAGAGTAAGAAATTATATATAATTACGGTTTTTCTTATATATATTATAAGAAATCATGTATATTATGTAATAAATTATGTAGCTACATAAATTTTCATTATTTTTATAATAAAAAGATAACCATTAGTTTGACTTTATTTTAGATTTGGTGATCTAAGATAAGAAATTATGTAATTATGTTTTTTCTTACACTTATTGTAACGAGTTATATATATTCGATAATAAATTAGAAGTTACTTAAATTTTCATGATTTTTAAAGAATAAATATAATCTTGTGGTCTTGCACGAGCTCTCTAACCCAAGTGGTTAAAGGATCAGTTGTTGCTCTTAGAGGTAACGGGTTCAAGCATCAGTAATACCAATAGATTATAAATATTTATAATATTTGATTCAGATTAATTAGTTAAATAATATATCAAATAATTATATAAGATAATTATTTAATACACATGCGGTATAAATATTTTTTTTTCATAAATATTTTAGTTTTAGGGTTCGTTATTAGAATTTAAGGTTTGAAGATTAAGGTTTAAATTTAGTGATTTAGAATTAATAGGTTATGATTATAATTTAAGGTTTATCGATCGAAATCTAAATCTCTAATATATCACATTAAATTTTAAACCCTAAAATTTAACAATCCTTAAATTCTAAACCTCTAAACATAATAATTAACCTCTAAACCTTAAAATAAATCCTAAAATCATAACACCAAAGCTCTCGTAAAACCTACGCATTGAATATAAATCCAATTATATATGTCGGGTAATTATTCAAAGAAAATATTTTTTTATTAAAAAGGGAAATATTAATAAGAGCTTTACTTTTAAAGGGGAAGGTTTAAGTTTAATGATCTAAAATTAATAGGTTATCGTTATGGATCGAGGTTATAATTTAAGGTTTATAAATTAAACCTTAAATTTCTATCCATATTATTCTAAACTTTAAATTATAAACCCTAAATTCTATTATTAAACTCTTAAATTCTAACTACATCCTCTAAATTCTAACTCCTAACCTCTAACTTTGAACCCTAAAATCAAAGCACTTGTAAAAACATTTAGTTTTCACCGGTCGAATATAAATATAAATCCATATATATTATAAACAATCACTTCCAACATTCTTATAAATAGTCTAGAGAGATGATCACAGACAAGCGATCACAACAGATAGATACACATGCACATGCACATACACATACAACATCATTAGCTCAAGAAAAGAGTTCTCTCAAAACAGAAGGTGCACATGACAGCAAGTTCTCGTCCAGCTTCGAGGCATGCAGATGCAAAAGGGCGGAGCCTGCAACTTTCCAGGCAAACGTACATTTTCCGACATCATTCATTTTCATGGCATAATCATAGCAAATGTTGTAAATGGCAACGGCCTCATTGCGGATTTCGTTCATTGGCCTTTGTCTCTCCGACAGCTCCAAAGCTCCATATAATTCCTAAACCATCAGCGGTATATATTCGATCAGAATTATTCGGTTTAATTACGGTACTATGTGTATCTATGATAATCACCTTTTTGTACTTGTCATAAACTGCATTAGCAGATGCTTCAGTTTGTTCTTTGCTCGGGAAATTTAGAGCATCACGCATGTCTTTCCTGTATTTCTCGTAAAGTGCAGTCCATTTTTCTTGGCAATCTTCGATGACTCCATTCTCGAAGCAAGGAAGCTTTCGAACTTCTGAAAAGATTAAGATTGAACACACATTATTCACTTCCACTTATTCCATGATAGCAGGGAACATAGATGTTGGAAACACATTATTTACCTAGTTTCTTTGACACTTGTTCTCGATAAGATTTGACATGATCATAGATCTTTCCCAGTATCGAAGTCGACTTGAATGAGTTATCCCGTTCCATATAATGAGGAAATACGGATACTCTCAACTCTTCCTGAACTTCAACCTATACAGAAATCAAGAGAAAGGTTATACAACTTTCTATGATAGCAGCATGAACTCGAGACTCAAGAGTATAACAGTTTTTCAAGGCCAAGAAACTTACTAACCTTCTTTCCCGACTTCGATGCATCCAAAGCTTCGTAGTATAAATTAATCAAGCATTCCAGGTTTTTCTTCATGAGTTCTTTCTCTGATGTATCTTGTACCGTAAGAAACCGATCCATTATTGCATACCAGTTATCAGCAGCAACACTCGTAGCATAGCTGAAAGAAGCAGCAGCCAGACGCACCATAAGAACCAAAACCGATAACTAGTTTCAGAGCTTGTTATAATGATGTACTTGTTATGAAGTGAAGAATATAATTCATGGAGCTTGATCTAAGTAGAATTATTACCTTGGATGGAACCTAGTTCTCAAGAACGAATCAAAGAGTTCACGCTCCAACTCCTCATCTGAGAGGTCACTGGGTCGCGGACTAGGCCCTTCAGGGGTAGAACATTTTTCTACCCAGGGTTCACTGACTGAGAAATAATCCAATACCTGAAGATAGTACAACCTAGTCTCAGAATACATAAAATAAAGCAAAATACAAATAAAGCCGACTATTTTACTGTATTGTAATTCATAGTTGTATCTGTATCTATAAAATCATCAAAACTACAACCTAGTTAAAAACAAGATTCATATCTATTTTGAAGGGTATGTCAAACTTCATGTTAGAATCCAGTGACCAAAAACATGTGTTCAATACGAGCACTGGGAGCAATATCTTTTTCATGCATGATTTCCAAGAATGCTTTTGACATCTAGCTCAAACAAAATGCTACAGACAGCAACTACCACAAACATGTAGGGACGTAAAGGCGTTCGAGTAAATTCATCTGTAAGAACTGAAGAGCAACTAAAATGTCACCTTTTAGTGGATACTGAAATTAATAGATTCATCCGGTTGAAATGAAGATGGAAAGATCATACTAAACTGTTTATTAAAAAGAGAGTAGTGAAGACTGAAAAGAAAGCAAAGAAAAAGAATATGAACTCGTCAACCAGAAACAAACTCGATGAAACCAACCTGTGGATTTTTTGATACGAAGAACATATCACCATCAAAATCACCTCCAGCCATTTCATCAGCCAGAGACCGCGGGCCTTTACAAGAAAAGAAAATAGCATACTTGGCATGTCCTACATATTCATCCAACTTTTTCACATATCTAGCATTGAGCACATGTATATCTCCAAAATGTACACCAGGTTGTCTGTACACCAGCACTTTCCCGGAAATCTGTCCATTATCCCTACACATCATCAGAGAAGACCCCCCAAAAAATCAACCATTAGTGCAGGGAAAAGAAAGTTCTATTTGATTTGAGAGATGCCTCTTGCTGAAAAAAGAGTTGAATTTCTGGCCAAAACATATGGGAGCCAGGGACAGTGTCAATGAATTTACTAATACAATGATAATAACAAAATTATCGCTCGAAGACCTTACAAGATAATGCTGACTTCATCACTTTCTAAGACTCCAGATGGATCAACAGTGCCCATTAAATAATAAGAGTCGGTTATAGGTAGCTTTCCTCCTAGGAGACCCTTTCTTTCTTCATTCAACATTATGGACATCCGATACTGCAAATATGATTCATCAAGGGGAATCCCTGATAAAATCATTTTTGCCACACCAAGTTCGTCCATGCCACCTCGGTTAAGAGCAACTGCATGTCATAGTTATGAAGATTGATTCAAAAGTTTATTATACCAGTGAGAGGTAGCAGAACAGAAAAGGAGCTTCAACAAGACTATTGCTAATGTGTACAACAATTCTCGAAGATTGTCAAAGCCAATAAAGAAAAGAACAACTTAAACATTACCATAGACGGTATTTTATTCTACAACAGTGTAATAAATGCACATAAGCTACTATAACCTTCAAAACAAAAAACTAGAGGACAAATTTTGAAAATGTTGAAGTTATGGGATAAGTTAAGAAAACTACCTTTAAGAGCTGCTCTTTTGTTGGAGAAAGCACCCTGCGACTCTTCTAAAGCATTCTTCAATATTTCCATAAAGAAATCATCTGGGACACCTCCATAGCTAAGGAGCAGAATCAAGTTCCTTGAAAGAGAAGTTCTCTTTGGTTGATTGCTGCAGGTGATAACAAAAAATATATCGCTCACAAGCGCAGTAAAGAAAAACAATAACTGCTCGTAAGCATATATTTCTTGTGGGGTAAATCATCTCATCAAAGCCAATTTCATCATAATAAGCCAGAAATAAAAGAAATGCTACATCTTCAGATGCAGATTCACTTATAACAGTATGGGTAGTTTTCACTACGGTTGAAAGACTGATTTGAGAAACAATAACAGGCTGCAAATTAATCTGCAGTCATGTCCTAAAATTCTAACTACAATCCAGTGATCTCCTAATAAGTTCTAGGGGTGTTAAAAAACTGAAAAAGTAATGAATTCATTGGCATAGAGTAGGGGCTTTGTGCTCCATTCTTTTTTGCACATTCTGGGACATGTTCTTAGATCTTCAGAAGCTCTCAGAGTTTTTTTCGTACATATGATTTATCCATTGAACAAATATTTTTGAAAAAAACATAAAGAATTAACATAAATGAAAGGTTAAATATTTTCACTTATTTACCTTTTCCATTTAGAAGACACATTTAAGTTTGGATAATATTGATGCACCTCCCAACCCCACTCTTCTATTTTAACACACAACATATTCAATTGGATACTTATTACTCAAGGATTAATACTATGGATGATATACAAATATATTAAACAGAAATCCTGAAAAAGTACCTGGTTGTAACTACTTCCAGTGAATTTCTTGTGCAGATATTTGATGGATTCGAATCAGGCCTAACTTTAATCATGGAATCCCGAACTTGAATGGTTCGGGGTGGAAGCTACAAAATTTTGGAATAAAAGCTATGAGCCTATGACATGCATTAGTTATGGCTTATTATGATAAAATTGTTGCATTTTTGGAATAAAAGTACAGAAGTTATTAGCCGCCAAAAATGGGTTGCAGTAGTTATGATCCTGGACAACAAACAACTAATGGGTTATATTGACAAATTGATTTCTAAGGGAAATATCGCATTTGAGGTGGTCTCAATTTTGCTTTCAAATGGAATTCGATTCGAAACACAAACTAGATTCTGATGTGAGAATTGTTGCAACTAAATGAACCAGGCTAAGATCTCCAATGTTTTCTCAGCTCTGCTCCATTTTTCCCTTTAAATTTTAAACATTCTGTTCAGCAATAATTAATCAGTACTGTCTACTTCAAGATATACTCATGCAAATAACCAACCATTGCTTCTCATGTCAAGAAGATACTTTACAAATGGAGCATGGTTCTAATTATAACGGCAAATTCATTTTTTTATAATTCCTCAAACGGAAAAATTTACCTTTTTATTAACTAGTACAGTACCCTTGACAGCATAACCATTGTAAAAGAACCGGATCTGGAGCAGCAAAGGCTAAAAAGAAAATCAAGAATGGAACAATAATCAATTTATAAAATTAAGAAAGAAAGCACCAGCAGTTACATGTACATACTGGTACCCTACTGTTGAACTCTGTTGATTCCACGTCTGGAGTCTCCCCCTAAATTTCATTGAGAAGAAATTAACAACCTTAGAAAACTGTTTAACTGAAAAAATAGGTAACATTAAAATGATTAGATAACGTTCAACATCCCAACAATAGATAAGAGATTAGAGAAGGAAAGAAAAGCAGAATAAAATTTCCAAAATAGTACCTTCAAAACTAAATTGAAAAAAAACTTGGAATCTAAGCCTTTTAAAATAGACAAGGTATACCAGGCATGGAATTTTAGTGCAAAAACTGTTCAAGATTTGTATATATTACACTGTTTTTTGTCCTGCACAGCACAATGATGAATTATTCGAGCAATCAGTCTGCAATACTTTCAGAGGTTAACATACCATCAACGAAACAATTGGTCCAATCTCAACATTGGCGCCACCGGCAATGCTTCCTTTGAAGACATTTTTCGGGCATTTCAGAGCTAAATCCTCTGATATATACCCAGTTCCATCAGTGTGAATACGATGTTTTCCATCTTTATCATGAACGGGAGTTCCATCTTTATCCTAGAAATTTATTGTGCTAAAATATCAAATTGAATTTAGAAGAAAATATACAAGAAAAAGCTAAAAAAAAAAAGAGTAGATTTTCATTGAAAACTAAAATCCATACCATACCTTGCACTGTATATCTTCTATCTCCATAAATTGTATGTTGGCTAAATCAACTTCCAATTTCATGGTCTTAGAGAGTATTAGTGCAAATCTGCAGCCCAAGGAAAAACAACCACTCTTAAAGAGAGAGAAAGAGAAGAATTTGAACATGTATACTTGTATAATCATTTCATCACTGACCTTGCCATATACTTAGCCATGCTAGGTAGGGTATGAACATGCATAAACACGCTTCTGGCTTCTTGAACTGTTTTCCCAGATAAAACATAGTCTTTACCTTTGTCAATGGACGCATCAGACTCGAATCGAACAAATAAGCACCTAACGGATGAGGTAGACCAGTCTTTCTTTTTTCCTGTTTTGCCTCCATCCTTAAACACTGAAATTTTACATAGTAAGTATTCACTGCATTGCCAAAATCCTAATAACTAGGGTATTAAAAATATGGGATAGGATCCAGTTACAGATGATGTAAAACTCATAGTTTTACTTGTTTTGTTGATCGTTGGATGAGTGAAATGGATGGCTGAGATTAACTCCTTACTTTTTATTCCAAGTGATAATCTTCACATAACCCACTGTTAATTTCTGTCATCCATTCAACGATCCAAAAAAACATGTAAAAGTTAAAAACTCTTACACTGTGTAACTGGATTCTATCCCAAAATTTTTCAACATTATATATGTTTTCTCAAAAAAAAAAAAAAAGAGCAGAAGATCCTCAATAACTGAGATGTGGGAGATAAAGGTACCAAACATGTATGTGCCAGTAAAGATATCCCCCAAAACTGCAAACTGGAAAAGTAAAAGTAGTTCTTTCCATGCACATATACAATCCCATACACCCGACACCATAGTGCAAAAGTAGCCCTATATTTGTACGGGGACTGAAATCCATGATAAGTCATCTTAGTAATCATAAAGATAGGAGTGGAATTGGAAAAACAACTGATACATTTCACATACATTTTCTTTTTTGCATCTTAAATTTAACCAACGTTAAAATGGAGAAAATATCATGTAAGAATGTAGCAAAGCAAGTTACCAATTCCTTTTTGCTAATTCTTTTATACAAGTTGAACAAATACACCTGAATCAATGTTGAATAAAGCTACTAGAACAGAACAAATGATGCAAGTATTCCTCATTAATAAGTCAAGAACAAGAAGTGCAATTCAACTGGTAGATGAATTATTCCCCTACTCTAGCAACAGGTCATCGACATGCATACCTAAAATACAATGCAGAGACACAAAATGCTAACAGAACAAATGTTGCAAGTATTCCTCATTAATAAGTCAAGAACAAGAAGTGCAATTCAACTGGTAGATGAATTATTCCCCTACTCTAGCAACAGGTCATCGACATGCATACCTAAAATACAATGCAGAGACACAAAATGCTAACAGAAAATATTCAAGCCATCAAGACAAGCTAGCTTGAACACTATGCATGCTGAAATAACAATTATGAATCACATGAAAGAGAAAATAAGATAAAAAAAGTAGATTTATCATTCCAAGAATTCGGAGCAGAAGACTAACCGAAAAACCGGTAACGTCGCAAACCGACAAGAATTCCATCTTTTGCAACCTTTTTGAACTCATCAAAACCACTGTCAACTGAACTCTTACCCTCTCTATCAAACTTAACAGAAAGAACATTATCATCTCCTAAAACCCTTTGTAAATGACTTCTGGTCTTTTCAAAATAAGGGCCCTGATAAACCACATCAAATGGAATAAGGACATAGGAAAATACAATGAACTTGAGTGAAAAAGGATTGCGAAAGAAAATTAAGGCTAAAATAATAATTAATGAGAAATGCACAATTATGCTACTCTGGCGTGCACCCTCCCCTTTAAAAAGGGATCAAGGGGACTTAAGCCTAATGATAAACAAAACTAATCATAAGCATTTTACAAGATCAATTGCAGTCAGGACATGAAATCAAGATTCAATTCCAGTAAGGCAAGCTACAAGTCTGAACATGCATGAGACAAAAAAGAGAAATCATAGTAAACTGCTGAGTAACCTCATAAATCTGTCTACAACGCACCATCCGAGGCATGTTTCCACAAGCGTCTATAGATTAAACCCAAACCTTTTGTTCTATGAAGGTAAGATAACATATTACATGCATGCACAAAGGAAATGAAAAAAAAAACTTGAAAGTGCAACTCCCAATTTACCTTGAACCTATGGTTTCCATTTTCATTTACATGACAATGATACTCATATGTCTTGCCAGATTCCCACTCGAGTGACTGCAAGACAAGCACAAAGAAAGAGAAAGTAATCAAAAGCACGGTAGGGACGTAGGGTCATGCACAAATTACAAAGTTTAGAAACATGATATAGCTAGAGTCTAAGGCAGACAATAAGCTATGAACTTATGTTACCTTAACACGATCAGCTGCAGCATGATGTCTACCCACAAAATCCCAGACCTTTCTCTCAAACTCGTCCATTGCCAAATTCTTATAACTTCGAATTTCATCAGCAGGGATTACTTCTTCTAGTCTATTCCTGTGGTAAAAATAAATAATAATGGAAAAACTAAAGTTTCTTATCACTAAAAGCAGCAAAAGACATGCATATGAATTATAGAACGAAAACTTACTGCCCAATATAGCTTAGAATTAGAAAAGCTTTACGGAATTCCAGCTCCCCTAAAGCTACCAATTGAGAACTCGGCCCTTCTCCTCTACCGGCATTTGCAGAGAAACTTCGAGTAGGAGTAACCGGTGCCGAAGTAAAAGCAATGCGAACATTATCTGCCCCTAAATTATCAATAAAACCAACAACCCAGAAACAAAAATGTCATCAGAAGAAGTGCTGAAATGAAAAGAAACCCACCATGCGAGAGATTGAAGAGATGCTAACCAGGAGAGTTCATCATAAGACGGAGAGTTTTGGCGGGAGAGTTCACCGGAGAAGGATTTGCTCGCTTTTGAGAAGAATCGTTTGATTCTTTCCTGATCAGATACATTAAGAATCGATCAAACGTAGTATTAATCTCCGCCAGTTGGATTTTTCTGAGAATGCTTATTGATTTTTCTTCTCCCATCTGAGCCAACGCCTGCTTAGTTGATCTGGAAAGTTGCGGTTGTCTTTTCTCGCTGCATATTCTTGATACCATTGCTTCCACAGTCGGAGGTAAAACAAAATCTGTGTTCTCCATGGTTATGGATCAAAGTATGAAATGTTTCAACAAGAGAAAGCAACCTTTTATACACCCAGAAAAATCTTAGAAAATTTAAACTGGATTTCAAAAGTTGATTCTTTTGGGCTAAAGTAAAAAAATATATATATATATATATCTTTAACTTTCATTAAATATTTTTTTATTAAATTAATCATTTACGGATAAAAAATAATATAAAATAATTTAAAATAATCGAATAAAATAATATGTTAATAGAAAATTTATTTTATATCATTTTATAAAATTATTTTTTACGAATATAATATTTTTATGATTTAAACATATATATTATTATAGAAAATAATATGTTAATATAAAATTATCTATTTATAAGATATTATCATGTAAGTTTATTTTATGATTTATACTTATTTATTATTAGTTAACTGACAAATTTTATCTTATAAAAATTATTTTTATTTAAAATAAAATATATTATTTTAAAAATAAAAAATCATAATAATTATTTAATTAAATATTTTTAATTTTTTTCTTGTAAAAATAATTACTTTAGACTCTGTTAATGACTCAACATTTAAAGTTGAATGACGTTGACACCTGACAAGATAATTTAAAATAAATATTGTTTGAATCCAACACCAGTTACTCTTAGCGCCTAAATTAAGCTTTTCGATTCATTTTCTTCATTCATATTTTTCAAGAATTTAGTATTTTATTTTATTAAACTAATTAATTATTGATATGATTTTATTAGTTTTAATTATTTTTTAGTTTTAATGGTTTAAAATTTGAGTTTTTTATATTTTTATAAATATTAAAATTTAAATTTATATAAATAAAAAATATAAATATCTTTAATCATTTAATTAATTAATATTTTTTAAAAATTCAAATATTTAAATTCGAATTAAAATAGACAGATCTCAAATACCCATTTTAGCACTAAAACTTTTCTTATTTATTTTATATCATCTGATATGAAGTAAATACCAAAAAGAAATGATAGCTTAATAAGTAAGTCTAATCTACCATTCAAATTAGAATCTTTTCCTTCTTTTCTTTCTTGCTTTAATAGAAAAAGAAAAGGAAAATGATTCGATTTACTGAGCTTTTGAATAGGTAGAGTTTTGGTAGTTTATGTTCCCTACTCGTCCCGTCAATTTAGAGCACAGTGACCTAGGATGTATAGGTAGGGATGGAAAATGGGTATACATTCATAGATTTCGTCCCGCATCCGCTCCAATTGGGGCCAAGATGGGTATAAATTTAATGGGTAATAGACGAATGTGAATGTAAAATGTTATATCTGTCATGGTTAGTGGTAGGTGATAGGTTTAAGACTTTCTCGCCTCGCATCCGCTCGTCTCGTATCCACCCGTTTCAAACCTATCCATCTTACACTCACCAAATAAATTTTAGACTATTACGAATTTATATATAATTTTAGAGATTAATATATAAATCTTAAAATTTTATAAGAAAACTTATAATTTCATCAAATATTAGGTATATGCGTTTTAAAATTAAAGAGCGTCTTTTCATTTTTCAAAATCTAAAATTTAAAATTAATTTTTTTTTTATTCATCGCTCGTTGGTTTTGCATCTTCGGTATCTGCTTATCACTTTTTTTATCGGTTATTGATTTACTGGTTAGAGTTTCTTTTCCCATTCTTTATTCTTTATTTTTTATTTTTTTAGTCTTAGTTTAAGAATTGTCAAATGATAAAAAAAATAAAAAAAAATTGGTAGTTACCCTTTTTATGTTCATCGTATTATTATATTTGATTAGAGATCTTTCTTTAGTAGTAAACTTGAAAGGAAAAATTTAGATGTATTCATATGCTTATAGTTTAATTTATATTTTAGAATTGATTCAATATCAATTAGATTTTGGATAAACAATGCTATCTAGGTCTTACCCTATATAATAAATTAATAGGTTAAAATTTTATGTTTTTTGCTATAATAATCTCGAGTTCTAATATTATTGTTTTTTTGTTTCTAACATTAGTAATTTTATGGTTTCCGACATTAGTTGATTCAAGGCACAAAAGGCCTGTAATTTCTTTTTTCTTGGTATTATTATTGTTTTTTGTTCCTAACATTAGTAAATTAAATTTGTATTATTATTGAATTCGTATTCATATTTTATTTACTACTCAAACTTTTTCTTTCTATATCTTATATAATTTATTTTATTATAATTATAATTACAGAATATAAAATGGTAGACGAATGTGAACAACATAATACACCCATGATTACGTCAATACCAACCACTGCAGTAAATTCTAACCCAATTTCTGTGAGTGATGACAAATGCCCAGAGCAAATCAATGATACAGATCCTATGATCCTTTATTTGATTTCGAGGCATACATCAACAATTTGTACTCATTTTATAAGAAAGCAAATTGGGAAAGAAATAAAAACTGAATGTAATTACTGTAATAAGCAACTTGCTGAAGGACCAAGAACAGGAAAAGTCACCTATATGGGCATTTGAAGAAATGTGTTAAAAGAATGCTTAGATATTCGACAAACAAGATTATTTGGAACACAAGCTAAAGATGGTAGTTCGAATGACATTCTTTTCTTGGCACATATGAATTTCACCAAGACCAAGGAAGAAAAGACTTGGTAAAAATGATCATTTTGCATGAATACTCCTTAGCATTGTTGAGCATTATGACTTTAAAAAGTACTCCAAGACACTTCAACAGGAATTCAAAGTTCCTTGTCGTAATACAACCAAAAAAGACATCATGCAAAGATATGAGGCTGAAAAGGAAAACATAAGTAAATTATTGAACAAATAGTAGTATCGCCTTGACCATTGACATGTGAAACTCAAACAATTAAAGAAAGGGATACATGATTGTTACGACACATTTTATTAACAATGGATAGAAACTTCAAAGCCGAACACTTAAGTAATATAATTTTCTTGATTTCTTTAATTTGTTTATGTTAAGTTATTTATTTTTATATACGTTAAGTTTTATGCATTCATTATTTTAAAAGTTTTTTATGAAGTTTTAATTTATTTTATTTAATGTATTTATACATGTCATATTAATATGGTAGGTTTTTATATGTCCCGGCACCTCATACGGAAAAAGTTCTTGCTGAACATTTGAAAGAATGCATCCACTCTTAGAATATTGATATCAGGTTATCTTCTATAACCGTGGACAATTGCACAACTAATAATGCTATGATTTATATTTTACGTCAAGAATTTTCTTACAAGTCACTTATGTTGAATGGACGTTTTCTTCATATGTGTTGTTGTGCTCACATACTTAATTTAATTGTTCAAGATGGATTGAGTGTTGTGATAAAAAAATATCTTAATAGAATTAGGGATAATGTTGCTTTTTGGATTGTTTCAAAAAAAGAAATAAAAAATTTAAACAAGTAGCAAAGCAAGTAGTTCCTGGATGCACAAAAAAATTATAACTTGATTGCAAGACTAGATGAAATTCAACTTATGATATGTTTATTGATGCTTTAAAGTATAAAGAGATTTTTGTTATCTTGAGTGGCCGTAAAAGTTTGTTTAAGAATCCATCACTTAATGAGGATTGGTACAAGGTAAAAAAATGATGAATTATTGAAAGTGTTTAATGATATTACACTTATATTTTCTGCCTCAAAATATCTCACAACAAATAATTATTTTTCATGTATTTGTGGGCTTAGAATAACAATGTCGAATTGACTTTCATCACCGTGAGATTATATAAGAAAGATGGTTTTAGTAATGTTGGAGAAGTATAACAAGTATTGGGCTAATGTTAACAGTCTTATGGGAGTGGTCACTATTCTTGATCCTAGGTTCAAGTTGAAATTGCTTTGTTTCTATTTTAATAAAATTTATGATGAGTTTACTGTTCAATCTGAGATTGATAAAATTCAAGGTCTGTTATGTGAATTGGTGGATGTGTATGAATATAAGAATAGTAAAAATCAAGCTAGTAAGACTACAACCAAGTCTGTTGATTTTTTCAGTAAAAAAAAATGAACTATTGAATTATACATGAAAAGTATAGAAAATTCAGGATATAGGAGAAGCTTTGTATTCTGAAACCTTGAACTTTACAGAGAGGGTAACCTACTATTTATACAAGCAGAATTACAATAATAACAAAAATAACAACTTAGATAATCTTGATCTCCTACAACACCTAACATGCCTCCACCTACTTCAACTTCTAATATTTTAAAATATTCATAGATACTTAACACGCCTTTATCTTTAGTCTTATTTTGAGTCTTGATAATCTGAGCTTCTGAACAGCTTGTGACAATTTAGCAGTTGGAAGAATCCAACTCACCAAGAGAGAAAAACCCGCAAACGATCTCTTAAACGAACAAAAAAAGCAGATGATAAAGGTTTTGTAAAAATGTTCGCTATTTGATCCACTGCTGGTACATAATTGACCTGAAAAGAACCTTTTACAATTTTTTCCCTGACAAAGCCCAAGTCAAGTTCAGCATGCTTGAGCTTTGCATGATGAACAAGATTTGAATAATGTGCTATTGCACTGGTATTATCACACTAAACAGTAGGTGTTGAGGTAAAAGACAAACCAAGATCTGTTAACAACGATTTGATCTAAATGGCTTCACACATTGCATTTTCAATACCCCTGAATTCTGCCACTTTTGAAGAACGAGAAATCACTCCTTGCTTTTTAGAACTCCAAGCAACAAGATTTCCTTTGAGAAATACACAATATCCTGTTGTTGACCTTCTATCATTAGGATTTATAACCCAATCTGAATCCGTAAACACAACCAAATTTGTAAGTGTAGGAGAAAAACTAAAGAACAAACCATGGTCTAAGGTTTCTTTAAGATATTTCACTATTCTCTGAACTGATTTCCAGTGTTTGTCTAAAGAAGTTTGCATAAACTGGCTAACTTTATTAACAGTAAATTGGATGTTTGGTCTGATAGTGCAAATATGTTGCAGCAATCCAACAATCTGCCTATACAATGTCTCTTCTGTGCAAGGGTTCTCATCTGTAGCTGAAAGCTTAGGAGTAGTAACCATAGGAATAGGACTAGTTTTAGCATCCAACATTTTAACCTTATCAAAGAGGTCAAAAATATGTTTCTTCTGGCTTAAGATGATCCCCTGCTCAAGCTGATGTAATGTCATTCCTAAAAAAATCAAGATTTCCAAGATCTTTGAGCGAAAAAGCAGAATTAATTGCTTTTATAATACAATCAATTTCTGTTGAGCAATCTCCTGTGACAACTACATCATTAACATATACCATGATGTAAATCCAGTGACCATCTTTTTCTCTGAAATATAGCAAAACATCTGCTAGTGACTCAACAAATTTCAGATCTTGTATTAAAAAGGACCTCAATTTATCAAACCAAGCCCTATGAGCCTGTTTAAGACCATAAAATGACTTTTTAAGGCGACAAACCAAACTATTTTCACAAGAATCTACTTGTTCAAACCCGGATGGTTGTACCATATAAACTTCTTCTTCAAGGTCCCCATTCAAAAAAGCATTGTCAATGTCAATTTGTCTTAACACCCATCCTTTACTAAGAGTCAAACTAAACAATACTCTAACAATCACGGGTTTAATCACATGAATAAACGTTTCACTATAATCAAAACTAGCCTTTTAAGTGAAGCCTCTTGCCAACCTGGTTTTATACCTAGCAATACCTCCATCAGAATTTCTTTTAATTTTAAACAACCATTTGCACCCTATAGGAATTCTATCGCTTGGTAGAGCAACCAAATCTCGAGTTTCTTTAGACAAAAAGAGCCTCATACTCTTTTTTCACTGTATTTTTCCATTTTTTTATTTTAAAGCTTGACACACATCTGTAGGTTCTAACACAACCTCAACACTAAAAATTTTAAGTTTAAAAATTCTTGCCTTAGACCTAGTTGTCATAGGATGCATATTTCTACATTGAGATCTTTTAAAGCTTTGAGAGTTTCCAGAATTTTCAGAAGAACATGGACTTGCAACAATAGGTGAAACAGAATTTGACCATGAGATTTGAACTACTGACACATGAACTTCTGCAGCATCAGTAGCCTCATCTTCAATTTAAGACAGAACAGGGACTTGAGAACCAACAACATAAGCTTCAACATCAGTAGTTTCAGCATTTATAATATCTACAACATCAGGTGTAGCATCTATAGGGATTTGAGAACCAAGAACAACAGCTTCAACATCTGTAGTTTTAGCATTTGCAATATCTTTAGGTGCAACATCTACAGAGACTTGAGAACCAACAACAACTTCAGCATCTGTAGTTTCAGCATTTGTAGCATTATCAGGTGCAGCATCTACAACAACTTTAGGTCTAGTATCTTCAAAGACAATTTCAGGTGTAGCATCAGTTTCAGGTGTAGCATAAGTAGCATTATCAGGTGCAATATTTTCAAAAACAGCTTCTGGTGCTGCCGCATCTTTTAATCCAGATTCTACAGCAATTTTAAGTGCAACGTCAACATTAACTCCAGTAAAGAATTCAACGCCAATAGTGACTTTAGCTGCACCAACTTCAATACTTGTACTCGAACGAATTATACCAGCTTGTGACTTTAAAGGATTGATGAATTTTACAAATCCAAATCCTTAAGCATTCTTGCTCTTTCCTGCAAAAGGATAATTCTCCTCATTAAATTGAACATGTCTGGAAACAAAAACCTTACCGTCCTTACTTAGGCACTTGTAACCTTTTCGATGAGCACAAGACCCCAGGAATCTGCAAGCACTAGACCTGTATTGCAACTTATGTTGATTGTAAGATCGTAACAAAGGAAAACATTGACACCTAAATATTTTTAACATGGAGTAGTCAAGTTTCTTTTTGTAAATCTTTTCAAAGGGTGACAATCCATGTAAAAAACTAGTAGGCATTCTATTTATGAGAAACACAACAGTAGAAAAAATATCAGACCAGAATTTAAAAGGAACTGAAGCTTGAGTAATCAAAGTGAGACTTAATTCAACAATATGCATATGCTTACGCTTTACAATGCCATTTTGTTCTGAAGTGTAAGGACACATATTCCTTAAAATAATACCATTTCGATTAAGATAAGATTGTAACGGTTTAAATTCAGAATCACAGCCAATTTGAAAAGCCTTGAGTTTACAATTGAATTGATTCTCAACAAGTTTATGAAAAGAAACAACAACGCTAGACACATCAAACTTACGATTTAAAAAGTATATCCAAGTATAACGAGTACAAGCATCAACAAAGCTTATATAATAGGTGTAACTATTATAGATAAGAGGTGCAAGACCCCATAAATCTATCTGAACTAACTGCAAAGGTTGTTCATAAACAGTAAAAGAATTCTGAAAAGGAAGTTTATGACTCTTGTTAAGACAACATGCTTCACAAAAAAAAAATTATTACTTTCGTAAGAAATATTACAAGAATTGAGCATCTTAACCAAAGTAGCACTTGAGGGATGTCCTAACCTTCTATTCCACAATTCTAAAGAACCATTAGTAACGATATTATATTGAACAGAAACATTATCAACCAAACAAGCATTCTCAACAGAAGAATTTTCAACCATACACTCTCAATTACATCAAAACTGCTGCCTCTATTAGAGGTAATGAACCTGTATAGTCCTTCATTTTTCACTCCTTACATTATCACTTATTGTGTTGTCAGATCCTTCACAACACAATAAGTTGGGTAAAACTCAACCGAAACATTATTATCTTTTGTGAACCTTGATACAGAAAGAAGATTTTTCTTTCTCGTGGGAACATATAATAAATTATTTAGCACTAAAGTCCTAGAATGAGAATCAAGAAAAGCCTTACCAATACTCAAAATATTAGTTGCCATGCCATTAGCAACAGAGACTTGACCAAAACCAGGATATGGCATATAATGAGAAAACATACCTTATGTTGGAGTTAGATGAGTAGTAGCACCGAAATCAGGATACCAAGCAGTATCAGCATACCCGAGCTTATTTTCAGAAACTCCCATTTCAGTAACCATGTGAACTTCATTAGTATAGTCTACTTGTTCATCCTCATTGGACACAAAATTGACAGACGAATTGCCAATCCCGTCATACATTTGAAAATCGAAAGTAACAACGACTAGCCAAATGTCCAAGCTTCCCACAAATTTGGCATTGGATACGAGACCTCCCATCAAAACTTCGACCTCCTCGTCCTCGAAAAGACCCTCTTGTAGAATCTTAAAAACTTCTTTGAATAGGTGGAAAATTAGAGTTGGGGAAACGTAGAGTTAGGAGAAAAATTAGAATTAGGATGAAAATTAGTAGAAAAATTAAAATTCGATGGATAACCCTGTTGATAACCCATGTGATCTATAGAACCGGTAAAAGATTAACCTTTACCAGTTGGACCGTGAACCATGTTGACCTGTCTTAAGAGATCTTGCTACCGAGCCTCTGTATCTAGGAAAATGCTGCAAACTCCATCGACCTTGTATGGTTGTTGACTGGAAGTGATAACCGCAACAACCAGCTCGTATTCAGCCGACAACCTTGAAAGAATGGCAAAGATATGTATGGTATCGGTCAACGGATTACCACACGCTGTCAAACTATCAGAAACAACTTAAATTTGGGCTAAATATTCTCACATACTCCGATCTCGTTTTCTCAAGTTCTTTAAAGAACAATGAAGGTGCATTATCTTTGTCGTGGAAGAAACTGAAAAAAGATGTTGAATCTTTTCTCAAATCTCTAACGCTGTTTTACAATTGATTAAAGATGGCATCATCGTAGAACCCATAAAATAGAATAACCAAGAATACAAAGCATTATCTTGTTGCTTGTATGCAAAAAACTCTTTGTTGAGAGTCTTGCTCCCTCATTCAATAACATATCGTGGTGGAACAACTAGGGTACCTTCAACATGATTAACCGAAGCCAAACTCTCAATGGGGAAAGGACTTGCTGCTTCCAAAGCAAGTAATTAGAGTTAACAAGACGAATAAAGATCGTCTTATTGGTGAACGGCTTCGACGTCGGAACTTCACCCATTCTAGAAACCTCTAATACCATATTAAATTATACATGAAAGGTATAGAAAAGTCAGGATAGAGGAGAAGGTTTGTATTCCAAAACCATGAACTTTACAGAGAGGGTAACCTACTATTATACAAGTAGAATTACAATAATAACATAAATAACAACTTAGATAATCTTAATTCTGAATCTTGATTTCTTACAACACCTAACAGGAATAATGTTGAATGAGTTTGTTGAATATGTAGTGCAAGGTAATGATGAAATTTTAAAAAAATCAGATTTAAATAAGTATTTGGAGACCGCAAACATATCACTTGTTTATGATTTTCATATTCTTAATTGGTGGAAAACAAATGAAAATAGTTATCCAATTTTCCAGCAAGTAACAAAAGATATTTTGAGCATTCATGTTTCTACTATCCCATTAGAATCTACATTCAGTACAAGTGGAAGAGTAATTGGTCCTTATCGTAGTCGACTACTTCTAGAGACAATTGAAGCACTAATGTGTACTTAAAATTGACTTTGGACTGAGATCAAAGGTAAAATTATTTTTAGTCTATGTTAATATATAAAATTATACTTAGTTTTTCTATTAAAATTTCTTTACTTATATTAATTTTGTCTTTTATTATATATGTTGGTACCAGTGAATTTAAAATGGAGTTTTCTCAATTTGAAGACATAGAGAATGATGATTGTCATACAGAATGAAATTTGAGAGTTTGTGTCACAGAACAAAAACATTATGAGTTTGTCATTTATATTTTTAGACTTTAATTGGGTGATTATGTAATAAGAACTTGATTTATTTTAAAATCTATGATAATCCTCAACTCAATTAGTCTTTGGTTTATTTTATTACGCTTCTTAATCTTAGTGAATTTAATTAAATGTTTTTGTTTTGTGATATTATATAATATGTGAAGTTGCTGCCATGTGGTTATAGGAGGGTATAGGTGGGTACGAGATGGTTGGTGAATATCTATTTGGATAGTGAGTGTGAGTATGGATTTTAAAATATATTCGCGTGGGTGGATGTGGATTTAAAAATTCTATCCATCGTGGATGGTGGGTAGGTAGTGGATATAAAAATATTAAATAGGTATGAAAACGGAGGGAGGGGTATTTGCACCTGCCTCGCTCATTTGCTATCCCTATGTTTAGGTAAAAATTAATATTCGAATAAAAAAACTTATGATTTATTAAAAATATTGAATGAAAAACTTGTGAGTTATCAAAACTAAAATATATTATTTTTCAAAATTTTAAAATTAAAGAGAATTAAAACGTAGGTTGGTATTTTAGGTGTTATGTAATGGTAGTTTAATTTTTATTTTAACTTTTTATATATTTTTATGGATATTTTATTATTATTATTATTATTATTATGAGTTTTTTTAATTAGATAGATAAAAATATTTTTTTTGTATGATTTTATTTATATTAAAATAGTGTAACTTGGTCGATATTAATATTAATAATACAATATTAATATTAATATTATTATTATTATTATTATTATTATTAATAAGAAGGTTATAAATGAAACGAAAAATATTGCAAGTTATTTATATTCAAATTATTATTATTATTATTATTATTATTGTTGTTGTTGTTGTTGTTGTTGTTGTTGTTGTAAATAAAACGAGACAGATCGTTAACTACTTGAGTTTGATTTGATCAAAGTTCGATCAACAATCAACTTAATCAAAGCACACTCAAACTCAAGTTAAAATCAAATTTTTAATGAGCAAGTTAAACTTAGTACTACTTAGACTCAACTTAACTCATTTATACTTCTAGCATTATATACTTTCTTTGTCATAGTTAAATTATCGCATGTTGATTTTTCACATAATTTTTTAAAATAAAATTATAAAAGATATAATGCCAAAAAAAAATCAAATGAAAAATTATCCTTGAAAAGTCTTTGATTTTTTTATTTTAGAGAAAATAAAATAAAAGGTAGAAAAAATGAGTTTAAATAGTTATTGATCTTTTCAAGGTAACAATTTATATAAGACATTTTTAAAGCACAAAAATGAAAGCTTTATTATGATAAATGGAGTAATAATTTTAGTTCTTAAAATTTATATTAAGAGAATAAAATTTAAATTCATTAAAAAGATTAATTTTTTTTACATAATTTGTATTGACTTGATTTTATAAATTTAATTCAAAAAATTTTAAAATAAAATTTAAATTATAATATAAAATTCTAAATAATTTAAATTTTTAATAAGTGAATCAATTCTCAAGTTTAAATAACTTAAATTTTCTTTTTCAATAAACTCATTCATTTAATAATGATCTTTAGAATAAGCTTTATTCACTAAAATTAAATATTTTAAAAGACTAATTGATCTAAAATCTATTATAAAATATAATCACAAGATTTTATTTTAAGTTTTTAAATAAAATTATTAATTCTCTTATTGTTTAATCAAATTTTGATACAAAACTTAAGTATACAGTATGTTTAAAAAATGATTTCTAGTTTTTTATAATTAATAAGGTATATAATTTTCTTCAAAAGGTTAAATTATTTTTTGAGAAAAAAAAATAAAAATCAAATATTTTTAGTTTTCACCTAAAAAGTGAGATTCTTTTTACTATTTTAAGTTTTAGATAATTGTTATGTATATAAATAATTATATATATTTATAATTATTTAATTTAATTTCTTTATTCTAGACTCACTCTTTTAGGAAAAATTATATCATGGTTCAGTCTTACCACGTGGCCATGAGACCAACCACTAAAAATCACCCACATCACCAATTTTTACGTGTCATATTTTTTTTAAGTGAATTTTCACTTAAAAATTATTTTTTAAAAAAAAATTAACAGTAAATATGAGTGAAGATTTACTTTAAAAAATATGACATAAAAAAAATAATGATGAGGGTGATTTTTAGTGGTTGGTCCATGAATGACGTGATAGAACTGACCCATGATATAATTTCTCCTCTTTTAGAGGTTCTGTGCGGCGGCTTCACTTTTGTTTGCCCAGAATCCACTAATTGAATTATTATTTGATATAATATTAGTGTAAAAAAATTTATGCATACATACATATTTTAATTTTAAAATTTTACATTTAATATCAGATACTAAAACCCTAGACCTTGAATTATAACCCTAAATCAACACATATACCCATTTATAGATATATAACTTATTTAGTTTTATACTAATTTTAGACCTTTGAACGATGATAATAAAAAATTAAGATTGTTTCATTATTTTATCCAAGTTGTAATCTTCATATTTTCTACTGTTAATCTTGTTCATCCAATTTACTCATTTAATAGTTATGAATTAGTGTAAAACTAAATGATTTTCTATTATATAACCGAATTCAATTTCATATATATATATATATAATACTTTAATAAATATATTATTTATGATTAATTCTAGATTGGTCTAATCGGATGAAGTTTTAAGTCCTTAAATAATGTCCCAATAGTCCCTGTACTTCATAACTTTATCCCTTTGGTGAAAGCTAGTACGAATACAGCTTTTGCAATGACCCCACGAAACAAATGCTTTTAAGAAAGAAAAGAAAAAGTAGCTCAGCTCAATCAATGCATCCGGAACACAATAATTTATATTAAAAAATAAATTTATAAAATTTTAAATGTGTATAAAAATAATTTTTTAATATAAAAAATTTTAAATTTTGATAGTACCAAGTTGTATTAGTCTACTATCTTCTTTTGCCTCGGTTGTGATCTACGTAGATTGATTTGATCTGCCTTATCATAAAAACTCCAATGTCTCATCGAGATGAATTTTAAAACTAAAGCTTATAATTACGAGTAAAAATTACTTGCCTCCTAATTATATTTGTTTTAATGTTTTTTATTAAAAAAATTTAAATCTAATCTCTAATTTAATTTTTACATCTTAAACTCTAAATTCTACGCCCTAAAAATACACTTTATCCTTAAGTTTATGAACCCTAACCATACCTTATAATCTTAAACCCTAAAACCTAAACTCATTAATTTAGAATGAAGAAACCAATGAAAGCACGATTAGGAGGTAAACGATTTGCATCTATAATATAAATTTAACGAGATCAGGTATTAAAATTTTTAAATAAGATTTAAAATATAAATTTTGATATTTTAAATAAAATAAATTAAATTAAAAGTGTAGTTCTCATGATGAATTTTTATAATAATCAACTTGAATTAAATGATGAATAAATTTGATTTCAATAGTTATAATAAAACTAAAGCTAAGGAGTGTTTTTATCATTGAGAGTTTCGATAAAATTTATCACAAATAAAAAATACCATATAAATTATAAAATGATAGAAAACCTTCTTATTACTCGAAAGTGTTGGGTTTCTTGTCAAAGGAATGACCGGTGTTACCAGGTGTAAATCGCCTATCTCTTTCCTATACTTTCATTTGTGTCTCTGTTTCAAATTAAAAAATTTAGAGTGTAGGATTTAATGTTAAGGGTTGTAGTTAGGGTTTAGGGAATTAGAGGTCGAGTATATTTTTTAGAGTTTAAAATTTAAAAAATAAAAAATAAGGGTTAAAGTTTAAAATTTAATTTTTTAAAATTTTTAAATAAAATATATAAATAAAGACATGATAAATAGATAAAAAACTTTTATCCGTGTTACTCGCGTCCCTTGATAATGTAATTTTGTAACTTAAACCTGTCAAAGATCTTTTGATGTTGTAACTTCAATTCAATCGGTGGTGGATATGTGACGTATCCGCAAGCTTATAGTAAGATTCTTTTACATGACTTGATTTGAGTGTTTTTATCCCTTAAAAACATTGAATGAATAAGAACAAATCTGTTGTGAGTTTGTTTGAATCTGTTGGGATATTGATTTTAATACTCTCCATGTCCCATATATGATATCTATTATTAACTTTTTAAAAGTTAAATTTTTCAATTTTGACCATAGTTATTTTAAATATTTTAATTTATTAAATTTTATAAAAATATATTCTTTTAAACTATTTGATTAAAGATTTTTAAAATATATTTTTTATATTTTTATTAATAATAGATTTAAAGTTATAATAAGTCAAAGTTAAAAAAATTTGACTAAAAAATCAATAATAGACAAAAATAGTGAGACGGAAGGAATATAATATAATAAAAATTGTTTTTAAATTTGAAAAATATGACGAAAATAATTCATGGTCTATTAAACTTGAGAAATACTTTTGAAATTTTTTTAAAATGTTATTGACTCTATTTTTTAAAAATATCTTTAAATTTAAAATTTATTGTTCATATCAGTACGTCTTTCTTCGTACCAATATGCAAAAGCATTTTGATTTTCAGAGTGCACTTCACATACAAACGAAAGCTTTCTTATTGCTACTTGAAGTATCGTACCAATAAGAGTGTATCGTGTATCAGTACGCTCTGCATTTATGTGTAATGTCTCTTTTTTGTTTTGACAAGTTTCAATACCCATTTTCGAATAAAGATACCTAAGGTTATAAAATACATTTATGTCTAAAATTAAAATTCTTAATTGCGACTTTTCAATAATTAGTTTTTCAACCGCTAATTTTTTATTTTATTCTATAAATACAAGCCAAAGACACTTGAAGAATGAGAGGATTAACATCCAAGCTTAAATATCAAGCGAGTAGAATTTTTTATTGTTTATTTCTTTATAATCTCTTATAATTGATTAATCTAATATTAGTGAGCCAAAAAGTATAAACACCTTCTTAGATACGCATGTTGTTTACAAATATCAAGACCTCATGATTAAAGAATAGTTATAGTTGATACTTATAAAAACTAGGAAGAATGTTCTATCTTGGTATGTGAAAAGATAAGGATGTAAAGGTTGGTCCTTTGACCTGTAAAAAGGAAGAATGCTTTATAAACGAATCGATAAATCCTTAGTGTGAATGTTTTGATAATAGATTTTGACATTGTTTAAGAGGTCAAATCATTCTAAAATTAAATGTGTCAAATTGTTATTTTTTCGGATTTTGTATTCTTAATTTCAAAAGAAAACTCTGCATTCTTTATTGAATCTAATTTTGGTCGAAGATATCGAATTTAAGATATTTTATTTCATTTTGATGTCATCGAATTAATTTAATAGTTATTTGCTTGTGCTAAATTGCAATCATTGACTTATTATTTCCCTTTATCTTTTCTATTTATTTAACGTATGCTAGGTTTTGGAGCTTCTTTTTGTTTAAGGACAAGTAAAAATCTAAGTGTGAAGGTATATGATAAGTCATAAATTTATATATTTTTCTTATATAATTCTTTATGTTTTAGAATACTAATATGTATTTTAACAACTAAAGAATATTTCATGCACAAAATAGGAGTTTTAGCATAGTTTCATGCACAATCATTACTTTATTTCATCTTCTCAAGCATACAACCCCCTTTTATTTATTTTATTCTCACTAATTAGTAAGCTTATATCTTTTGACCATTCTATGTAAGACCAACCATGCTTAACATATATCCAAATTCTAATAAGTATGTGTAGTTGACCCTCTAAAAATTTAAAATTAAGAAGTGTGATTAAAAAAGGGTAGGGCAAAAAAAAGGGTCACTAGTAAAAATTAAAATTATCCTAAAATCAAAATTAGGGTTTAAAATTGAGATTAGGTTTTAAAATTGTAAAAATTAAGAAATTGGGGAAAATTAGAAAAAATAGGGATTTTAAACCTAAAGTTTTGAAAAGGGGATTAAAATCTAGGGACTTTGAAATGTTAACCCTAAATTGGAAATCTAGGGTTTCAAAAAGGGGAATTTTGAGAAATTGGATTTTTTGAGATTTAAAAGGTAGAATTTGGGAATTTATCGAAAACTTGAAAATATAAAAAAAGGAATTTCAAAATTAGAGTTTGGAAAATAATTTGAAAATTGATAAAAAATAATTTAAAAAAGGTCGGAGTCGCCACCGATCACTTTTGGTAGACCGGACACCGGAAAACCAGAGATTCTTTAAAAATTGGGTTCGAGAGTCGGTTACGGTTTAAAACGGTATTAGCATTGAAAATCGCCCAAAATTGGTACCTTTATCAAAATAACAACTTAATTAATTTTGGATTTTCCGGATTTAAAGTGACATTTAAATTACGATTTGTTTAAGACTCGAATTTGTTTTATTTTTATCGTATCTTTATCCGAAGATAACGCATACACCGCCACCATTACGTTTGGTGAGACGGGTCCTTACGATGGAATAAAAAAATTATTATTAAATTCATTAATTAAAGAGGTGTGATTAAGGAAAAAAACATACAAATACATGTAAATAAAATACACAACAAGGCACAATATGTACAAAATTAAATACATACAATATAATAAGATAAATACAACAATTAAAATGCATGGATAAAATAAATAAATGTAGAAGGAAATAAATAACAAAAATATATTACAACATATGCAAAATTAATATAAACAAACCAAGGCAAATAATATAAAGCATATCTAAAGGCCTAGCAAAAATAAACATGATGTACATGAAAAACAAATATATGTACAAAATGTGAATAAAAAAACATGATTAAAAATGCATGATGAAATATAATAAAACATAAATAAATATACAAAATAAATTAAAAAGAACAACATTTAAAACTGGAATGGGTTAAAATAAAATAAAAACAAAATTTTAGGTTCGAAATAAATAAAAAAAAGATAATTTAAATCAATGACCAAATCAAAAAGGCTCAAAAACTCTTAGACCCTCAAAACGTTATTTCTAAACGAGGAAGGGCTTAAAAAAATTTTAAAAATGCGGAGGGACTAAGAACTAATTAAACCCTTGTTAAGAAAAGATAACTCAAATAGGGACTAGATCGAAAGGTTTTCGAAAGCTGGAGGGACTGAGGGGAAGAATATTTCAAGACGGAGGGAGTTATGAAACAATAAACCCATTTTTAAAACATTACAGGAGTATATAACACAAAAAAACTAAACAACCCCTTTAGTCATTTGTTAACCGAAAACAAAAAGTTTAAACCCTTTTCTCTGTTTTTATCCAAGCAAAACCCAAGAATATTTGAATTACATTCGAATGTTCTTCATTTTCCCCAAAAGCCACCGCGAAATCTCCAAAAAAACAGCCACAACGGCGGCCAACAAAGCGAAAGCACCATAAAAAACCTTTCCTTTCGTTTCCTTTTCCAAAACCAAAAAAACTAGTCGAAACTAAAATCAAAACAAGAAACCCTTTCTGTTTTCGTACCAAAAAACTTTATTTTAGAACAAGAAATTGAAACGAAAGCTCGTTTGAAGACCAAATCTTACATTCCTTCTCATTGGCTCACCATCAACGGCCCAAAGACGTAAGGATTATCGCTGGAGAAAGAAAATCGGAGAGGATCAAAGCCAACAATAAAGGTAAAAACGAACCCTAACTCTATTCGGTTCCCCTTTTGCATGCAATTGAAAAGACAAAGGTTATTACCTCGAAAATTTCTTCTATTGATTTTTTTATTGTGGGAGAACTCTTACAAATATTTTCTTCTTCGGTTTTAATAACCGAGCGATTACAAGGGATTAAAAGAAAAGAAAATAACCTTATTTTGCTATTGGTTGTTCTTCTCTCTGGAATCGTCCTTTGCCTATAATATTATTGTAATTTTGGCCGATTCTGCTATGGAATTCGTCTCTGTAATAGTTGCAATGCCTCTGAATTTGTTTCCGTTTGGTCTCTGGATCGTACTGGAAATTGTTGGCCGAATTTCACTGTCATATTTTTTTTATTCGCCAAAAACTCTGGCAAAATAGTACGATTTTGAAGCCTATTTTCTGTCTATTTACATGTGAATTGTGGCGGTCGTACGAGTGATCGAAGATAATCGGATGTGATCACCGGCGATCGGGGAAGCTGAACGAACTCCGAGGTATCGAAGAGTCTCGCGCGTGGTCTGCGCACGCGCGTGGAGAGCATGAATCGTCAGCGCATGGGCGCTTGCCACTCCAGAAAAAAAATAAATTAAAACTAAAAGAAAACTGAAAATAAAATGAATGAAAAATAATAAAAAAGAAATTTGATAGAAATTAAAAGAAAATAAAATTAAGTATATTATAATATTTTTGTATTTTTCTTTAGAATATGGCGATAGAAATATATTTTTAGATTTTAAAATTTAAATAATATATTACAAAGACTTATGTTAATATAATTTTCGAATTTTTATGATAAAGAAAAGAACTAAAGCCCATTATTCAAAATTAAACAAAAATTAAAACCGGGATTAAACCCTGAATAAAATTAGTGATTACAGTATGCATGTATTTATTTTTGAGGATTCGATACCCCTCGTCTACTTTAAAAAATATGGCATCATATTACTTTTTTATTTCATCTATGGTCTTTAGTAGTGTATCAAGTCTCTCCCTTCTATGTTTTTACTATATAGGCTTGCATCTTGTCTTTATGGAAAGGCAATGCATGGTAATGTTGGTGGTTAAATAGACTGTGCCTTAGAAACAATTCGCCTCGATGTGTGTAATCGCTGCTTTAGACGATTTTCCCCCGAAATTTAAGATCGTCTAATTTAAAAGGAAGAACTCAACCTCCGTGAATAAAACTCTCAAATTTCACAAAGAAAGTATAAAGTTTTTCTAGGTGGTTATTGAAAAATGAGAAGTGAAACCTCTTATTTATAGGTTGAAAGTAGGGGAAAATCTGTTAGTGAATTGGATAAAATATGATTTAAATTTTAAATTTAATAACAAATTATATCCAATCAAATCTCAAATAATATCAAATAATATCCATTTAAAATCTCACCATATTAAATAATGTATTTTATTATATGCAAGCCTTCACCATATTATTTCGTCTTATTTAAATATGTCATGTTGTCTAGATGTTATATGCAACTACTTGGTTATATATTCTTGTTTTCTCTCAGCTTATTTTATGTTATCACGCATTTTGCATTTACTTTCTTTAACTAAATATTTGTGCATACTATTAGATAAATAAAATTGTTTTATTTGGCATATATTTTAGTTTTCTTATGTCACACATTTTGTACTATGTTTTTGACCCATGTAACATGTGTATATGCTTGCTTTTTATGTTGTATTTTCGTGTACTTTGTATATATTGACTTTTATTTGTCATTTCATTTGTATTATTTAAGATTGTATTTAAAAATTAATTTGTTAGTGTAATGTCTCTTCATTCAAGCATAAATAGGGTTGGTATCAATCAATGTGGTAGCGGATTTGCGATTTATTCTTGAATATGGAGATTTTTAAAATTCGCTCAAATATATAAAAATTCTAATTTAAACGACACTTAAATTTACAAAATTTAATATTAAAAAATGGTAAATTTTAAGATACCAAGTTTTGGCCAATTTTAAAAATGCTAATATCATTTTAAACCTAATTGACTCTCGAACCTAAATCTTTTTAAATATTAGTTTTAAGGTGTCCGACCTACCTTAATGGACGATGGAGACTTCAAATTTTCCAAACAATTTTCAAAATCAATTTTAAAAATTGCCCAATCATTTCCTATTTTCGTAGATGATTCTTTTTCATTATTCCCCCTTTCCCAAACTGTTTTCTAACTATTTTTTTAATTTGTTTTCCAATTTCCTTTCTTTTTCAGGGTTTCCTTTTTTAAAAAAAGAAATCATCCCATTATTTTAAAAATTAGTTTAAAAAATATTGACATCATTCTTTTCTATACTTAAATTTTAAATTTTTTAAAGGGTCGCTACAAGTCAAAATATCTATTTTCCCTCTCTCTTTTACATATTGTGATTTTATTGTAAACCCTTTATTCTTTTGTAAGCTAAATTGTGTAAACACCCACCTTTATGATGTATTTAGTTTATCAAATAAATTTTATTGTAAAACAAGAGATTCTAGTTTAGTCTTAGATAAAACTAGAGTTATTTCTATCTTAGTCAAGTCCAAAAGATAGGGTTATAACGGTTTCCTCCTAAGCCTTGAAAATAGGATGAATTCTTAATGAATTAGTTGAAATCCTTAGTTATTTGTTAAGGTAGTGAAGTAAGCATGTCTGAATCATTCTAAAATCATTGTATTATTTATCTAAACCTTTCAATTTTAACAAATTAAAATTTTATTATTTATCTAAACCTTTCAATTTTAACAAATTCAACCAAGTACAAAAAATAACTCTTTTTATGATTTTCGGTGATCGATTCGAGTTTACACATCAAGTCTTTCAATATGGTTACACGAAAACCATATAGGAGGCCATATTGGTAAGATATGGTAAACCTATTGCACTGATATATTGTTATTGTCCCATTGTATAGTCATTGATATCATTAAAACACTACTAAAAAGAATAATAATTATTGTATATCATTATTGATACATTATTATTAATATTGCTAACATTACTGTTATTATTCTTGGCATAATTATTGAGAGGAGACTGAATACAATTGCCATTGATATCATTATTATCATACAATTGTCATCACTTAGAGACAAAGAAGATAATTTATAACAGAGATGTTACCTTTATAAATCTGTCATGTTGAAAAATGTAACAGATGAAGATGTTCAGACGAGTAATACTCCACAGCAGATTGAGTGTACTCCAATACAAGTGGAGCTTCAATGGAAGATGATTAACCTAATAATCGATGTTACTGATTTTCTAACTCCAATAGAAGAATCAAAAAATGAATATGTTCAAACCCAAGAATCATTGGAGACACCCAAACCCCTTGCAATTAGAAGGCCAAGAAGAGAAATTCGTAGACCTGCTCGATTTACAAATATGGTGCCCTATGCTCTTCTAATTGTTGATGATGATATCCTTGTCACTTATTAAGAAGCAATGCAAAGTTTAAAAAGTGACAAGTGAAAAAGTGTTATAGACGAAGAAATACAATCTCTCTAGAAGAATACTACCTAGGATTTGACGTATTTATTGAAAGGTAAAAGGGTAATTGAATGTAAGTGTGTGTTGACAAATAAAGACAGATCTTATAGCAAAAAAGATTTTCGCTATAAGGAAAGATCGATAGCTAAAGGCTATGCTCATAAGGAGAGAATTGACTACAGTGTAGTATTTTCCCCTTTTGTAAAGCATTCATCCATTAGAATATTATTGGTCTTGGTAGCATAATTGAAATTGGAGCTATATAACTCAGTCAAAAGGATACAAGAATGCTGGTGGTGAGAAATGGGTTTGCAAGTTGAACAAATCACTTTATGGATTAAAAAAATCTCTGAAGTAGTTGTACAAGTGATTTGATAGTTTTATGATGAACCAGAGGTACACAAGAAACAAATACGATCATTGTGTGTATTTGCGAAAGCTACAAGATGGATCTTTCGTTTATCTTCTCTTATATGTTGATGATATGTTGATCGCTTCAAAAAGTTAACAAAATATTGATAAATTGAAGGCTCAGTTGAATCAAGAGTTTGGGATGAAAGATTTTGGTGAAGACAAGAATATTCTCGGTATGGAGATAAATAGAGACAAATGAAGTGGCAGACTTTGTTTGACTAATCTGCACACACAATATTTGAAAAAGGTATTACAATGTTTTAGTATGAATGATAATACAAAACATGTTAGTACCATACTTACTTCTCATTTGAAATTTAGTTCTCAGTTATCTCCTAAAACTGATGAAAAGAGAGAATATATGGCAAAAGTTTCATACGCTAATGTAGTAGGGAGCTTGATGTATGCGATGGTGTGTACATAGTCTGACATTTCACAAATAGTTAGAGTTGTGAGCAGGTACAACATGATCTTGGAAAATAATATTAGCAAGTTGTGAAATGGATTCTATGGTATCTCTAACAAACTATTGATGTTGGTTTAATATTTGAGTAGGATGAAGAACTTGGTCTTGTTATGGTTGGATATATTGATTTTGATTATACTGGTGATTTAGATAAACGTCGATCAACTACTGGATATTTGTTTACTCTAGCAAAAGCGAAAGTGAGTTGGAGGTCTATTTTACAGTCTACAATGGCTTTTTTTACTACAGAGGCAGAGTATATGATAGTTTCGGAGTCTGTTAAAGAAGCTATTTGGATTAACGAATTGTTGGAAGACTTGAGAATTGTTCAAAATTATATTAGTCTCTTTTTTAAAAGTCAGAGCACTATTCACCTAGCGAAAAATCAAGTCTACCATTCAAAAATCAAGCACATCGATATGAGGTATCACTTTATGCGGGAGATCTTTAAAGAAGAAAAGATTCTACTTTAGAAGATTGTGACAACAGAAAATCCTGCAGATATGTTGACCAAGGTGGTAGCAACAATAAAATTCAACCATTGTTAGAACTTGATTAATATCATACGAGTTTGAGTACCTTAGGATGTATGGCGCTCATAAGCGCATTTGAAGGTAGCGTAGAAGATAACTTTATTTGGGGAGTTGAAGAAGGTTTGAGAAGCTTGGTGAATTTCAAGCTAGGTGGAGATTTGTTGATATGGCTTGAAACATAGAAGTTTCATTGCCATTTGATATGAATTAAATTGTCATTTAATTTGATATTAAATGGTGTATTGAAAAATTATTTTTGGGTCAAAAAAATTTAGGTTATTTGTAAGTTGGTCCTTATGATTTACCTATAAATATGGATAACCATAACATTTTAAAACCACACCAAAGTCTCAACCATCTCTCCCATTTGATTCTTTCTTCTCTCGTTTGTTATATTCGAGAATTCTTAGGAATTTCATTTGTTTGTACCATTTTATTAATAGTGAAGTTATCATCCGCTGGTGGTGCCGAGGAGTAGACATTTATTAAACCTTGTAAATTTTGTGTGTTCTCTCTATTATTTATTTTGTTTGTTTAATATTGGGGTTTTCATTGAATTACAATATTTAATATTTAACGATTTTGTCTGTTGTGCAAATTTTGATAGTTTTAATCTTTGATATTTCAACTCAGATTAAAGTTATGTTCGTGTGGAAAATAACCTGATTTCCCCAATAGAAAGAATGGTACAATGACCTATATGGTTCTAAAAGGTGAAAACTTAGCAAATCGGTTCATGATGGCATGAAATTTGACATGCACGTAGAATTGACATTTATAAGTTTGCTAGTAAAATTTTGTAACTATTGGACAAGATTAAGGTCTTTAATTTGCATAAAAACTGGATGGTAAATACCATTACAAGCCTAGAATATTAGCATGGGTTTTGTTGTATTGATATTAATATGGATATTTGGTATTGTTTAATAAGTTGTATTGATATTGTTATAGTGGTTTCAATACGCAATTTAAACACTATAATTTTATTGTAGTAACTATATCAGTACGAGTAAGACTATACAAATACCCATATTAGTCTAATTTGGGAATTAGGGTTAGCATGCTAGTATGATTTAAGGTTTGTACCAATACAGATTATAGCAGGCCTGGTATCAAATAACCTCAATTATATCGGTACGACAAGCCATTTCTTGAATCTGAATTAATTTATTACAAGCAAGAGTATACCAATATGAATGGTTTTGTATTGTTACAACTCCTTTGCTCATTCTAACGATACTAACTATCATGACATAGATGTACCGATATGATCTCTTTAAGTATTAGTATCAATACATGTAAGTTAGTTAAAGGTTGAATTTCAGGTTAAAATTTTTTTAGAGTAGTTACTGAAATTTTTATGGGACATAAGTCATTCATGCATTGAATTTCACGTCGGTAAACTGAAATATTGTTTAGAGTTGCACGAGTTTTCTAGTCCAAGTGGTTAAAAGAATGGTTGTTGTTCCTAGAGGTTACGGATTCGAGCACCAGCGATGCCAGTAGAGTGATTGAGTGATCAATGTCAAATGATGGACATTATATTCTAGAATAGATACTACTATAATCACTATTAACTTATTATTGTTTAGAGTTATAAGTTACAAAATTTTCATCTCCTGCCAACATCCAAGGACTATCATCTACAGTTTGCTTCACAGCAAGATCAGTCCATAAAGTTTTCCTTTCATCTCTGCTATTGCTGGCATATATAGCAGAATAATAAAATAAACCCTCCCCTTTTGAAACTTTACAGGTGATGGACTGACTAGATTTTAAAATATTATCTAACCTTCATCCTTCTCTACTAAGAATCCAAACTTATTGCCAACAATTTGTGTTATACTATACCCCATAGCACTGGTGATGTAACCCAATTAAACTCTGGTTAGAGTAGAGTTCCAACCAAGGGAATATGCCAGAGCTTAACCTAAACAGGTGAGCTTCGGAATATCATACTTCAGACCAGGCAACCACTTTCTGAAAACAAGCGCTCGCTGGTGACTGTGCCACTGCCAGGGTACGGATTCTTCCTTCCAGTCCCGTACACGTTGCAAGGGGAAATTAATGATATAGACACTAGGGGAAAGAAACCGAATGCCCACAGACTGTTCCCTACCTCATAACCTATTCGTTGTTTTCTGAAACACACTCAGCGTGGGAGATTTGCCCAGAAAATTCCCAACTTGGGAACCACTGAACAGAACAGGAGAAAGAGGCTTGACCAAAGCAAAACCATCCTTGCGAAATGGTGGAAGATATTGGTCGAGCAGGTTCCAATCAGACGTTAAATTTACTCCCAGCCCCAGCAACATTTTCAACACCTTCAGCTTCAACATCAACAGCCGATTTTACCTCAACGACTGACAATGGCTGAAAATCAACCAAATCAAAACCTTCGTTCTGAGATTTTGAAGAATTCTCGACCTATACAACAAACAGGAATCATGAAATCGAGAGTAAGTGGAGAAGAAAAAAGGAAGGGAAACTCCGAATGCACAACGAACACAATTAATTAGAAACTAAAATTCAAAATAAAAAACACAATTAATCAACTTTTGTTAACAACAAATAAAGGCCGGGTTAGTCTTAGAAATAGATATACACAACAAACACAATTATATTCATCTCTAAACACAAATAAAGGTTAGTCTCAGAAATATACTAACAATATTAAAATATCATTATCAGGGATTTAAAAAGTATTTTTGATAGTGTTGCGTTTGTTACGATTGCGAATATAACAGTTACTATCGCAGTTATTGTGAAGTCGTAATCGTGATTGTTTTTAAATTCGCACAATTTATTATGGGAGTTTTTGAAATAATAGTATAATAACGAAAATAACGGACTGTTATCTTCGTTATCCATTAAATAACATCCGTTATCAACTGTTACCGGTATGGATTTAAATCTCACTGTTAATTTTACTAATAATGTTTTCGGACGTCAGCGTTACTGTTAAATAACGACCGTTATAATATTAACACACCATTTTTTGAATACCTAGTCATTATCTGTTAGTTCGTGACAATCGAATCAAGAATTAAGAGTTTAAAAAATTCATTCCACCACCACCTTTTTACTCTATAAGATTGCAATTGTCTTGTTGTCAAATGCATTCACAGGAAATCCATGATGCCCCGAGGTTAACATTGTCTCTATCAATTCAATTCTGAAATAATTGTGGAGTAAGAAGAAAAGTCAAGTATAGAAAATCTCCTTATTGTATGAATCACCTTCTGAGATATATACAATAATTTATTTGTCTTGGATTAAACTTCGAATCTATCCTACGATTATTAAAAAATATAGGTGTAATAATAATATAAATATAATTGAACACTGTAAGAAAATTAATTAGAAATAGTACCTAATATCAAACAGTTAAAAATCAGAAGAGTTTTTATTAAGGCTTGTATGAACAGTTTCTATAAGATAGATTCGTCCTCTTCTCAGTGCTTGAGTAACATATTAAGTCTATCTCACAGGATATAATAATAAACGTTCACGAAATTGTAAATATTACAATTGTGGTGAATAATCTCGGAGAAATTATTATATGGACTTATTCCACCACTTAAGATATGGTCCCAACTAATTAAATTAAGACACATAATATATTTTTTCATATCATATTCACACATAAGCATCATCCAAATCATCCACTTTAATGTCTTTGATTTAAAAAAAGAAAAAATATTACTAAAGATTTTTTTATGTTGTCTTCCTCTTTATTGTTCAATTTTTTTAATTATTTTTTTCTAACCCTTAACTCTAACCCTTAAACCCTAACCCTAACCCTAACCCTAAACTTTAACCCTAACCCTACTCCTAAACCCTAAACCTAAACAATAACCCCTAACCCTAAACCCTAAACCCTAAACCCTAACTCTAACCATAAACCATAAACCTAAACACTAAACCCTAACCATAAACCACATAAAACCTAAACACTAAACCCTTAATTCCTAACCCTAACCATAAATTCTAAACCCTAAACCTCAAATCTATATAAAAAAAATTAATTAGGAAAATTTTAAATAACAAAGAGAAAGATGATACAAAAAATCCTTGGTAATATTTTTTCTTTTTTTAAATCAAAGACATTAAATTGGATGATTTGGACAATGCTTATATATAAATATGATATAAAAAAAAATATGTATCTTAATTTAATTGGTTGAGGATTATATCTTAAATGATGGAGCAGATTCACGTAATAATTTTTATTGAAGTAGGTACCAAAGAAACTAAATATAACAATTGACTGTGGAAATTTTAAAACAACATTGACACTTCGAAGAAACCTAAAAAAAACACTAAAAAGCTAAAAGAAAAACTAAGTATAACTATTTAAAGGATTATTGTGACTCATTTTCACATTAACTTAAATAAAAAAAAACACTGAAAAAACTTGAAGTTTTTGACTTGGAAAAATTCCTTCAAATTTTCTTTTATTTTTGGGTGATAAAGAAAGACAAGATTTTGAATTAAATTGATTAAATTTAAATATAAAATAATAACAATATGTATAAGAAACTTAGAAAGTGGATCGAATCTTGATGTTGGAGTTTGATCCTATATTCATTTTTTTAAAATTTAGTTTAATATTTATAATTTGATGATATTTTATTTATGTTAGTTACTAAAATTTTATATTTACACTAAAATTTACTCTTATTTTCAATTTTGTAATTTACTCTAATATTTTAAATAAAATTAATATTTTAATTTGTTCATTATAGTGCCTGATATTTATTTTTTTGATGTTCTTTGTGTTTGTGATATACATTAAATAATTCACTTGAAATGACGCAACCCAAAATTTATCTACTAGTTGTACCAATCTCAAACTTAATACGAATTTCAAACCCGAATTGACCCGACCTAAAATGAAACCGACTTAAAATTATCCGAATTGAAATGAAATTGATCTCAAACTAAATCGACATGAAATAAACCCGACCTGAAGTTCACCTGAACCAAAATCAACCTGTCAATTAACTGATTCGAACTTGAACCGTTTTGACCTCACCTAATTGGGCTCAACTTTAAATGAATCTGTACTGAAATGAAATCGACCTGAAACTAACCATTAATAGATGAGTTAGATGGATATCAAGTATTTAGTGAACAATAAAAGTTATACAAGATGGACATTAAAACAACATATACAAAAACATGAAAACATAGATCCTATAAACATGAAAACATGCTTCATTTGAAAATCAGACATGTTCAAGAAAATAAGATTGTGGACATGAATTCAAGCATTAATCCAGGCATGGTCTGTTTGCTGTCGTTTTATTTTTCTCAGAAACATGTGATTCCTACTCGTTTGAGCAGGCGCAGGTACACCCACCGGTGTGGCCGAGGTGATAGTATTTTAACAGTCTACATCTTTGAAATAAATGCATCATGCATGGCTTTCACTCATTTCTTGTACCAAAATTCTGCATTACTTTCGTGTGGATGTTGTGCAAACATTTTGATTGGAATATCTGTTTGAGTTGAATTTTGTACTAAAGTGACTAAATTCTAATATAAAATAATAATGATATGTATAAAAAATTTAGAAAGTAGACCAGGTCTTGATGTTGAAGTTTGATCCTAAGTAGGAAGAGAATGCCATTTTACCACACGATCGTGCGGTAACAAACACATTTTTATCACAATATATTTTACATGACGGGATTATTCTAACAAACATGTTAGAAACAAAAATTATTAAAATAAATATATCATGAAAAATTTAATATTTTTAATGATAAATAATTTTATTATAATATTATCAATTTCTTGTAGTGCGAAGTGAAGGAGAGAATGATTACAACAAAAAAGGAATTAGGGCAAACAGTTGAATCCTTAAAATAATGTTAAATCACGGATGAGTCTACTCGACTCTTGTTAATCTGAATCTGAGTTGATCTTTTTACTATAGTATCAGAACCCGACTTGCATCCAATCGAAAACCCCCATAACTTGAATTGAAGTTGTAACTGTGGACCCGAAACTCAAACTGCACCCAACTGAAACAAACCTGAATTCGAGACTGACATAGCAGATAACCGATATTACTCGACTAAATTAACTTGAGATCCAAATTTACCTAACCTTTTTTGGATTTGACTTGTTTTAAATTTGATCTATTAATTGACCCAACTTGTTTGAACCTGACTTGTAATTGACCTTAATTGATATTGATTTGGCTTGATATTTACCTTGAGGATGTCTATAATTTAACGTTTTTGATGAATTTATTAAATTATAATATGATAAAGTATTTTTTTACCATTTAAATTATTATTTTTGTATTTAAATTTTTAAAATGATTCAAGTATTAATTTATTAAATTATATATATATATATATAATCAATTTAAATTATTGATAAATATAAATTATATTTATATATCCGTTCGAAACAACTATGTAAATTCATCTTAAATATATAAAAAAAAAACATCAAAAAAGTAAAATAAATAAATATACTTAAAAAGTTAACCATTTATATTGCTGATAAATAATTTTGGTAGATAGCATTTAAAAGAGTGTTTAAGATCATCGAGTATTAAGATATATATACATTAGATAATAAAATATCATGTATTTATTTTTTTGTTATCTTTACGTTTTTAATAAAAAAATATTTTTCTCGTTTATATCTCTTTGGAGTTGTGTTTTATCTTGATCTCAATTTATTTATTTTTCCACTTAAATATTCACAACAAGATGTATCATGAGACAAATAGTGCTAAGAACAATTGTATTTTGTCGGTAAACATGACATTCAACTTGTCCTTTAAAAAATTTTAAAACCTGTCTTTAGAATGATTAGTTTAAGTTTTGTGGGGATTAATTAAAATTATCAACGACATGTCATTTCGTTGTTTATTTTTCCACCTAAATTTAGATTTCTATATATCCTAAATAATTACTTTAAAATATATTAAAATTTTTATTTAGTCAATTAAAATATTATTTTATTAAAATAAATACGTAAACTATATATATTTATCAAAACAAATACTATTTTTTATAAAAGAGATAAATAATGTATTTTTTTAATAATACCACATGTTAGTTCTTTAAATGAAAAAACATATAATTTAAATATCAATTTTAATAAAAAAATATATAAATATTTTCGATACAAGTTTAAATTAAAAAATATATTTTAATTACTTATTTCGATAAAAAAAATTAAGTAACTCAACGAAAAAAAGTTCATATAATACCTAAATATATAAACATCTTCTATTCACGGTGAAATTCAGTTTCTGCCCCCTTTACTATGCTCAATTTTTAATTCAACCCGTACACTTTAATTTGTTCCGTTTTCTGTCCTTCTCTTTTTCTCAGGAAACTTGCGATTCCTACTCGTTGGAGCAGGAGCAGGTACCTTTAATTTGACCAGTCTCCATCTTTGAAATAATTGTATGTGTTTCAGCCATTTATTTTACAAAAAAATCTGCAATACTTTTGTGTGGATATCGTGCAAACATTTCGTTTCGAATATCCGTTCGAGTTGAATTTTGTACTAAATTAATTAAATTCAATTATAAAATTTTAAGTTCATTTTTTAATAAGTTGAGAAAAATTATAATGAACTCAAGAAAAATTATCCTACTATTTTAATTCTTTAAACAACTTTCAAAACTTATTCTTCTTTAATCTTAAGTTGGATGGTTGTTGCCTCTCCTAAAATCACGACTACCTTTTAACCAATTCCAATGTGCACTTAGATTTTGCTAGATTTTACGAATATTAAACTATAACAACGTGGAAATTAAGTGAGCCAATTCAAAATAAAAATGTATAATAAGTACTTATTGCTCAAGTGGTTCCACCTGACCAGGCAAAGCAAAGACGGGACTTTCAGACCATGAAAAAACTATGTTTTCTTCCGTATGATTTTATATTAAAATATTGCATTTTATTTTTTTCAATATATTGATTATGGGAAATTATATTTTAGAATATTGTATATTTTATAGTAGAATTAAATTCGGTACCAGGTGGCTCTGTTTTTAAATAGTGTCAATTAAGTCGACACCAGGTAAATTCAATTTTGAATAGTGTTTGAAGTTTCGAAGTTTCAGTTGTTATGTGATCCCTATCACTATTTGAAGTTAGAACTACTTGATTTCGTCTTTGAACAATGCCAGGCAATCCAAGAAAGTGATATGTCACTCACTGTTTAAAAACAAAACCAATTGATTCCGACTTTAAAAATACTATAAAAACTATATAATGAGAAATTATAGTATAGGACATTCACACCACGTCATCCATGAGACCAACCAATAAAAAACATGCATTTAATTATTTTTTCATCTCATCATTTTATAATAAATGTTAGTGAAGATTCACTTGGTAAAAATGATAAGGTGAAAAAATGATTAAATGAATGCTTTTTATTGACTGGTCTCATGGACGACGTGATGGAAATGTCCAATAATATATTTTCTCATTTCACTGTATTAAAAAATACTTTTTATTTCTCAATATTAAACTGAATTTGCCTATATAAACAATACCTGCTTGCTTTGGTCTTTGCCTTATAGTTTTTGCTCAATCAACTTGTCTAATGGCTAAATGGGAAGGTCAGGCCTATGCAAAGCTAGAAGGGTGCAAAGCCGAACAAGTATGGCTTCTGTTACAAGACTTTTTTGGCTTAGACAAATGGTTCCCGACTCTCGTCACTTGCCTTCCGGTCGAAGGTGTGTCGGGACAGCCAGGGTGCGTTCGTTTCTGCGCCGGCTTCAAGACTCCAGTCGACGGTGGTGATAAAGCAGCTATGAACTGGACTAAGCAAAAACTATTGTCCATCGATCCGAATGAAATGGTTTTTAGCTATTCCATTGAAGATGGAAATGTCGGTTTCGATTCGTATGTGTCGACGGTGAAAGTGTTGCCGGAGGATGAAGAGTGCAGCATCGAGTGGAAGTACGAGGTTGAACCTGTGGAGGGATGGAGACCTGAGGATTTGGATTTCTTCATTACTTCTGGTTTACAAGTTATGGCTCCGAGAATGGAATCAGCCATCCAACTTTTCCAAGCTTCGACCAATAACTAATTCAGTAATTGTATTGGAATAATTCTACTAAATCTTGATTTCCTTGATATTGTTTTTAATTAAGTGATATGTATTAAGTAATTTTAAATTATATAAATTATTATGAATAAAATAATAAAAAATAACGAACGAGAGTTAATAACCCATTTAACTTTTTACTTATAAAAAAATTGACTATTAAAAAAAAATTTAACTGCACAGAAATAAAAGAACATAAAATGAGAGAAAGAGAAGAATTTATATTATTCTCAATTCGCACAATATTTTCATCAAATCATTTATTCATATTCAAAATACATATCACAAACTCAGTGGCACGCACTTATTTTACTATATTTTATGTTAATTATAAATATCAACATGCTAGTATGAGCAATAAGAAGAGATAGATAAACATGTAACGCTACCGCAAGTCACTTAAACACATGTTAACTCAATTATAACAAAAATGTCATACATGGCCCACAAGGCCCAAACAAATTCAGAATTTTATTGGATGGAAATGGGAAGATTCATGCTTGTTCTTTACAAAATCAGCGTATACTGCTTTAAATTGGAGAGTTGCGACTGGTCCTTCAAGTCTATGGAAGTCTAATGGATCAAAATTTTTCTTTGGTTAGCAACACGTGAGAAATTGATCACTAATGTTGAACGTATACGACGTCATATGATATTAGATAGTCGTTGTGGGATTTACAAGAGTGATGTTGAAGATGTAAATCATGTCTTGCGAGAGTGTCCCAAAACAAAAAGAATCTTGTTTGCATTGGTTCCCAATAGAATACTTCCTCATTTTATGTCGCAACCTTTGCATAATTGGTTTCAAACGAATCTGAGTGTGATGAGCATAGGGGATGGAAATGATGCGAGTTGGGCTCTACTCTTTGCCGTTGTCTACTGGTAATTGTGGAAAGCTTGCTGCAATATTCTTTTGAGTGCTGAATTCGTGGAAAGACAGGACCTTATCACTTACTGTAGGTCCTTTGTCGCAGAATTTGAAGCAGCTGTTAGTCGATCCCAACAACCGCTAAGTTTTCGTCTGACTGTTGACTTGTGTTGGACTCCTCCGAGGGAAGGTTGGGTTAAACTCAATTCTGATGGTCTTGTTAATATTAGGGATGGTAACATTGCGATTAGAGGTGCATTACGGGGTTGTAATGGCGAATGGTTGTTTGGTTTCTTTAGAAGTATAGGGGCATGCTCGCCATTACTTGCGGAACTGTGGGCGATCTTTGTTGGACTTCAACATGCGTGAAATCTTTGCTATTGAAGCGTAAGTGTAAAATCCGATAATGTTGAGGCCACTCGAATAATTTTTTGTCGATCGAAGACGTTGAATTCCCATGCCCTTATTGAAAAAATTACGCGATTGCTACGGCTGCCATGAGAGGTGGATGTTAATCATATTCAGCGTCAATGTAATATTATTGCGGATAAGCTAGCTAAGATATGTCGCGGTGATCCTATAGGTGGTCTATTGTTCTTCAAACTGTCGATTGAAGTTGTGTCTGATTTGCTTCACGAAGTACATACTTGAATAGTTTGTTCTGTATTATTTAAAAAAAAAGTTATAACAATTAACCTGAAGTGACGCTCGCGTTCACAAAGCACCAGATTTGTATGCTTCGAGTGACGCCAACATTCACAAGATTTTGGATCGTACACTCGTGGGATTGAGGCTCGCGTCCATAAAAAATCGAGATCGTTTTTTGAATATCCCGTCAAACATCTTTGGATGAAGCCCACGTTCACATAGCATCGAGATCCTCCATTCAAAAGTCTTCAAGATATTATATCACTTATCTTTAGATATCCAAATCTCACCATTTAAGAACTCAACTAAATGAGTGTCTCATTAGCACACATCAAGGACCCAACTTCCACACAACACACATCTACATGAAAGTCGTACCTCACAAAACTCTAATTCAATAATCATGATCCTATGGTTTTTATTAATTAATACATCACCACATTAAATGTATTAATTTATTGATATGTTATGAAAGTGTACATTAGCCGGCTTTATTAATTTATCTCATTATTCGAGGTAAGTCAACAATAGACATCCCTTAAACACACCATAATAACCTTAAAACCACGTAACACATAACTTATTAGTCATCTCATAAATTGTGAGGGAATTAAATTCGAAATTAATAATCTATTTGACTTTTCATCTACCAAAAATTATCGATCATTAAAAAAAAAGAATTTAACTGAAAAAGAATAAAAAAATTAAGGAAAATAGAAATATTTGTATGATTTTTAATATAAATTTACATATAATATATTATTCTTTTTATAAGAAGAAAAAATATATAATATATTAAATTTAATTAATGAAGATAATATATTTAATGATAAAGTAAATCAAATCTTTTTGATAACGTTTTTATTATAATATAGACAACGATATAAATAAATATTCATAATATAATTTTAATTTATTTTTTATTTTTTAATCCAAAAGAAGTCTAGGATAGGAGGTTAAGGATGTTCACTTTAGAGTAGTGGGCTATCAACCTTATAATAATCTAGAATATTATAACACAAATATTTTATTTATATCTTAACTTTAAAAATATAAATTTATGCTTTATGACAAAAAACTTTTTTTTTAATATCCAGGATTAAATAAGAACATTAAAAAGAAAAAAAAAAGAGGTGTTTTGTTAAAATATTCACAAGTTCAGCCGGAAAATTACGGTATAGCGTCGCTTGAACGTGTTAGGTAGGAGAAATTATATTACGGACAATTTCGTTCATAAGACTAATCACTAAAAATCACATATATCATCATTTTTTATGTCATATAGAATCTTCACTTGAAAAAACTGTTTTAAAAATGAATTAACAGTAAATATGAGTAAATATTTACTTTGTAAGATATGACATGAAAAAAAAGATGATATAAATGGTTTTTAATGGTTAGTCTCATGGATGACGTGATGAAACTTATTCATGGTATAATTTCTCATTAGGTAGAGTCAATTTGACTATTCTTTCGACAAAATGGTTGCCTAAATCTAGAGAGATTTAAATAAAAAAATTTAACATTAAGTTAATCAAATCATAAAACTTAAATTTAAACAAAGTGAATTGTCACCTCTAATTATACAAATATAAGGATAATAAAAAAAATACAATGAAGGTTAGTGGGTCATGACTAGTGTTTTTTTTTTAAGTATTTTGATTTGAGTAATTTAATTTATTTATTCTATGGTTTGATTTAAATTAGATATTTAATTTATTTTTATTTTAAATATTTTAAATTAAATATTATTTTTTTTTTGAATAATCGGTCGATATAAATTAAAATATTTTGAGGTTTTTTTCATCCAAAAATTTGAAATAAATAAAAGTATTATTTTTAAAAAATGGGATTAATTGAAATGCAAGGGTTGGCAAGTCAATGTGGAATACCTTTAGTGGGAAGTATGGATAAGTTCAAGGATTTAGTGTGTGAATTGGTCATTTTCCTTGCAAGATGACTTTGGGCGATCTATATAGGTCTGAAAATTTAGAAAAATGGTTTTGAATGACTCTTAATACAATCAGGTTGTTTAGAATCAATTGCTTGAATTTTTTAAATACAAAAAATAATTTAAAAAGTCTTTGTTCGTGCTCTCAATAGATTGAGAAATGCAGGATGGATGACTGAGTTTTCTTCAGAATTTACGTGAAGTCAACAAAATTGCTGATACCGTACTAAAACTTAGGCTTAGTTTGCGGTTGTAGTAAAAAATTTTGATTTGGTTTCAAACCAAAGTTTAAAAAAAACTAAAAAATAGTTTTTTTAAAATCAAGGTTTGAAAAGTTATTTTCGAGAAAAAAACAAATTTTACCTTGAAAAATTCTAACTATTCTACCTAACCACGTAATATCCTTATTTATTGATCTACCAATTTAACTACTTCAACTTTTACGGTACGATAATCTCTATTTAATGTAGTACTTATGTCCACCAAGACTTTATTAATAAAAATTCATGAGTGTAAGATTAAATTATTAAAAAATTTAGAAAATAAAAATAAAAATAATTAAAAAAGTTTGAAATTAAATTATTTGGTATGTATAAAATCACCGAAACTATAAAAACAATTTTTAAATATTTAATTAAAAAAATAAAAATATATTTACAATTGTTTACTTTTAAATTAAATAAAATATTTAAAAATATTAAATTAAATAAAAAATATTTAAATTAAAATAGTTTTAAATATTTTATTTAATTTAAATATAAAAATGTTAAATACTCAATTTAAAAATATTCAATTTGATATATTTGAAATTTTTTATTTTATATCTAAATTAAATCAATTATTTAAAGTATTTTTTTAAATTGACTTAAATCAAATATTAAATAAAATATATTATAAAATCAAATATCTAATATTTTTCATATTTAAATTAAATCAAATATTTTAAATTTAATATTAAATAAAAAATTATAAATATTTGATTTAAAATATAGAATAATTTAAATCTAATACTTTTTAAATTGAATACTTAATATTTTTATATTTAAATTAAATTGAATATTTAAAAATTATTTTAAATATTTAATTTAATTAAAATTTTATTTTTGCCCTTTTTTGTGATTAAATCAAATACTTTTCATATTTAAATTAAATTTAACATTTAATTTAATTTAATATTTTAATTCTTGCTTTAAAACAAATATTTAAAAGCTATGTTAGTTTGTATGATTTTATGTATATCAAGTGATTTAAGTTAGAGTCTTTTTCTTTCGACTAATTTTATTCTTTATTCCTAGAATTTATTGAATTATAATATATATAATGGTTTAATTATATCACAAATAATGGGTTGGTGTAATGAAAAAAATTATATTATGGGTAAGTCCACCGCGTGCCCATGAGATTAACCACTAAAAATCATACATATCATATTTTTTTCATGTCATATAGTTTTTCAAATGAATATTTACTTGAAAAAAATGTTTTTAAACAGAACTAATTGTGAATATGAGCGAAGATTCACTTTGAAAAATATATGACATAAAATAAATGATGATATGAATGATTTTTAGTGGTTGATCCTATGGATGACATGGTAAGACTTACCTATGATATAATTTCTCAGTGTAATGGTAATTTTTTCATGTCGTCGTCTGATTTTTAATCAACTTTATAGAAGTAAATTAAAATTAAGATCAAGTTGATAGAATAAATAAATAATATGAATTAAATATATAATTTTAGATAACTGTTACATCATTCATTCATCACCATTCAGTTTTTTAAAGACAATAATCAAAATATGTCCAAATAAATAGTTTATATGCCAATGGGATATTTTACCCAACTATTATCAATAAAATTCATCTTCTTTATTGACTAAAATTTGTATCGATATATAAAAGTTAATCGATTACTGATTAATCGTTTGAATACCTTTAATTACTTGTGGGTGTTTAATAAGGTACGAAACTACTACAACAATTTGTTAGGTTAATTTTTGAAATTTGTATCGATATATAAAAGTTAATCGATCACTGATCTCTGTCCAAACGAGACGCATAGTGAAGGAAGGAGTTGTAGGCGATTCAAACTGTCGTGCAAAAAGTACCGCTACCCAAGATTAATTTTTCGGCAAACAACCATCAATCGAGTGAGGATAAGTCTTTCTAAGTGACCACCGAAAAAACAATAAATCAGAAACTAGCATCGATTTAATCTCTTTGCAAAAAACAATCGATCGCTAGGGTATGCTACAACATGCCATAAAGACAGACGGATCAAACCCCAAAACAACAATAAAAACATGTCACAAGGATAGAAAAAAGCGTGTCACAAAGACAGAAAAATAAAAAATCTTATTAAAATAAAACAAGAAAAAGTATTGGATTCGGTGGTTGACAATACTAAAATTGATTGTCGACCACCGATCAAAGTGAACCATCAAAATAAAAAACGAAAAAAGATGAAATTTTTGGAAAGAGAACAGCGGCTAGTTTTTTTTCTACAATCACTTGATTTTTTAAGATTTTTTCAATGTTGTAGATTTGAGTGTTACCATACAGACTGAAAGTGTAACCTTAAGGAATGGAGAAGCTGCAACAAACCAGGAAGCAAATCAGGTGGTTTATATGATCCGGAAAACTAGGAGAGAAAGGAGGATCCCTAGCAAGCTAACAAATTTTGTTCTCATCTAATAATGAGTAATAATATAAATAAAACTATTGGTGGAGTATGATAGCATGTAAAACCTCTGAATGTTCTCCAACTTTCTATTAGAAGTTTTTTCTTTCTCTAGTATTCAACCATTCTTTCCATTTCACTATCAATCCACAACATTTGGTACTTTCATTGATTCGTGCATCATGGTTAATCATGCCGATTTCATAAAGTCTCTACAGGATTCGATGACCCTTCATGCGCAAACTCTTTCCTTTCTACAATCTCACACTGACGATCATAAATATTGGAACGCCAATACCGAAATGACTTTGCAAGAGATGGCGCGTCAACTCCAAATGATTTCTGCTAAACTTGGGCTGCTGAATTCATCATCAGGGGGTAGTGAGATATCCACAACTAGTCAGTTTTTAAAGCGAAAATAAGGTACGTCCGGACATTAATATGTGTTTCCGTTTGCTCGAAAGCCGGTGTAGGTCAAACTTTCTTTGTTCTCCGACATGGATCATGAGGAATGGATTGCCTCAACTCAGGATTTTTTTGACTTCTATAGGATGAAAGATCACCATTGTGTTACTATGGCATCATTTCGGATGGATGGTATTGTTCGAAAGTGGTTTCGTTGGATGCAACGCCAACGCCAGCTGGTGGGGTGGTCTCACTTGGTTGAGGCGATTCGTAAACGGTTCGCTGTGGTGGAAGTGGAATCTCCAGAGGGTCAGCTTTCTAAATTGGCTCAGCTCACCACTTTCGATGATTATCGGACTTAGTTTGAAGCTTTGGTATTGCGAACCACTAATTTGTCGAATGATTTCCTTACGCAATGTTTTATTTCGGGGTTGCTTACTGATATTAAGAATGAAGTTATGACTCATCGTTCCAAGTCGATGGTGGAAGTAGCTGCTTTGGCTCGATTTCATGAAGCTTGATTTCAAGATAAACAAGCTACGGGCCGTGTGCTTGGGTCACGTTTACCTCCATTGTTGCCTAGTCCCCTTGTGGATACGAAATTACAACCTGTTCGTCCTCCTCCAGCTGAGGTTCATACTACCATGCCTTCCTTACAGCCCCGTCGCATCTCCGCAGCTGAAGCTCAAGCATGTCGGGTAAAGGGTTTTTGTTATTATTGTAATGCAAAGTATGTTCCGAGTCACAAATGTCGTGATCCAAAGTTGTTTTGTCTTGACGATGATTTTATGGATAGTTCGCTGCCACAGTCTTTGCCTCTTGATGCATCTGAGCACCTTTGTTCAATAGAGGCTCTGGTGATGGATAAAGATCAATCCTTGGTGTTGTTTAATGCCTTGGCAAGGTGTTTTCATCCGAATACTATTCGTGTTTGGGGCAAGATCAAGGGTAAGCGAATTCGTATTTTAATTGATGGGGAAGCACACACAATTTTGTACAATCTCGTGTGGCTATGTTCCTTGGTCTACCCATTATGACTGCGCCTAATTTTCGAGTGATGGTCGATAATGGCAACAAATTGTCTAATAAAGGTTGTGTCTGTGATTTGCATCTTTGCATCCAAGGAACTAAGATTCATATCGATTTTTATGTGCTCCCATTAGAAGGAACAAAGATGGTTTTTGGTGTTGCATGGATGGCCACACTCGGTCCTATTACATTGGATTTCTCCACTCTTCGGTTTCAATTTCAGCAAGGGTTTCAAGTTCATTGCTGGTACGAAGAACCTACCGAGGATATTCAACAAGTTCACCTATAAACCTTACGTCGACTTTCTTCCACTCATGCAATGACTGCATATTATTATTTACATATGCAAGAGGTTCCACCGGTTGCTACAAATGTTGTATCACCAGAATTGGCTACCATTTTGGATGAGTTTACTGCCGTGTTTGAGCCACCTCAAGACCTTCCACCACCTCGCACCAATGATCATGCAATTCATTTACATCTTTCAGCAAAACCAGTGAATGTACGATCTTATCGATATCCTTACATTCAAAATGCCAAAGTCGAGCGACAAGTACAACAGATGTTGGACCATCATTTGATTCGTCGTAGTACTAATCCGTTTTCATCACCCGTGCTTCTAGTTAAGAAGAATGATGGTTCATGGCATTTTTGTGTGGATTATCGAGCCTTGAATGCTATGACTATCAAAGATAAATTTCCATTTTCGACGACTGAGGAGTTGTTTGATGTGTTGGGTTTATCTCATTTTTGTTCCAAGCTTGATCTTTTAGCGGGTTATCATCAAATTCGTGTCAAAGAGTCGGTTGTGTATAAAACGATATTCCGTAAATATGACGGGCACTACGAGTTCCTAGTTATGCCGTTCGGCTTAACTAATGCACCATCGACATTTCATTCTATGATGAATGAAATATTTTGCCCATATCTTTGAAAATTCATACTCATTTTTATTGATGATATTCTTGTATATAGTCTTTCGTGGGATGATCACCTGCATCATGTTCGACTTGTTTTGCAATGTTTGTGCACTCATGGGTTTGTCGCTAAACATTCCAACTGTTCCTTTGGTCATTCTTCGGTGGAGTATTTGGGACATATTGTATCAGGTGAAGGTCTTGTTGTCGATCCATCAAAAGTGCAAGCTATTCGGGATTGGACCACGCCTACTACAGTGAAGGATGTTCAGAGTTTTTTGGGTTTGGCTAGCTATTATAGCAAATTTATTAAAAATTCTGTGACTATTGCTTCATCAATTTCTGACCTGCTTCAAAGTGGGTGTGTTCTTTGAGTGGACGACCGAGGCACAAGCTGCGATGGACCAACTTAAGGCTTGTTTATGTTCAGCTCCGGTGTTGGCTCTTCCAAAATTTTCCTCTATGTTTTTTGTCGAAACAAATGCTTCCGGGGTAGGCATCGGGGCTGTTCTAACTCAAGACAAGTGTCCATTGGCGTTTTTTAGCCAAAAATTATATCCGCGAATGCAACAAGCATCCACATATAGCCATGAGATGTTTGCTATAACCCAAGTCGTTGCTAAGTGGCATCAATATTTGACTGGTCAAAATTTTATCATTTTAACGGATCAACGATCATTACAGGAATTGAATCAACAAACCATCCAAACCTCAGAGCAACAACGATAGCTTTCGAAATTAGTTGGGTACGATTTTGATATTCAATATAGATCGGGTAAGTTGAATGCTGTCGCGGATGCCTTGGCACTCGAACATGGTGCTACGTGTATGGCATTTTCTCGGCCACTCTTGGGTATTGTGGAAGCTGTTCGTGCTGCTATTGTGACTGATTCGTTACTTCATCAGATTTATTTAGCTGTTCAAATGGGTGAGTCTACTTATTCAGGCTATACGTGTCATGACGGGTTGTTGTTATGGCATAGTTGGGTTGGGGTGCCCCAAGAGGCGGCATTGCGTACATTGATCTTGCAGGAGTTCCATGACTCAGTGTTAGGTGGACATGCTGGAATTTCTCGTACATTTCATCGACTTGCTGCAAGATTTTATTGGGAAGGTCTTTGCAAGGATGTTTGCAAATTTGTGAATGATTGTTGTTGTGTTCTGTGTAGTGCTAAAAATGATGTATGTGAACACACACATATATATGCAGGTATACACAGCCATACAAGTAATAATAGGGTGAGTATCATTTCTACGAGGATGTAAAGTAAATTGCACAGTAAATTTGTCAAGGTAAGTTGGTGTCACTAACAAAAAGAAAACAGAGATAAAGAAATAAACAAGAGAAAATAGATATGTTCGGTGAAGGTGTAAGGTGGAAATGCTATGACAATTCTAGAATGCTAGCAACTAAAATATGCCAAGGCAAAATTGGGAATGATGGTGATGGCAGGATAGATGAGTGGAAATATGTGTGAAGTGTAGAGAGAGTGATTGCAAGGTAACAAGTACAATAAAAAAATCAATTTGTAAATGCAGAGGCAAAAGTAGGATGCAAGAACACGTTTAAACTATATGTTGTATTGACCCTCTATTGTTGAACTCTCTCAGAAATGACTGCTTGGAACTCCTATGGACTTCTTACCCCTCACTTCTACTAGCATAAGGCAACTATGGTGTGTATCTACTCGACAAAGGTTTCTTAAGTGTTCTCGCTCTTCCGAGTCATAGGAACCTGATAAACTAAAATGCCATGGTATTTCGCCTGTCACGCGAATAACACTTTAGTCTATCGATAAAGCACACTCCTTTTAGTCGTTGAAACCCTCCCCTACGCCTCTTCCGAGTGCTCTAGGTTTAGATTAGGCTCTATTTTTAGTCTAGAACCCATTGCTCACATAGATCCTCCCTTAGCCTCTTCCGAGTGATCTAAGGATATATAGCTATGCCTCTTCCGAGTGCTCTAACAAGCACCTAAACATGGGACACTATCGTGCCTCTTACAATGCATAGATGATTATCAATAATGAGCAAAGCAAATACACAAACTCATAGAAGAAAATATATTAATAAAGGCAAAAGATAATCATACACAAAAGCAACCACCTAAACAAAACTCGCATGGTGGTGCTAAATGTTAAAGTAATATCATCTACATAAAACCTTAAACATTCAAAAACTCATCCTCTTAAAAATATGAAAAATAAAGCAAATGAAAAGAGGACTAGAAGACACCCTCAGATGTGCAAGCCGTCGGTTTCTTCAACCACCACGAGATGCCTTGGTGTGCTAGCCCCTTCTGGGTGCTTAGCACACCACTACCTTCGAGCTCTATCAATTGAGGACTCCTTGGCTGGGGTTTGGAGGAGAAAGGTGGGAGCTTTCCTCCTTCGCAAGCAACTCCAAATGTGCCTCTTTTCTTTTCTTTTGCTCCTCTCCAAAGGCCTCACTTTTGTGTAGGTCACTATGTCTCTAAAAAGGGTTAAAAACCCTAAAAGATAGGGAAAAAATCCATTTTTGCCCTCTTCATGTCGTGGCATTTCTGCAGGACTGAAAGAGGTGATAGTGGTCCCCTACTGAGGTGGTTGTGGCCAAGCTGTAGTGGTCCCGACCGGCTGTGAAGGCACTAGTAGGCACTCTTATCAAAATATTTATTTTTCGTCTAGCTCAACACATGAGTTCTCTAGCATTGCCATGGCATTTTCCCATCGCTATCCTTCTATAAATGCCATGAAAAAATGCCTCAACTTCCATTTTTGCTTTATCTCCACAACAGAACTAAAAAGAACTACCTTTCTCGTGAAATAACACCTATTACAACCTGAAAATGCCAAGGCATAATTATAAAACTAAATGCAATGTTATGAACCTATATGAGCCTAAGGACACTCAATAACCTAAGTAAAAAGGCCTAAAATATAACCTTTTTACGGAGTTATCAATTGTTAGACGTGTCAACGTATCAAAAGTTCAAGTTTAGCTCCTACTGGGCTGCTCCAACCTTTACCAATTCCAACTCAGGTGTTTAAGGATATTTATATGGATTTCGTTGTTGGTTTGCCTCCTTCCGAGGGTAAAGAATCTATTTTTGTCATGGTGGATCGTCTCATGAAGTATGACTATTTTTTCGAGTTACCTCTACACTTTGACAGTATGATGGTGGCTAAAATTCCGGTGCAAGGCATCGTCAAACTTCATGGCATCCCTTGGACTATTGTTTGCGATCGAGATCGGTTGTTTATGAGTACTATATGGAATGAGTTGGCTCGTCTACAAGGTACAGAGCTATGTTTTTCTTCCGTTTATCATCCCCAATTCGATGACCAAATTGAGGCCTTGAATCGAATTCTTAAGATGTATTTGCGCTGTATGGCGAGTGATGTTCCGCGTCACTGGTTTCGTTATTTGCCATGGGCTGAATATTGGTACAATACGCTGTTTCAATCATCTGCATGATTAACTCTCTTTCGAGCCTTATATGATCGCGATCCCCCTCCAATTCTATCCTATATTGAAGTTAGTTCTCTTCATAACCAACTTGCTCAGGCTCTTCCTGATAGAGATGCTGTTTTGAAGGAATTAAAAAGTAACTTAGAGCAAGATCAAAATCGGATGAAGATTCAAGCTGATCGACATCGTCGAGATTTTTCATTGGAGGTTGGTAGTAGGTGTTTGTTCATCTCCAGCCGTATCGAAAATTATCGATTCGTTTACAACGTCAACATAAGCTTAGTCCATAATATTTTGGCCCGTATCGTGTTTTACAACGTGTGGGTCCGGTCACTTACAAGCTTGACTTACCGGACTCTACCTGTATTCATCCGGCGTTTCATATTTCTCAACTAAAACCATGTAAGGGACTACTGCGATAGCAGATTACACCATTGAATTTGCTCCGTTAAGATGTTTCGTCAAGGGCTGAAGCGTTGAACCTTGAGGACAAGGTTGAGTCTCTAGGGGCCGGTGATGTTGTGGATTCGAGTGTTATCATGCAGGCTGGTGATAAGTGCTCAACTTACTATCACTTTCTATACTTTTCATGGGCATTAATCATCAATTCTACACCTACTTGGACCAATGCATAGACTTAATGTAATATATTTAGGGATTATTCTATTAAAGATAATATTTATAGAAAAGGCAAGTTTTACTGCATTTTTGTATCTGTGCAGAAATAAGTATTACCGCCGTAGAAAATTGAGGTTGGGGTAGGACCTGATGCCGAGGCAGCAAAGGACAAGTAGCAATATGGCAGGCAAGCTAAGGATAAAAATGAGGAGAACATTGCTGGCAAGAAGCCCAAGGATCAGAGATGGATAACACGAGGAAAGCCCAAAGACAAAGCCACGCGGGAAAGTCTTCTAGAAGAAATAAACTTGGAAATATTTAATTTATGCACATGACTTGTTCCCTTCTCCAATTTGTATTCTACTTAGGAAATGTTTCCCTATTCCAAGCCTATATAAGGCATAGCCGTCCAAGGGAAGAGAGCATACAATTAGATTCAGAACTTTTAGTTTTTTCTTTTCTTTTTTACATTATGTTCTAATTTTGTTTAGGCTTACGTGAAGGTTGTAAAGTATTAGTGTGATGAAGTCAAACTTTGTTTCTTGCTTCCAATACAATAAAATATCAAAGTTTGCTTATTCTTTGTCATTCCTTGTTCTTACATTCAAGCTCGGGAGAAAAGTTTGTAAGTCATCCATTTATCTAATATCGAGAGAGTTAGGTTCACGAAAGGAATAAGTATGGTGCTTCTATCACGGAACACTAACTCGGCCTAGGGATAGGTTTAGAGTTTCAGCGACTAATAGAAGTATGAGATTGGTTGGTGATTATAATTGATTCACGTCGGGAGGTATCATCAATGACTGGTCATCAACAGCACTTCGAGTTAGGGATAAACAGAGTCATCTAAGGACACTTTGCCAAACTTTGGTAAGTTTGTCCAAGAGCAAGGGATTGTCGCGGCAGAAGAGTATCTTTACTTTCGAGGTAGTAATCGGCAGACGAGTATTTAGTTCAATCACAACCCAATCACTTGTATTTTTATTTTTTTTCTTTTACAAAGCAAGAAGATCAAAGGAAGCATATTAAGTAGACCAATCCCTTTGGAGACGATACTTGATACTCATCATTTTATTACTTAGCGACGTGTTCACTTGCTCTAAAATTGCGCATATCTAACACGTATCAAGTTTTTGGCGCCGTTGCCGGGGATTGGCAACTAAATTTTGTTTTCTTTATTTTCTTGCTTTTTAGTTATTTTATTTTCATTTTTATTTTACCAGGGCCAACCCTACTCATCCTTTGTACGAGTTAGATCCAGAAATCGAAAGGATATATCAAAGGTTGAGGAGACAAATCCAAGAAGCTATGGTAGGCCATCAAGGAAACTAAGCAGAACAGAACTTAACTGCCGGAAATTGAGGCCTTCCACCACCACCACTGCCGTGATAGTTAACTGTTAGAGACTTCCTAGAAGAAGATTTAAATGGATTAAACTTTAGAGTAGTTACACTTGAAGTAGAAATGACCCACTTTGAGATAAAAATTGTCATTCAATATGCTAAATATTATTGGACAGTTTGGTAGGTCAATGACAGAAGATGTCAGGCAACATCTTAATCATTAATGGAAATTTGCAATTCTTTCAAAATTTAAGAAGTCTATGAAGATGTCTTAAGATTGAAGCTATTCCCCTATTCACTGCGGGATTGGGCAAAAACCTGGCTTAATACCATTCCAGTAGGATCAATAGGATCTTGGAGTGAATTATGCTGAGATTTCATTACGCGCTTTAATCTTATAAATTTATATGATAAAATTTGTAATGAAATTACTTCTTTTCGACAGGCTGATGACGAACCTATGTATGAGGCATGGGAGCACTATAGAAAGTTATTACACAAGTGCCCATTACATGGATTTCAACTTTGGACACAAGTGACAATGTTTTACAATGCCACCAATGCCCCAACAAGGATGATGTTAGATGCCTCGGTAAATGGAACACTCTTGGATAAAGCACCTGAGGAAGTTATTGAGATATTGAACAAACTCGCAAAAAATAATTTCCGATTAAAGCTAAACCCTACATCTAGGCGAGGATGAGTAAGACGCCAAGCCTCGGTAAACAAATTAGAAACATCAAATTCAGTGACAACACAATTGACCTCTCTTACTAAAATGGTGCAAAATATGCAGCTACAGCAGAACACACATGAGATTAAAGCCATTGATTCCTTTTGCAACTTATGTGGAGGTAACCACAATTCTTCCGAGTGTATGTAGAATCAAGAGTCTAGCATATATCTTTGAAATTACAATAGAAACAATATGATGTCCAACACATATAACCCCTTATGGAAGAGGCATCCAAACATTTAATAGAGTAATCCAAACAATGCCTTGAATCCAACTACTCAACTCTCAGGATTCCAGCAACAAATGCAATATTTGCGGCAGAAGCAAGTCCAGCAACCCATGCCGCAGCAGCAAATGCATCAGCAGTAGCCTTTAAGTTCTTTGGAAAATTCTCTTAAAGCATTCATGATGAAAACTGAATCATACATGGCAGAGAACAATAACTTCATAAAAAGAACAGATGCATTCATTAATAGAACTGTAATGAGATTACAAAACCAAGAGGTTGCTATCAAAGCACTGGAAAACCAGATTGGGTAGTTTGCCCAAATCATCAATACTAGACCACAAGGAGGATTACCTAGCAATACTAAAGTTGTTAAGTTAATGGGCCATTAATAGTACAAAGCAATCACTACCAGAAGTGGTCTACAGCTGAAAGAAAAGGTAGAAAGCTCAGCAGCCAAAGTGTCACCAAAAGAACCAGAAAAAGAGAACTTGGATGCTGAACAAACTGATCATGAAAACACTGCCCCAGTAGAGAGCTCGACAATACCTGAACAAGCTACCGAGACAGTAACAGACACAGTGGTTCCAGGTATTAAATTCTAAACCAAAGAAACCCTGGAAAAGATGAGACCACCATCTCCTTTCCCACAAAGGTTAAAAAAGAAAAAAAAGACCATCAATTTAAGAAATTTCTTGATATTTTAAAGCAAGTCCACATTAATTTACCCTTTGTAGTGGCAATTGAAGGATAAATGACAATTCTACATAACCGCATGCCACCAAAATTGAAGGATCCTAGATGCTTTATAATACCTTGTGCAATTGGTAACCACTATGAAGGTAAGGCTCTATGCGACCTTGGAGCAAGCATCAATCTAATTCTTAAATCTGTCTTTCAAAAGCTTGGAATTGGAAGAGCAAAACCCACTACTGTGATGCTCCAACTTGCGAATCGATCATATGTACAACTCGAAGGAAAAATCGAGGATATACTGGTAAGAGTAGATAATTTTATTTTTCATGTTGATTTTCTTGTCCTCGATTGTGAAGCAGATGAGAATGCACCGATCATCCTTGGGGGACCTTTCCTTGCCATTGGACGAACACTAATTGAGTTGGAAAAATGAGAGTTGATAATGCGGATTAATGATCAACAAGTCAAACTCAATATTTTCCAAATTCTGAAAAGATATGATGATCTAGAAGAATGTCAAATGCTGGACAATAAAGATGCAGTTAGTACAATACCCTATCTCAGCAACAACTGCCTCGGCAACAATCTTAACGATACACCACAGATCTACCTCGACAGTGACATAGATGAATGCTACAGAAGAACTTTGGACAGTGTGGAAACACCAGAAAATGAGGAAGCTAACTGGACAACACATCTTCCAGGTAAGTATTTCGATCCCTTAGATTACTTAGGGAAGAATGAAGAATCTATAAGGAACCATTGGTCACTGAATTAAAACCCTTACCTAAAAAATTGAAATATGCTTATTTGGGAGCCAACCATATAATGCCCGTAATTATTTCTTCTAAGTTATAGTCAGAACAGGAACAAAGCTTGATCGAGATGTTGCAATGACATAAGAAGGAAATTGGGTGATCAATTGATAATTTGAAGGGAATAAGTCCAGCAATGCGTATGCATAAAATCTTTTTAGAGGAAGACCATAAACCCACTGTTGAGGCACAAAAGAGGCTAAACCATGCCACGAAGGAGGTGGTACGTAAAGAAATAATCAAGTGGCTTGATGCTGGTATTATATACCCTATTTTTAACAGTGCATGGGTAAGCCTGGTACAATGTGTACCCAAGAAAGGTGGTATGACTATCATAATCAACAAGAACAACGAGTTGATCCCAACCAGGACTGTGACCGGTTGGAGGGTTTGTATGGATTACCGCAAGTTGAACAAGGCAACAAAGAAGGATCACTTCCCTTTACCCTTTATTGATGAAATGCTTGATAGACTTGTTGGTAAACCTTACTACTGTTTTCTTGATGGTTATTCAAGATACAATCAGATTGCCATTGATCTAGAGGACCGGGCAAAAACCACCTTCACCTTTACATATGGGACATATACATTTAGAAGAATGTCATTCGGCCTCTATAATGCCCCGACAACGTTTCAGAGATGTATGATGAAATTTTTTCTAACATGGTAGAGGACTTCCTGGAGATATTCATGGATGATTTTTCAGACTTTGGACACAACTTTGATCACTGCCTTGACAATTTAGAAAAAGTACTGCAAAGATGTGAGGAATCCAATTTAGTCCTAAATTGGGGAAAATGCCACTTTATGATGAATGAAGGTATAATATTGGGTCACAAAATATCATCACAAGAAATCAAAGTTGATAAAGCCAAGATTGATGTGATAAAGAATTTGCCTCTACCAATTTCTGTTAAAGGAGTTCGAAGTTTCTTAAGCCATACAGATTTTTATAGAATGTTTATTTCTAACTTTTCTAAAATTTTTAAACATCTTTGTAACTTGCTTGAACAAGACAGAAAATTTGAATTCAATAAGGAATGCAATGAAGCATTCAAAGGCCTCAAAGAAAAACTTATTACTGCAACAATAGTGGTCCCACCAGATTGGTCCCTGCCATTTGAATTAATGTGTGATGTAAGTGATCATGTTGTCGGGGCAGCACTTGGGTAGAGAAAGAACAACCTGTTTCATGTCATTAACAATGCTAGTAAAACACTCAATGATGCCTAAATTAATTACACTACAATAGAGAAGGAATTACTAGCAGTAGTATTTGCTTTTGACAAATTCCGATCATATTTTATCGGAACAAAGTGACTATCCATAATGACCATTCGACAATTAAGTACTTGTTCTCAAAGAAGGATGCCAAGCCCAGACTGATTAGATGGATCCTTCTTTTGTAAGAATTTGATGTTTAAATTAAGGATAGAAGAGGTACAGAAAATCAGGTTGCCGATCACCTCTCTAGATTGGAAAACGAAGATAATAATAACGAATTGGAAGAAATACAAGATGCATTCCCAGATGAACAGATACTACATATCGTGGTTGATAAGTACTCAACTCACTATCACTTTCTACACTTTTCGTGGGCATTTATCATCAATTCTACTCCTACTTGGACCAATACATATACTTAATGAGATATATTTAGGGATTATGTTATTTAAGATAATATTTATAGAAAAGGGATACTTTACTGTATTTTTATGTCTGTGCAGGAAAAAGTATTACCACGAAAGCAAACTGAGGCCGAGGCAGTAGAGGAAAAAGATCAATATGGCAGGAAAAGTGAGGAGAAAAATGAGGAGAACATTACTAGACAAGAAGCCCAATGATCAGAGTTGAATAGCCTAAAGAAAGCCCAAAGATAAGGCCACGCGAGAAAACCTTCTGGAAGAATTAAACTTAGAAATATTTGACCTATGTACATAACTTGTTCCCTGCTCCAAGTTGTATTCTACTTAGGAAAGGTTTTCCCTAGGCCAAGCCTATATAAGGCATAGCCATCCCAAGGGAAGAAGGGAGCCAAATTGAGAGAGTTCACCATAGGAATCATTATTGTTCTTCTAAACTTTGTTAGGGTTTAGGTGAAGGTTGTTGAGTATTAGTGAGAAGCGTTTGTATCTTGTTTCTTGTTCAATACAATAAAATATCAAGGTTTACTTACTCTTTTCCATTCTTTGTTCTTGAATCCAATCTTAGGAGAGAAGTTTGTGAGTAATCTATTTATCTAGACTCGAGAGAGTTAGATTCACGAAATGAGTAAGTACGATATTTGACTTGATTGGAAAATACTAACTTGGCCTAAGGATAGGTTGGAGTTTCAACGGCTAAAAGAAGTGTGGGATTGGTTGTTGGTTATAGTTGATTAACGCCGGGAGATATCATCAAGGACTAGTCATCAATAGTGTTTTGACTTAGGGATAAGTGAAACCATCAAAGGACACTTTACCGAACTTTGGTAAAATCTGCCCAAGAGCAAGGGATTGCCGCGGCAGAAGACACTATCATTACCGAGATAGTAATATGCAGTACTGCCAAGACAGTGTAATGCAATTGTATTGGATAGAAACATATCAATCAAATCCACTATACAGCACAACTGGATCCTGCCCTCATTCTCAATTTGACCTCATTCTATTTAGCTTTCTTTCATTGCTTTATTTAATTTAATTAAAACTCAACTACTTGTGTCTTTACTTTATTTCTTTTACAGAGCAAGAAGACTAAAGGAAGCATATTAAGTACACCAATCCCTATGAAGATGATATCTGATTTACTCATCACTTCATTACTTGATGACGTGTTCACTTGTACTACAATTCCACATATCTAGCACGTATCAGTGACAACTACAAAGGACACTACCGAGACAATAACCATGGCAGTGTATGACTGTGCGGCCGAGGCATTGACTGAATACATCTCGGCAACCTTAACAGAAGATCTTACTGCAGTAACAGCCACCCTCTAGTATGTTGATCTTGTTAATTATTTAGCTAGTGCTGTTATCCCTTATAACCTTAACTATAACGAAAGGAAGAGGTTTGAGCATAATGTAGAGCATTATTTCTGGGACGAACCTCTTTTGTTTAATCAATATTCAGATCAGGTTATAAGAATATGTGTTCCAGAAGATGAGCAACAAGAAGTGCTTTGGCATTGTCATGATTCACCTTGTGGAGGACATTTTGGAGGAAACAGAACAACAACTAAAGTACTTCAATCAAGCCTTTATTGGCCTGACCTCTTCAAATATGCCCAACTTTACTACAAAAATTATGACCGATGTCAAAGAACGGGAAATATCTCTAGACACAATGAGATGCCACAGAAGCCCATATTAGAAGTAGAGTTATTTGATGTTTGGGGCATAGACTTCATGGGGCCATTCCCATCATCTCAAGGCAATCTTTACATCATAGTAGCAATAGACTATGTATCAAAATGGGTCGAAGCAATTGCCACGCCTCACAATGATTCTAAGACTGTACAAAAATTCCTCAAGAAGAACATTTTCACCAGATTTGGAGTCCCTAGAGCCATTATTAGCGATGAAGGTAAGTACTTCGATAACAGACTCATTGTCGCAGCCTTAAAGAATCTAGGTGTCACTCACAGAATTGCCATGACATACCATCCACAAACAAATGGGCAAGCTAAAATATCGAATAGGGAATTAAAACAAATCCTTGAAAAGATGGTAAACCCATCTACAAAGGATTGGTCTTATCGTTTAGACGATGCTCTGCGGGCATATAGGACAACCTAAAAAACCCCTTTGGGTACATCTTCATACAGGCTGGTATTTGGAAAAGCATGTCATTTGCCTGTGGAAATTGAGCATAAAGCTTATTGGGCAGTAAAGAATTTGAACATGGAATGGGAGAAAGCTGGCCAGAAACGACTGCTAGACCTCAATGAAATAGAAGAATTCAGAAACGACTGCTAAGATCTACAAAGAAAAGACGAAACGACGGCATGACAGCAAGTTACTACCGCGGCAGTTCCTGCCAGGGCATCAAGTTCTCCTTTTCAACTCTAGACTCAAACTATTCCCAGGCAAACTCAAATCTAGATGGTTAGGCCCATTTGAAGTTGTTCAGGCTTATCCATATGACGCAGTAATAATAAAATCAAAAAAGGATGAGCATGGGTTCAAAGTGAATGGCCAATGATTGAAGCACTATTATGGTCAACACGAGATGAAATTTATAGAGAATATCACTTTAGGATATACATTTATATGCACTCTTATCGTAGATTAATCCTTCCATTTATCTTTATTGCACTTTAGTATTAGTTTTAGTCTAGATTTTTTTTAATATTTTTCTTTTTATTTATTTTAGGTGAAGACGCTCTCAACAATAAGACCATGAAAACTTATTGTTACCAGCAACCCCTTAGAGTCCCTTTAATATTGCTTTAATTACTTTCTACTGTTGCCCCTAATTTAAGCATTGAGGTCAATACTTCGTTCGAATTTGGGGGTGTAGAACCACTGCCGAGGCCTTACCATGAAAAAGGATTTTTTAAGTGATAATTTTTTTTTATGTCCATCACTTTAATTGAATTTGTTGCCTACACTTTTGCACTACCTATCATCAGTATTGTTTTAGTTTATTCTTTTAAGATAATAGAAATCTTTCTCCTTACCATAGTTTGGTTCTTTTTTGAAGGCTTAATTCTAGGAGACTTAAGGAGAAAACTTAGAAGCTTGCTATAAGGTTGAACTTAAAACACTTTTGGGACTTGTTTGGTTATAAGAATTCTTTTAATAAACTTAGGTGATAAAGACTTGGATCTTTGGAAAGGTGACTAGAGGTTTCTCTCATCGGCTCTAGGAAATATTCTTCTTCATGCTAAAGGTGCCCGAAATTGGATCTAGTATACTTAAAAGAATAGTAAAAGAGATAAGAAAATAAGAAGGAGAAAACAAATCCTTGAGGTACTTGAAATTTTCTCAAGAAATTATTGTTTTAAGAAGAGAACACTAAATCCAAGTCTATTTGTCTTGAACATAGAGTTTATCTAAGAAAACCCTTAATCAAACTTGTTCACAAAAACGCACACACTCACAAAACATTATAGTTTGTCTTCTAGGTAAACCCTTAGATAACCGAAAAGTTAAGTCTAAAGAATGGACATAGTTATGGTGGGGAGAATAGATGGAAACATAAGACCAAGAAAGAATAAAGTTTGACAAATTGAAGGTTTGCATTGCTTGAGGACAAGAAATAGTTCGAGTTTGGAGGTGTGATAAGTGCTTAACTCACTATCACTTTCTATATTTTTCATAGGCATTAATAATTAACTCACTATCACTTTCTATATTTTTCATGGGCATTAATAATCAATTCTACACCTACTTGGATCAATGCATAAACTTAATATGATATATTTAGGGATTATGCTATTAAAGATAATATTTACAGAAAAGGCAAGCTTTACTGCATTTTTGTATCTGTACAGGAAGAAGCATTGTCGTGACAGAAAATTGATGCCGAGGCAGCAGAGGACAAGTAGCAATATGACAGGGAAGCTAAGGATAAAAATTAGGAGAACGTTACTGGACAAGAAGCCCAAGGATCGAAACTGGATAACACAAGGAAAGCCCAAAGACAAGACCAAGCGGGAATACCTTCAAGAAGAAATAAACTTGGAAATATTTAATTTATGTACATGACTTGTTCCCTACTCTAAGTTGTATTTTACTTAGGAAATGTTTGTCCTAGGCCAAGCCTATATAAGGCATAGCTGTCCAAGGAAAGAGAGCATACAATTAGATTCAGAACTTTTAGTTTTTCTTTTTTTTTTACATTATGTTCTAATTTTGTTCAGGCTTAGGTGAAGGTTGTAAATTATTAGTGGAAGGAAGTCAAACTTTGTTTCTTGTTTCCAATGCAATAAAATATCAAAGGTTTCTTATTCTTTATCATTCCTTATTCTTAATTTCAAGCTCGAGAGAGAAGTTTATATGTCATCGATTTATCTATTATCGAGAGAGTTAGATTCACGAAAGGAATAAGTATAATATTTCTATCACGAAACACTAACTCGGCCTAGGGATAAGTTTAGAGTTTTAACGACTAATAGAAGTATGAGATTGGTTGGTGATTATAATTGATTCACGCCGGGAGGTATCACCAAGGACTGGTCATCAATAGTACTTCGACTTAGGGATAAGCGGAGTCATCTAAGGAAACTTTGCCGAACTTTGGTAAAGTCTGTCCAAGAGAAAGGGATTGTCGCGGCAGACGATTATCTTCACTGTCGATGCAGTAATCTACAGTTCTGCTGAGGCAGTGTTATGCAATTACATTGGAAAGAAACGAGTTGATTAAATCCACTATACAACACAATTGGATCTTGGCCACTTTCTTTATTTGAATTTTCTATCTTTATTTAGTTTTTAGTATTTAGTTCAATCACAACCCAATCACTTGTATTTTTATTTTGTTTTCTTTTTATAGAGCAAGAATATCAAAGGAAGCATATTAAGTAGACCAATCACTGTGAAGACAATACTTGATACTCATCACTTTATTACTTGGCGACATGTTCACTTGCACTATAATTGCGCATATCTAACACGCATCAGCTAACAGTGTAACCGTATGGAATGAAGAAGCTGCAACAAACCAGGAAGCAAGTGAGACAATTGATATGATCTAAAAAATTAGGAGAGAAAGGAGGATCCCTAGCAAGCTAACGGATTTTGTTCTTATCTAAGAATGAGTAATAGTATAAATAAGACTATTGGTGGAGTGTGATAGCATGTAAAACCTCTGAATATTCTCCAACTTTCTATATGAGGTTCTTTCTTTCTCTGGTATTCAACCATTCTTTCCATTTCACTATCAATCCACAACAATGTGATTATAGGATGAGGATAATTATTATTTATTACCCTTCTCATTATTTAATCCTTTAACTTTTTAGTTTATATGATGTTTTGGCCTGTTTTGTTCCTAACCCTCCTACATTTGTTCCTAATCTTTTAATAGGAAGCTCAAAACCTATTTTTGGAGTTCTGTTTTTCATTTCATTCAGTTTGTGACTCTTCTTTTAGCCAGAAAAAGAAATTGTTAGGGTTTTTAGGCAACTGGTAAGTCTTCTTAAGGAACTTGGCTGCTATTTTGTCATTCCTACAACACAAAACTCGCAGGACAATGTTCAGTTCAATCGGACCCCAATGACCGATCGTGGGAGGCAATGGCAGTAGAGGAACAAGAACAACTCTCCAATGTTACATTTATGAACTTCTCAATCAGTCTGTCGGTTTCGGTTTGAAACAAGGGGCGAGAATATCGTTAACCATGGTCGGAAACTCCTGTATCAACTCAGTCGAGATTCTGATGGAGGCTATAAATTCCTTGTTAATTTTACCTTTGTCAGATTGTAATATTTAAGATATCAATCCCACGAAGACTGAGTGGATTTTACTACTTCTTATGAATGCATTAAGAAAACTAAAAACACAAGTAATTTGAGAGATTGAATGATAACTAAGATAACTATAAAAACATAAAATTAAATAATAAAATAATAGGTTAAAAGCGAGCCTAGATTGAGTGCTTTGTAGAGAAGAATCCAGTTATGATAAGTATCCACTTATTAATGCAATGGGCTGAATTGACGCATCGGCGAATCGCACTAAGGGTCGCTGCAGCTGCCTAGGCGGGGTTATACCTTGTCGACAATCCAACATTCCATAGTTCGATAGAGCATCCTTGATTTTCTTCTTCCTTAACTCTAAGCGAAGAGAACTGTTGAAACCCATGTCTTGATTATACCTCCCGATGTGAATCAAGGGCGGACAACAACCGAACACATGCGTCTTATTAGTCGATGAAATCCTTAACGGATTAGTCAATGCCCATGAGTAAAGACCATATTTTCTCGTTTCATGAACCTACATCTCCCGGTGCTAGGCAAATATGTTTTTCTCACATACTTATCTTTCAAGCTCATATACAGGAAGAGTAACTATCAAGAGAGAATAAACTATGAAAAATGTTTTGTATTAAAAAATATCAAACATAACATAACCTTCATCTCCGACTACTCCATAAACAATCTAAACCTCCGAAAGACTTAGAACAAGATGGAGGCGGCGGCTAAAGGTATAATAATGTGAAAATCCGTTTTGACTTCACACTAAACCTAAACCTAATAAGTGTCTTATATAGGCCAAGCCCTAAGTTGATCTTTCCATGCAAGGAAAGAGTTCTAAATAGGAAAGAAATCTAATTCCTAATTAAATTATATTAATTTACTCTTATTTCCTAAAATATCTTTTCTCATGGTTTGATTTGGGCCTGACCTCCTAATTGAGTCTTCTTCTTTCTTTTGCTCTTTTTCCATTGATTTTGGTATCTTTTTCACTTTATGTTGAGCACCAATTGTCATCTTTTACACTGCTGCGGCGGCCTTCAGAATACTGTCGTGGCGGGTACTTTATCTGCAATTAGGCATCTATTTTCTTCTTTGGCTCTTTCCATGATCTAGTTTCATGTCTAAGAAAGAAAACTATCAAACGTATATGTTTTATGCCAATTAATAGATAAACTCATGAAGTTAGTTATCGGATGCTGAAATATGGAAAATAACCAGAAATATCTATTATCGCATTTAATTTTGTCTTTATTGACAATAATTGAATGGAGAAATAATGTGAAAATGAGGAATTTTGAGTGCTCATCACACCCCCAAACTCGAATTATTGCTTGTCCTCAAGCAATGCAAAGGATAATTTTTAAGTCTAGAATTTTAAAGTAATATATCATCTTGCCTGCCGTGACAGAGTTCCTTTCTTGACTCGGGCTCTTTTAGGTTCTAGGCGTTCCTCAGAATTGGACTATAAGTCTTAGTGTGTGTGTGTAACTATGTCAAAGCTGATTTTCTATGTTCTAATTATTTTTCTAGCTCAAGACCTCCGACTAAGATTTCTTAATTCTTTTTTTCTTCTTTCTCCCTAAAATTGATGTATAATTATATATTTTTCATCTGTTGTACCATTTGTCCTACTGTGGTTTCCAACGCTTTTAGAGCAACTTTGTTATTTTTGCATTCTCATTTTTGTTTTGTCCATGAAGGTGTCGGCTCTTTGGATGAATTTGTTGTTGTTTGCAATGTATGCACCAGTCTGGGCCATAAATGTTTGTAGTGTATTCTCCAAATTCTAGACGTCTGTTGTTTGCTGCGGCGGTGGTGCCTGCTGTGGCATCTGCTGTTGAGCAAATCTATTGTTTTACTAGAATCTCGTAGATTGCACTGGTTGATGTTGTGTGTTAAGTGTATTATTAGGATTGCTCAATGAGAAATTAGGGTGTTTCCTCCATGATGGGTTGTAATTGTTGGACATATTATTTTTATTAAAGTTTCCAACATAGTAGAAAGATTCTAGATTGTGTGGGCAAGCGTCCGAGTCATGGTTGTCACCACATGTTTCGCAAAGAACAGTGACTGCTTTTACTTCTCGAATGTGGCTTGGTTGATGCAGATCTTTGACCATGTTAGTTAAGGCTGATAGCTGTGCTAGGATAGAATCTGCAGAATCAGAAGTTGTCATACATCGCCTAGTTATGTCTCTTCTGGTGGTTGGATGTTGATAGTCATTCTTTGTCAACCTATCCAAAATTTCTAAACTCTTATGGGGTGGGCGATCTAAGAGTGTTCCATTGGTGGAAGCATAAGCATCATCCTCGTAGAGGTGTTAACTATATTGTAGAAGATGGATACTTGGGTCCACTCAAGCAGACCATGCATAGGGCATTTTCTGTATAGTTCTTTGTATCTTTCTCAAGCCTCATACATTGATTCGTCTTCATCTTGCCTAAAGGATTATATTTTGTTTCTGAGTTTATCAGTCATACTAGTGTAACTGAATCTAGCAAGGAAGCTTAGGCATAGTTCTGTCCATGAGTTCAACGATCTCGGCTGAAGGTTGTTTAACCAAGATTTTGCCCTATCCCTCAGTGAATAGGGGAACAATTTTAGCTTAAGGATGTCGGTTGATACTCCCGGCAGTTTAAACAATTTACAAATTTCCAAAAAGGACTTAAGATGCTGCCGAGTATCTTCATTGGCTGAACCCCCAAACTGGCCTAGGTAGATGATCATGTTGAACATGACCGATTTTAGTTTAAAATCCTCTACCTCTATGTTAGGCATCACAACAGTATGAGTTAACTCATCTTAATCTTCCTCTAAATAATCTTGAACAGTTCGAGCGTGTTCCTGTCTTAGGATATTATCTGGATCAACAATTGTGAAAGCACCGCGGTTGTCTGCCGCGGCGGCGTTCATACCCGCGTTGTTTTGTTGGTCAGGTTCTACGTTCATTCTTTGGCGTGTCCTTCGTTTTAGATTCCGTACAGTTTTTTCGATTTCTAAATCGTAAGGGTATTGATCGATGCTTGGGTTAAACCTGGTCATGCACAAAACAACTCTTGAAAGTTAAACTAAAACTAAAACTAAATAAAATAAACTAAAATAATTAAAAAGGTGCAAAAATAATTGATAGTAAAATTGAGCGTTAGTCCCCGTCAACAACGTCAAATCTAATGGAGGCTATGGAGTCCTTGTTAATTCCACCTTTGTCAGATTGTAATATTTAAAATATCGATCACACGAAGATTGAGTCGATTTTACTACTTCTTATAAGTGCACTAAGAAAACTAAAAATACAAGTAATTTGAAAGATTGAATGATAAATAAGATAATTATAAAAGCATAAAATTAAATAATGAAATAATAGGATAAAAGCGACGCTAGATTGAGTGCTTTGTAGAGAAGAATCCAGTTATGTTAAATATCCACTTACTAATGCAATGGGTTGAACTGTCTCCTCGGCGAATCGCACTAAGGATCGTCGCAACTGCCTAGGTGGGTTTATGCCTTGTCGATAATCCAATATTCCATAGTTCGACAAAGCATCCTTGATTGTCTTCTTCCTTATCCCTAAGCGAAGAGAACTGTTGAAACTCATGTCTTGATGATACCTCCCGGAGTGAATCAAGGGCAAACAACAACCAAACACATGCGTCCTATTAGTCATTAAAATCCTTGACGGATTAGTCAATGCCGATGAGTAAAGACCGTATTTTCTAATTTCTTGAACCTATATCTCCCATACTTATCTTTCCAGCTCATATGCAAGAAGAGTAACTACCAAAAGAGAATAAACTATGAAATATGTTTTGTATTAATAAATATCAAATATAACATAACCTTCATCTCTGACTACTCCACAAACAATCTAAACCTCCGAAAGACTTAGAACATAATGGAGGCGGTGGCTAAAGGTATAATAATGTGAAAATCCGTCTTAACTTCACACTAAACCTAAACCTAATAAGTGCCTTATATAGGTCAAGCTCTAAGTTGATCTTTTCATGCAAGGAAAGAGTTCTAAACAGGAAAGAAATCTGATTCCTAATTAAATTATATTAATTTACTCTTATTTCCTAAAATATCTTTTCCCGCGGTTTGACTTGGGCTTGACCTCGTAACTGAGTCTTCTTCTTTCTTTTGCTCTTTTTTTGTTGATTTCGATATCTTTTCCTCTTTTTGTTGAGCACCATTTGTCGTCTTTTACACAGCTTCTACGGCCTTCAGAACACTGCCGTGGTGGGTACTTTATCTTTAATTCAGCATCTATTTTCTTTTTTGGCTCTTTCCACGATCTAGTTTCTTGTCTAAGAATCAAAACTATCAAACGTATATGTTTTATGCCAATTAATAGATAAATTCACGAAATTAGTGATTGGATGCTGAAATATGAAAAATAACCAGAAATATCTATTATCTCATTTAATTCTGTCTTTATTGGCAATAATTGAGTGGAGAAATAATGTGAAAAGTGAGGACTTTTGAGTGCTCATCAGAGTCCTTCACCGTTAGACCAAAACAAATCAGTCAACAACCTGATATCCTTGTCGATCGTCTTGTAATCCTGCACAGTGAAAGCACGAGCATGGCCTCCGGCAAGTATAACCAACAAGAAAAAATCGAAAGAAACCTTCATCGCTTGAGTGATAACTTGTGTTCTAACCTTGTCATGCACCGGTAACGAAATGACCTCCAAATGATGATCAAGCTCTTGAACAAAAGGTTTAATCTTGGAAGATTGAAACTTCCCCAACATACAAACCATCCCAGAAGAGATGTCCTAGGTCATGGAAGATGATTTTGTTTCCCGTCGCTTCACATAGTTGTTGCCTGTTGGATCCCTTCTTCACATGCAACAGCCGAGAGTTTCAATGTTTTCCCATCCCATTGGAGAAATCATCATGCAAAAGCTGAGTTTGAATGTAGTGTTGAAAAAAAAAAAGAAATGGACAATTTTGTGCCATATTTTGGAGCAGTAAAGATGGAGGTTCAAATAAAAATTTATTGGCTCATATTCTATTTCATTATCTTTATAACGGTATCTCATATGATCAAAGTGGTTGAATAATGAAAGATAAATTGATGATCAAAGTAAGAATATTGAGTAATGAACTGAAAAACGTTTATATACATTTGTCTATATTGTTATTATTGAATGACTTAAGATAATTTTGCGCCTCATGCATAAGGAGTGTTAATCTAATCTCATTTGGGTTCGGGTGCACTTGCATGATGTGAATGGCGCGAATGTATGGACTTATTAAAAAATTATAAAATGTTCATTAAATTCTTTTATATTATAAAATGGTCACCAATTTTTGTATTAAAATAGTATAAAATAAAATTTTAGAGACTCACCAATTATTTTAGCATAATTTAGTGACCTATTATGTATTTAACCAAAATTTATAATAAATCTCGGTTAATTAGGCTAATTAACCAAAATAATTAGGTTAATCAACCAAAATAATTTTGGTTCGGTTAATTCGGTTAAAGGTAATTTGGTTCGGTTAACAGTTAAGATCTTAAAAATTTTGGTTAAATCGATTTTGGTTAATTCAGTTCGGCCACCGATCGAATTAATCAAATGCATACCTCTAAGGTAGGATAATTTTAAAAAAAATCAAGTTCAAGACTGAACAAGTCGGGTTTGAGCAAATCTTTCATCTACTCGTAGCTCAAATCAACCCAATCGTTTCAAACTTTTCGAGCCTACTCATCAACTTTTGAGACCATGAGTGACGTAATACATTATTGATATTAAAGAGAAATATAAACTTGATTATTCTTGATCGTTAAACAAGTTTTCTTTCTGTTATAAGCTGGCTAAAAAAAGGTTATGGATGAGATGAAAACAATGGTGATGAGAAGGATATTGGCGTGAAGGTGGTGGTAGAAGATGATAATGGGGTTGGTAATGAATAAGTAACTAAGGTATAAGTATGAACCATCTAGCCTTAATGGTTAAGGGAACGGTTGTTGTTCTTAGAGGTCACTAGTTCGAGCATCAGTAATGTCAGCACAGTATTTGAGCGATCAGTGTCTAATAGTTAAGAGTATATTCTAGAACAGATACTACTCTAATATTGTAGTTGATTAAAAAAACTAAGGTATAAATTATGTTATATCAAACGATAATCTCAGACCATATAAGTTCAGTGCTCGGATGGTAAAAAGGACATAAACCCTTTGGTTAATAAACAATTAAGAACCACAAATCAAGATGAAAATATAGGGGGTGTCGCTATAAGTACAAAAAATTGATAAGTCGATAAAGTTCGATGAAAAATATAAAGAAAGAAAATTATCGCATAGTAATTTTAATTGATATGATGAGATATTTACGAAATGTCAAATGATGTATAAAAAGGATGAAAAGGTGGTTGAATAACCATGGTGATGGTTCAGCAAGGTCTGATGATGATTCAAACAAGCTTGTGCCTCCTTAGAAGGGTGCATGTTGGTTCATAAAGGGATAAGATGCTCCACTCCATAGCTGAACAAATAGGTGTCCTTTCATGGGAGCTAGATTCACTTATGACCTTAGCTAGATGCAGAGTATCCTTTCAGCCCCTCAGCTCACAATCCAGCTACATATAGCTAGCTATAATCCACTAGTCAATTACCTAGTCTTTAGCTCCTATTTAGCTACCTTAAGCTCCTGAGCTTACCCTTGCTTTTGCGTTGATTTGTTTTTAGCAACCTTGTATTTAAGAAAAAACACGCGAACAATTAAATGAGAAAAACTGTAGCTAGGAACTTAATGAAGGTATGATGCATACTTATGATAAATATAAATATGATGTAATTTTTTCCTATAAATCAAATGATTTTCTTTATTTTTTAAACACACCCGAAGTTTTTAACTTTAAAAACTGCCTAGTATTTTTGGTGATAGGCGAATGTAAAAGTTCAGTTTAAGATCTTTATATAATTTTTTTGAATCAACTACAATGATTATAGTAATACGTGTTCTAGAGTATGCTCTCGAACATTGAATATTAATCGTTCAGCCATTATGTTGATAATACTGGTGCTCGAACCCATAACCTCTAGGAATAATAATTTTTCCCTTAGCCACTAAAATAAGATAGTTCATGCTCTAGATCTCTATATATTAAGTACTACTGTGAAAGGTCATTTGTTGTGACACAAATTGTCTACCTCTTTTTTATGTCTCATCCGTTTTAAATTAAAGGTTTAAGATTTAGGGTTTATGGTTCAATATTAGGGTTGTGGATAGGGCTTAGTGATAAACGTTTCTATTATGTCAAAGATAAAGATCAAGAACCAAGAATCAAGTTTGTTGTAATTCTGTTAGTTGGTTATTCTCGGTTTCTTTCAAGCAATCATTTTGTATAAATAGAGGTACACCCTCATGTATAGTACATGTTGAATTGAATGAATAAGTAATCTCTTCTCTTTGATTACTCTATATTCAAACATGGTATCAGAGGTTTTGAGGTCAGGAGAAAATTTGACATCCAAACCTTTCACGAACAAGACAATTTCTATTCATCTCGATGATTCCAACTATTTTCTTTGGCGACAACAAGTTCTTTTTGTTATTGAAAGTTTGGCGTTGACTAGTCACATTGATGGAACTCTGGCCATACCTCCTCAATACATTTTTGAAGGAGACAACAAGACTCTTAATGGGGAGTTTGTATCATACAAACAAAAGGACAGTGCATTGTGTTCATGGCTTCTTTCCTCGGTTGGTCTGTCGGTGTTACCCTCCTTGTTTAATTGTCAAACTACACTTGAGATTTGGCAAAATATTCACCATCTTTTTTCGTTTTCCTCAACAACAAAGATCATGCATCTTCATTGTTCTTTAAAGAATCTGAGAAAGTGTGATCAAAGTATGTGTGAGTATTAGGCTCAAATTCAAGCAATTTGTGATAGTTTAGCTGCGTGGGGAAACCCATTAACTGACACAATGCATATCTCTGCCATTTTTTTCTGGTTGCCACCGAAGTATGAACCGTTGTGGCGGTTATCGCGTCCAATCAACTGCCTTATAAGATTGACGGTGTTTGTAATGTTTTGTTAGATACAACGGCCCATCAACAGGATCTTTTAGGACAGGTTCATATGGTTCAAAGCCCATCCAATATGGGTCATTTAGGAAACTCGGGTTATTCTTTCGATCATCAGAATTCTTTCAATCGTTCCTCCAACTTCCCTAATCAAAGATTTCAAGATCAGAGGAGTTTTCAAGATTCTCAGGCTACTTGTGGAATTCGTGGAGGAGGGGGTCGCTTCTTTAATACCAGGTCACAAGTTCAATATCAGATATGTGGTAAACTTGGTCATCTAGCGAGTCGATGTTTCTTTCATTTTGATCAGATTTATGATGGCATCGGAAATTCTTCTGCTAATTTTGTTTTAAATGATATTTTGGAAGAACAAGGTGACCCTTCAATTGCAATTGAGGAGTCTACTCATATAGTTGAAATGGGAGTTGCTCCGAATCAAGAAATTTCTTATGGGGATACTGCTTGGTATCCAGATTCTTGAGCAACAACACACCTAACGCCCGAAGCAGGTATGTTATCTCTTTTCGTTCCTTACTTTGGGTTAGGTAGTGTTTCTTTTGCTAATGGCATGCTTGTTTCTATTTCGAATATTTGATAAAACATTCCTTAATTCTCGATCTAAGACTTTTGTTTTGAATAATTTATTACATGTTCCAACTATTAAAAAGAATTTGTTTTCTGTCTCAAAATTCACCAAAGATAACAATGTTTCTGTTGAATTTTACGTAAATTCTTGTGTTGTGAAAGATCTGATAACCCATCAAGTGATTCTTCAAGGTTCGGAAAATGAAGATTTATGTAACCTCTTTGGTTCTGATAGTTCTGTTGGTTGCATTTTACATTCTAATAACTCTCTGGATACTAAAGACTTGTATTGTGGTAAAATAGGTGTTAGTGACAGCCTTGACACTACTGATGTAATATGTTTGATTGTAATTTGATTTCTCTTGAGACGTGACATAGAAGACTAGGATATCCATTTAGTTCTACCTTGTTCAAAATTTTGAAATCTTGTAATGTTTCTTCTAGTAATGAAATTTCTTTTTGTGAAGCATGTCGTCTTGGTAAAAGTCATAAATTACCTTTTCAACGATCTTTAACTGTGTATGCTCAACCCTTACAATTGGTCCAAATCAACTTATAGGGTCCAACCCCTTTAATATCCAATAATTGTTCCTATTATGTGAGTTTTGTTGATGCTTGTACTAGGTTTACTTGGATATATTTTTTAGTAAAAAATTGATGTTTTTAGTATTATTATCTCTTTTCATAAGTTAGTTGAAAAACAATTCGATTATAAGCTTAAAGCTTTTCAAACTGACTGTGGTACAGAGTTTAAGCTTTTGTCTTCTTATTTTAAGCAAAATGGCATTGTCTTAAGGAATACATGTCCTTATACTTTAGAATAAAATGACATTTTTGAACGAAAACATAGACATATCATTGAAGTAGGGCTTATTTTAATGGCACAAACTTCTATTCCTTTTAAATATTGATCAGATGCTTTTTTCTACTGTAGTGTTTCTTATAAATAGAATGCCAACAGTAGTTTTGCAGGATTTGTCTTCTTTTGAGAAGCTTTTTAAAAGAAAACCAGATTATGCTATGTTAAGAACTTTTTTGAAAGTCCATGTTTTCCTTTGTTGTGCCCTTACAATCAACACAAGTTGCAATACAAATATAGTCCTTGTGTTTTCTTGGGATACAATACACATTAAAAGGGTTACAAGTGCCTCGACAGTAATGGTAAGGTGTATGTGTCTAAACATGTATCTTTTAAAGAAGAAAAACTTTCGTTTGAATTTAAAGCTACTAACAAAAGGAGTGATGAGTCTAGTGTTGTAAAATTTTATAGACCTGTGATTTTAGTGAAATTAAAAAATCCTGCACTAACTACAAAAGCACTAACAACTTCAATAGGAGTTTCAACATCAATTTTAAAATTTTCAGCAGCTTCAGAAGGAGTTCTAACATCAAATATTTTAACATCAATTTTAGAAGATCCAACGGCCATGGAAGGAATTACAAAAAAAGTTCCAACATTAATTTTAGAAGTTCCAATAGCTTCAGAAGGAGTTCCAGCACCAAATAGTTCAACGTCAATTTTAGAAATTTCAACAACTTCAGAAGGGGTTCCTGCAGCTTCAATAAGAGTTTCAGCATCAATTTTCAGAAGTTCCAGCAGATTTAAAAGGAATTCCAGCAATTTCAATTCCAGCACCAAATAGTTAAACACTAATTTTAAAAAAATCAGTAGCCATGAAAGGAGTTTCAACACCAAATATTTTAACATCAATTTTAGAAGATCCAACAACCATGGAAGAAATTTTAAAAGATCCAACAGCCATGGAAGGAATTTTAGAACCAAATATTTCAAAGATCCAGCAATTTCAGAAGGGATTTCAGTTCCAACAGCTTTAGATGAACATTGTACAACACCAATTTACTCTACAAATGAGATGTTAGATGGTTAATCGACGCAATCACCAAGTTTTGCTAGTGATACATCAGTAGTAGCTAATTTAGAAGCAACATCAACTTTTAGATTGCCACCTACAGGTAACCCTATAGGTTCTGAAGTCTCTGTCACTTCTCAATCTATTAGTTCAGAAGATTTAGAGGGTAGTGAGGTTGCTATAACAAGGTCAACAAGATCAAAAGATAACAAGAACAATAACAAGAATATTCAACATATGACAACTAGATCTAAAGCAAGAATTTTCAAGCCTAAAGTATATAATGTGGGAGTTGGTCAAGAACTAGCTGATATCTATCAAGCTCTAAAGCAAGACAAATGGAAAGATGTCGTTCAAAAAGAATATAAGGCTTTACTATCCAAAGGTACATGGGATTTGGTTATTTTTCCTAGCGATTGAATACCTATTGGGTGTAAATAACTTTTTAAAATTAAGCGAAATTCAGATGGAAGTGTAGCTAGATACAAAGCAAGGTAAGTAGCAAAAGGTTTTTTACAAAAGCTGGATTTGACTATAGTAAAACTTATAGTCCAGTGATTAAACTTGTATCTGTTAGAGTGTTATTAAGTTTAACTCTTAGCAAAGGATGAGTGTTAAGACAGATTGACATTAATAATGCTTTTCTAAATGGGGATCTTGAAGAAGAAGTGTACATGGTGCAACCACCAGGGTTTGAGCAGCAAGATTCAAAAGGAAATCAATTAGTTTGTCGCTTAAGAAAGTCACTTTATGGGCTTAAATAGGCTCCGAGAGCATGGTTTGAAAATTTTTGAGCATATTTGATAAACAATCTAAAATTCACTGAGTAGTTAGTTGATGCTTCGTTATATTTTAGAGAAAAGAATGGTCACTGGATATATATAATGGTTTATATAGATGATGTGATGGTAACAGGTGACGGTCTAAACGAGGTAGATTTGCTCATTAAGAACATTAATACAGCCTTTTCTCTTAAAGGTCTAGGTAATTTAGATTTGTTTTTTGGTATGACAGTGCAACATGTTGAACAAGGTGTTATTTTAAGTCAAAAGAAACATATTTTAGAGCTTCTTGATAAGATGAAGATGTTGAATGTCAACCCTTCTCCTACTCCTATGGTGACAACACCTCAATTGTCAGTCACAAATAAAAATCCATGTTCAGAAGAGACCTTATACAGACAAATAGTAGGGATGCTACAACACATCTGTACAATCAGACCAGATTTACAATTTTCAGTTAATAAAGTAAGTCAATATATATGCAAATTCCTTTAGACAAACACTGAAATGCAGTGAGAATGATTGTTAAATACCTGAGAGGCACCATGCATCATGGTTTATTTTTCAATTAATCTCCTGATGCTTTTACAACCTTAGTTGCTTACTCAGATTCAGACTGGGGAACAAATCCAAATGACAGACATTCTACAGTAGGATATGTGTATTTCTTAAAAAAATCTCGTTGCTTGAAGTTTAAAAAAGCAAGGAATTGTGTCACGTTCATCTACTGAAACATAATTCAGAGGCATAGCCAATACAATGTGTGAAGTAACGTGGGTTAAGTCATTATTGACAGAATTTGGTCTCTCACTTACCTTTACACCTGCTATTTGGTGTGACAACATAAGTGCTATTGCACATTGCTCTAATCTTGTACATCATGCAAAACTTAAACATGTGAAGTTTGATGTAAGTTTTGTCAGAGAAAAAGTTACAGAGGGTTCCTTCCAAATCAATTATATACCAGTTCTAGATCAAACTGTTGATTTCCTCACTAAACCTTTATCAGCTGTAATTTTTGTACGTTTAAGGGAAAAATTAAGAGTTTTTTCCCCTGAAGAATTGAATCTGCTAAGTGATTTTTTGTCAGCAAACATGACACAAAAGCATTTTGTTTTCTGAAAAGAACAAAGGAAAAGCATGAAGGTATGTTGGCTATACAAGGAATTCAAAGAAAAATCAAGAAGGAAGATAGAGGCATGATAGACGTTTGTATACTATCAAAGATAAAGATCAAGAATCAAGTTTGTTGTAATTCTGTTGGTTATTCTCAGTTTCTTTCAAGCAATCATTTTGTATAAATAGAGGTACACCCTCATCTATAGTACATGTTGAGTTGAATGAATAAGTAATCTTTTTTTTTCTTGATTACTCTATATTCAAATACTTAGGAATTAAGGGTAGTGTTTTTTTTGAATGTATAGTTTAGGGTTTAGGATATATAAAATAAGGGTTAGGGTTTAAAATTTAATTTTTAAAAAATTTTCAATAGAAAATATGGAAGGCAAATAACTTTTATTCCATTTGTTGTTGTATCATGAAAGATCGATGACCGACGAACTCAAATATTAAAAAATAATTAAATCTATCTTAAGAAAATCATGTTTGTACGAGCCCTAATTGTATCTTAAGAAAATCATGTTTGTACGAGCCCTAACAATTACTTTGGGTTCTTGTTTTTTTTTTTCAATTTTGTAATTTTTTAATTCTCATTTAATTTATTTTTATTCTTTCAAATTAATTAAAAAAAACTAACCCTTTCAAGATAACATGGGGTTTTGAATCCTTAATTTAATTTAAACTAAAATTCAATTTAAGTTCTTTGTTATTTATGTTTGTTGAATTCAGCACAGTAGCACCCAATAATATAACATACTTCATGGACCATATGACATTGGATTCTTATTGTTTCTTTGCCTCCCCGTCCTTGCCTTCTAATCTTTTTGGTCAACAAACATTGTTGATTTGGACATCTATAACGTTGGACGCAAATCGTCTATTTCTTAATTATATCTTTATTAGTGTTTTTACTTTAAATTAATAAGTTTAAGGTTAAAGGTTGTGGTTAGGTTTTAGGGAATTAGAAGTCTGATTTATATTTTAAGATGTAAAAACTAAAGGTTAAAATTTAAAACTTATTTTTAAAGATATTTTAATAAGAGACATAAAAGGAGGCATAAGATTTCTACTCATAACGCTCGGTATCAATTGGAAAGGACTATGTTGAGGGTGGATGGGGTAATTGTCTTTAACTTTGACGATTTAATTATATTTTAGGTCATTGATAGTTGTAAAATTATTTTAATCAGGCATTTGTTTTTCTCAAAATCACTGGTATAATTTATTTTTAGTATCTTATCAGTTTTAAAATTAATTAAATCAAGCATTAAAACCTAAAATTTTTTGATTTAATTATTTTTAAGACCTTTTAATTTTAAAATTAGTAAAATATAACTATACATCCTTTAAGTTTTTATAATTTAATTACTTTTTAGAACCCCGATCATTCTAAAGTCAAACGTCTCCTCCCTCATGATTCAATCCCTGTTTCGTGCCTATGTATTGTTAACGTACGCTAATAGATATCGTTTAATTCGAATGTCATGATATTAATGTTCATAGAAATCTTATGTTCGAAGCACACTCTTATTTTCTTTTTCTAAAACAGATCATATAAGTTTTAAAATTATTTACAACACCCAAAAGAGAAAAATAAATTATACTTCTACGAGAGAGAGAAGTAAATAAACTCGGGTGATTGGTGTGGGTAAACATCATCCGTCTCTTTTTCATGCTTCTTTTCATGCCTCATTAATTTTTTTAAATATCAATTTTTAACCCTAACCCATAATTTTTATATCTTAAACTCTAAATTTTATACCCTAAAAATACATTTTACCTCTATTTCGTAAACTTAATCACAATATCTAACTTTAAACCCTAAAACATAAAATCTAAAGAGGAGGCATAAAAAGAGATAGATGATTTTCTCGTTGGCATGCACCTATCAAGGGAATAAACCTCTCTAATAGTCCATCTATTACCCTTAGACACTATTTTCCTCTCTTTTTAAAAAAATATTTTTATTTAATTTTATTTTATAATAATCAATAAAAACAATTAGTTCCCCAAATTTACTGCTGCATAGGGCGTTAGGTTTGCTTTTTCTTAGAATGTGCATTGGGAGAATATTTTTAAATCGACTAAATTGTTTGTTTTTTATTATATTTTTATTTTAAAATAATAGGTTTAGAAGAAATAGTATTTTTTTATTTCTTTTAAGTTAAATTTAAAATTTTTATATAATTAAAAGATCGTATCTTTTTATTCGATTTAGTTCTATTTCAATCAGAATTTTATATGTATCAACATGAATCCAAAGCTTTTAAGATTTCAAGTTACTCCACCAACTTCATTTAGTGTTTACTCAATTTTGCATGACTTCTCAACATAAAGGTGTCAACTTTAAGTAATTTTAGACAAAACCTACAACCAATAAACAAAACACACACTGTCAATATATCTAATCTTTGACTTGAATACAAATAAAGTAAATTGTTGTTCAAGCTTTATAACCTTGTACTTTATTTACCATATTTATTGTTATAATTTGATGGAAAAAAAGTTGAAAACTTGACCAATTTGAGCAAAACAATAATAAAATTTGCCACTTTTATGAGTAAATAAATACCCAAGTGAATACAATGAAGCATCTTGATAGCTAAGCAAAGTACTTTTTTCCTTTCCATTTGAACATAAATCTCTCATCCCTAATCGTATCTTATTTTATATTCTATTTTAAAATATTTTTTAAAAATTAAATTATAAATCTTAACCCTAATTTATATATCTTACACCCTATATCATAAAAAATATGTTATATCACTAATTCTTTAACCTTTAATTTTAAACTATAAACCCTAAAACTTAAACCACTAATTTAAATCCATTATTTTAAAATAAAGACATAATAAAGGACTAGCGATTTACCTCTTCACTTTGCCCTTTCCTAAAGGAAAAAATGATTGAAAGAAGGGTAGTTTAGTAAAATCAAAATTGTTGAAAGAGTTTTTATTATTACTTTGAATTAATGATCCCATGGTAAAGGACCAAAGTCAGGTAATAACACTTTCTTGTATTTGCAATGATATTTCATACCCAAAATACCCACAACTTTCTTCATAATACCAGAGAATACCACTGGGATTAAAATGATAACCGTCGAACCGGTCGACGTACACGAACTCGTTCCCCGACTCGGACGATTCACAGCTCGTGCTCGTCCCTAGACTCGGCAGCTCTACTATCTCGCTAAGCTCGTCTGGCGTCGACATGTTATCCCCATTTGACGACAATGATGACGTGGAACCCGATGATGAAGACGACGGTGAAGGTGACGTGGCGTCGATGTTATTGTTGCTGATAGTATTATTCTTACTCAAGAACTCCATTGAAGCAGCTTTAGCAGCGGCGGCTTGGACGTCACGTGGCGAGTTCGAAACCGGTCGGGGCAGCGACTCTGCGAGTTCGGGGAAGTTGAGGATCGCGGAGTTGCCTTTGATACTCAAAGCCGCGACGTCATGGGCACGTGCCGCCATTTCGGGAGTGGCGAAAGTGCCTAACCAGATCCGATTCTTCTTTCGGGGCTCCCGGATTTCGGAGACCCATTTCCCCCACGCCCGCATTCGGACCCCGCGGTAAACCGGGTGCTTGCTGCTACTAGCACTATCCCTCGGACGCTTCTCTCTCTTCGGATGGGATCCCAGTTCAGCACCCAATCTCTTTTCGTCGCCGTAGGGAGATGTTGAAGGTGAAGACATAGTAGACGACGAGTTGTTTCCGTTGCCAACCATGGTGGACTCAGGGCGAGTCACCCATTGGTGCTGTATATATGTAAAGCGATGACGATGAGTTGAAGGAGAAAGCTAAGGTCTTTGCCAAGGTCTGTTCGCTGAGCAGACAATGCAGGAATTGAAGTGATGCCTGCGTACGTATAAACAGCACCGAGCTGGCTTTGTTATTTTATATGGATAAATTATATAAAAGGTCCTCGTGTTATACATTTATAGCTTATTTAACCCCTGTACTTCTATCACGAATTAAAGTAAACAATGTCACTTGAAGAGTGTGTCATCTAAGTCCAAAGACTTGTAGGGACATTTTATGGAATTTAATCTTTTTTAGACCCAGAGAGTGATTACCATCAGCACAGAACATTAATGACGAAATTATCACGTTCACATATAGATATAATGTAAAGAAATCGAAGTAGGTTTAATTGAAGTATTATTTTAGTTTTATATTTTATTTTTAATTAGGATAGTATTTTTATAAAAATGTTAAATAACTTAATAAATTTATATGACAATATACGTTGTGATAATATTGTTGTATAATAAATATTAAGAATATTTATTATTGGGTATCCGGTTTTTGGGCACCCGAAGAAACGGGTACCCAGTTCCTTCAGATCATAAAAATCAGTTCGTGTTCCGGTCTATTTAAATCAAATATTTGTTATTGGGTACCCGTAAAATCTGAGTACTCGGCTAATCGGGTAACAGGTATCCGGTTCATAATTATTATTTTTTTATTTTGTTATTTTAAAATTTTAAAAAAATACATATTAAAACATATAAATTTTAAAATTTTATAATACATAACCAAACATAAAAATGAGTTATTTAAAATTACTTTTAGAATAATTAAATTTATATATACATCTATATTTATTTATAACTAAAATGAAGTTAAATGTATTAATTCTATTTTTCGGTATTAGTAAATTAATAAAAATATATTCAAAAATTTTAAAATTTAAAAGTGTACACCACAGACATAAAACTAATTTAGAGATTTAAATTTAATTTTAGGTTTAAATATTAAAGAAATCTAAAATAAAAATATAATTTCAAACTAAAAAATATATATAATAAAACTAGTCGGGTCGGGTACTCGAGAATTGAAAAATTTTGGCCCAAGTCCGGCTCACTAGTTCTCGGGTCGGGTATACGGCCTCGGTATTTTTGTTTCGTATCGTCAGGTCGTCGGGTTGAGTCAATCGGATCGGATAATTTTAAACACATATATTAATAAAAAAATAATTGTATAAAATTATATAAAATTTATTTTTGACATGTTATTTTATTAATTTATTTCAAGTAAATTATCGTTAATTGATTAATATTTTTCATTCAAAAAAATTATTTTAATTCAAAATAAAATATTAAAAATTATATTTTAAAAAATAATTATTCAGTTAAACATCATAATTATATTTTGATATTATAATTTATCAATATCATCATTATTATTATAAATACAAATTACAAAAATTAAAATACATTTTAAATTCATTTACTGTTAGGTAAGTACCTATAAGCTTAAGATTATCAAAGGGTACATAGGAAGAGTCCTTGTAGGTTGGGAGGTGAGGCTTTTTGTTCTTAAGATTAAGACAGGTATCAGCCCCGCCGTCCTCAGGAAGCTGCGCCGTGGTTGCTATTTACGGCTCATTCAAGCACCATAATTATTTCGAATAAAAATCACATACCTTTTTATTATACATTCTTTAAAAAAAATTAAAAAATTAAATTTTAAACTATAACCCTTATTTTCTATATCTTAAACATTATGCCTTAAAAACACACTTTATCCTTAACCATACCCCCTAACATTGAACCCTAACCCCTAATATCTAAACCTCTAATTTAAATCAGAGACACAATAAAAAGCATAAAAAAGATATAGACGATTTGCACCCAATGATTTCACTTTTGTAAGATTAAATATATTTATTATTTACCTTTTAGCTCTTATAAATATGTATATATCATACATATAAATTATCTAAATTTTAAATTTTTTAAAAAAGTAATATTTATTTTTTTATCGAGATCACTGAATAATTCTTATTATTTCACCTTTTACAATATATGAAAAATAAAAATTAATTATTTATATTAAAAATAGGAGAAATTTTAGGAACAGTTCAATCTAAAATTTTATTTTAAAATAGAGGTGATCTTTAATTATATTTTAGATTTTGAGTATTTTTTACGGTACAGATAAGAGAATATTATGTGCACATGATATTCTTTCTACTAATTTTATAAAAAATATTTTTAAAAATGAAGAATGCCACTTGTGGATGGTCTTCCTACGTACATCATAACTTTTGATCTGATTTTTAAAATAAATATCAAACACCGTATATTCTCAAATAAAATCTTTAAATGATTTATATATCAAACGAATCCTTAAAAACACTTAAATATATTCGAATACATACTTGATTCTTCGATCATAAATTCTAGGATACAAGATATTTATAGAATCTAAAATAACCTTAATCTTGTTCTACTCTAATGTTGTACTGATCATGAACTCATTTATTTTTATTTTCAATTTTCACCTAATTTATTTTCCAATTTGGTATTTGTATGTTGACAATAATGCTACAATTGTTGTTCCTCACCAACCCTAAATTAATTGACTAATTTATCCCACATCTACTTTTTCAATGCTTTGCTACAGTAAAAATATCATATTCTTCAACTAATTATTGTACTATAAGTAGATATATATTTAATTGTTTTTTTAATGTTTTTATTTATGTTTTATTATTGAAAAAAAATTTAAAATACGATTCAAGGTTAAAATTTAGAATATTAAGTGTAAGATAGTTTTTAGAGTTTAGGGTTAAAATTTAAGATTCAATTATTTCAATGTTGAAGAATAAAAAGAATACCAAAAAAGGATATAATTTTTCTCCTTTTTAATTATATATTGCAACGAATTTTACTCGTTACTAAATGACAAAAATCTTGTCTTTTTTTGGTATTTTTTATATCTTAAAATTATCGTATTTTACTCGTTACTAAACGAATTTTACTCCATTTTTTTTGCCCTTTATTTTATGTCCCGACACAAATAAATCAAATTTATAGTTAGAGTTTAAAATTAGAGTTTAAAGTATTGAAAGTAAGATGTATTTTTAAGGTTTAAGATTTATAATTTTAAGATATAAATTAAAATTTAATTTTTCTAATATTCGAATATAAAGAGAGACATCCAAAAAATATTTTATTTCAATCTTTTTAATATTTTATTTTATCGTCACCAAATATAACCACTAAATTGGGTACCGTTCTTTGTTTACGAAAACTATTTTCAAATTCTTCTAATAATTAAACATATATACATTTAATATTGTTGTGATTAATAAATAAATAAATAAATTCTGTAATGATATTTTAAATTATATTTAAAAAATTATTTTGAATAATAAGATTTATTTTAAATACAAATGAGATTAGAAATAAAAAAAAATAAGCAAGTTTGTAGCTTTCCTAGAAAAGACTACACTATGAATAATTTATCCCTATGATTAAAGACGAAACTATATGGGACAGGAAAGGACAATCATCTTTTACTTTTCAAAATTTTTTATTTAAATTTATTTTTTAAAAAATAATTTATTTATGTATTTATTCTCTTTTTAAATATTTTTGTTTTACATCCAATCCTAAATTCTAATTTCGTCTGTGCCTATAGTTAATTCTTTTAACTCTATTTTATTTGATGTGATGTTTTAATCAAGATCTTAACGTAGTCTTTGCTACATATGATTTAATCACAATTTATAATTATACAGGACATCTAGCCTCAGTTATTAAAAGAATAGTCGTTGTTCCTATAGATTAAGGATTTAAGCACCAATAATACCAATATAATGATTGAGCGTTAATATTTAATGGTTAAAACTATATTTTAAAATAAATATTACTGTAATCACTGTAATTATTAAAAAAATCATAATTTATAATTTTTACATCATAGGTTACATAGCATTTCAAGAAAGTAATTCTTATTGCTATTAGGATTATTTTTAATCCTATATGTCTCATAAAAACAAATAGTATTTTTATGTAATTCTTTAAAATTCCATATATCTTATAGGATTTTTATTTTTCAGAAATTTATAAAAGTTTCTGCAACACTAATAAGATTTGTTTATCATGTCTTAGTTCTGTTGCAAGACAGAATCAAGATTAAATTGTAAGAAGACATCTTGATTGATTTTGAGATGAATAGGGTCTTAAAGAATAATTTATTCATAAAAATTAAGTGAAATAAAATTTTATTTAACTAATTTTGAAATTAAAAAATAAAAAAAATAATTAAATTGGAAAATAAGGATCAAGACTTAATTTTATTACTTTTAAGTAGTAGGTTCTGCTAGTACCTACGAAGGTTTGATATCACATAGGATCACAATTTGAGGTGCAAATCATTTTTTTTTTTCATGTTTCGATTTATGTTTTCGTTTCAAATTAAAGAGTTTAAGGTTAAAGGCTAAAGGTTGTGGTTAGGATTAGGGTTTTGAGAATTAGGGGTAAAGTGTATTTTTAGAGGGTAGGATTTAGGGTTTAAGATATAGAAAAGGGTTATACTTTAAAATTCATTTTTTTAATTTTCAATAATAAAATAGATGAAGGCATGATAAAGAGACTGATGATTTTACCGTCAGCGACGATAGCCTGGCAGTAATTACAACAATTTTTGTAAAAATTTAGACACATTTATGACCAATCTCCTCCCTGGCATATGGCAGCAGGATTATGGGCATCACCATCAGAGGGGATGAATCAACAATTTATGAACATGGAAGAGAGATTGAGAAGTATGGAGTAGTCATTCTTTCGCTCGAGAAAGCAATAGGAGCATAAATAAAAAAATCATGCAAGTGGGGACAGAGCTAATATTTAGGGTTTAAAAACAAAACATAAATATTTAAAAGTAAAATAATTAATTTATTAAAAATAAATTTTTTAAAAAAATTAAATTAAAGGACAAAAGTGTTAAAAAAATTTAAACTTCGTCACTGCATACAAGATCATATTAGGTTTTGTTTAGCATTGGTTTTTAAACAAATTTTTATTTTTAAAAACTTGTTTAAGATTAAAAGCAATACCAAACAACTAGTTTTTTAAAAAAGATTATATTTAAAAAGTGTTTTTAACCCAAATATAAAAACTAAAATTTTAGCTTTTGTAGTTAAAAAAGTATTTCTGAATGTCAAATTATAATTTTAATCTTCATTTACTGTTGTGTTTATTTATAATTTAAAGTTTTTATGAAGATGTAATTAATAAAATACTTTTAGTTTAAAAATCATATATTAAAAATATTTTAATTTATTATATTTTTCATAGAACATTTGCTAGAAAAATATATTTATTGATAAAAATATTTTATACTTTTATGATAATTTAAGTTAATATATTATATATTATAATATTAAACAATTTATATATAACTTACAATACTTAACATTTGATATCAAATTCAAAAACTCAAAATTACTTTTAAAACAATTCAATGAAACTTTTTCACTGTACTTTTCGAAAAGTTAATCCGAAAATTATTCGTGAAATGTAAACTAAAATAATCAAAGATGAATAAATAATAAAATAAGACTTAATAAATTTAATTATATCAAAATTAAATTTAAATCTTAAAAAGGATATCTCAAAAAATAGTCACGAATTTCAAACACGTACATAAAATCTGGGGATTATATTTTTTGTACTTTTAGCTTAATATCTTGGTAGTAGGCCTCTATCAAGTTTCAAGATGTGTATATTTAATGGGCTGGGAACACTTTTAGGGCAACCAAAATTATTATAAACTAATGGGCCTTTTGACTCAGAAATTATTGGGTAGCAGTACCAGAATCAACAGCACTATTTGGTTTAATTACAATATTAGTCCCTGTACTATTTTAATACTTGATGCATTAGTTTACTTTACAATGCTATCAATAGGTTCAAAATATAACACATTAGCTACCCCTGTTAAGAGTGTTAACAATATGAATCATTTCATTGAGAACAATGTAAATAATGTTAACAAATTGAACACAATAAGTGATCCGAGTTGAGAAAGTAGATGATATGGGATCTAATTTCAATCGTTTATGTCTCGTCAAATAGTTAAAAATACGAGTTTAACCAACAGGGGTCAGTCCAAGTAGTAAGTAATTTGGTTTCGCTTAAGCAAGTCTCAAGTTCGAGACATAGTGTATGCAGAAAATCCCTACTAGGAGACTCACCCACCAAAACTGTGTGATGCGGATCAGTCTGAATTAGTCAAGGCGGAACTCTAAAAACCGAAAAAAAAATAAAAAATTAATTAAAAATACGTATAAACATAATCAAATTAGAAATTATATATCAAATTTTATTTTACTTCGATCCAAAAAGTTTACGGTGTAACAAGTTGGTGAAAAATAAAATTGAAGATTTATGGTACATGTCTCGATAGTTAGTATATGTACATAAGTATTTTTACAATTATACTTAGCTACTTTATTTTAATGTAGACAATTTAGTTCGATTAGATTTTTTTTGTAATTAAATATCTATTCTTATAAATAAATATTTCGATTTAAAGTTAAAAGATAGAGTTGAATAAAGTTCTGATTAAGACATAATTCTATTATATTCATATTTTTCGATATTAATAAATTTCTCTTCTTCTGTCATCGATTTTAGGGTTTTTTCAAACCATCATTTATGGACTGAATAGGTTTTTTCATCAGAAAATAACTGCATACTTGTTTTGCCAGTTGAACATTTAACTTCAGCACCCACTGGTATAAAGAATGCAGGTATTGTGGCGGGAGGGGTGTATTCGGTTCGGTTTAATTCGGTAAACTATTTTAGTAATTATCGATTTTTGATTCGATTAATCTCGATTTTTGATTTTTTAATATTAACGTTAATTTTTTTTACAAAAATATTTTATCTTGAGAAAATAACTTTATTTTATGATTTTTAAACATTAAAAGATAAAAAATTCAAGATATTTTTCATAAATATTTATTAAAAACTTATTTTTAAGTAAAAATAAAAAATAAAATACATCTATAGTATTTTAAGTATAAAATATATATTTTTACCCTATAAAATAATTAAAAATCAATTAAAAAATCAAATTTGATTTAATTTAATTAATCACAATTAATCACGATTTATAAATTTATAAATCATAATATAACGGTTTAATTCGGTTTTGTAGTTAACTATGCTCAATCCTAGTAGCAGGAATCATTAAGGTGACTGGCTGACCAAGGTTACCTCGCCAATCAATGTTACCTGGCCGCAGCGAGCAAGGAGAAATTGAGGAGTATTGAAGAGTAGCTGCTTTCACCTTTGCTTGGTTCTTCCTTTTATAGCTACATTTCTAAGGTATTTTTTTTGATAAGTGTTCATCTATCTATCTATCTATCTATCTATCTATCTATCTATCTATCTATCTATCTGTATCAATACGAGTATTATTTTCTTGGGTAGATTACAACAAAGGTCACTCAATTATGGGTGTAGTACATTTGGGACACTCATTTATAGAAAAAGTTACATTTTGGTCACCCAATTATTAAAGGTTACATTTGGGTTACTCAATTATAGGTAATGTTACATTTGGGTCACTCTTAATATTTGAAAAAGTACATCAATTTAGTCGTTTTTTTCACTTGCATAACCTTGTTAATATTAGAGTATTTTATTTGAAATCATTAATTAATCTAATATACGAATCTATAAACTTTTTTTAAATACGAATGACGACCCAAATGTAACTTTACCGATAATTGAGTGATCTAAATGTAACTTTTAATAATTGGGTGACCTAAATGTAACCTTACCCATAATTAAGTGACCCAAACGTAACTTTCAATAATTAAGTGACTCAAATGTAATCTTACTCATAAATAAGTGACCTTCATTGCAGTTTACCTTATTTGTTTATTTGAGTTTAGGGAAGTTTTTAATGAGGCTTGTATTGATACGTTTTGTATATGATAATTCATGAATACAATCATAATATTTCTGACTTAAACAATAAAAGGGTAATATATCTAAATATGGAATTTAAAATGTAACCTATTAGATTTAACTTCTACCGTTGTATCATGCATAAGATTCTGAACTTTAAAAAATACATGGATTATCAATGATCAAATTAGTTATTATAATATTAATTTAAATGTCACGACATTTTTGATACAAACAATTACATTTAACCTCACCTAATTTCATATCATATTTATTAATTAAATATAATAGTTCATTTTTTTTATTTGACATGTAAAGCATAAGATGAAATCAAAGTCTTTACCTTCAATGACAGCTAAATACATAATGCGAAGAAGGGAACTTTTCTCAAAATAAGGTGAAAATCAGTGAGTAATAAAAAAATTATAGGGATTCGAACCAACGGATATAAAAAAATTAAAATTTTCATTCTCGACAGCAAGAATGAGAAAGATTTATCTTTAAAATTTGAATAAAAATAAAGATTTATCTTTAAAACTACACGTACATGAATTTTTCTGAAAAATTAAAAAAATATTTGCAAGAATCTTGATATTTTACAAAATTAATATTGGATATTTATTTTTAATGTTTTAGTTTATCATTAATGTTGAATATTTTACAATTAAAATATTTTTTGTACTTTAATTAGGGTATTTATTTATGTTTATAGTTTCTAAGATTTAATGTTAAATTTTTATACTTGGGGATATTTATTTAATATTGAAGATTTAATTTATCATCAACGAAAGAATCATTTATATTTAAATAATAACCAAACTGAAAAAATAATAATATTGGAGTGGTCAAAATTTCTCATCTACTCTCTCTTCGTTTTTAAATTAATAGGAGCACCCGTTCCTCTAAAAAACCGCTTCCCTCTAAATAGAATTAAGATATATCGATACAAATATAACCAAACTGAATTAATAAAAGCTTACGGTTCGAATCATTTTTCGATTTTAATTGAACCACGCCCTTTTCTCTTTTTGTCACAAGATTATTCAAATAACTAAAACCTGTTTTTCAGACATTACAATTGCAAAGCAAAGAATTAACCAAGGGAAAAGGTTTTATATATATTATGGAATAATACTTTCAAGTTTCCTTCTTTCTTCTTGCTGCTTCTCCCCAAGCTCTACAAGGAGAGTCAAAAGGGCCTCACACATTTCGGTAGCATTGGGCTCGTTGGGATTTTTCTTCTTTGAAGAGTACACCATCCAGGCATGGTCGAGCTTCTGCTCGGGTCTCACTATGACCGAACCAGGAACTTCCGCGTCACGGCACGTCACTAGTCCATCACTCTTTTCCCCGTATCTCAGCAGCAAGTGGAGAGCACATACAGCCATGGCTGCGGAAACTGGAATTACTATTGGGACCTGGTGTCCAAGTCCACTGATATTGTCAAACTCCGAATTCCCGAACTTCAGAAAGGGAATTCGGGGAAGTTCCGCATGAGCTATTTGTGTCAGCGTAGCTAGTACACCGGGAGCCACCTTTGCTTCCGAGCTAAAGGAGATAAGAGGGATGCCCTCGGGTAGCTTGTGCTTCAGAACAAATTCTTTTCTCTTTTCGTATGTGAGATCTTCCAGTGCTCGCATGTCACCCTGCAAAACACAGACACAAACATGTAAGACTAGGCTAATATTACTTGCTTCACTCGGGCGTTGATTCATCAGAGGAGCAAAGGATTACCTTAATCGTCTTGCATATCAAAAGTTCCATGATCCTTCGAGTTTCTTTGTCAGCTATCTGGCCTTCTCGAAGAGTATCAGAAGCTATGGGGCTACCACCGTACGGACTCTGGACCAGTGCCAGTCCAGCAACTTTGTTCTCTAACTCGGACCAATAAATGGACAATGCTGCTGCAGAATCAACTCCACCCTTGCTGTGCCCGAGCAGCATTACACGTTTACCAGAACCCCAATAAAGCTCCTCGATGTATTGCTTCAGCTCCCATGCATTATGCTCCACCGACGCCTATGTAGGACAACAAAAGCTCAAGTCAAATCATGGTATTCGAAGATGCAGGAAGCAAAACTTAGAAGAAATGCAATCCTGAATAACAATTTTCTTATGCCGGAATCTAGATAATTTACGAGTAACTCTTGATTACCTCGCTGTGGATTTTCGCTATATGGCATGTAAGTCCCATTTTTGAAAAGAATCTTTTAGTGGCAACAAAATATAAGGGGCCATGATTGCTAAAAAGGCCTGAGACGATTAGAAATTTATATTATATTGAAGGGACGGCTATAATAAACGTCGAATTGATAAACGAGGATAAGAGAGATACCATGGTATTCTCATACCTGGAACTAATAGATATACAAATGAATTCGGCAATTTGTGTTCTCCATTCCTGCGTGTGAAAATATCGATTCAGCTATCACGGAATAGTATCTTATTACTCAGAAAGACCAAGAAAAAATTAAATTAATTTGGTACCTTACGGCTTCTAGCAGTTCCAGTAATCTTGCTGAACCGTCCTCAACAGGAGCCATTCCAGGAGTGCGTTGCAACCACCCAATATCATCGGAAGAACCACGTAATGTTCTCTCCATCCGGGATACAATGCTGAAAATCACAAATGGTTACATTCATTATAAAAAAGCAAACCTACCAAAGTTAGTGTGAAGTTCTAGATCCAAGACTTTGCAGCTGGAGTTGGATTCGAAAAAGAAAAGACAAAAGAACATAGAAAAATTCGATATAGAAAACCGACATACTCCATAAACTGGATTCTCGTTTTGGAATCTTATCCTGCAGTTTTACAAAGTTAAAGGAACCAACTTGTTTTACCTATAGACTTGTGCCTGTGTCTGTTGTAGATAGTAGAAAGCACATCTCCACGGAGCCACTACCAGATGCCAAGTAAGCCGTAAAGCAAACAACGGGAACATCAACCTACAATCCGGTAGAAGCAACTGCAAATAGGGTAAATGAAAATAAAAACAAATACAAATGCATTACAATGAACAATGGAACATTATCATTGAAAATGTCAGGGCACCTTCGGTATATCATATCGAAATTGATATCGAACTCGGAAATGGCATATTCCAACCCAAAGTTTAAACAAATCATCTAAAATTCAGTCATTTTGTTCATAATTTCACTCCCATATCTCATACTGACAGTTTATGCAAGTAAAGGATAAAAATGGATACCCTTGAAATATGAAAGGGACATCTCGCCTTAGTTGCCTACAGTGATTGGTCTTTATAATTCCATAGTCTGTATTTGCAAGAGATTCTCCCTCCGGCTCCGTGGAACTACTTTGACAGATTCCGGAGTTCAAATTTTCCATGCAATACGTTGAGGCGATGAAACCTTCTCTGCATCTGTAGACATCTTGGAGAACAAGATTCTCTACAGAAACATCAAATGTCTGAATATATATGTCTAATACATACACACATGATCAAAAATGAAGAACTAACCGATGAAATTGATGAATCTGCGCCTTATATTAGTTGTCCAGGTCAAAAGACAAGCGAAAATGTCATCCATTGGTGTGGAAAATACGAGGAAGTCCAGAATATGTGATGTATTATTCACAACATCACGACGGACCTGATAACAAGATTTGCATTAGACTAAACCGGTGAATTGGTCGAGTATGTTAAGGGTCAGGTCATTCCGAGTTCAGACTACTACAGACTACTTGTTCGAATCAATTCAGATTAGACAGGGAATTAACTTTTCATTACCATGAGTTATTTCAGTTTAGGTTCTAAATCGGATTTTGAATTTCGATCAGAATTGACAGAGAACTTAAATGATGCAATGGAACAGAACATTGTAATGTAATTAAGACATAATCCACTTATGTTTTTATTTTCCTTTTTTGAGGAAACTATCTGAAATGGTTTCAACTTTCAATCAGGACTTACAGATAACTGGTTTTCAGGTTCAGCAAATCCTCCATCGATGGGCAAATCTTCCATTAAAACCTTCCAGCACAGCCTGATCCATAGAGAAAAAAATTTGGAAATTTAAGACAACCCAATGTCACATTCAACTACAAACACTCTCATTTTCTCAGTAACCAAACAGAAGGGATAGGAAAATAAAGCAGTCAAAAACAACATGACAGAGACCAAAGGGAATAACAAACCGACTAGATTGATTCAAAGTTGGACTAACAAAAGCCTCAAAGAATAGCTTAGCTCTGCAAAAACCCAGAACTTGTTTTTAAAAATGAGAGCTTTCAAGACCCAAATTTATAAAGTATACCAAGGGAAAGAAAATAGGATAGAAAATTTACATACCCAATTGCCAAGAAATCTAGGTAATCAAGCCAAGGGCACTGCAAAAGTTCACTGAGAATTTCTTTTTCTTTTTTGAGAGAAAGTGAATGTATGAGTTCGTCAGCCGAATGAAGATAATAACGTTATCTTCATAAATACCCAAATTTGATTCCAGTTTTGATCTTTTCTCATTACTTTGAATGAAAGCAAAATATATATATATATATATTATCACAACTGCTAGATAGATAGACATGCTTGGCTGTCGGAAAATTACAAGCTCTTAGATTTTTGGTCTAATTCTGATTTTACCCCCTTCACTATTTTGATGTCTATAATTCAGTCTCTCTATTTTAATTTGACATATACTATTGTTACAATGATAACGTAAATTTGATGTCAATCTATTAATACCGTTATCAAATAATCGTTAACATTATTAACACTTTAAAGGCAATCATAAAAATAATGTTATATTTTAATATATAAATTACGTAAAATATGTTACATAATTATTCTTTATAATTTTAAGTTTTTAAATCTAAAATTTTAGATCTTAAAATTTACAACATTAAACTCATACGCTTTTAACCCTAAATTAATATTAGGGGTGAGTAAGATTGGATATCCGGCTAATTTGTCTAGAATTACTCCGGGTAATCACTAATTCTTAAAAATTGAAACCAATCCTGATCTTAGTCACACCAAGTTCTAAATTCTAGGAACCGGTTTCATTATTGGTGAGAACCGTTACTAATATTGGGTACCCGATCAATTGATTTATTATTAAAAAAGTTGAATAATAAGAGAAAAAATTTAACTACCAATAATAATATTAAATAATAAAATTAAAATATTATAGACTTAAAAATTAAAATTTTAAAATGAGTAATACTCGTAATATTAATACATAAAGAGAAAGTTTGATAAGGTTAACCTTATTAGAAGGATTCAAACATTAACCTTATTAGAAGAATTTAAGTTTGCTTAAGAATTCTCTTTGTGAGTGATCTCACAAAGTTCGGTTGTGAACTTTGGATACTTGATTCGGGGTGTGAATCAAGGTTGTAAGATTATTCCTTTGTTCCTCAAAAGGTTGAATTCTTAGTGAATTGTGGAAATCCTTAGTATAAAGTTAAGGTAGTGGATGTAGGTGCTTGTTCGAAAGTCGAACCACTCTAAAATCATTGTGTTCAACTCTTATCTTTTTGCTTTCACAACAAACCACCCAAATGGTCTTTTCTCCATCACTTGGCGAATTTAATCGGTTATTCATCGAGCCCTTCAAGCCCAACAAATATATACATGAATCATGAATAGGGTTTCTTATTGAGTTGAGCAATTTACAAACAACTCGAGTTCAACTTATTCAAAATTCGCACTCAATTCGAGATCTTAGAGATTCAAGTCGAGAAAGACCCAACTCTAATCAATAAGTTCGTGAGAGACTTATTATTTTTTTATGAAATTTTATATTTTTTGGCGGATATCTTAAAAAATTATATTTCAAAAAGAATTTAAATATTAGGTGAAAGCTTTATAAAAGTTCAGTAAATTGATAGATAATTTACCCATAAAATTTTGGTTTCAAATTTTTAAAATAATTAAATTTCTAAAAAATTTAAAAGTTAATTTATATTAATAAAAAAATAAATTATAATAATGATTTTTTTCATTGAAGTTCTTTTTATTATTACATTATGTATAAAAGTAAAATATTAACAAAATTTTTAATTTTCACTTCTCAAAGAAAAAATATGATTGAAGTTAACAACCTCTAAAGTTAATGGTTAAACCTCTCACTTAATGCCTTTCCTTCTTCCTTAAGTTCCAGGTTTAAAACTCATTAGGAATAAATTCTTCTTTTTACCTCACTTTAGGTAAAATTGTCAAAAACATTTTGAAAGATAAACCCTCAAAATTCTTAAGGCGCTATCTTCTTCGATGTTCATCATAAATTGTTGAGAAATTAAAAAGAATTTCACACTCGAATATTGACTTCATCTCTAATTCGATCATGACTAATTCTTTTATTTATCTTCTCAAACCTTATATATATATTTTTTGAATTTCTACATCTATATTAAACTCTAATAGTATCACTAGATTTTACGTATATTTTAAAAGGTAAAAATTTTTGGAGAGCTTTGCGAGCAATGAGATTTTTTAATGAGCACGAATCTAGAAAAAAGATTGAGCTTAACGAGTAACGAGTAGAGTCGAACAATGAGATTTTTCAATGAACTCAACTCGTGATCGACTCGATCAATAAACACTCTTAATCATAAAGAGTTGAAAGACTAAAATCTAAAAGCTATTCTATTAAATTCAAGTTATTAAGTCTGATTTTATAATTCGAACTTTATTTAATTTTTTCTAATTTAATTTATGAATTATGATTTGAATAAAACTAAGTCAAATTTATTCACATTTAATCAAGTCAAAAAATTTAAATTTCAAAATGAATCGAGTCTTACTCTCCCTTGATATCCATCGTTATGGTACTAAGCACGTAGGTGGGGCGGAGGCATATAGGGTCCTCGTCTTATTGACCCCTTAAAATTGTAATTTTTTTTTTTTATAATTTGGTCCTACACTTCTGGACGAATATGAATTGAAAGCATAATTTTATTGATCATGTATAAATAATTTTCTTAAGACAGGTTTTTCATCTCTTTAATACTAAAAATTCGTTAGACGTTTAACTCTCAAAATACATCGATAAACATTCACTCTATTTATAACGGGAAAAGAAGATGAAATTAATAAAGTAGCGTTAAGTTGATCGAATAATCAAAATTGATCAAGTGAGAATAATTTAAAATTTAAAAAGAATGGAAAGGAAAGTACAAGAAATAAAAATCGTAAGAAAAATTTAGAGTGATTCAATCTTCTAAACAAGATCTACAATCATTATTTTAACTATCACACCAAAGATTTTACAAATTTACTCAAATTATCTTTCCTATGAGTATAATGAGTAACCTTACAACACTCACTAAAATTTATTCTCTCAAAATCTTGTGAGATTCTTTTCAAAAGATATAACAAATAATCAAAATTAAAAAAACCTTACTAGGTAGGTGTTTGTTATAATTTAAGCTCTCTCTCAACTCTTTTATGTCCAATTTAAACCCGACCCAAAATTATTTATCCTAAGCTTGAATTCGACTACAACAATAAAAAGCTTGATTCAACCCGATTTAATCTATATAAAATAATTTTAGGGATATAATTATATAAAAATAATTTTAAGGACCCAAAGATGAAAAGAGTCAATTTTAAGGAATTCATTATTAAAAAATATAAAGATGAGTATTGTTAGGCTCAATGCTTCAACCGTTTTTTTATCACCAATTGGTGGAGAAGAGCTTTCTTAGGTGATTGTGGTGGAAACAAAAAGATAAAAAAATGAACATAACAATTTAGAGTGATTCGAGCTTCTAACCAAGCTCTACGTCTACTACCTTAGTTTCTTCACTACGTTTTTCAAAATTTACTATAAATTTCTATCTTTTTATCTATTTAACGGATAACCGTTATAACGACTTGACCTATGCTGACCTATGCCCTAAGGCCAAGCAAAACCCTTTTACCTATGAAAAATCAAAGCAAAGACCACTTATCGTATTGGTACGGTATTGTTCCGTATCTGTACGCTGCACCTACATGAAACTAGCCATTGAAGTTTAGAAGTCCAGAGTATCAATATGCGTAAATGCATATTAGTACGCCTACATCCGTATTGATACACTGGGACCTGTATTGGTACGGGGTTTTGATTCTAAAAAAATCCTATAGCTAAAAGTGTAGCCTATATCGTTATAGGGACTATTGTATCGGTACACTTGGGTAGAAAACTTAAGTTTAACTACATTAAAACATTTTTAACATATCCAAAATCTTTTAAAAACATCTCAAACTTAATTTTAAGTTGTTTGGACTTAAAATCATTTTTGAAATCTTTTTAAATTAAACCAAAATTATTCTTCAATTATTATATCAAAATCAAAATCTCAACAATCTTCCTTTTTTATATAATAAAATCAACTTAAAAAATTATTTTTGAAATTGCTTCCCCTTAATAAAAACAAACTTTGAAGAAGAGATGAAAATTTCAAATTTATTAAGGTTTTCCTTATTTATTTGAAAAATCTAATTTTTAAAATATTCCCCCACTTTTTTAATATCATAAATTTAAAGTTCAAACACTTTTAAGTCCATAACTATAAAGAGTTTAAAAAAATTAATTTATTTTAAAAATAACTCTCTTTTTCATAGCATCAAATAAATATTACCCAACAAATATATGCTAAACTAGTTGAATTAAAAAAAGGTAAAAGAAAATAAACAATTCAAATAGATTTTTACCACACTTGAACTAAGGAAAGGATGTGCCTTCCTTCATCAAGTGTTCTTTCTTGTGTGTGTAGAACTCCCCCAATTCATCACTTTGTTGATCAAGACTTCATCACACCTATAATAAGATAATTAAGTATATTATGGTATCTAAAGTTTAGTCCCCTTAGAAATTAATTTTTTAATTTTATCATTTTTAGATAAAGTGATTAGTCCTTTCGGAACCCAATCATTTCTAGAACATTCTTCGTTCACAAATCTATGAACACTAGATTGTCTTACATAAAAATTTAATTATTTCAAAAAAATAATCTTTTCAAGCGCCTTGAAAATCAAATCTTTTTCATTTTTAAGATTATATATTTCTTTTTATAATTTTTTTCATCTTTCGAAGAAAATTTCATAAATTAAAAACTTTAAGTTTAAAATTCTTCGATTTTGCTTTAAATTCTAAATTAGTTTTTAGCAACAAATTATTTTTTAATTTTAATTTTAAAATTATTATTTTTTATTTTTAGAAAATAAAGTATTGAATTTAAAAACTAATTTATCATAGGTTTCTTGTAATTCATCAAATGTATATGAATTTAAATTTGAACAAGATAAGTTAAAGGTTACCTCTCCCCTCATTGAGGGTCATCAAGTATAAATGGGCTACCTCATTTTTAATGGAAGAGACTTTATCATTCTATGTTGCCACAAATACTTTCTTTGATGATGATCCATTTTTATTGTAGCGAGGACAATCATATTTAATATGTCCAACTTTTTACAATTTGAGCACTTGACAGAATCTACCATCTTCTTCTCTATTTCATGCTTTGAAGAATTTTCATGTCGTTTTTTATGAATCAATTAACTTTCATGAAGAGATGAGTCATCTCTTCATCTTCTCTTTCTTCCTCACTTGATTTTTCTTAATAGCTTGTAGAGGATTGAAGAGCAATGATATTGACATCAACTCGTTGCTCATTGATTTTCTTCGTTATCTTCTCTCGTTTTAAGGGATAAAATATCATCTCATGGGTAAAAAGAGACCATATAAGCTCAGTAAACTTGAGCTTTTTTAAATTTTTAGCTTCAACGATTATCGTCATCTTTGAATCCCGTGATTCAAAAAGTGAATACATCAACTTTTAAATAAGATTTTCTTTCAAAATCTCCTTTCTAAAACATTTGATTTGATTGATAATTATGGAGAATCGGTTGTACATGCTTTAGATGTCTTAATTCGGGTCCATCTTGAAATTTTAATAATTGATGTTGAGTAAGTCGAGCTTTGTCTCCTTCACCTCATTTATACCTTCATGAATGACTTCAAGTTTTTCCTAAACTTCCTTGACTTCTTCAAAAGAAGAGATTTTGATATACTCATTCGGATTTAATGCACAAAACAAGATGTATAAGGTTTACAATTGAGCTCTATTATCTTCCGGTCATTAACATTCCAATATTGCTTTCTTCTTGTTGGCATGAACATGCCTTCTTCAATAATGTCTCAAAGATAATAGTCGGTGACTTTGATGAAGTACACCATCCTATTTTTTTAATAGGCATAATGTTTCCCGTTGAAAAATGATGGTTTATCAATTGGTTGCACCATTAAATACCGGTTGATAGGATGTTGGTCAGTCTTTCCAGATCGCCTCAATATGATTAATATCTCTCAATTGAGTCTTGTTCCGATACTAATTGTTAGACTCGATGCTTCAATCGTTTTAAATTGCCAAGGGGTGGAATAGAGCTTTATTGGGTGATTATAGTGGACGCAAAAAGATACAAAAAAAATGAACACATTAATCTAGAGTAGTTCAAGCTTTTAACCAAGCTTTACATCCACAATCTTAACTTTCCCACTAAGGTTTTTCAAATTCGCTATGAATTGTTGCCTTTTATCAGTTCAATGGATAATTGTACAACCACTTGACCTATGCTCCAAGGTCAAACAAAACATTCTTACAAAAGAGAAATAAAAGCAAACAAAAAAATCCTCTTTACAAGGTATGTGTTTGGACTTTAAGCATTCACCCAAATCCTAGCTAAGACACATGTGCATATGATGTTTTGATGATAATTAGTTGTTGTTAATGCTTAAATGTTCATTATATAATCTTAATTGAGTTTTTAGTCGTTGGAGACCTGATGATAATTAATTGTTATTAATGCTTAAATGTCCATTTTATAATCTTAATTGAGTTTCTAGTCGTTGGAGACCGTTGAGATTAGATTAGAGCCGTTGGGATAAGTTTCTATGTAATTTTTTTTCTACTAATGATTCCCGGCCTTATCTTTAGTAAAAACATGATCGACTCGAACTCAATTTAAAAAAAGAATCCGACACAATTGGATAGACAGAAATGCTGAACCCAACATATACCACAACTTTTGAATGTGGGATAATCGTTTAAGTAACATTTGCATGTATTTTACTTTGAGGTCAATTTTACATTTACCGTCCAACCAATTTAAATATATTATATGTATTTAAAAGTGTAATAAAATAGAATATAGGTCTCGTTTATTATTCAGATCTCTAATTTTATCAATGCCTCAATATTCCATTCTTTATCCCAACAAATTCTGATTTTGTCCAATCTGCCCGCGTATCTTTATCCCAACACCAGCTAAGGACTACAATCACAATTAAACCTTCCATTTTGTATGGGTCACAGTGTTTCTTACATTTAACCGATACTAACTGTTAAAACAGGCTTGTCCTGGGAATTGTAACTCCACGTGTGGATTGTCGTTTCAAAGTGGATAGGGGAGGGTTGGATAGAGACACGTAACGTGATGGGAAAAAACTCTTTGGTAAGCATGGGGGACAACTGCCAGCAAGGAAATTTAAATAATAAACAAAGGAAATGGGTGAGTTTAGGATAAGGCATAGCTACAATACGATATCAATCGGAATGTTAGAAAATAAAATTTAAAATATATTATTTTAGCAATTTAAAATATTATATATTTTAAGGTCCGATAACATATCAGAATTGAGCTTCGAATACTAATACATCGTACGATGATCTATTTAAAATATTATAAAAATTACAACATTTTAATTTGATGAGTAATATTTTAGATTTTATATTTATAATATTTGCATCCTAAGTAAACAAACAAAAATCTTTTGTTCTCTAATCGTGTATCATTTTATGTCTCATATAAAAATTTTTTAAAATTAAAATTTTAATTTTAATCCTAATTTTCATACCCTGAACCCTAAAAAATACATGTTAATATTAATTTTTAAAACACTAACCACAGTTTCTAACATTAAGCCCTTAATCCTAAACGCATTATTTTAAAGTAAGTGCACTAAAAAAAACACAATAAAAGGGTAGACAATTTTCGCTCTAAGTAAACACTCTCTACCAGAGATTCAAAAAACAGTTTGTTCCAGTTATAACGATTAATGACAGTTATGTAATGGTAACGTCACTGTTTGAAACTATTATTAATATAAAAAACGATGAGATTTAAATTCACACTGATAACTATCGTTATTTAGCTGATAACTGTCGGTAATGATCCGTTATTTCTGTTATTGTATTGTTATTATACTATTATTGTACCATTATTTTAAAAACTCTCATAATAAGTTGTACGAGTTTTTAAAAAATTCACAATCATGACTCCCGCAACGACCACCATAACAACCATTATGTCTACAACTACAATAAACGCTACGCGGCCGAAAACATAACCAAAAACGCTTTTTAAATCTGAATCTCTACTCTTGTCTTTTTTTTCTTACACTATAGCAAAACATGCTTTTTGCGGCACTTTTAGCAGCGTTTTTTGTGAAAAAGCTACAAATTTTGTACCTTTAGTGGCGTTTTTAAGAAAATTTCACTATGTATAACTTTTTAGCGGCGTTTTTTGACAAACGCCGCAAAAACATGACCTTAGAGTGACGTTTTTTGACAAATGCCACAATAGCATAAACTTTTAGTGGCATTTTTTAAAAACGCCGCAAAAGCATGACCTTTTTAGTGGCGTTTTTGACAAATGCCGCGAAAGCATAACCTTTTAGTGGCGTTTTTGAAAAAACGCCGCAAAAGCATTACCTTTTTAGTGGCATTTTAAAAAAAAACGCCGCAAGAATATGACCTTTTAGTGGCGTTTTTTCACAAACGTTGCAAAAGCATGACCTTTTAGTGGCGTTTTGTGACAAACGCCGCACAAGTATAACCTTTTAGTAGCATTTTTCGACAAATGCCGCAAATGCTTTATACTCGATATTGCTCAAACGCACAAACTCTGAGCGTTTTGAACCATATCAAATGACCCAAACTGATCTCGTCTGGGTTATATCAATCCCCCGACTGAAACCCTTTTCCCCCAATTTCACCGCAATCCTCTCTCTGCCTCATCATTTTCTTTTCTCGCTGGAATCAAAGTTGTCATCTCTTTAGCACTAATTCTCTCGCGTCTTCGAGTCGCTAGAATAGAAAGGAATACCGAGAAAATGAAGGGATATGGACCTCTTGTAGCAGCTTTGCTCGCTGCTTCCACCGCGGCTCTCTCTCTCATCATCTTCTACTGGAATACGAAATGCTTCATTTCCTCTTACATCTTCGAATCAGGTACTATTCGTTTTCGTTAAAATAAAAAATAAAGAAAAAGAAAATCTCATTCAATGTTCAATATATTTCAACCTGAATTTTTTAGTTTCTAGATCTAAATTTTCTTCTCTTTTTTCTTGTTAGTTTCTATTGATTCAAGATCTATTAATCATAGTTTTAATTTGTTAAATTTTCTGTTTTATATAAGTTGTGGATTAATATTTAAAAAATTAACGATTTCAATAGATCTAAGCATTCTCTTCTTCTTCTGAAAGAGGTTTTACCTTTTATCACGTGGATTTTGTTAATCAGTTTTTGCTAGCCATTTTATTTGCATTAGTTGAATGAATGTTCATAGATTTTTTATATTCATTTTATATTCTTCAGCTTTTCAAATGTTCAATTCAGTGGTACCGTACTTCATCTGAAGGTGGCAAAAAGGAGCTTATATCAGATAAAGATAGCCATTGCTCTTTTCCTCTCCATGTTTAAGGTTACTGAACAGGTGGCATTTGATGCTTGACGATCTTTTTTCTCTTGAAGTCAAATTCTTCGCTAACTGTTTTTCTTGATTAGATAAAAAAAACATGAATGTTATAACTTGCATAGTATTTCATTTGCTTTATTGTGCTGGTTATTGTTAGTTGATAAGATGAAATCTTGTTGCCTGTCATACAGATTGTAAATACCTTATCAACCAATAACTGTTTTAATGCATTCTATTTCTTAAATATAATTTTGATTTATTAAGGTTGGAGGTTATGCATGCTAAGTAGTATCACCCATGTTCTAGTATCCCATTGGACAGTTGATCTGAAATGCAGATATTATCTAATGGGTATAGCATGTTATCTTATAGTACTGAAAATTAAATGGTTTGTCTTTTTAAAATCAGTGGAATTCGTCTCCCTATTATGGTAGCCTGAATTGATGTTTATTATATTTCCTTGAACTTTTCCATGAACTTCCGAATATTATGTTTATATTGTCTATTAAGCCTCTAGATTTTATAAAAATTACTTTAGATAGAACATGTTTTTTACAACTTGTTTTGGCAGGCAATATAGGTAGAGTTATTTTAATTTTATTCCTTTTTGTTCAATGTAAAAACAGATTAGTTTATGCTCCGGAGCCTTTTGATGTTGGTCGAATCTTATGTAAAATACATGTATCTTATGCAAAAATTTCAGTTAGTACTCTTTTTCCTTATTATGCAGGATTGTTGGACAAGTGATAGTTTCTGGTAAGCATCAATGGATATTTGCAGATAAGCATGTTAAAAGCTCCTGTTCATCGTTTGAGGTGGGGAGATTTATCAATAATTGATGTCTACTGTACTGTTTCATAGCTGATTTTGATTTCAATACTCACTCTGTTTTCTGCCTTGATTTGATTTGAATTTCAGTTATCTGATGGTTATCAAAGTCAGTTTGAAGCAGGGATCAGGGTATGCTATTCATGCTTTTACTCTTTCTTTTAGTTGTTATGATTATTGCCATGGTTCAACACATGGAAGTTGATAACCGATCATGCTTTGTGATCAATGGATTGTTGTCTAAAACTGTATTTTGCCTAAATTTTATTTTTCTTTATGCTTATGCTATTAATAGAAATATGTTTTATTTTCCTTGTAGACCATTTTTGTTTTTGTTGTTGTTCCACATGGAGTTGTGCAACTTGAATCCTTAAATAAAGTGATGAATTCCATTTGTTTTTGTGTTTTTCTACTTTATGAATGTTTATCATTGTCTTTACTTAAGTTGATGTTTGTGCAACTTAATTTCTGGGATTTCTGAAAAGCTATTATGTCAAGATGGTTGATCGATTATATATGATTTTATTTATTTTATTTTTTTAAGAATGATGTAAGCAACGTTTTTCTTGAAAAACGTCACCACAGATCAGGTTATTTGTGGCGTTTGTGTATATAAATGCCACTAAAGATCACATTTTCTACGGCGTTTGTACAGATCAAGTTATTTGTGGCGTTTGTAAACACAAACGCCACTAAAGATCACATTTTCTGCGGCGTTTCTAAACACAAACGCCGCTATAGATCTTTACTTTTTGCGGTGTTTTTTTGTAAAATACGCCACAAACAATTGCGACGTTGGTTTCAGCGACACTTTTTGTGGCGTTTTTCTTAACACCGGAAAAGTTTTTAGCAGCGCTAAAAAACGCCACTATAGGACTAAAAAAACACCATAAAAAGCATATTTTGCTTTAGTGTTAGCTGAATCATTTGTGTTTTCTAAGTGGTCTGATATTTCCAGTTGAGTTTCGTGCAAGAAAACTGAACCCTGTTATGTCTGGTTATCAAAATGTCCCAGATCAACACGAAACGATCTGATACCAAATATATTCACAATTTTACTCTCGTGGTTTTCGATGGTAGTTGATATTACTATGTGAGTTTGATCTGGAGAACTCGGTTATACCAGATCGAATGAAGAAGAGATCGTACTTCTTGGCCATAGCCCATAGCATGCTAGAGGAAATGCCGTAGAAACTTTCGGACACCAAGTTGCAAAGCAAGAAACCTCTCTTACGGTACCGTCAGATCATGTCTATCAGGTTTGAAATGTCTTTCTCTGCATGTATTAACCATAAACCATCTCTCCGAGTCCGAGGCATATAATCCCTTGAGTATTGGTGAAAATGTTTTTTTCCCATCCTTATAGACGTCAACTCTGAGGGTGTGCTCCATCAGTTCATAGCTCCTGCAACGTGCAAAAGTATCAGTAGATATCAAAACAGTTTTCTCAAACCCCACCAACCAGTGAAAGAATTAGGAAGCAAAAGTTATTTTCCAAAAGAAAGATGTGTGCTGTAAATATTTTTTTTAAAATATTCTCTTTTTGAGGCATCTGATGAAGAAGTGAATGAGATCCGTTGGCAGGTTGAAGCCGAAACAACTAAATTTATTGTCTATTTACGAGAAAAAAAGTATGCTCTTTTCCATTTTAAGTCCAAGATTATCTGTGTGAGAAGTGTAAAAATAATATGCTTTTCTTTCTTGTCTCTTTTTATGTATTTTTTAAAATTAATTTTAAAAATTAATTTTTAACCCTAACTCTTATTTTCTATACATTTCATCATACACCCTAAAAAATATATCTTACCTCTAATTTCCTAAACCTTAACCACCACTTCTAACCTTAAACCCTAAACCTTAAACTTCTAATTTGAAATAGAGGCATAGAAGGAGGCATATATAAAAAAAGAACATGAAAAAGATGGATAATTTTTACCCATGTGAGAATAATTGATTTGCTAGAGAATAAGAACGTGAAATATATTTCATTGATTTATGATATTCTAAATACAAAGATACTATCTTCATGTAACATCCCGGTTTTGGGCTTAGGAGTTATTAGACTCTAAACTAAGATTAGTTTCGGGTTAATTTTAATTAAAGAGATGATTTTTACAAAAGTTCACAATATTTACAGAAACACCGTTAATGAAATTTATAAGGGATTTGAAGAATCAAGACACCATTTTTCTCATCTTTTTCAAAACTAAGTTAAAAACTCTCTAAAACTCCTATTCTTTATTTCTTCACCATCCAACATCATCCAAGAGCTTTTTCAAAAGGTAATTTATATTTGACTTCTCCTTTTAATTTCTTATCTTTTGATAGTTAAAATTCCTATTTTTATCAAGTCTTGGAGAATCTCTATTTTTAAGGTTTAATGAGAAAAGTAAGAATTTTGTTGAAATTTCGAATGGGCTTAGTAAAACAAAGTTTAAGGATGTTTTTGAACTCTTTAATGAAGTTAAAACATGTTAGGAAAATGGTTTAATCTTAGCAAACCCGAAACTAGTCTTAGGGAGGATTTTTAGAGTTGTTGTGATTGAGTTTTTGGTTGGGTTTTGTTGAAAATAAAGGGATGGAGGTATATAGAACCTTGGTAGGTGTTTTTAAAATGTTAAAGGATGGATTTTGCATAGTTAAATGAGGTAGATGATTGAATTCCCGAAGTGGCTGCAGTAGATAATTTTTGAAAGTAGAAAATGAGTGTTTTTGGGGTGTTTTAGTGTGGAAATGAAGGGCTGATGGTTATACTATATATGAGTGATGTTTTGGACATGTTTTAAAGTGTTTTAGGTGTTTAAATTGAATGGTAATGGTTGTGCTTTGCTTAAGTACGAAAATGAGAATATTTGGGATGAATTTTGGCTTCAAATTGTTGAGAAAATATTGTGGATTTGTGAGCTGATGTAAAAAAGTGAATTTGTGGTTGGTTATGAGGTTAATATTTTAATTTTGGTTGGTTTGAAGAAGCACATTTAGTTTCGAATGATTCGAGTGCAATTCCGGAAGGTTTAGGGCTCGATTTGGCTACTGTTAGAGTTGTGTGGTGAGTGGAAAATGTTTTGAACTTGGTTTTGGTTCAAGGAAGATTTTGGGAGTTTGGATTAGGCTTGATAAGCTAATCCAAACTCAAGAGTAAGATCTACCCATTTTTCTTACCTTGTATACTTGTTAGATGGTAAAGATTGAAAAACTTAATTGTGTTTAATTGTTGTCGATGACATGTTAATTGTTATGTTGAGTTGTGTTGATTATCTATTGATTAACGACATGTTAATATGTCATTTGAGATATTTGTAAGGTAACTGTAAGATGTTGCAGGTTATGCTTGAAAGTGGTAAGTAAGACTACTTGCGTATGGTAAGATTATAGCCGGATGGCTATATAAGACATTGTAAGCCTAATATATTGTAAGATTATATTATGGTAATGATGTTGACATTTGTTGAGTCATACCGGATATAATTGGTCGACCAATAGGATGTAAGAATAGTGCACTATGAGACAAAATCCATATACGTGTTAGATAAATTCGGTCGTGTCAAATAAAACTCATATACGTGTAAGATAAATTCATGTGCGTGTAATACCTTTCTACATATCCGTGTATAATTACCGAGTTTGCCTACATACTTATCTTAATTTCTATGAATATGTGTTTTTATGTTATGTTGTGGACTTTGATTGCTCTCATAAGTTGTAAGATGCTATGATGTTAGATGCATGTAATGATGTTGGTTTCTATTTCAATAAAGCTTGAACCCTGCATTGTCGTAATTATGTTTTTTAGTTCTGCTCACTAAGCATTTATGCTTACACTCTCTTTTTTCGACAATGCAGATCATTAGCTCTGGAGTTAGCACGGTGCGAGGAAGGACATCCAAGCGTGTTGCTCGTTAGCTCAAGTATGATTTAGTTACAGTAATGTATTAGCTAGCAATGGGATATGCTATGTTGTTTAGGAGCGTTGTTTGAATCCTATGTTGACTTATGTTTTGGATGATTTCATGCATGGTTTATATTCGTCATGGTTTCCTTGAGTTAGCATGTTGATTTATATTTTGAAGTTATGGTTATGTGAATATTATCTTTGATATTGTTTGAACTCTTTTATGTATGAATTCTACGTCTTGTTGCTTGAGCATGATTCGAATGGATGTGTATGAGTTTCAAGCACGTGTAACCTGATTCTTGAGTTCTATAATGTCTTATGCATGTTAAGTATACTTCTATAATGTCCAGATGCATGTTAAGTATGCGCCAATATCGTTTTGAGCCTTCAGACTTTCGATAAGCGTAATAAGGTTGGCTTAGAGCCCGTGTGTAGATACGTTGGTTGTTTAGGCTCAGAAAAACTTTCTAGGGTTGGTTATTGGAGTCGGGTCTTCGGAATTGGCTTCGGTAATCCCTGTGTAACCACCTTGGGTCGGTCTTGCAACTAGGTCGGATTGAAGGGGTTACACTCCATATATAGATATCTAGGGAAAAAGGCTCAATTAGTTATAACTAATTCTTAACAGATATTTGATGGGGTTTATTACTTTAACATTTTCTCTATTTTTTTCTTCTCTTAAATCTCTTGTAACTCAACTACTCCAAGTCTTTTACGCAACAAATCAAACGATGCTAGTGGAATTGATTTAGTATGTCTGTAACTTTCTCTAAGGCAGGAACATAATTAAAAAGTAATTGACCGGCTAGAACACGTTCTTTAACAAATTATAAATCAATATCAATATGTTTCACTCGAGCATGGTGTGTAAGATTTGCAGCCATGACAGTAAATGTGTTATAAAACCAAACTATAAGGAGACTAGAAGTTGCTACCCCAATTTTTTCTAACATATGATCAATTCAAACTAATTCAGAGACTGAGTTAGCAAAGCTTCTATACCCAGTCTCGGTGGTAGATCTAAAAACAACAACTTATTTCTTTGAACTCTCAAAAAATATGATTTAACTCAAGAAAGATACAAAATCTAGAAGTGAATCATTTGTTCTCCTTAGATGAAGCTTAATCTGCATTTGTGTAGCAAACCAACATGTTTTGGGTGTTAGGCTTAAACAATAATTCATAGCTCAAGGTGTCAGAAGATATCTCAAGATTTGTTTGACTGCTTTTCAGCGAGTCTCCAAAGGATTGTTCATGAACTGGCTTACCTTGTTGACAAAATAGACAATATTATCTCTTGTTAAACAAACATATTGAAGTTCCCCTACTACACTTTGATATAGATGAATATCAACAAATATAAAATTGTTTTCAGCAACTAGTTTGGGAGTTACTACCATTGGAGTTGGAGTAGGAGCATATTTGAGCATATTAGTGAGTGTTAATAACTCAGAGATAATTTTTTTAACTTAGCATGATTCCTTCAAAGCATTATTGAACCTCCATGTAAAAAAAATGATTCACCTCCTTAAAGGGAGAATTCCTCATTAATCTTTTAGATAATTTGATCTAACTCCGTTAGATGATTTCTATTAATAATGATGCCATCCACATACACCATTAACAGGATCTTACAATTAATATTGTATTTAATAAACAAAGAAAAATTTATTTTAGTAGCTACAAAACTAAGTTTTTCAGTAAGACACGCTGGGTGTCAAACGAAGCTCCAAAAACTTGTCTTAGACTATAAAGGAATTTTTAAGTCTACACACCAATTTCTCACCATTATATCTTGTTTTTTTAAACCTAGGTGGCTAAGACATGTATATTTGTTCATTAAGCTGCCCATTTAGAAAGATATTATTGATGTCAATTTGTCTAATTCTCCAATGCCACAGAACTTTCATAGCAAGCACAATTCGAATAATTGCTACTCAAACAATAGGGCTGAATGTTTTCTTAAAATCACTTTAAACTATCTGAGAGAATCCTTTTACTACAAAGGGGGCTTTTAGTCTATCAACAGATTCATCTATCTTCTTTTTGACCTTAAACAACCACTTGTAAACCTATTGACTTTCGATCTTAAGGCAAGTGTTGCAATTCTCAAGTGTTGTTCATAAGTATGGTGTATTCTGCATGGACAACATTTCTTCAGTCAGGCTGCTGTAATACTTTAAAAATATCAATCGATTTTTGTAAATGAGCTTTAGAATATAAAATTTTATGTTTAAAGATTCTAGCTTTAACTGTTATAACCATAAGGTGTGTATATTCACAATTGATGTTGGAGTTGAAGTGTTAAATAGAGATATAGATAGTGAAATGATATAATGAGATATTGAATGTTGTTGTACGACATATGAATATGGTGACACATGATTCTGTGAAGTGGAATGAGAGGATGAGATTGATTGTGATTTATTATGAGTTGGTGAGACTCTAGGTGAAGAAATGTGACTTTGTGATGGTGATGCAACAAGTAAAGTAGAAATATGATTGTGGGATGAGGAGACAATGAATTGGAGGGTAGACTGGTGACTGTGTATGACCTTGTCAAAAGGAGGAAGTAGGTGTGGGATAGACTGAGTTAAGGGAGTAGACACCTTAGGAAAACTGTTTGACTGGATTTAGGAGGATTGAGAGCACTAATAATATTGGATTGATTTAAGCATGTCACATTGTTGAGTTGATCGATCTTGAAAGTTGGCCAAGAGGGGGTGAATTGGTAATTTAAAATTTTTTTGATGGAATTTTATTAAAAATATGAAAATGAAGAACACAAAGAATTATAGTGGTTCAAGCTTCGGAACAAGCTCTGCATCCACTACCTTAGCTCCCACTAAGGATTTTGAAACCAATTCACTAAGAGAATCTACCTTTTTCTCGATTCAAGGGATAACCGTTACAACTCGAATCAATTCTTATACCCAAGAATTGATTCAACCTCACAAGATAAAAAGTATGAAAGAAAGGCAAATTGTAATCTCTCAGAAGATAACCCCAATTTTAAACAAACTCTCCCCAAACTCAATTACAAAGAATCAAATTGAAATTACAAGAGTTGGGAGTCAAGATATGCAATAAGTGCTTTGAGAGTTGGATTTGATTGCTTGGATGTTGCTTGAGGTTCAATAGACTTTAATGCTATTGAAAATGCTTCATTTTATACCCTCTCATTGATTTCTAACCGTTGTGGTTGTTGAGAATGTAAATAGGGCCATTGGAACTTCATCTTCCCACTATAAATGCACTCTGCAGCAAGTGGTATTGAAACACGAGGTACCTATTTCGAAACAGACCAAAGTAGAAAGAGTCGTTGTGCATTTATTACAAGAGGTATCGAACCATGTTTCGATACCATTATGAAACTGTAATGGTTGGTATCGAACCATATTTTGGAACAGGCTAACCACCATTTAAAGTTTTAACTGCCACCAAAGGTCAACTCATTAAATGCCAAAAGAGCCGTTGGGGATTAAAGGGGTTATCGATACTGGTATCAATACCAGATGTCATATTTTTAAATAATTTTAAAATAATTAAAAACTTTGAACTAGTTCGATACTTGGTTTGAAATAGACATTGGCAGTGAGGTATTGGTATCGAACCTTGTTTCGATATTTGTTCTTGGTTTCAAAAACAAAGCTTTAAAATGCAGGTCGGTATCGATACCTCTTCTGAGGGTATCGATACTCTTTTATAAAAACACTTATAAAATTTATTTCAAAATTCTTGGTTTGACTTGAAATCAAAAGTTTGATTTAGGGACTTAAAAATTTATTACAAAATAGTCCTTATACATAATTGTTATAGCAAAATCAATTTTAGTTTTACAATCTCCCACTTTTTGATATAACAAAACCATTGTAAATTTTTGAGTTTGAAATCAAAATTTACGTTCCAAAAAAAAAAATAAAGACTCCCCCTTAATAAGATGGTTCCTTCCTTAACTTAAAAACAAGATATTTCTCCCCCTTTTTGTTAGATCCAAATCAATATAAGGGATAAAATAAATCATAGCAAGCATTAATAATAAATCATATAATCCATAGCATTAAACCAAATATCCAAATCCAACAAAGAGATCAAAGCATAACAAACCAAATATCAAAGGTGCATAGGTTCTAACATGAATGTAAATGCAACATAATACTAAAAAAAAAACATAACTAGTCCTAAAGTCATAGCAAAACATAGAATAAAGCTAAGGATCACTCTTCGCCTCCATCATTATCATCTTTCTCTTCCTCATCGCTCTCCTCATCTTCTTCCTCATTGCCTTCTCCATCTTCATTTGAAAGCTTTTGGCTATGTCGAAGAGCTTCAATGGAGACTCACATAGAAAGGCCTTGGTTCTCTAGACTCGTCAATCTCGTATCCATGGCATCAAACCGAGAATGGAATTGAGTTGACATAGAATCAAGCCTTCCATCCATGGAATCCAACAGAGTGTTCAAAGTACCAAACTGAGCATTCAAGGTACCAAACTGAGCATCCAAACTATCGAACCTTGTAGTGAGAAAAACCATCATGTCAACGTTTGGAGTGACTTGACTAAGTGGTTCCGGATCGATGGGAGGTGGAGGAGGAGCACCACGAACCCATTCACCATTAGATGCATATTGAAAGTGGGCACGGTTGAGGGAAGTCTCGCATATTGGTTCTTTGACAAACTCTACTTTGTCGAAAGAGCTATCGATTCCCAAATGCAAGAAGATAGAGCTAAGAATACAAGCATATGGAAAGGATTGGACAAGTAGAGTGACACGGTTTTCGATATGCCACACAATATCGGAGAACACAATTTGGGCTAGATTTGGACGAATACCCTCACGAAAGCATTTGAGCCAAAAACTGTCAACTTGACGGATACGAGAGTACTTACCATTTGATGGACGAATCCACCAAGAGATGATAAGGTATAAGAACCGATCATGCACGTCAAGAGATGTGACAGATCCGGTAAAAGCACCAAGAGAGTCCTCATCATCAATACCCTCATCCTTGAGACCAAAAACTTCAACAAAGGTGGCAACATTAATTTTAAAAGATTGATCCATGAGAAAAGATTCAATGGCCACCATTTTGCTCTTGTCCTTAGAAACAATGCACGAGGCATTAGTATAAAAGAGAAGGACTAGAGTTGGAAAAAACTTGCCGGTATGAGTAAGAAAGCTCAAGAATTTCCAATCCACAATGCGATCATAGTACCGGAATTGAAACTTGAGAGAATACATAAAAGAGACATCTACACACCGCTCCTTTTTGAGAGGATAGTTGCTATAGAGATTGAAGTTGTCAATCCTACTCGCACTATTCAAACTCTTTGCGAAAACTTCTTGAATATCGATTCTAGAAGGTGTTAGAGTATGCCCAAAGACCAATCATATGATGATTGTATGGATACTTTCATTTACCAATTTTATTGAATAAAGGCATTGCTATTGTTGTTTTCAGATATATGTGTCACATAAACTGAGAAACAATAAGGTCCATATAATAATATATTTATTATTAAAAGATCCTTAGTCAAGTATTATTATGGGTATGGACAATAATAATACGCTTAAGACTAACATGTGATAAATTGATGACAATGAGTTGTCATTGACATAGAGATATCAGAATTAATACATGAATATATTAGTAGCGAATAATATATTGGATTGACCCACTATGAGCATATATCTTGGATTATTATGTGACGATCACGATATTGCTCATAGTGACAACTATATGTATAATCCTTAGACTTGAGATTATTACTATCTCAACATATGTTGTTTTATGTTTTGATGTAGTTAAATGTGTTTCATAATTAGTTACACTATAAAAACTGACATTGGACATATTACAATATATGTAGTGAGATGTGAATAATCAAGATAGGATTTGTCTTTCCTACATAATAGGAAAATATATCAAAGGCCACTTGATTGAGTGAGACTAAAAATGCATGGCCATGCTTGAATATGTTGATATGAGATATCACAAATTATTCATTAATAGTAGTCCACTCTAGATATCAAGAAACACTAATAATAGGCTATACAAGTGTGACTATTCCAAGACTTGTTCCTATTAAAGATATAAAAGAAAAAAAGGATATAATACATTAAAAGAGTTGGTCACGGACATGATACATCGAATCATGATCTCTTGTAATTTAGATGACAATGATATATTGCTAGATGTCACTCATTATTTTTAATATTAGAATTGTTCTAATATTATTACTAACGTTACAATGAGTCTACAGGGTCACACCAAATGGTTGAAACAGAGCAAAAATATATAAGTATAAGTAGATTATATTTAATCCTGAATTTTAAATAAAGAATATAATTAAAGTAATTATATCCCTTTTAAATTCGAATTAAATATAGATTCTGATATTTAAGGAATTAATTAAAGTAATTATTTCCTATAAACCAAATCAGAATCAAACTTTTATACCTAGGGTTACACCTATATAAAGGATCAATTGGTCTAGCAGCCAAGAGAGAGAATTCCGAATTCCAAACCCTAGAATCACGAGAATCAGTTTTTCGAGATTTGCTCTCTTAACCGGGTGAACTGAGTAGAGGCCGAGACGATATTCGTGGAGGCTAAAGATTCGAATTGTCGAACAATCGTGATTATCACAAATCTAGTTGTTGTTTTTGCTGCTTATCAAGGAACCCAATGTAAGTCATCGTATCTCTTCCTCTCGATTTCGGATTAAACGTATATGGATCACTGGAAAGACCGTCGTAATTTTGTTCCGCTGCGCCATGGGGTGTGCCGGCGGTCCCAACAGAAGGATGAGAGGATGAGGAGCTACCGGCTTCGGTACGCGATCGTTTCTTTGGTGCCATTATCTAGAGATTAAAACAATTTAGGATTAGATACATAAAACCATGTATTCTCTATCAACCTAATTCAATCCTATTAATCTATAATTCAAGGTATTTAGGAATTTTGAAAATCTCTTGAAAAACCATTGAAAACCAATACGATGAAAATAATTTATATTCGAACGAAAAAATTTTGTAGGATTATGAAAACCCATACAATAAGCATCAATAATATATTCAAAAACTAAATTTTAACATTCTAAAATCAAACAAAAATAGGTTTTTCGAAAAATTACCTTGAGTTTAGATTAGGATGAATTTATGGTTTTTGTAGCACTAATTGATGATATAGGCTTGGCTTTGATGAGTAGATGAAATCCCTCAAAGAAATCATTGATTTTGTGTTAAAAAGGACGAATTTTAGTGGATTTTATAGAAGGAAGACGGCTAGGGTTTTAGGAGAATTTAGGAAAGTGTTTTAATTAGAGTAAAATTAGGTTTTGTGTCTTTTAAAGAATTCTTCTATCTTGTGTATTAGAACAAGTATCGAAACAGCCTGTTTCTAAACAAGTATCGATACCCTAGTATCGAAGCATCGTTCAATACCATTTCTTCCCAGAACTTTCCCAGATGAACACGAAGAACAAGTATCAAAACATGTCCAACCTGTTTCGATACCACCTACCTGAGCTTTGCATTTTAGGCTTCTAAAGTACTAGAAATGAGTCTCTAAAGTCCCTAGAAGCATGCAAATGATGATCTGACATGATTAAAATGCATGAACAAGTTCATACTCCCCCTAGCAACATGCATAGAAGCAACAAGATGCAATATAATATAGGCATGATTATAACCAAGAATCAAGCATATTTTGTACAAAAATAACACTTAAGAGGTCAAGATAGGCTAGTTAGACCTAACTCTCTCCTAAGGGTCAAAAAACGCTCTTTGTCTAAAGGTTTGGTAAAAATATCCGCTAATTGGTTTAAGGTGTCAACAAACTCTAAAACAACATCATTTTTAGACATATGATCTCTAATAAAGTGGTGTCTAATTTCTATATATTTGGTTCTAAAGTGCTGAATGAGGTTCTTAATAAGACATATGGCACTAGTATTATCACAGTTTAGAGGTATGGTTTCAACCTTAATGTCATAATCTAAGAGTTTTTGTTTCATCCATAACACTTGAGCACAACAACTCCTTAAGGATATGTACTCCGTTTCGATGATAGATAAATCTACACTATTTTATTTCTTAGAGAACCAAGATATGAGCATACTACCTAGGAATTGACAAGTTCCGGAAGTACTTTTCCTATCTATCTAACAACCTCCATAATTTGCATCCGAATAAGCATATAATCTAAAGGAAGATTCATTAGGATACCAAAGACCTAAACAAGGTGTGTCTCTAAGGTACCTAAAAATTCTCTTAATGGCTACTAAGGGTGATTCTCTAGGACTAGCTTGAAACCTAGTACACAAGCAAACATTAAACATGATATCCGGTCTACTTGTGGTAAGGTAAAGCAAAGATCCTATCGTTTATCTATATAATTTAGAATCAACACACTTATCTCCATCTTTGTCGAGCTTAGTTGATGAGCTCATTGGAGTGGCTTGAGGTTTTACATTCTCCAATCTAAACTTCTTGAGTATGTACTTGATGTACTTAGCTTGATTGATGAAAGTGCCATAATTCCTTTGCTTGATTTGGAGTCCCAAAAAGAATGAGAGCTCTCCCATCATGCCCATCTCGAATTCACCTTGCATTAACTTAGAAAACTCTTGATAATAACATTTAGTAGTAGATCCAAAAATAATATCATCAACATAAATTTGAACTACTAAGATGTCATTTTTAAATCTTTTTATAAAAAGTATAGTATCCACCTTTCCTTTTTTAAAACCTTTTTCAATTAAAAAGTTTGAAAGTCTTTCATACCAAGCACTAGGAGCTTGTTTCAAACCATATAAAGTTTTTGTTAATTTAAAAACATGGTTTAGAAATTTTGGATCTTCAAAACCCGTTGGTTGTTCAACATACACTTTTTCATTTATAAAACCATTTAAGAAAGCACTTTTGACATCCACTTGAAAAATCTTGAAATCATGATAGCATGCAAATGCAAGTAACATCCTAATGGCTTCCATTCTAGCTACGGGTGCATAAGTTTCATCGAAATCTACTCCCTCTTATTGAGTGTAACCTTGAGCAACTAATCTAGTTTTATTTCTCACAATGTTACCACTTCATCTAGTTTGTTTCTAAAAACCCATTTATTTCCTATAGTAGACTTATTACTAGGCCTATCAACTAATGTCCATACATTACTTCTCTCAAATTGATTTAACTCTTCTTACATAGCCAATATCCAAAAATCATCATCTAAGGCTTCATTGATATTTTTAGGCTCTATGCATGAGGTAAATGCAATATGGTTCATTAATCTAAGAGAAGAATGAGTGTTACCCCCTTGGATAGATCACCCAAGATTTCACCACTTTTGATATAGTTGAACTCCCTTAGGTAGCTCACTTCCCTTTCTTCAAGCTTTACATATTCTAAAGCTTCTATTGGAGGATCTTATGTTTCTTCATTGGTTGGAACCCCATCCACCTTTTATGCTTGTCCACCATCAATGGTTTCAATGATTCCTACATCATCATCATCACAAGAATCATTCCTAGGAAGGAGGTTATGTTCGAAAACCACATGTATTGACTCTTCTACAACTAAGGTTCTTTTGTTGAAAACTCTATAAGCCTTTGAATTTAAAAAGTATCCAATAAAAATAGCTTCATCATTTTTTGTATCAAATTTACCTAAATTATCTTTTCCATCATTTAAAACAAAACACTTACACCCAAAAGGGTGAAAATAACTAATGTTAGGCTTTTTGGATTTTAAAATCTCATAAGAAGTTTTCTTTAAAATTGGCCTAGTCATTACTCGATTAATAATGTAACAAGAAGTGTTTGTGGCTTCCACCCAAAAATACTTAGGTAAATTGTTTTCACAAAGCATGGTTCTATCCATTTCTTCTAAAATTCTATTTTTCCTCTCAACTATCCCATTTTGTTGAGAAGTGCGAGGAGTTGAAAAATTATGGCTAATCCCATTTTCATTACAAAAATTCTCAAAACCTAAAATTTGAAATTCGGTTCCATGATCACTTTTAATATGAGAAATTATTTGATCAAGATCATTTTGAGAAATATTTGAAAATGTGATGAATTTTTCTAAGGCTTCACCTTTAGTACTTAAAAATAGAACCCAAGTGTATCTAGAGTAATCATCAACAATAACAAATGAATATGATTTTCCACCCAAGCTAGTTGTCCTAATAGGTCCAAAAAGATCCATATGGATCAATTGTAATACTTTACTAGTTGAAACATCATTAATGGACTTAAAAGAAACTCTCTTTTATTTACCCTTAGCACATGCATCACAAATATTATCTAAAGAGAACTTGAGCTTAGGTAAACCTCTAACTAGATTTTAGGAGGCTAGTTTCTCTAAAACAGTTATGCTAGCATGTCCTAGTTTCGTATGCCATAACCATGCATCATTTTTATCACTAACAACTAAGCATGAATGATAAAAGTTTATGTCATCTAGATGCATCATATAGATATTTCCTATGTGATGACGCATGAGCATCGTTTTATTAGATTCTATGTTTATTATTTTGCAACCACTTTTATCAAAAGACACATAGAATCCTTTGTCACATAATTGACTAATGCTCAACAAATTATACTTAAGACTATTAACAAGTAAGACATTTTCAATAAGGATAGAGGAGTGATTACCAATAGAGCCAATACCCTCAATTTGGCCTTTGGAGTTGTCACCAAAAGTCACTACTCCACAACTTTTGAGCTCTAACTCCTTAAATCATCTCTTGTCTCCGTTCATATGCCTTGAGCATCCACTATCAAGGTACCATATGTTTTGACTTGAAGATTTGGCCTTGAAGCAATGCTCAACCTTAGGCTCATCAAGAGCCATAAGACGTAGGTTGGCTACTTCATTGTCTTCATCAGATGATGACTCCTCATCATTCCATGTGGCAATGTGAGCCTTTTGCTTCTTCTTCTTCTCAAAACCCTTTCTTTTGTATTATGGGCAATCAGTCCTAATATGATCGGGCTTCTTGCACTCGTAAAAAATGATTTGATCTTTCTCATCTTCTTTGCCCTTTCCTTTGAATTCTTTCTTCCTTTAGAATCTCCTATTCCGATTAGCCCTCATGAGCCTAGTGAATTTTTTGGCTACCATATCCAATTCTTCTAGCTCTTCTTCTTCACTTGTGTCCACCTCTTCTTGGAAGGATGAAGCCTTGAGAGCAATTCCTTGCTTTTTCTTTTCAAATTCTCGTTTCTCTAGCCTCACTTCTTCCTTCTTTTCATCTTCTCTTCCTTTCTTCATGATCTCATGGGTGAGAAGAGATCCCACAAGAGCATCAAGCTTGAGAGTTTTTGAAGCAAAAAGAGTAGATGAACTTTCGTACGGGCTTCTCTTCCGAGATAATCTCAACGAAACCCTTGAGACCATTGACGATCACCGATAATCTATCAAACATCTTGGTGATGTCTTCATCTGGCTCCATCTTGATGTTCTCATAATTGAGATTAAGAAGATCGATCTTCGTTTCCTTCACATAATTGGTGCTCTCATAAGTTGTCTCCAAAGAATCCCAAAATTCTTTGGCACTTGTGCAAGATGAAATATTGGAGTAGATGTTGGGACCAAGAGCACAAAAGAGAATGTGCAAAGCTTTATCGTTGGTGGATATTCTCCTTCTTTCTTCATCGGTCATTTTATTTCTTTTTTTGGGCACTTGTCTATCTCCTTCTTGCTTCATTAGAATTGAAGGGTCATCTTCTATTATGTCCCAAAGAAGATAATCGTTAGAGTTGATGAATAGCCTCATTCTGTTCTTCCAATAAGGGTAGTTGTCGCCATTGAAGAAGGGTGACTTTGTGATGGAGTGAGACTCGTTCCCTGTTTCGGAGGTGGAGGCCATTGTATTTGACTTGTAGATATGATCAACACTTCTTGGATCTTTTTTGGTAGATGTGAATCCCTTTAAAGATCTAGCTCTGATACCAATTGTTGAGTTGATCGATCTTGAAAGTTGGTCAAGAGAGGGTGAATTGGCAATTTAAAAAATATTTGGTGGAATTTTGGTAAAATTATGAAAATGAAGAACATTAAGAATTATAGTGGTTCAAGCTTCGGAAAAAGCTCTACATCCACTACCTTAGCTCCCACTAAGGATTTTGAAACCAATTCGCGAAGAGAATTCTACCTTTTTCTCGGTTCAAGGGATAACCGTTACAATTCGAATCAATTCTTCTACCCAAAAATTGATTCAACCTCACAAGATAAAAGTATGAAAGAAAGGTAAATTGTAATCTCTCACAAGATAAAAAATTGCACCAATTACAAACAAACTCTCCCCAAACTCAATTACAAAGAATCAAATTGAAATTATAAGAGTTGGGAGTCAAGATATGCAATAAGTGCTTTGGGAGATGGATTTGATTACTTGGATATTGCTTGAGGTTCAATTGACTTTAATGCTGTTGAAAATGCTTCATTTTATACCCTCTCATTGATTTCTAATTGTTTTGGTTGTTTGGAATGTAAATAGGGCCGTTAGAACTTCATCTTCCCACTATAAATGCACTCTGCAGCAAGTGGTATCGAAACGCGGGGTACCTGTTTCGAAACAGAACAAAGTAGAAAGAGTCGTTATGCATTTATTACAAGGGATATCGAACCATGGTTCCATACCATTATGAAACTATAATGGTTAGTATCGAACTATGTTTCAGAACAAGCTAACCACCATTTAAAGTTTTAATTTTCATTAACGGTCTACTCATTAAATTCCAAAAGAGCCGTTGGAGATTAAAAGGGGTATCGATACTGGTATCGATACCATGAGTCATATTTTTAAATCATTTTAAAATAATTAAAAACTTCGAATTGGTTCGATACTTGGTTCGAAACAAACATTGGCAGTGAGGTATTAGTATCGAACCCTTTTTCGATACTTGTTCTTGGTTTCAAGAACAAAGCTTTAAAATGTAGATCGATATTGATACCTCTTCTAAGGGTATCGATACTCTCGTACAAAAACACTTATAAAATTTATTTCAAAATTCTTGGTTTGACTTAAAATCAAAAGTTTGACTTAGGGACTTAAAAATTTATTATAAAATAGTCCTTATACATAATTGTTATATCAAAATCAAATTTAGTTTTACAGAGATAAAGAAAAACAATCTTATCAAACTTAACATGTCTTGAAATATGTATCTTGACTTATCTAGATACCTATAATGCTTATGATGAGGAGAGTACAAAAAAACACAAGTTGCAGATCTAAACTGAAGTTTATTTTAGTTGAAGGGTCTTAACAAGGGGTAACATAAGCAACCAAAACTCTAAACCTACCAGATAAGTGCTCAAAAGTCTTATTTTATAGACCCTTTGTACCCTAATTATTGTCAGTTTTTGACTTATTTGAGTGATAATGTTGGTTATTTATGCATATTTTCTACAGTTCAACACTAAAACACTTAAATATAGAATTTATGCAATATTTTGTGGAAAAAAGTACTATGGTAGTTTTTATACATTGACAAGTAAAATGCCTCTGTAGAAGGTTGCCTCAGTGGCAAAATGCAACAGCGAAAGGTTGCGTCGGTAACATAATGCCACAACGAAAGGTTACCTCAGCAACAAGATGGCAATTGCAGTCGAGATTTTTCACTAGATATTGTAGAGACATGCTAAGCTGAGGAATGAATATATCGAACCAGGCCAAGCAAACTATACTGACACAGTTCTAAGTCGAGAAAAAGTACAGAAAACATTATGACAACAACCCGCCATGACAACAGATGCCAAGGCAACACCTGGAAAATAAATGTTGATATGATAGGCGATCTGAAGAGAAAAATAAGGTGAACATTTTAAAACAAACAACATAGAAATCGGAGCTAGGAAACACATAGAAAGGAAAGGTCAAAGCTACGTGGGAAAAGAATCCTAATAGGAATAAACTATGAAATAAAATAAAGATCTTTTATTTATGTACTTAAGTTGTATTTTATTCCAAGTTAAATTCCTACTTTGGAAAGGTTTTCCCTATGCCAAGCCTATAACTACCATAGCCTATGTAGAGAGGAAAGTAGCTCAGAATCAAGTATTCATAGAAAACCCTAAACTTTCACCATCACCCCTTAGGGATTAAGTTAGTTTGTGGAGTAGTTGTGGGAAAAAGTTTGTAATTTGTTTAGTTCTTATTAAAGCAAGTTTCAGAATTCATAGTTTATTCTCTCTTGGTTATCACTCTTTCTTATTTGGTTAGACTCGCAAAACGAGAGAATACGATCTTTGCTCTTGCGTATTGGCTAATCCGACTAGGATTTCAACGACTAAAAGGAAGCATACTATTGATTGTTGTTCGCCCTTGATTCACACTAGGAGGTATTATCAAGACATGACCATCAATAGTACTCCGAATTAGGGATAAGGAGGAGTCAACAAAGGATGCTTCATCTAACTATAAGTTGTTAACTTGCTGTCAAAACATAATCCCGTTAAGACAACTAAGGCGATCCTTCGAGCGACTCGCGAAGGTAACATTTCAACCTTTGGAGGGTAAAATGGTGATTGTGTATGGCCTTGTGAAGAGGAGGAAGCAGGTGTGGGGAAAGAATGAGTTAAGGGAGTAGACACCTTAGGATAACTGTTTGACTTGGTTTTAGGAAGATTGGGAACACTAATAGTATTGGATTGATTTAAGCATATTACATAAGGAAAGGCAACCTCATCAAACTTAACATATCTTGAAACATGTATCATACCTAACTTATCTAGACACCTATAATCCTTATGATGAGGAGAGTACCCAAGAAAAACATAGGTTATAGATCTAAACTGAAGTTTATTTGAGTTGAAGGGTCTTAACATGAGATAACATAAGCAACCAAAACTCTAAACTTACCATAATCAGGTTTGCACAAAAATAATTTCTCATGAGGGGACTAACGAACAAGTGCCCTAGAGGAGAGCCTGTTAATTAAGAACACAAATACAGTAAAATCATCATTCTAAAATAGCAAAGACAAAGAGGCAATAGCAGGGTAAGACCACTTTCAACAATTTGTCTATGTTTTCTCTTTACAATTCTATTTATTCAGATATATAAGGACAAGATATTCTATGTACAATACCATTTAGCTTAAGATAAGGTTGAAGATAAATAAACTCACCTCCTCCATCAATTTGTAAGGACTTGAGTTTAACCTTCAATTATCTTTCTACTTGCTTGTGAAACTATTCAAATATATGTTTAACTTTTGACTTCTATTTCAAGAAATAAACCTGCGTGTATCTTGCACATGCATCAATAAAAACAATATAAAATCTAAAGCCATTAGAACAAAAGGGGTTGAACCCCATACATCAGCCACAACATAATATAAAAGAGAGGTAAACAGATTTAGAATAAAAAATGAGAGTGATTAGTACTCAAAAGTCCTCATTTTTATATTATTTTCTCACTCGTTTATTGCTAATAAAGACAGATTTAAATACGATAATAGATATTTCTGGTTATTTTCTATATTTCAACATCCGAACACTGATTTTATGAATTTATTTATTATTTGGCATAAAACATATGTGTTTGATAGTTTTCTTTCTTAGACAGTAAACTACATCACAGAGATGGCCAATTGAGAAGATAGATGTTGAATTGCAGATCAAGCACCCACCACGGTAGTTCCTTGGAGGCCTTGGTAGCAGCGTGAAGATAACAACTGATGCTCGATAAAGAGAGAAAAAGATGTTGTTCTTAACGGACAGAGAGCGAGAGAAAGACGGAGCCCATTTAAAAGGTCAAACCCTTGTCAAATTCAACCGCGGGAAAGAAGAGTTATTTTAGGAAATAAGAATAGAATATTATAGTTAATTAAGAGTTATATTTCTTTCCCATTTAGAACTCTTTCCTTGCATGGAGACTTTAACTTAGGGCTTAGCCTATATGAAGCACTTATTAAGTTTAGGTTTAGGGGAGTCGAGTTGGATTTTTTCTTTCATAAATCCTTAGCCGTCGGCTACATCATGTTCTAAACCTTTCGGAGGTTTAGGTTGTTCGTGAAGTAGTAGGAGAAGAAGGTTGTATTATTGATATTTATTAATACGAGAACTTATTTCATAGTTTATTCTCTCTTGGTATATACTCTTCTTTGCATATGAGCTCGGGATGATAGTATGTGAAAAAAATTACATTTGCCTAACATAGGGAGATGTAGAGAATACGATCTTTGCTCGTGGGCATTGACTAATCTGGTTGAGAGATTAACCGCCAAGGATTTCAGTGACTAACAAGACGCATGTGTTTGGTTGTCATTCACCCTTGATTCACGCCGGGAGGTATCATCAACACGTGGGTTTCAATAGTTCTCTTCGCTTAGGGATAAGGAAGAAGACATATAAGGATGCTCTGTCGAACTATGGAAAGTTGAATTGTTGACAAGCCCCGTCTAGGCAGCTACAGTGACCCTTAGTGCGATCCGCCAAGGCGGCACTTCAACCAATTACATTAATAAGTGGATAAATAATACAAATGGATCCTCCTCTATCAAGCATTCAACCTAACCTTACTTTCATTATTAACAAAAAAAATATTACAATTTTTTAAGATACTTATCAAAACTTCAAAAGAGACATGGCTTAACCTATGATGCCATAAAGCAATAGAGTTTTGACTAAAGCTAGAAGAAAACAGTGGCTGATACTATTTGTTGGAAGAGCAACATAATTGTCTACAATATGTTTATGAGCACGTAAGATAAATGTATATAAATCATTCCTTTTAAATCCTTGTAAAATCACATTTTCTGTAATCAAATCCCTAAGTTGACAATGATTAGGAAAAAATTCAAGGGATAACTAGTTATCTTGTGCAAGCTTGGAGTCAAAAATTAAATTTTTAGTTATATCAGGAACAAAAAATAAATTATTCAATTTAAGGTTTTTAGAACCAAGTAACTTAGAGCAAGAAGTAGATTTAACAGGAAGAAATTTATTATTATTCATTTGCACATTGCTAGTAATGAATTGGTGTTTTCAACCTGAAGATTACTGAAATCCTTGGTGAGATAATGAGTGACACCTGAATCTGAATACTAGACATTATCATCAATAACTTCTGATGTAGCAATAAACACTTAAGGGTCTACAAGAATTATCACATGATTTGAAGTAGTGAGAGAATTCTATGAAGACCTCCCTGACGGGATATTACCAGAAACTGATATTGAGTTGAGAGAAAGACAGTGGGGAAATAGGCTATGAGACATAATATATAGGTAAAAGGTGTAGAGAACGACTATGGCATATAGTAAGAAAGACCATGAATGAAACCACCACGGTTGTATGAGCCAATATTAGCTTGGGCAAAAACCCTCTTATTTCTTCCATTATTGTTATTATTTTTAGTATTACGAAAGGTCTCGTTTTTAAATTTCATATAAAAATTAAAGTAGCGTCTTTCAACAAGATGACTTAATCTACCACATAGTTGCATTGAGGTCTAAATGATCTGTCCCTACCTCTTTCCTTATTACTATTGTCTCTATTGATTTTGTAAACATATCCTGAGTTTTTATCTTGAAATAATTGACCAGTATTAATAGGAGCACCTAACTCACTTGAACTAGATTAAGGCTGAGTTATACTAAATGAAGCATAAACAGGTTGAGAGACCATATGAGCAGAAGCAACAACTTGATTATTAATGTTCATTTGTCGAACATCACTATCAAGTGAAAATAGTTTTTACTAAGTTAATTCTAGGCAGAGTAGCACGCTAGTAATCACTGTTATAACAGACTCATATTCAGGTGGTAGACCATTCAAAATTACAGTAATTTGTTCATGCTAAGAGATAATTTCACAACAACTCGTTAGATTATCATAAATGGATTTAACTTATATTAAAAACTTTTCCATAGTCAATTTCTCTTTCTTCTGTGAGTGAAGTAAACGCCTGAAGTATATTAACCTAGATGTGGTTTTGCTATTGTATATTCTGTACAAAATATTTCAAATTTTAGAAAAAGTGTTTAAGCCTATAAGATGGGGTAAGACAAACTTATTAACTGTAGATAACAACCATGTGGCAAGAATTTTGATGAGTGCCTAAAAGGCAGTTATTTACTACCCTTCTCATGGTAATTTATGCATCTATTATACACCAACTTGAGCTGAAATATGGACTCTTTGCACAATATTGGATATTCCGTTATTACTACTTACAAAGTCGAAATTTATAGAGAATGCATATATTATTATATATTCTGTACACGCAGGAATATCCAGGGCCGAAGCAGCAGTGCAGCAGTGTTGAGGTCGAGGCAGGGGACAAGGCTTTGGCAGCATCCAGAGTGGCAGCATCAATATTGTAGGCGCAATGAAAGATAAAAATATAAAGAAAATTCTGAAAGATACAGCGCACTAATTGGACCAGGCTAGCGCACTAAAAGCCCAAGTCAAAGACCAAACGGGAAAATCCTTCTAGAAGGCTGCATACTTGGAAATATCAGATCTCTTGAAGAAGACTTGTTCCTTACTCCAAGTTAGAATCTATTTAGGAAAGGTTTACCCTAGGTTAAGACTATATATAACCTAGCCGACCATATTGTTTAGAGAGCCGATTTTAGAGAAACCCTTCCCCCTAAGAATTTTACCTATCGACATTATGTTCTAAATTTTTTAGGGATAGGTGAAGGTTGTAGATATTAGTGAGAAGATATTGTTTCTTGTTTCTTTGTTCTAATGCAATAATAATATCAAAGTTTGCTTATCCTATTGCAATAATAATATCGTTGATTTACGCTGAGAAGTATCGTCAAGGACCAGTCATCAACAACGCTCTGACTTAGAGATAAGCGGTGTCAACTACGGACACTTTGCTGAACTTTGATGCATCTGCCCAAGAGCAAGAGATTGCCGCGGCAGAGAACACTAACGCTACCGAGGTTGTATCTACAGTACTGCCGAAGCAGTGTTGTGTAATTACATTGGACAAGAAGATCAATCAAATCCACTAATTGACGCAGCTGGATCCTACCTACTTTCTCTATATCGTTCTCAATCTTTTATTTTATGTTTTGTTATTTAATTATTTAGTTAGTTAAACAAATCCACTTATCTGTGTTTTTACTTTATCTTTCAGGAGCAAGGGAGCAAGGGGAGACATATTAAGTATATCAATCCCTGTGGAGACGATACACGATATAATTATCACTTTATTACTTGACGACGTGTACACTTGCACTTAATTGCGCTTTTATTACACGCATCAAGCTTCATCTTGTTCTAAAAAGGCTTCATACTCAGAATTAATACTAACTTGATTATTCACTTTTAAGTACTCAAGAGGAAGAGTAACATTACTGTTAATAAACTTTTGTAATCGATGAATCTTGATTATTAAGAAAGTTTATTGATGCCATAACAAGTAGTTATTATCATCAAAAATCATATTACTTTTTTTGTGCTAAATAATTTAGCAGTCTAGGTACTATTATCAGTAACCGTAATAGGAGACGGATTAACAAGATCAACAAGAGATGCCTCTTCAAAAGCCATTAATGCAGAAAAAATAGAGAAACAAACAAGAAGAAGCAACAATTCAATAGATGCAGATTGAAACGAAACAAAAGAATCAACCAAAAAAGAAATAAAGAAACTAACAAGAAAGGTATCACCACAGAGAGACGTAAAGCACATCGCAACAGAGCTTGCACAAGATCAAAGGAGACGAACGGACGAAAAAGAATACGTAGCACATCGAAAGCAAAGAAAAACGAAGAAGAAAAAACTCTGATATCATGTGAAAAGAATTGATTTACTAAGAGAATAAGAACGTAAAATGTAATCATTGATTTTTGATATTCCAAATACAATGATATTATTCCTATATATAGATATTTAGAGAAGAAGGGATAAAGACCCAATTAGTTATAACTAACTCTTAACAGATATCGAATTGGGCTTATTACTCCAACGAAAGAGGTTGAGACTCAAAATGGTACTATATTTTTAAAAACCGAATTAAAGTGTTTGCAAGGAAATGTATGCACGAGGATTGAAGATTGAGGGTGTTCAAATGGTACTGTCTTTTTAGAAATAGACGAATTGAAATTTTTAAAATTCATTTATCATTTTTTATTAAATGCTAATTGAATATTTTTTAACAAATTCTCACCGAACCGAAAAAATTTGATCAATTCGGTTTATAAAAATTTATTATAAAATTTTGGGTAAATTATAAAATTGGTCACTGAAATAGGTTAAAATTATCTTTTTAGCCACTAAACTTTCAAAATTAAAAACCATCCATTAAACTTATTGAAATATTATAAAATGATTATTGATTCATTCAATATTTTAAATTATTAATAAATATTAAAAATTATAATGATTGTTTTTTTTAGCAATTTACTAAATTTAATAAGTTTAATGATTATTTTAAATTTTTTATAACTTTAATGATAAAAAATAAATAAATATATATATATATATAATTGGTTAACTTTGTTAAGTAATTAATTTCAAACCAAATTAATCGATAATTAAAATTTTAAAAAATTATTAATTGTTAACCGACTTAACCTAAAACTAATCTACCAATTAATTTGATTACCGAAAATTATAAATCCCCAACTACTTGAATTAAGAGGTTCAATGGAGGAGTGAGAACTCGTTAGATCTATAGCTGCTAAGATAGGATTTAACACACTATTTTTGTCTATTATTATGAATTGATGATCTAGTTTTTGTCTATTATTATGAATTAATGGTCTAGTAGTTATCATCAGTTATTGTGTATTTAATTTATATTATTTATCGGGATCTTTGACAATTACTAACGGTTACTTTGGTGGGTTATTTATACAAGAAAAAAGGCAAAACATGGGATATTTTTTAATTAGTTTTTGGGAGGAAAAAGGCCCTCTGTGTACCTTGTGGATTGGTATTATCCCATGTAAACAAAATTTGTCATTGTTCATGAGGAACTAAGTTTAGAGACTGAAAATATACTTGCGAATGGTCATGAGAAAATTGTCGATGCTAGTGAACAACTAAAATTCTGAGATAGTTAGTAAGGTGGACAGAGTATTGTCTGAAAAGAAACTACTGATTTAAGATCTCAGAATATGCAACAGATAAAAGAAGTTGGTGATGAAGAAGGGAGAAAATAAGAGAAATTGTTAAAATATCAACACCAACTTAGTGGTTAATTAAGTTTATTTAATGTTTATATAAGTTTAACTTAATTTATATTTTTAGTTTAATTAATGGTTTTAATGGTTAGTTAATAAATATCAATTAAGTTTAACATTTATTAGGTTTGTCTTTGTTGCCTATATAAAGAACATGCATATGTACTTGTAATACACACCAAATGAAATAAAACAAGTATTTCTTCTTTCACATTATTTTCTTTGTTTTCTATTTTTAAGTATTTTGTATTTTAGGGTGTTCAACAGTTGATATCAAAGCCTCATTGAAGGTTATTTTGGTTGCTCGGTTAGTGCAAAATAGTATAATATAGCTGTAGTGCATGTCTAGAAAAGTTCTGACTAGGAAAGATTTGGTTGTTTAGTGATCTAAGTGATCCATCTCTCTTTCATATAAACATACATGGTGTACTTTACACATACTTTCATTGGTGTATTTATTTTGGTAAAAATCATTTGTCGACATAATTACGGACCTACACGCTATCAACAGAACGAGGGAGCTTAACAATAAAATTATATTACATAGTAAACTTACATCATGTCATATATGCAAAGACAAGACCAGTGGAGAATGTCAGTTGTAGTCAACTTAGACCTATGCGTGCTAAGAAAATGAAAGATAAAAGAAGGAAAGACAATGTACGCCTTGAAGACAACGATGAAAAAAGATATGCTAGAGCATATTCGAGATGCTAAAATCCCAAATGAAGCTTGAGAAACATTCGCCAAGTTGTTTTCTAAGAAGAACGACACGAAGCTCCAATTTCTAAAAAATGAGTTATGGTTTATGAAGTAAGGCAATATGACGATTAAACAACACTATCATAAAGTACAGTTGTTACGTCGAAAGATTTCTGAGCTGTATCCATCAACTCCTATTAGTGATATCAAAATAAAACGAATCATTGTTCATGGTCTAAAGTCTGAGTTTAAAAGTTTTGTTGTTGTTGTACAAGGATGAAAAACTCATTCATCACTTGTAGAATTCAAAAAATTATTAGCTAGTCAAGAAGCATTAGCTAAACAAATAAAAGGTGTCTTATTGAGAAATAAAGAGGAGGCAATCTATGTCAATAAAAGAAAATGAAACTTCAAGCAGCATGAAAATAGTGGGTTCAATAGAAATCAATGAGAAGAAATCTCTTATGAAAAAAGAGGTTTCAAAAACTATGACAACAACAAAAGGTTTGAAAGAAAGTGTTATAATTATAGAAAGAAGGGTCATATGGTCAAATCTTGTTGATCAAAGAAAAAATCCGTCGAAAATAATGTTATTACTTCCAATAATGAAGAAGAATGAGACGTAGAAGCACTCCTTGCAGTGGAAGAGGAAGATTTAGCTTTTACGGAAACTATGTTCAAAAAAATTGTTTATGAGAATGACTGGATAGTTGACTTTGGTTGATCAAATCATATGAAAAGCGATAAAGAGAAATTGCATGACTTATCTAAATACAAAAGAATTCGTGTGGCGATCAAAATAAATAACTCCAAGTCATCAATAGCTCATGTCGGTAACACGATGATCTCTCCTCAAAATAATAACACTAAAATAGAACTTCAAAATGTCCATCATATGCAGATAATAGGAGGAGTACACTTTAGATGAGTTTTTAAAATTTCTCAAATAGTATTGAATACATTGTCAATTCACACGTGCTAACAATCTAGAATATAATGGTATTTCTAAAAGGATGAATATACATTTGACAGAAATATGTTGAAGTATGTTTCATGCAAGAAACATTCTAGGTCATTTTTGGGAAGAAACAATGAAAACTATAGCCTATGTGATTAACAAACTTTCACAACAAAGGTTACATTTTCTTTCACCTTTTAAAAAATTATAAAAAATAAAATCAACATTTAGCTATTTTTGAGTTTTAGCAAGTGTTACCTTTGTATTCGTGCCTAATCATTTACTTAGCAAAATGGCCAAGAAAATTGTTAGGTGTATTTTTTAGGGTACGATAACCAGAGAAAAGGACAAAAATATTATGATCCTACAACTGGAAAGTATTTTGTATCTCATAATATGATGTTTGATGAAACATATTTATGGTAGTTCTTCGATAAAGAGTTATTGTCAGACTCAGATACTCTCAAGAGAGAATTGCATTCTTCTCAAGCTTAGTTGAGTTTAGATGAAACTAAAATTGTCGATCATGATTAATAAGATGGTACAACCCAGAATTCATGGCAATCTGGTGTTCACCAACAATTGGTTAAAGATGGTAAATCAAATGAAATAGAAAAACCTACACCACTTAAAAGATCAACAAAGATCAGAAAGTCAAATTCAAAATATGCTAATTCTGTTGTAGTAGAAAAAAGACGATGCAAAGAGCCAAAAAACTTTAAAGAAGCATCTTAAAAGACAGAATGGATTGAAGCAGTGAGAAATGCAAACGCATCCTCTCGAGAGGTAACCCAGCACAACAGTTAACGGTGAAACTACTGCATTCATCCCAGCAACAACTGCCTGAATTGTACCGCGATCGTCTGGATCAATAGAGTCATATCTCCCACCACAAGCACAGTTTACGATACCACTAGTGGCGGTGGCGGAGGTGGCAACTCCTCCCCACGCTCAACTCTATTGTCCTCAACCTCTCGGGCGTTAATCCTCAAATCCCATCTCGGTCCCATCGTATGCAATATATCTACCATATGCAAAACTTTATTCAAATCATTTAAGTTAAACACCGACAAGAATCCAAGTCGCTTAAGAACTTTGTTCAAAAATCAACCTTTATAAAACATAGTATTCTATAGCAATAGGTAACCCAATCCTTAGTTCCCAAACAACAAACATAACTCAGCTATGGCATGCATCATACATCGTACATCAATATATAGCTATACATTTCATAACATGCTTAATTCATTCACCGTGCATCACAAAAACATATATTAATTCATATACAATACTGTAGCGGTCCTTTTTAAAAATCATAAGTGTAATAAATCGAAAACTCGTTAATTTTGAAAAATGAGAAATTAGGTTGAAATTAAAAAATAGGAAATTAGGGTTTAAAATTGGGATTTTGAAAAGGGGAAATTGAGAAATTAAAAATTAGAGATTTGAAAAATTTGAGAAATTAGGGTTTAAATAAAAATTGAGAATTTATTTCAAAAAAAGGAAAATTTAAAAATTAGGGTTAGGGATTTGAAACAAAGAATTTGGGAATTTTGAAATTGGAAAAAAGATTTAGAAAAAGAGGTTGGAGTCGTCACCGATCACTATGATATACCGGACACCATAAAAATCAGAGGTCTGAAATATTTAGGTTCAAGAGTTGGTTACGATTAAAACCGGTTTTAGCGTTTAAAATCGCTCAAAATTGGCACCTTTACAAAATAACCGCTTAATTAATTTAGGAGTTTCCAATTTAAAGTGGCGTTTTGAATTAGTATTTGTTTAAAAATTCAAATTCAAATTTATTTTAGTCGTATCTTTATTCGAGGGTAAACGAATACACTGCCACCATTACGCCTAGTGTCGGCCCCTTACGACCGAATAAAGAAGTTTAGCATTAAGTTCATTAATTAATGAGGTGACTTAAGCAAAGTAACATGAGATAATATTAACACAATATATACATACAATATGGCAATGAACAAATAAATAAATGTATGAACAATAAAATTAAAATGCATCAATGTAAATATAAATATAACATGAAAAAAGATAAATAAACAAATATAAATACATAAATGAATAAAATAAAACAATAATAAAAAAGAAATTAAAATAAAATGGAAAAATAAAAAGAGTTATTGTAGATGACGAAATTAAAAGGTTTCTTAAAATCCAGAGGACCTCAAAGGTGATTTTAAAAGGGGAGGGTTTAAAATTAAACTACATAACACAGAGGGACTTAAAATAGATTAAACCATTTTTAAAAGGGCGGTTATGGTTGAATTGGTGACTAAATCGCAAAAACAAATAAATTTTCGATGACTGGGGGGAGGATTTAGCAGACACGAAGGGAGTTAATGAACTAATTAGCCCATTTCTCTTTATTAGCTTGGTATAAAAATCAATTAAAAAATAAAACCTCCCATCTTTTGTCATTTTTTTCTCTTTCGAAACAAATCCCTCATCCATTTCCTTTGTCCGGTTCAACTAGGTAAGATGAACATTATGAATGTTCATCTCTTTAACCCAGAGCCGCCACTAAACCCAGAAATCGGCAACCATGAAATCCAGAAAACAAAAGGCCAGAGAAGAAAGTCCTCCCTTTGGCTCATCCTTCAAATGGCATGGTATCCGTGGGGTTATCCTCGATTGAAAAAAGGAGCAAAAGAGACGGTGACTCGAACAAAAAAAGGTAAAACTCAAAACCCTAAATCTATTTTCCCTCTTTAAATGCATGTGAAATGATCAGAGGTTGTTACCTCGAAACGAATCTATTTTCTATTGATTTTTGGTAGGGAACCGTTTTTACATTGTTCGTTTTTATAACCTAGAAATTACATGAAATTGAAAAAAGAAAAGAAAATTCCTAATTTTGCTATTGGTTAGTTGCTTCGATTTTGGATGTATTCGTCTGAAATTTTTGATATCTCTGCGAATTTCGGCCACTATTCCTCTGAAATTTCTGAATTTTGGCGAATTTCTCTACTATTTCAGAATTTGTTGGTGTAGCCTATGATTTGGTACAATACTCTACTGACATTGTTTTTTCGTTTCGCATGTGACAATCGGAGGAGAAAAGGAGACCACTCTTGACTGGTCGGCCGCCGGAGGGATGCTGGTGACGGAAGATGAATGGTTGTCGGGCATCTGAAGAGACGGGAGAATTCGAATGGTCATCACATGGGAAGCACGCACACGTAGGCAGCTAGGTCGTTGGCACGTGGCGCGTGATGGAAGACTATCAGCCACCTCTTCTTTTGATCTGAGTCGTTGGATTAAGATCTGATCTAACAGTCCAGATTGGGCTGCGCATAAGATAAGAGGCAAGGATTAAGGTTTCTTGTTGGTTATCTGGATTCGGACCTTGCTGGTTTAGGCTTTGTAATTAAATATCAGATGAGTTTTTAATTTAGGTTGTAATATTATTATTTAATGGGCTGTTATATTTAATAAAAGTGGGATTTTATTTATACTGTTTTTGTTTTGTATTTATATAATATGTTATATATATAATATAATAATAATAAAAAGTAATAATAATAATAATAAATAATATTTATAATAGTAAAATACAATATTATATTATATTATAAACACATTAAAAGAGTAATATATTTACGCATATATCAATATTATATTTTTTTAATTTTATAAGAATATATCAATTAATGTCCATTATTTGATTTGAAATGAAAATTAAAATCCGAGTTTGAACCCCAGATAAAATTAGTGATTACAAATACCATTACCACCAATATCGTCCTAAAATATTCATAATATGGATCTAATACCAACAAATATAACCCCCTTGACCTGGTCTAGAGAAAACCCGACTCAAACGAACTACACGAAAAATACCGGTAAAAATCTGGGAATATTTTTATCGGTAAACGACCCTAATTTTTTCCTTATTCTTGTCTAGAGGATTTAGTGTTCTAGGTGTTCATGCATTCATCTAGAGACACTATATTCAAAACGGGAAGCGAAACAAGTATTTACTACATAAAATAGGTAAAAAGGGATCAAATTGTTGTAATCACTAATTTTTTCAGGATTATAAAAACCGATTTTAATTTTTGTTTTATTTTTTATGTTGGTCTTATTATTAAACCCAAAAAAAAAAATCAATCAAAAATATTAATCTATTATTATGTATGCGTTTTTTTAAATAAAAAATTAAAAATATTACTATTAATTATATTTATTTAAAAAATCCCAAAAATATTATAAGTATATACTACTATCGTGTTTTATTCTTATATATGTGTTCTTGTCCTTGTTTTATTATTTTATTACTTCCGTTTACTTTTATATTTATTATTATTTTTTTCTCTTCGGTATTTATTTCTTATTGTTTCCTTTATATATATAATTATTATTATTATGCATTACTATTATCATTATTATTATAAATAACAATCCAATATATAAATAAAAGCTCAAATAATATTAATCAGCCCAACAATTATTATTAATAGTCCATAAATAAAAACCCAAGAAATATATTTAATTACAACGAGACCAAAAACAAAGCCCAAATCAGATGACTAGCTAAACCCTAATCTAACCCCCTTTCATCTTTCATCTGCGTCGTAGCCCAGGATCATTGGATCTGATCCATGATCCAACGGTCCAGATACAAGAAAGAAGAAGCTTCTGGACTCATCACGCGTCCACGCTCGTCCTCTGAGTTTCTCCGCGTGAGCGTGCGATCCATGCACATGTCCCTTCGGTTACTAGATAAACGTTCATTTCCCCGCCATTCGGTCATCAGCCGTACATTCTCCGATGGTCGATTCACATGCAAACAAAGATAAGAAGATGTCAGGCTCATACGATTCTTTTAGTCAACAAATAAAAAAACAGAGAATTACAAGATCTGGATCCAAATAAAATTCCAACAAATTTCAGACGGATAACACCAAAATCGACAAGGAATTTCAGCAAAATAAAGAGCCAAATCAGCAAATGTACAAACACAAAACATCAACCAATAACAATTTTAATTTCTTCTCTGTTTATTCCATGTATTTCGGCTATAAATCAGAGCAAAAACTATTGTAAAGGGATCTGATCCCAACCATTTTGAATCAATACAAGAACAGGAGTTTCAGAGGTATATCATCAAATTAATTTTTGCATGCAATAACAAAAATAGGGTTAGGGTTTGTTTTCTTACTGATCTAAATTCAGTCGTTGTCTCCTCTCATCGGCAATAAAACTAACGACCTTCGCTCTCCGGTGGTGAGCCGATATTAGAGAAGATTTTCTCTTGATTTTCGAAGCAAAAGAGAGGTCGCTTTGAATCCGTTTTATAAAAATGAGGGGGTTTTCTCTCTCGGTTTTTAAAGTTTCTTTGGGTCTTGATTTTAAGAGAATAAAGGGCTTTTGTTTTGGTTCTAAACGGAAGAACACGGTGGTTTTCTGGAATCTGGATGAATAAGATGAATGTTCATCTTACATTCTGGATTTTGGTTTAAAGGAAAACAGAGAGTAAAAGGGTTGGAGTGTTTTTATTCGAATGGAAAATGAAGGGAAAGGCAAAACGATTCAATTTTTTAACTTTTATACTCTCGAGTTTTTAAAATGGTCTTATTCGGTTCATTAAATCCCTCCGTGTAAGGGAAATCATGCCCGTAGTCCCAGTTATTTTAAAGCATTTTATAATCCGGTCACTATCTCTTAAATAATAAACTTTTATTTTGATTCGAACCATAAATCTCGATTTTATTTTAATTTAGTCACCAAGTTGTATGAATAATGACCTTTTTATTTTAAATTTGGTTCGAATATTTTTATTTTCTCTCAAGTTTTTCTTTTTTTTTTAAATCAACTATTTCATTTTGTTTTTATTCAATCGTGGTCACTGTTTTCTATTAGATTCTTTTAGTTCAAATTTATCTCTTTAAGTTTTTTTCCCTTTTAAATTAGTCATTTTAAGTAACCAATTTCACTATTATTGCATGTTTATTTTGTGTCTCATTTATTATGTCCTATATATTTTTTTCAATATTTATGCATTTTATCTTATTGTTCATTATTTGTATTTATCATATTTTGTACATATGTTTGCTTTTTATTTTGTATTTTAGTACATCTTGTATTTATTTTATCAATGTGGTTCGATATTATTTAAGCTTACCTTCGAATCTTGATTAATCTAATGTGACATCCCTTTGTTTAGTCTTAGCGGGCCCGATACCAGACATAATGATAGAGGTGTATGCGTTTACCTTCGTATAAAGAGACGATTAAAATATATTTAAATTTCTAAACAAATATTAATTTAAATATCATTTTAAATCGGAAATTCCTAAATTAATTAAGCGGTAATTTTTTAAAGGTGTCAATTTTTGGGCGATTTTAAAACTCTAACACCGTTTTTAATCGTAACTGACTCTCGAACCCGTTTTATTTCTAATCTCTGGTTTTTACGGTGTCGGGTCTACCAAAATGACCGATGACGACTTCATTTTTAAAATTCTTTTCAATTGTACCAATTATTTTTCAAATTGTTTTCCATCTTTTCAAATCGTTTTTAATTCTTTTTTGTTAAAATCCCTAATTTTAAATTTCTAAAACATAATTTCCTTTTTTTACTAATCTTTAATCCCTATTTTCAAATTTCATCTTTTTCCTAAACTTTTAATCCTAATTTCAATTCTTTCTAAAAATTCCAATTTTTCAAAACCTAATTTCTCAATTCCTTAATTTCACAAATTTTTAAATACTTAAATCCCAATTTTTAAATTCCAATTTCTTATTTAAAACCCTAATTTCATAATTATACTTCTAATTTCCTTTTTCAAATTAATTTTCAACATTTCAAATAATTTTGAATTTTTCATCTTTTCAAAATAGAGACGTTTTTATTACATTTATCTACTTTTTAAATTTTTAGTTAGCGAAAGGGTCGCTACAATTATAAATTTCTATAAATTTAGGGACTGACAATAAAATTAAAATTACAAATCCTCAATTAATTTCAATACATGTTTGCATGTCAAATTCCATCACAAGATAATGTTTACAACTCACCTCATTGCATTCATGCAGTATAGGGACCCTATTGCAAAGAATTTAAACTTTATTTTTAGCCTTTAACTACTTTAATAAATAGGAGTATCGATACCCAAAAGACTCGTATCGATACCATTTAACACTGCTAAAAATAGTATCGATACCTTGCTCAATTATTTTGATACTTGTACCTTGTTTCAGCCTACACGTTTCGATACCTAGAACAAACGTTTTGATACCTAGGCAAAATTTTATCAGATACCCCCTGCATCAAGCCCATGTATCAATACATGTGGGACTGTATCGATACCTACGGCACAAAACACAGCTTTCCAAGGATTAGCACAAACCAAATGTTCACATAACACACTCTAAAGGCATAGACACCAAATTTGTCAATTAAGCACTCAAAGTATCACACTCAAAACTACTTAAAACACATCCTCTTCAAGTATTCCTATATGCATATCAGCCTAATCCAACAACATCAAAACTATCAGCATTTGAAACTAACATGCATCAATCAATTTCAAAACCTCATACCACGTCATGGTTCCAAAATCAACATATCCAAAACCAAACTATCCAAGTTATAATGGCCATTTACATAAACAAATTCAATACCAATAAACCATGTATTCTTAAATAATTGTTTCTACCCATTACCGATTAAACTACTAATAAAAAAGTGTTCAATGCTTTAGTATAAACCTTGTAAGACTGATCTTGGATTCCTCTTATTGATCAGGATTCAAATCCTTCTACGATTGGTCTGCGAGTGACAAATTAAAGAGCATAAGCTACATGTTTATTGAGGGAAAGCACAAGTTAAACACACACTCAATGGAACCTTTAAAACATAATCATAAAACCTCTTTTCATGTCATGCTCATCCATTTTGATGTTTTTAAAACCTCATGCTTACAAGGCAAAACATAAATCATCATATGTCACAATCTTATGCATCCCTATGTAATTTAAATCTCAAGTCTCACATGCATCTCACTATACAACGCTTACCAAAACTCATGTATAAGGTCCTATTTACAAGTCTTACATGTATCTCACTATGAAATGCTTATCATGTTTCATGCTCAAGTCATAGCATCCTATAAAATCAGTGGCACATGCTATAAATCACATATATTTACTTACAAGTGACACTGAATAATATTACCCCCATCCTTATAGAGATAATTAGATAATGTTCGGTAAACGGGCTCATGATGGATTTTTCCCTACCATGCTTCATGATAGCTCTACTCCTATCATGGAAAAATCATCTCGGCCGGGTTGACACTATCCCATTACTCGGATGTGATAGAATTACCCCTATCTCAAAACATTAGCACTACTTCTAATACACTTCTAGGAAACAACACACCTACAAATTTTATATATTATAGTGCACTCACACCTTATTGATCGACCAATATATCGAACATATCTAGACACATCACTTAGCCAGCATACAAGTCTCAAATCACTTTTCAATTGTTGTCTCAAAACATGCATCACATGCATCACATAAATTAATTCAAAAATCTCATGCATTTATCAATGCAAAATCTTAAAACATGTCTCATTGCAACATAAGCATTTAAATCATTAATCTCAAGTGATATTCATCTCATAAATCTCATTTCAATATCATTTGACAGCAAGAATGCAAAGTTTATAAACGTGAGCATGACAATACAAAACCATGGATTAAAGAATCGATAAAAGGGGGTTTCATTCCATTTACTTACTTTCGAGCATAGGATGATTTCTCACACTAATCCTATACTCTCAAACCTATGAAAATAACATAGAGGTGAATCAAAATCATTATCCACTCACAGAATAATGCTTCGCTTCTTTGTCGATGTCTTTCTTACCCAACCGATGATCACATATTAACCTCGATGTTGTCCCCTATTTTTCAACCATTAAAAACAGAGGAATTAGTGCACCCTTGCACAAAATCCTCATTTAAACACAACCTACCTCTTAGCTATCACATAGTTCCTAAAACGCTACCCAAATAACAATAAAACACCACCAAAATATCTCAACTTTTAGCCTTAACCAAAATCAGTGAGATCATACATCAAACATGATCAAAATAAACAAAAGAACTTTTCTTAAAATTTATGAAACTGTTGTTTAATCATCATATTGCCTTGATTCATAAACCATACCTTGCTCTCTAGAAGTTGGAGCTCCGTATCATTCTTAGAAAACAATTTGGCGAATGTTTCTCAAGCTTCATTTGGGGTTTTGGCATCTCGAATATGCTGTAGCATATCATTCTTCTTAGAATGTATTTTGATGTTGATTTACGGTTGAAAACTGTAAGTTATGATCGGGCATACTCTAACACTAATCATCTTATACCAATGCCCAGTCATAACCTACAGCTTTCAAACGTTAATCGACATAATAATATATTCTAAAATATCTTTATAACATGTTTTTACCATCAACTATTACTCAACCACTTAAGTATCACAAGTCTCACATCAAACACCTAGGAACTTAGAGATTTCAATAGATACAAGATTCTAATAATAAATCAAGTTATCATCATTACTAAACATCATGATTACAATCAAGTCTATTTTAAAAATCCTCCAAAATGAGAAATTATTTTATGGACCGGTTCTACCACGTCATTCATGATCCCTAACCACTAAAAATTGTCAACTATTTTTTTATATTTTTCATGCCGTCTTTTAAGAGTGAATCTTTACTTTTTATTGCCATATAAATAGGTAACGGGTGGTTAAATAGAGATTAATTAGGAAAGAAAAATGATATAGTAAATAAAAATTAGTTGACAAATTTTTAGTGGTTAAGGACCATGGATGATGTGGTGGAACCGATCCATAGAATAATCTCTCCTCCAAAATATATTCAAAACAAAAATACATTTTATCTTCAATTAATACTTAAAAATCATTTACAAAATGTTAAATACTTGGCGATTGTAGTAAAAAAAACATAAGAGTTAGAGGAGAAATAAACTCACCTCTAATTAGGACCTTTTCCCTTAATTGGATAGCTTTTCCAAGTACAAACTTGATAAAAATAACAAGGTTTCATTGATAGATCATCAAGTAACCTTTTTTATTTTTGATCAGCAAGATGCATGATTTTATTAAGAAGTAGAGAATCATACATCGCCACACTTACTCTGGCCTCATTAAAAACCTCCCCTAAGCCTATGTGGGAGGAAAAGAGTACCGAAGCAAGCGACACAGAGGGAAAACACCAACCAAAATCAACGAAACACCCATATCCACACCTTACGGCCAACACCCCTTTAGCTAAAACATCTGCTAAACTATTTCCCTCCCTAAAGATATTAGAGAAACAAACATTAGACAGTACATCACAACAACGATCAATAGAAACAAACCAATGTCGCAACCGCCACGAACATTATTCCACATTAAGCACCCATGAAATAGCAATCCGAGAAACAGACTCCATAATAAAAGAGAGCACTTCCCCCATGATGCCTCCCTCAACATCAGCAACGCATAATGAAAATAAAAAGGTTGAAAGTATCTTGAAAATACACGAAGAAATTGATGAAAAATTCAATTTTTGGTTGATGAGAAAGTAGAAAAGAATTTGGAAGAAGATATAGTTACGTCAAATATGTTTTGGATGGTTATTATCTAAAATAATTTTTTTAAATATTTATTAATCTTAAAACTCTTTTTATAAAAAGCAATTAAGAGAGAAAATATAAGTTATTATGATTTTGGGAGAATAGCTCCTTAAATATTCCAAGATTTTGTTTGTTTTACAAAACAATCACTAGTTAAAATAGTTTTTATTTTTACATTTTGATCACTAAATCCAAAATATCCAAACTTCAAAACTCATTTTTCAAAAACCTTTTTAATAACCTCATTTATATAATAGTTAAGGATTTTTAGACATCTCTCTAGATTTTATATTACCAAAAATATTTTTCCTAATTTAATCTTGAATCAACCCGAATATACTAAACTGATCCACTTATCTCCCAATCGATCTCTCTAACTCCTTGAACCAAAACCTGAGGCATTACAACTCTCCCCCACTTAAGAAATTTTATTTTTGAAGTTTACTTAAGGGAAACATACGTGGAAACTACTTTAACATGTTCGTCTTACTCTCCAGTGGCCTCCTCTATTCCGGTATGTTGCCACAACCCTTTTACAAGCTTGATTGTCTTCCCACGTAAAACTTTACTATTTGTGTCAAGGTCGCTACTAATTCCTCATCGTAAGAAAAGTTCAATCGTAACTCAATATCTTTCTTCGGCATAACATCCAATGGATCACTGATACCTTTTCAACATCAATACATGGTGTAACGCCCCAAGAAAGATCCTAAATGTTTTGGATGTTGGGTTAGTGAACAGGTTAAATCGGGTAAACTATTAAGCTTAGTTTGGGATTAAATTCCTAAAAATAAGTTTTTGACAAAAATAAATTGTTAAAAAATATTCTAAAATTCTTATTTTACTTATATTTAACTTTGGTCAAATCAAATATAAAAATTGACCCTTGAAACCTTGAGATTTTGAAATTAGTGACTATTTTATAAAAAATGAAAATCGTGTGACTAAATTGTAATTAGGACAAAACTTTGAATCTTTAAGGGTATTTGAATCAATCCTAATCCTAAATGATATAAACTTCCAAAAGAACTACATAAACAACCTTTAATCACATGTTTTAACCTAACTAATCAAAATTTTCCAATTTTAATCCTAAAACCAACTTTCACCTTAAAAACACCCTCTTCTTCTTATTTTCGTTTTCTTATAATCCAAGGAATAGAAATCTTCTTATTTTTAAGTTAAATATAAATTATTTTTAATAATTTTTTTTAGTTTAAATTCCTATAATTTTCTTATTAAATTCTCGTTGTTTTTGTACGTTTTTGCTTATTTTTAAACCTTAGAAGGAGGTTGGATCGGTTTTGGAGGTGAGAATCATTCAAAAATATAAATTATTAAGTTAATTATTGAAATTCCCAAGTTCTTGACTGATTACAACAATGTTTAAAGTCTTGAATCAATAAAATCGGTTTTCTTAATGAAATTTTCATTGTTTTTGATGATTTTCGTACAAAGGTTATACCTGGGTATTTTTTCTGCTTAAATACATGAATCTTGAAGTGTTTAGATGTAATTAAGATAGCTTTAAAGTATTTAATCCTAGACTTAAGGTTTAGAATGTGTTTTGAGAGTTTTTTGATGAATTTTTGTTGAGTTTTATGGTGTTTTAGGGGTTGTTATGTATTGGTGCGAGTTCGAGGTTTATTGGATGCACTTTGATGCATTAATCTCTCTTTTTTGAATTCTTGAAATAGGTAAAAATGAGTAGATCGCGTTTGAAGGTGATCGGACAAGCCAAAACGTGTTTTATGGCTTCGACAAGCAAGTGTTTGTTAATTGGTGAGTGGATTATGTGGGTTGCCTATTCGTCAGTATTTTACTTGTGTTTTCAAATGTTTTAGGAGTGTGGGTAAAGGTGTGAGAAAGCTTCTTACACTTGTAAGTAAAACTTTTTTCTCCTTAAAGGTTCTTATATTACACTTTATGAGAGTGCACTATAATATACAAAATCCGTACGTGTGATAAATTCCTTATTGATGCATTAAAGGTAAACCTAATGATGTGTGTTATAAGTGTTCCTATCACATTCGGGCTATGACGAACTATCCTAGACACTAAGGTAGGATAGGCATAGTGGAAGTAGACCATCATATAACCTCGTTGAAGTGAACCAACAGGTATCCTAATAGAGGTGAGCCTAATCGGATCACTAATCTCAATATGCGTAAAAAAAATTGTTATGATTTTCTTATTATTTTTCAAAAGAGTTTGCATGAGATTTTGATATTGTGCACATGAGATTTTATATGAGCTTTGCTAGGTATAGCATGTAAGCCTTGAGTTTTGCTTGTAAAGCATGAGTTTATTAAAAAAGTTTTCATTATTCTTTAGTGGTAGCATTGTTACCCATGGTTAATAACACTTGTTGATTTTTCAAAGATGACATTGTTAACCATGAATGTTTTGTGTTATAAAGAGCATGACATATTTTTAAATTAATGAAATTTATTTATTATTGGCTGCATTACAAGGTATTTTACATTGTGTTTTTAAAACCTCACTAAGCTTTTGCTTACCCTCTCTTTTACCTTACAATACAGAGTGAATATTGTAGAGGCAACTGAGGGGATTAAGTATCCAGGTAACCGCCAAGTGAAAGCTCAAGTATGTCTTTATAATATTAGTAGTAGTGAAAGAGCAATGAGGATGAGTTACCACATTGAGTATGTTGTTTATGCTAATGTTACTTGAAATGAGTATATGCTTATACATGAATAATGTTTATCAATGTTGATGTTAGCTTTGTAACTTGGATTTAGATTGTCTATTGGTATACATGTTGATTATAATGAAGTTATATTGATGTTTGTTCTTATATGTGATTATTTGATTGTTTGATGTTGAAGGATGCTCTTAGGAGTTTGAATTTGTTGTTGAAATCTAGATTGAAATGCATTTAGAGATCATGTTTTATATGATTAGAATTCTTGATTGTTGGGAACGCCGACACACCCTATGGAGCGCAGCGGAACAAAATTACAATGGTCTTGCCAGTGATCCATGTACATTTAATCTAAAATCAGGAGGAAGAGATGCGTTGACTTACATTGGGTTCCTTGATAAGCAACAAAAACAACAATTGGATTTGCGACAATCACGATCTTTTGACAATTCAAATCTTTAGCCTCCACGAATATCGTCTCGGTCTCTACTCAGTTCACCCGGTTGATAGAGCAAAATCTTGAAAAAACTATTTTTCGTGATTCTAGGGTTTAGGAATTCGAAATTCTCTATTGTGACTGCTAGACCAAAGATCCTTTATATAGGTGTAACCCTAGGTATAAGAGTTTGATTCTGAATTTGTTTATAGGAAATAATTACTTTAATTATTTCCTTAAATTTCGGAATCTATATTTAATTCGAATTTAAAAGGGATATAATTACTTTAATTATATCATTTATTTAAAATTTATTATTAAATATAATCTACTTATACTTATATATATATATATATATTTGCTTCTTTTCACCATTGGGTGTGACCCTGTAGGCTCATTGTAACATTAGTAATAATATTAGAACAATTCTAATATTACAAACAATGAGTGACATCTAGCAATATATCATTGTCATCTAAGTTACAAGAGATCATGATTCATGTATCATGTTTGTGATCAACTATCTTAATGTATTATATCCTTTTGTCCTTTTATATCTTTAATAGGTACAAGTCTGGGAATAGTCACACTTGTATATCCTATTTTAATGTTTCTCGATATCCAGAGTGGACTACTTTTAATGAATAATTTGTGATATCTCATATCAACATATTCAAGCATGGTCATGCATTTCTAGTCTCACTCAATCAAGTGACCTTTGATATATTTTCCTATTATGTAGGAAGGAAAAATTCTATCTTGATCATTCACATCTCACTACATACATTGTAATATGTCCAATTTCAGTTTTTATAGTGTAACTAATTATGAGACACGTTTAACTACATCAAAACATACAACAACATATGTTGAGATAGTAATAATCTCAAGTCCAAGGATCATACGTATAGTTGTCACTATGAGCAATATTGTGACCATCACATAATAATCCAAGATATATGCTCATAGTAGGTCAATCCAATATATTATTCTCTACTAATATATTTATGTATTAATTCTGACATCTCTATGTCAATGACAACTCATTGTCATCAATTAGTCACATGTTAGTCTTAGGCGTATTATTATTGTCCATACCCATAATAATACTTTACTAAGGATCTTTTAATAATAATACATATATTATTATATGGACCTTATTGTTTCTCAGTTTATGTTATACATTGACACATATCTGAAAACAATAATGGCAATGCCTTTATTCAATAAAATTGGTAAATAAAAGTATCCTTACAATCATCATATGATTGATTTTTTGTCATACTCTAACAATTGATATGATGGGTAACTATGGGGGTTTAAGTAACTAAGTATGCTTGATTATGTTTGAAGTTGATTTGATAAGTTTAGGTATGACTTAAGAATATTTAAAGGGTTGTTTGCTGTGAAATTCTGTACAAGGTATCGATACAAGTTTATTGGTATCGATACGAACTGCTTAATCCAAGCATGTGTATCGATACAGTCACCACGCATATCGATACCAAGAATGATAAAATGGTCGGCGTACCGATACGGTCTATTGGCGTACCGGTACATCAGTGTTAAATTAGGTCGGCGAATCGATACAGCTTGGCGTATCGGTACGAGAAAATAGTTCTAAAATTTTACTTTTTCGATCAAAACCCGTGTACTGGATGACCTTTAATGAGTAGTGATACTGGTTAGTGCCATGTAGGCATACCGATACTCCAAGGCTCAGTATGGATACCCAAGATGGTTAATGGAATGGATCTGCAAGCCTGGAAAATGTGTGTTTTAGTCCCTAAATCTTATAAATGCAATTAAATGAGTTGTAGATCATATTTAGAGCTGGAATTTGAGATGTGAGCATGTAATGAACTTAATTAAAGGTTGATAACATTAATTTCATGATTGGTCCTTGAATTTCTAGAAATTTATATTTTGGTCCCTAAAGCATTTTCAATCGAATTAGGACTCGTTTCACATCCGTTTTTGCTGTAATTAAATACAAGTTATGTATGTACATGTAGGATACAAATAAAGCATCTAGACAAGATAAAAGAAAAAATATAGAGAAGAAAATATAGGGTTGTTTATTGGAGTGAGTCTTTGGATTAGCCTCGGTATTCCTCATGTAACTCATTTGAGTCGGGGTTTGTCTAGACTAGGTCGAGGGGGTTAAATATAGAAGACATTGTGTATCCTCTTTAACTCGACAGTTAACCTCAACCGGTATGCAACAAGACCAACATGCTCAACAACCTCATATGGTCTAATAAACCTCGGGCTAAGCTTCACTTTACGTCCAAAATGCATCACCTTCTTTCAAGATGATACCTTCAAGAATACTTGGTCTCCAATCGTATACTCTATCTCTTTACACTTCAAATCCGCATAGGATTTCTGACGATCTGAAACCAATTTAAAGAGATCAGACACAAGTTTTACTTTCTTATTAGTGTCTTTTAACACATACAGTAAGGAAACATATTTCTCACCTACCTCAGCCAAACATAACAATGTACGACACCTCCGACCATACAAAGTCTCATAACGCATCATTTGTTTACTAGCTTGATAACTATTATTATAGGCAAACTTTATCAAAGGCGATTGTCTATCCTAAGACCCTTGGAACTCTATGATGTAACACCTCAACATATCTTTTAATACCTGAATCACACGCTCAGATTGACCATCCGTCTAAGGATGATACAAGGTGTTGAAATGCAACCGAGTATCTAATGCATGCTGTAGGCACTCCTAAAATCTTGACATGAACTTCGGGTCCTTATCCGATACAATGAACCTAACCCGATTGAGATACACAATATCCCCAGTGTACAACTCTTCTTAATTTTAACTATTAATATCACCCATCAATTTATAATATTAACGCTGGTCTAAAATTATTATAAAAACTAAAAAAATATTTTGTATAATTGAATCCTATATATTATCTATATATATTTGCTCACTCTTAGTCTTTGATATATTAACCATCATGATGATAAGTTGAAATATTTTTTCACGTAATCATCTTTATAAAAAGAAATTATAGTCTGGGATAAGTACAGAGATTACATATATTGAAATTTAACCTGATATAGAAATAATTAAATGTACGAACCAATTATTTGAATGATGTTGTATTATTAATACAGCTGTTTCTGGGCGTATATTCATAGCTTTTACATTACAAATTTCTTAAAGCAAACTACTTTTTGTATAGTGAAAGCAGAAAAAAACACGTTAAGATCACTTGCAAGTTGCAAATCACAGCTCTAATGTTAAATATACGAATAAATTAGTCTCAAACTTTTGAACGTTTAAATTTTATTTTTAATTTATTTATATATTTTAATCATATCTCATGTTAATAAAATTATTGAATATCATGAAATCATTGATACGTGTTATGTAGTAAAATGATGTGGCAAAAACAATACATTAATGATGAAATTAGAACATTTAAAATTTGGGACCAATTCTAGATAAAAACTATAATTTAGGATAAAATTAGAATATTAAAAAATTTAGAGATTATTTTTCAATAAAAGTTATATTTAGAGATGCGTAAAACAATTAACTATAAATAAATCTCAAGTTTCACCAAAGCAAAGAGAGGAAAAAAGAAGTGAGCAAAGGAACGAGTATAGGGTGCAGATTATCTACCTTTTAACCGTGTATTCATTAATATCTTCGTTTTAAATTAATGGGTTTAGAGTTTAGAGATTAGGATTTAAGGTTAAGGGTTATGGTTAGGGTTTAAGAAATTAGGAGTATGGTGTATTTTTAAAGTGTAGGATATAGGGTTTAAGATGTAGAAAATTAGGGTTATAGTTTAAGATTTAATTTTTTAAGAATTTTTAACATGATGCATAGAAAGAGGTACGGTTTGAAGGCAGGAGATTTCTACTCACGACTATAAAGGTTTTTATAATATTTCATATACGAGCAAAATATTTTATAAGCAGATCTATTTTAATGTTATTTAACCTTTTCAATACTCTAAACCCTAAACTCAAATTATAAATATAAAAATTTAAATTTTAAATTAGATATATAACACATCAAATCTCTACGTATAGAATAATTTTTCCATCGACAATATACAAGATAATATTCAAATTAAAAAAAAACTAATTTTCTAGAGTTTCATTTAGTTTTTCTAAAGTGATCATCATTCTATATTATGGGGTTAGTATTAGGGTTGGAAGTTAAATATTTATTTTCTTCACACGTGAAATCTCATTCACATTGGCTGCTCCATTAACACTCCATCAAAGTTGATTGAAAACATCATTTTTTTACCATAATCACATGTGTGTATGGTTTATACAAACTTCATAGTTAAAAACACATACCCGTATCATATAAAAAAGTAAAATTCGAATTCAGTTCAGTTGACATGTTATTATAATATACAAGAGAACATAAGATTAGACATATTTAAATGTTCAATATTTTTTAATAATATAGACATTGCATCCTACTGTATTTAAAAAGAACTTCTAGTGCAGTTAGGCCTACGAGTTAGGGTGCAAACCGTCTATCTTGTTTTTATACCTCTATTTGTGCTTCCATTTCAAATTAGAGTTTTAGGGTTTAATGTTAGGTGTTGTGGTTAAGGTTTAGGAAATTAAGAGTAGAGTGTATTTTTTAAGGTGTAAGTTTAAAGTTTAGAATATAAAAAATAAGGGTTAGGGTTTAAAATTTAATTTTTTAAATTTTTTTAATAAAAGACATAAATGAAGGCATGATAAATAGATAGGATTTTTACGCTACGAGCTACGCATTATGCAAGCAAATTGCATAAGAACCGAAATATCTAGGGCTTTGTTTCAGTGAAAGACAAACGCTTTTCCTTGTCAGACATAACATTTGTGTAGTAATTAGAGGATTGGTCTTATTTTCATTTCATTGTCTAAAGGCAAAAGCAGCAAATATTGACCATGGAATCATATGTTCTGTAGCAACAATGGTAGCTGCTATATAGTAAGATCCTGTATCGAATAAAATTATTCAAAATACATACAAAGGGGACACTGGTGATCAATGTTTTTTATTCTATTATATTAATTTGAACTGATTTATATCACACACTTACCCTGGATAGATAAGTCTTTCGACAAGAATTTTCTATAGGCAGACCTCGAACTCGATACATAATTAATATAAAATTACTTATCACTTAATTCAACCCGTTGATATCTTTAATCCCCGGTTTGATGGAACTCGGTTAACCACATTTCAATAAAGTCGGTAATTAACTATTGAACAATAGGACCAACTGGATTTAATCATTGAAACCTCATGAACAAGATCAAATTTACAACTCAATATTCTACTTTCTTCATTACACAAGTTGCATGTGAATTGCAAGACCAGATTCATATCATGCATTGTTAACTGGTAGAAATATTACTGATTTTACAGTGATAACCTGAGCTCCAAATCTAGCTCTTGTGTTTGACTTGATTCAGGATATCCCAATGAACTGCTCATATGTTTCTTGCTCCTTTTTGGCTCTACAAACTGAAAATATATAGGAAAAAGAATCAAAATAAGAATTTTATTCGGACATACATATGTATATGTGTCTGTGTGTATCACCTCAACATTTAGAATCTGTCTGGTCAGGTTTTGCTGTGCATAATGCTGTCTGTCTAAGATGCCACTGCTAGGGTTCCAACTGTGTTACATACGAATTGGAAACATCACTTACAAGCTTCTAAAAGTAAACCAAAAGTTGATTCTTTTAAGAAGAAACTGGAAAGTTAACTATATATATATATATCACCTTGCTGCCGGACTGCCCACCATATATGAATAAGCTGCAATTTGCTGCACTCTCATATTTTCCTGCATGTACCAGACGGAAAATATTCTCATTCCATAAAACAAGCAAAAGAAACCGAGGAATAGTTTGGCTGTACCTGGTTGAAAAGTGAAGGATTATAACTACAACCCATTTGTTCATGCAATCTGATCTTCTCCAACTGAGCAACACCAAGCCCTCTCTGGGGTTGCTTAGGACTCTTCTTGTCTTTCCTTGAGGACCCTCCTCTTTCATTCCCCATGTTTGGTTCATAATAATTGCTGCCCATTCTAAACTAATGTATTCGGCAAACAGAGTGGAAATTGGAAAAGGAAAGAGATTTATGGTTTTTAGCTTTGGAAATCCCCAAGCTTTTTTATTTTCACTTGCAGCACAATCGGAAGAGAATCAGAGTCAGAGATCACCCCCACTGCTGAGCTTTTTAGCTGGATCAGATTTTGTGTAGATTTATTTGCAGATATATGGATTATATAGTACATATTTATACATAGATTTTATGCTTTTTTTCTTATTTCTTTGGACTAATTTTCCTAATACTTTATATGGGTAAACTATTATTGGGGTCACTCAATTATGTTAAGTTTACATTTAGGTTATCCAATTATTGAAAGTTATATTTAGGTCTTTCAATTATGAGAAAGGTTACACTGGATCGTCCCAATTATTAAAAGTTATATTTGGGTTACTCAATTATGGTTAATGTTATATTTGAGTTGCCCTTCATATTTGAAAAATATATAATTTTGTGTATTATATTACTTAATGATTTCAAATGAAACACTTTAATATTAATGAAGGTATAAAGTGATTAGGAAGAAAAAAAGACTAAATTGATATATTTTTTAAATATAAATATGACACAAATATAATCTCATCGATAACTAAGTAACTCAAATATAACCTTATCGATATAACTAAGTCACTTTCGCTGTAATTTTTTTTTTTTTATTCATTGCTTTAATAAGAAAATTTATTAGGACTTTGACACATATGTACCGAAGGCAATTGAATTCTTTCATTAGCTTCAACTTGGTATAATTATGGTTTTAGTCCTCCACTATATTGATGTTTGAATTTAACCCCTCAATTTTAATTTGGCATAATTGAGTCCCTACTTTTATAACATCATTAGTAAATCCAAATTGATAACATTATTAGTTAGCATTGTAAGAATGAAATTTCTATTTTTAAACCAATCTTAAGTATTTGAAACGAAATAGACTAAGGTTTAGTTGCGTGTCTCGTTATAAACCTCCCTAAACTTATATGAAAGAAAAGAATACACACAATTAAACATAATTAAACACGAGGTTGGATGGAAAACATATCAGATAAAATTTCCACGGTGTGTTAGAATTAATAAATATATTCAATACGAATATAAACCTAAGATCTATATGTCAAATCATCAAGAGCAATAAAATAAATAAACTGAATGCGGAAACGTACCTGAATTAATCGATAGAGTTTTTCCAGAGGGTTTGATCTTCCAAGAAGTTAGGTTTTCTCTTGTGGCACAACTCTCAGACGGGGAAAAGAGATATGCAAGTTGACCTAATTCTTGGGGACCATAACCCCTTTATATAGTTGATTTAATAACCAACTAGTAGTTGATTTAATAACCAACTCTGAAGTATTTATAACTCTGCCCCTCATCAAATTATAAATACACCTTATGGTATCTACACTTTTAATTCCATGATAATTTAATACCTATAACACGTGTAACATAATTGGTCACTTAATTACGTGTTAAATTTTATAATAGCAATATACATTATACATATGTGCCCACTATTATTGAATTTTAATCCAACAATCTTCCACTCGGGCAACATATGTTTCTTGACAAATGTATAACCTTATGAGCTCAAAAATTTGCTATCATATAATAGGTATTCTAAAACAATCTCGTCCATCAATTATATTCATATAGGATCAAAGCGGTCTTCATCATATCAATCATGACTGGACCCATCAATGGTCACGTATAAAAACATAATCAAATGACATAGATCAATCATGGATGCGTAGCATGGAAATTATATAAATGTGAACCGAACATGCCTATTTCCAACTGGTCCTCCTAAACTTTAGTGAGATCAAACTTTACTGAATTCAGAGTGTGCATAAGCCAAAATAACTTTATTTCTGCAGAAATTAACCTTAAACTAAAGTAACTGAAATTGTGTCTAAAACGAATAAGCATTTATCAAAATTATAAACTCCCACTAAAACTGAATATACTTAAATAATATTACACCCATATGAGTAGTGTGCTCATGAAAGACCTAGGGTGATAGTTTCTTAATAAGCGCGCAATTATGGAGTTTGTATCAACATGCTCTATAGACACACAAACACTCTGAATTTTCTTTAACAACTAGGAACTAAAATTTTAAAGTGTTCCTATTGTTTATAGAATAAATGATGCATATTTATTGTCACAAAATAACTGAAATGGTCTTTCTATTCAATCTATAATTAGCAGCTCATGTGACAGAGTCTTTTACATCAATATTCTAGTAGAATCGAAGCCTGTAAACTTGATGATCTCTAACTTACCAGAGCTTCGATATGTGAGCATATAAATTTTGTTCTCTAAAGTCATTTCATAACTCTATTTGCTGTTATCCAACAATTCATATTAGATTTACTTAAATATCTGTCTAACATTCTAATAATGTACACAATATTCAAATGCATACATACTTAAGCATAAATTAGATTCTCAATAGATTATGGAATCTTTTGTATTTTATAAATTTCAAGGTTACTTGTAGGGTACTGAAAAAAATATCTTTTTTAGTAATATGAGTGTCACTTGATTTACTCCCACTGAACTTGTAATACATACAATTTTTAACTAAATTTATCTCAAAACCGAATGAGATAATCAATATAAAATTTATAATTTTATTAATGAGAGTTAAACTTAAACTCATATATGGATATCTTTAATTCACATATCATTAATTTTGTATCATTAGATACAAATCAATGATTGTACCATATAATTAATTTATTCAATGTTGTCATTAAAAAACACAAGCCTAACATCCATCTTATGTAGCTCAAGATTAAAAGCAATAAGTGTCAAATTATTTTGAAAGAGTCTTTCAGTATAACTTGAGATAGAGTCTTCACAAAATCAATGTATTCTTTTAGAGTATATCCTTTAGATACAAGACATGCCTTATACTTGTCCACATTATCATTTACATCCTTCTTGATTTTAAATATTAATTTACAACCAATTGGTTTGTACCTTAAGGTAATGCGACAAGTTCTTAAATTTTATTGTCTTGTATAAAATTATACTCTTTTGAATAACATCAATCCACTTTTGAGAGTTAAAACATTTATGGTTTGATAAAAGAAACTGATCAGGTTGTCTTTTATCATTCCATTATTGTCTTTATTTTCTTGATAAAATACTAAATAATAATCCTCAATAGTATTTCTCTTTTCTTTCATGGATATCTTTAAAGACACATTTTTTTAGGTCGTTGAGTTTGTTTTTCTAAAAAATAATTACCTTATCTTGAACGAGAGTTGTTTAACATTGTTTTGCTGATGTACTTAATTCACTTTTTATTAATGATAGGTGTGAAAACCTAAACATCGTGAAAAGTGATAGTAGGAATTAAATTAATATCCAATTTCTCCTTAACAACAATGTATCTAACCTTATTCTCTCTTCAAACTCAACATCCTAAAAATGTTATAAATATCTCATTAAAATAATCTTAATTGTGGGATCATAAAATTTACAGCCTATGTATCACTCAAAATAGCCTAAGTAATTGCTTACTTTTGAAGTTTAATTTCTTTACATATATCCTAGCTTATACAAAAGAATCAACACTTTATACCTTATTGTTATTCCTTTGGAGCAGGACTCTTAGCAACTTTATTCTAATATATATTTTTTATTGCCCTTATTCTTAGAGACACTAACCAAAGAGCACTAACTGATTGAGTATTTTTATAATTATAATGCTTCAACTTTTCTTCCTCTTTAACACAATGAGAAATAATCTCGTTTGAAGTTTATTTCTCCTTTAATAATTGTAACTAATTTTGAATTAGTTAAACTGTATAGGAAGCTATACTAAAATTATAAGAACAAACAATTGTTATAAAGTTTGATTAATGTGCCCTAAGTTTTGAAGCAATATAATATACTCCCTCATATTTCCTTGATCCTTATACTAATAGACATCAAGTAAACCAAAAGTGATATCATGTTAATCTTAAAAAAAATTAATATTATTTTTTTTATCAAGGAAAACCTTAGTATAAATATTTTTTTTTGTAGATTTGTGCTCCTAAAAATTTATAAAATATTTATACATTATGATCATTAGACTTGAACGAACTCGCCTCTCAAAATCCTATTTATGGATGCTTACCGCCGTGAGAGGTGCAAGTTGTTCTTCACTTAGTGAAAGTTCTATGTTCATACAACCAAATACTATATATAAGTGTCTTTTCTATTCCTTGAAATTAATTTCACTAAACATAAGTGTAGAATGTATTCAACAGATATTATAACAAATATAAAATACCTAAAGATAGAACAAAAATAAGTAAATAAACAAGCTCACATAAATATCCATAAGTAAACAATAAATTCAAAATAATGGCTAGTTTTTCCTCAAGATACCAAGCACAACATTAATACCAAGTCTTTGGACAGTAATATTAACTGTAAGCGGTACTCTTGTTGCAGCAATCAAACATTGACAATAAACTATGTCAAACAATAGATTAATCTTTGGACTAACATATTATTCACATAAAATACCATATAATTATCACACATTTATCGCCACAGTTGTCGTTGTAATTCGGTCAAATATTAATTTTCCTTTGGGCTAATTAATAAACGCATGAATTACAAAGACCTATAATTATCTTAATATTTTAAATAAACTAATCCACACAAAAGTGGTCACTTTGGCGACATTATGTTTCAATTAATCTATTAAAATATTAGATATCTAAAGCCAAAAATATGAATTTAATTATTTTAAAATATTTTTCTTAATTTTATCTTTTACTCAAGATAAAAGATAACCAAAGTAATAATAAATTTGAATAAAGGTAACTTCATCACAAGATATCGAACACTCCAAAAACATTTAAAAAATATTAATTTGTAAGTGATATCTTGATGCAGTAATCAAACATTGATAATAAGAATATGTTAAACAAAAATCTTCCTTTGAGCCGATTTATTGTTCACATATAAAACTGAATAATTATCACATGTTATTACCACAGATGCACATGTAACATTACTAATTATTAATCTTCCTTTAGGCCGATTAACATTAGCATAAACTGAATTACATGCACAAACCCTTCTATATTCAAACTTTGGTGACTTACATGCACAAACCCTTCTATATTAAAATAAAATAATTTCCACAATAAAGATCACTTTGGTGACTTAATGCTTCAATTAATTTATCTTAAAATATATAACATAAATATACCAATATTCAAACTTAATATTTATAATAGTCAAAGTTGAAATTTCTGATAACACTTGAGTTTTCAAAATACACCAAATTAAGGTTGTCTTGATGGGGCTATCAGAATCCAAATAACCGAAATCTTTGACTATTCTTCAAAAATTCCTTAAATATGTTTTTATCAAAACTAAATTCGATCAAAACATTTAATCTTTAACTAAAAACAAAATACAAAAATATCATACAAGTGAGTAATTCGTATAATAATTACTTGAAACTTTAATATAATCATAATAATATAATAATCAAAAATAATTTTTTTATCAAACCGAATTGAATATATCAATACCAAATATATATTCTATAATCCAAAATAACATATGATCAAAACTAAATACTGAATATGTTAACCAAGTAAATTACATAAAGTAACAATATAATTTTTTGATAATTTTTTGATCAAACCGAATTGAATATATCAATACCAAATATATATTCTATAATCCAAAATAACATATGATCAAAACTAAATACTGAATATGTTAACCAAGTAAATTACATAAAGTAACAATATACTTTAAAAGTAACATGCCGAAAGATCATTTAATCATAACTTAATAGATATAAACCGAATATAAATCTTTAATAGCTAACCTGAATATATTTTTTTTTTGAATCATGATAAATTTATCATGACAAAGCCGAAATTAATTATATTTTTATTTATTATTAACGACCAAAACTAAAATTTTGATCTAACAGAATTTAACTTAATATCAATGATCAAAACTAAAATTTTGATCTAACCGAATTTAACTTAATATCCAATGATCAAAACTAAAATTTTGATCCAATCAAATTAAACATATAATTTAAATAAAATATATTTAAAATATATTTCATAAAAATAAAGTAAATATGTTACTATCGAAGTAATTGGAATCCAAACTTAAAATTTAATTTTCAATTAATAGCAACCCAAAAAAAATTAAATAAATTTTCATGCAGACAAAACCTAATCTTCATATAAATCTAGATTGATTTATATAATTTCTTAATTAATCGATTCAAACCCATGGACATAAAACCAAACTGAATCCACAAAAATAAAAACAATGAATGTTAATCCATTAGAAAAGGCCGGATTGGTGAAAAACCAAAATAAAATCATAGAAAACAAATCAAATTGATTTGTTTTTAAAATACGACATATATATAATTTAATTTCATACGATTAATTATAAAATCATATCGAAGTAAATAATCCATAAAATTATGTATAATTTTAGATCATAACAATAAATTAAAACAAAAAACTTATGATCTTAATGATTCGACATAATTCTGGCTTTGATACCACTTGTTAGAATTAAAATATATTCAACACGAATATAAACCCAAGATCTATATGTCAAATCATCAAGAGCAATAAAATAAATAAACTGAATGCGAAAACGTACCTAAATTAATCGATAGAGTTTTTCTAGAGGGTTTGATCTTCCAAGAAGTTAGGTTTTCTCTTGTGGCACAACTCTCAGACAGGGAAAAGAGATATGCAAGTTGACATAATTCTTGGGGACCATAACCCCTTTATATAGTTGATTTAATAACCAACTAGTAGTTGATTTAATAATCAACTAGTAGTTGATTTAATAACCAACTCTGAAGTATTTATAATTCTGCCCCTCATCAAATTATAAATACACCTTATGGTATCTACACTTTTAATTCCATGATAATTTAATACCTATAACACGTGTAACATAATTGATCACTTAATTACGTGTTAAATTTTATAACAACAATATACATTAGACATATGTGCCCACTATTATTGAATTTTAATCCAACACGGTAATATCTCTTTTTTTTACTTCAGACAACCATCTATGAAGTTGGTCCGACAAATGTTCAATGCAAAGTAATAATGTTTCATCTTAGACTCGTGGCTTAAGCTTCCTTTCAATTAAAAAATGGTTAGATTTTTACGTTGCTGTGACTGTATAACAGAATAAAAATAATTTTTTTCATACTATCACTTATAATGGTAACGAGTACGACTAATGAAACTATTAATTTGGATTTGTTAATGCACTAGATTATGAAAAAGGCATAATGCAAAAAAAAATATTAGCACTCGATTAAATAGTCATTTTGGTTATATATATATATTTGAAGCAATTCAGATATAACGTTTTATTTTGAGTTAAAATGATCAACCTATGGATAAAAAATGACATAATAGATCTACGTGATGGTGCACACTGACACAATGATATTATACTTTACGCTAATCTTTAAATAAAAACTTAAAATTCTTTATATCATTTAGAAAGTAAAATTATTCCCATTATTTCTTTTTATGATTTGAATTATTTTTACATTGAACTGTGAATTGTTTGAATTTACTTATTTGAATAAATAAATAAATAAATAAATAAATAAATAAATAAATAAATAAAAGGGTAAATTATATCAAATATCACTAGAGCTTAAGTTTTGTATGATTATATTACTAAACTAAAAATTGATACAATTTTAGATATGAACTTTAGTTTAGGCTTTAATTATACTATTGGACAATTAAAATTTGCCCATGTCATCACATGTGGATTGTTAAGATTATTTCGCATCATCGACTTTAATGGTCTAGTAGTATAATTAAAGCTTAAACTAAAGTTCAGTACAAAATTAATATTGATTATTAGTTTTGTAATCTAATCGATGTTAAAATTAAAGTTTAGTGGTACATGATATTATTTACTAAATAAAAATATTAATTATCAAAATAATAATATTAACAAAAGGATTAAAGTGTAACTTAATCAAATTAAATATAGTACAAGGATGAAATCCTAATTTGACCATTACTTTTTACTAATATTGCAATGTCCAAAGATTCATTATTTTGTTCTTTATTATTTGTTACCAAGAAATCTTATGTTTTATTTTGGATTAAAACTACTTTATAAATAGAAATAGTTACTCAACTAAAGATAAATTGTTTAAAATAATACGATAAATATACATGGTAATATATACTAATAATGGAAGTGTAATATTGCGAAAGATAGTCTTGAAATAGTGTCACATCAATCAAAAATAATTTTATAAATTCATGTAAAAGATAAAATTATTTTTTTATGATGTGTTATTTTGTCAAGTTATTTATTGTTACATCATTAACAATGTTTATCCATAAAAAAATTTAATTTGTGACTTAAAAAAATTAACTAGTATATATGTGTGAGTATTTTTAGGGTAAATTACAAACTTCATAATTTAATGTTTATCTAAATCCTATTTTGAACCTATGTTTAAAGTTTTTCAATTTAATCATTAAAATTTTGACTTGCTCCTATTTTGGTCACTCAAATGTTAAATAAAAATGGAAAGGGGACATGACAGTTACATGCGTTGAAATAAACTATATTTTGTTGACATGGAAACCATGGTCATCCACAACATTTTTCCTTTTTTTTTATCTTTTTTTTATCTTCTTTCCACAAAGATAAAATTTTATATTTTCAGACTTATTTCACGTTGACACTGAAATCAACATTCTTGTCATCTTTTTTGATCACTCAAGGTATCGTAGAATTCACCTTGTCATTCCCCATCACTTTATCATTTTATATATTTTTTTTCAAAATCTCATTTGCAACTCGTGAATTTAACTCTAACCCAAAACTCACAAACCCTAATCCATTCTGACCTACAATACTCATAGTTTGATTAACATAGAATCAAGATATATAACCCACTTCCTCCTCTGTTCTCACTCTTGAGGTTTGAAAGATGATTCTCCATCATTGAGAAATCAAAGAGAATTCAAAGGCATGAGTTTTTCACAAAAATATGAAAGTTTTGGGACTATTTTATAATTTTTAAAAGATATATACTTAATTACATCGTCGATAAGTATTGTGTGACATACTAAAATATAAGTAAATCAAAAACCAGTGATTAAATTAAAAAATTAAATTTTAATTATAAAAATAAAAATAAAAATGATGAAATTTATAATTTATTATTTTTTGACATTTTATATATGTACTAAATAACAACTATTTGGCAAGTTTTTTCTTTTGTTTTATTTTTTAAGGTTGGATCTGACGACGTCGCAACTGACCAAGATGACGCTTATTTGTTATCACGGTGATCTTCCTTGTTTTGGACCCTCAAATTGAATATGGATACGTGGTTTGCGCTCGTGGATAGTTTATCGCGACGCTTAGTTCTGATTTGCGTTTCTTAGTGATCTTTCATAGATTAATCCCCTTTTGTGGTTCGTTTTCTGATGCAATCAGATTTGTTTGTGTCTATCTTTTCGATCGAATCTTTGAATGAGTTTTTAAACTTTTTCCATGTATGGTCCTTGTATGATCTAAAATTGCTAGTTTTAAGAAAATGTTCAAATTATATATTTAGTTTACAATGATAATTATAAATCATTATTTTAATATTGGAGAAATTATTACATGAACCCTTTCCACCAAATAGAATATGGTCTCAACCAATTAAAATAAGACAAATAATATATTTTTTCCATATCATATTTACACATAAATATCATCCAAATCATCCACTTTAATGCATTTGATTTAAAAACAGAAAAATATTATCAAAGATTTTTTATGTTGTCTTTCTCTTTATTGTTCAATTTTTTAATTAATTTTTCTAATCCTTAAACCCTAAACCCTAAAACCTAACCCTAAACATTAATCCTTAACTCTAACCCTAAACTCTAAACCCTATGTAACCCCTAAAATTAACCTAATTTCTTAGATTTCAAGTTAGGGTTTACAGACTGAAAACTTGTTTCGCAAGCTAGGGTTTTTACAAAAATAATATATTATTGAGATAAATTATTAAATAATTAATAATTTAAAATAATAAAAATTAAACATTTAAATAATTAGTTCAACCCATAAATTCCATAAACAATAAATGTCGCAAAAACCAATAAAAGTTTAATTTCCGTTATACAGAAATTATTATTCAAATATGATAAAATAATCTGGAATCCGAAACTGTAAAACATACCACTAATAACAATCTGAATCAGGATCCTCCAAGTACCGTACCGAGCCTAGGACTGAGATCTGAAACAAGAAGCTGAGAGGGTGTGAGCTAGGGAGCCTAGTGTGTCTCTAGAGTAGATAAACGGAATTACTGAACAGTCAAATACAGATGATGTAAAGTATGCATGATATGCACCCAACTCCGAACACCACAGAAGAGTAGGTCCCCAGAACCACTCTAACACCATCACACCAACAGAAGTGGTATCTCGACCCGTAAGTGGAGCCACTGAACAGAAGTGATAAATCACTAACTTCCCCGTACACATATAATCTACCAGATATCATGTTACATGCATATACAGAATCAGAATGCATGCCTTATAGTCTAACAGGAGACAAGCATGACAGATATCAGGATCAGAAACGAAATGACAGAATGATGTATGATCATACGGGCTTAACAGAATTGAGTATACTGAATAACAGAGTTAACAGGATTAACGGAAGAGAACACACCTGAAGCAGAAAGTCAACGCCTAGAACGATGTCTACTGGACTCGGCTCTACCACTAGACTGAGCAGGTGTAGAGTCTACAAATAACGGAATATATCAGACACCCTATTAAGCCATTATACCGAAAAGTACACTAAACAGAATTAAATCGTTACTCACGTGAAGGTCCCAAATACGGATGAATGGGATAGCGTACAGGAGGAGGAGGAGACAACTGCTCGGGGTCAGAATCCACGTCACCTGAAGCAAACAGAAACTGATTCAGAAATCTTTACAGATAGCTTCCAAATAACTGATCGAACTTAAAAGCCTTAAAAACGATACTTCCGGTTCGAATTTTGAAAAACGGACAGTGTCATCGGACTCAGGACGTCGAAAAACATAGAGTAGGCCCGGGTCGAAAAAATTAACTGCTGACGTCAGCATTGTTGAACGCTAACGTCAGTAGTGACGTCATTAGGTCAACGTTGATGTCAGCAGTTGACGTCAGCGATGACGTCATCCGGGTCATGGGCCGGGTTGGTCGGGTCGGACAGGTCGGGTTCGGGTCGAATGGGTCCTAGATTTTTTGGGAAAATCTAGAAAAATTCTAGATTTTCTCGGTAGCCAAACAGTGTAAAACTCGAAAATAAATCCCCCCTTGGCTCGATTCGATTCCAAAACCATCAGAAACTTATCCTAATCGATTCAGAATCAAACCAACAACCTAAACCGAATCAAAACCAATTTTAAAATATTAGTTTTTCCCTCAAAACAGATTCAAGCAAACCAAGAATACTCCCCCCTTTTGAACCGAACAAACACTCAACACCACCCCCTCTACAACACTACAAAACCGAACTAAAAGGAGTAAGTAAACCAATTAAACCCTTACGTCAACTTACCAAACATCAACCGATGGAAACGATGGCCTATCAGAAATTCGACACTCACCAGATTGATTCAAAGAAGACAACCACAAGGAAGAAAAAAATAAAAGGGTTTGAAAGCTCAGGGATTTAATCCCTTACCAGATAAAGACGAATTAAAACCAGGTTTAAATTAGAATTTAAACCTGAAATTAATTCAGAGTCGGTTTTAGATTTCAGAAGGAAGAAACGCTCAAAAAGGAAAAGGGGAGAATTACACAACAAGGGCCTGAACATTCTGAACTTTTCAATTTTACTCCCTAAAATTAAGATTCAAAATCCCCAATTCTAGGATTTAAATTAGGGATTTTGACTCTAAAATTAGGGAAAATTTAGATTGTGACACCCTAACCCTAACCCCTAACCATAAACCTTAACCTTAACCCTAAACCTTAAGCCCTAACCTTAACCCTAAACCCTAAGCCTAACCCTAAACCTAAACAATAATACATTACCCTAAACCTTAACTCTAACCCTAAACCCTAAACCTAAACCACATAAACCCTAAACCCTAAACCTAAACCACATAAACCCTAACCCTAAACCCTAAACACTAAATCCTAAACCTCAAATCTATATAAAAAAAATAATTAGAAAAATTTTAAAGAACATAGGGAAAGATGACAAAGAAATCTTTGATAATATATTTTTTTTCTTTTTTAAATCAAAGACATTAAATTAGATGATTTGGTCAATGCTTATGTGTAAATTTGATATAAAAATATATATTATGTGTTTTAATTTAATTGATTGAGACCATATCCTAGGTGGTAGAAAAGGTTTATGTAATAATTTTTCGTAGTATTGGTATTTTCTTGTTTAATAAAATTAGCTGTTTTTATTAAAAAAAATATAACAACTATTTGATAATTAAAATAGGGCAAAGTGAAGCAAATCTAATTGAGTTGTTTAACACATGATTTGTGGGTCATACTTAATGAGTTGTGTGTGAGGTGGAAAGGAGGAATCTTCAAATTTCGTACAAAGGCATGTGAACTCTTGTAATTACGAAATAAGACTCTTTCAACAGTGGAATCTAATTAGTTATAAATAAATTAATTAAAATTTTAAAATTCAAATCGTCTTAATTACTTATAATTGAATTAATCAAATTAAATTTATTTTACCTAATTCGATTAATTTTTAGATTAATCAAAATTTATTATAAAATTTTGAATAAATTATAAATCATTATATTATCGATTAAAAATTATTATTGTTAAAGATTTAAACTCGTGAAGACTTTAGTAGTAATTTTGCTGAAAGTTTTATTGTTATATCGTTTTTGGATTTTTAAATTCAAAAAATATTATTTTTACCTCATTATTTCTTATTATATTGTGGTTTACTGTTGAGTTTAGAAGATGGGTTTCTTTCAACTCGTCTTTGAATAGTGAATTAATAAAAATAATAAACATTGTTCAAAAACGGGGGAAAGGAACCCATCTTTGAACAATGTTTTTCTTTTTAAATTCGTTTTATTAGAAAAACACTATTGAAACAATGTTTGAGTAAAAAAACACTATTTAAAGACCGATTGTTTCACCCGTCTTTGAATAGTGTTTATTATTTTTATTAATTCACTGTTCAATGACAGATTAAAAAAATCGATCTTTTAAACTTAACAATAAATTATAATATAATAAAAAAATAATAGGGTGAAAATAATATTTTTTAATTAAAAAATCTAAAAATAATATTATAATAATCCTGAAAACACGACTTTTATTATTACATAGAAAATATAAATAAATGTACGAAAATGTTGGTAGATGTGAGCCTCGCCACTTGTTTTTCCATTGAATCTTAGGCCTCGTTTTTTGTTGCATTAAAACAACTAAAAGCACTTAAAAAATTATTTCCAATAGATATATGTTATTTTTATTGCTTTTAGTTATTCTTTAAATTAGTTTTTTCATTCAAATTCAAAAGTTAAAATTTTTTGCTTTTAAGTTAGATAAGATAATTTGAAAATAAAATTACTTATTTATCCTTATAATATATTTGTAAAAAAATATTTATACATATATAATTATAAAATAATATATATTTTATAATATTTTATATCGAGAATAAAATTATTTTATTTTTAATTTATTATTAATTTATAATTGTTATGTTCGTATATAATCTAAAATATATATATATTTTTAAATTAAATTTTATAAAAAAATATTTTTTATTATAATTTAAATTTATTTTTTAATAATCATAACATTAATAAAAATTTAAAAATTTTAAATATAATTTAAGTTCACTAATACATCATGTTTAAAATAGACATTTTTTATCTTTTCAAAATCACTTTTTTAAATCAATGACAAACACTACTTAATTTTCTAAAATTATTTTTTTAACCATAGTTTTAAAATCATTTTTTCAACTACACTTTTTATAAGTAATGCTAAATTGGCCCTTAGTCCCCTTCGAGTTGATGACGGGATTCCAGGGGAGGGAAGGATCACATAAGCGTTTGTATTGTGACAATGTAAGATAATAAGGGTATATTCAATTCGATTTTTAATAAAATATAAATCATACGGTAATTTATGATTTTTTAAAATAAAAACTGAAATTGAATGATAAAAAATAAAAAATTAAATTTTATATTTCGATTTGATTAAAACTCGTAGTTTTAATAATTTTTTAATTAAAAAAGTAAGCAAAACAAATAACAGATTCTGTATACACATCTACAATAATTTATTTTTATCATTAAGAACAAAAAATACATGTTTTGTGTCCTAACAAATCAAAATTTTCAAATAAGAATTATAAAGATTAACAGTGATTACAAAATAAATAAAAATATTTATTTAATTAATATACACCTAATGATTCTACATCACCAACTTAAAACAAAAATATCTAGTTTAATATATTATTTAATTAAAGACAAACTCAAATATTCAATATCATAAAATAATTTAAATAATAAATATTATAAAAAGGCATAAAGATAATTTTAACCCTTAACATTTATATTTTTTGTCGTTTTGGCCCTTATTCTTTTTTAAGATAAATTTAGCCCTTAACCTATATCTTTTTGACAAATAGCTTATTTTTTAACATCATGGTAACTAGACCGTTAAGAATCTAACAATGATGACATGTTATATGCATATGATAATATATTTTAAATATCATGACATCTAACCTATCAAATACATATATAATGTAATTTTATTCTAATATAAAATATAAAATAATTAAAATTCAAATAAAATATTAAAAATAATTAATTCTAAAATAAAATAATATTAAATATTTTTAACCCTAACTACGATAGAATTAAAATCCTACCTAAAAAAATTAATTAATTTCGAACTGTGTTCATATTTTTTTCAAAATAAGACTTTGATTCTATCATAATTAGGTTTGGAAATGTTTAATAGTCTTTTATTTTAGAATTAATTTTTAAAATTTTATTTGAATTTTAATTATTTTATTTTTTTATATTGGAATAAAATTATATTTCATATATATATCCATATGGTATGTCATCATTGTTAGATTTTTAATGGTCTAGTTATCATAGTAGTTAAAAAATAAGCTATTTGTTAAAAAGATATAGGTTAAGGGCTAAATTTATCCAAAAAAAAGAATAAGGGTCAAAACGAAAAAAATTATAAACGTTAAGGGTTAAAATTATATTTATGCCTTATAAAAATACATACGAATTTAAAACATAATATCTAATCAACTTAATATTATAAAAACATATCTAAATATTGTAAGAGACTATCTTAAAAATCTAAATATTTAAAAAAACTATCTTTAAAATATATTGAATATGTATCATAATATTTTTTAATTTAAATTGATATAAATAAATAAATTTTATATATATAAAAAATGAACCGAATACAAATAAATGAACAAAGCAATTACTTTAGACTCTATTTTTCTCTCAAAATATTTCTTCACCATACTGGTTGTACTTTATACCTTTTGGTCTTGATCAAACCTTTTGGATGAACCTTAACGTTGTTACGCCATTTTAATAATTTGTTGACTGTAAGTTGATAATCTGAAAAAACTTATTTTAAAAAAAAAATTTAACCCTTTTGTAATATTCTCTAAGTTTTCTCTTTTTGCTGTTGTCGTTCTTTATATCTTTAGTCTTTTATTCTTTTATTTTCTTATATGTTTTTATCTCTGCTTTCATGGCAAGTGTTTACTCTGTACTTGACATTTTTTTTATGTTTATTTTTATGGTTTATTTTATCTGTCCTTGTGACATGATTTAACATACCCTAGCAGCCAGTTGTTGTAGAGATTTAAATCGGTGCTAGTTTTTTATTATGATTTTGTCGGCGGTCATTGATGGTTAGATCCCTATTCGGTTGATGCTTGTGTACCGATATAATCAATCCTGGGTAACGGAACATTCTGTCTGATGGTTTAGATTGCTCACCACTCCTTATTCACCCGTTATGTGTCTCGATTGGACAAAGACAAGGAATTTCAGGAAGCTTCTGAATTTCGATGGTATACTTATCCAAAAAAAAATATTTTTCTTTATTTTTTTAATGCATTGTAATTGTAATATTTTTTATGAATTTAATAAAAATTCAGTAACAATTATCAAAAGAAAAAAAATATATAAAACTTAATGTTCAAATTGCTAAAGAAAAAAATGTAAGGGCACAATTGAAAAATGTTGCAAATGTTAGAGATTTTATTTGCTATTATATAAAAATTGAATATAACCCTTAATTGATAGAATATTTAAATTTGTTTGATTCAATATCACAGATATAATTTGTATAAATATCATATGCTAAAGTAGCTTGAGTAAATATTTTATTATTTTTATGTTGGTTAAAATATTCTCAAACTCCATATACTCATTTCATACTAAGAATTTATTTCTCTAACTTCAATTTTTAATAATTAGACTCTTTACATATCATATTTAGTATTTGAAGTTAAATTGTTAACACGTTAAAACTTTACGGTTAGATATGACTAATACAGTGTCACTCTTTTTAGTTAAATAGTTGTTAAGTTAGTATTTTTTTTTATCTCGAAGATGTTGCATAAATAAATTTAGTAACGTTATTATTTTGACATAATTTTCTTTGGATAAATAAAAAAATTTATTCACTCAAAATTACTAATAAATTGTACAAGCAATAAAGAAATCAATTATACAACCAAATAAAACTATCTATATAATCTCTTAGAATGATTTTGGGCTCCAGAAGACCAATAACGTTTTGGCTCGATCTAAGGATGGTTCTAGAAGTCTTATCCATCCAAGTTATGTGCACATATTGTGTGAATATAGGAGATATTTTTTATTGTTAGTTTTGAATATTCCTAGAATTATGCTTTGTAAATGGATAAATTTAGTATCTTAGCCGTTGATGTAAATCAGTTGGGACCGTCGGATTAGGGAGAATTCGAGTATAAATAGAGGTTTTCCCCACCACATTTGATGTATCAAAATATTCCAAATTTTTAAGGAATAAAGGCATTTACTCTAAAATCCTTTAAGCGTTCTTCACCGTTCTTTCTTTATTCTTAAGCGTTCTTATCAAGTTCTTCCTCGCTAATTTTGTTTAATCCCTTTCTGCTTAAAACACTTCACGTTTGTCGATGCTTGTGAAGTTTGATCTTCTTAAAATAGTGAGAAGATTACTTTAAGTATTTGTCTTGAATCACATTACCTAAGACCGCACGGTGGGCTGGTTTCAAAATCTAGCTACTTGATAAATTTTTAAATTTAAAAGTAAAAAAACTAAATTTATATAAATAGATATAAAATGAATTAATTTTAAATGTATAAAAAGTATAAGCACTTATTTTTTATTTAATAATTATTTTAAGTGAAAATAATTTAATTTTTTTGTTTTTATTTTATATTTAACTTTTAAAATATATTTTTATTAATTTTTATATTTCTAAAAATATTAATTATATAATTTAAAAAATAAACACTAACTTCTTTGTACATAAAAATGAATAAAAATTTTAACTAAAATATAAAACACTAAAAATAAGTTATAAAGTTTAAGGGACACGTATTATAATTTCATTAAATATGACAGTTACATGTGTTAACGAATTTATATCAGAAAAATATATTAAGTTTAAAAAACTCTTGATTGCTTAAATAATTTTAATATTAATTTTAAAAAAATAAAAACATTAAAGACGTTAAATATCTGTAATAACTCACTTCTTAAAACATTACGCCTAGAGTAATTTCTAATAAAATCCATTACAAGCTCAATTAACTAATGACCCAACAAAATAACTCTAACCCAAATAATAATCAAACCCTAAACTAATTACCTTACTTAAGCCTGTAGCCGTTGATTCCTTTTCTACCTGTATAACTCCAGCGCGTAGCCGCCACGCGTAATCTCGCGTCGCAATTGCGGCAATCACGCGCTCACCTGATTCGTTTAAGGGTTCGACCATCGACCAACGTCAAATCCACTGCTCAAAAATTAAATGAACCTGTAAAAACAAAATAAAAAAATTGATTTCAAATTTAGGTAAAAAAAACATTATTGAAAAGAAATCTTTTTATTTTATAATTTATTTTGAATGAGTATAAACACTCAGATATAATCATTATACTTCCTTTAGATTTCAAAAACAAAGAGTACTTAACATAGCATTTTCGAACTAACAAATCACAAATATGAGATTCTAAACAAAACAAAAAGAAAGAAATTAGAACCAAACCGGAAGAGAAAAAAAGGTAAAAAAGAAATAAGAGTTCGAATACTTATCTTTAGATCTAGGCTAGTACACTTGGATTCTTAAAATTCCAACGTCGGAATCGGGTTTTACGCGTTGACATGAGCCAAAAAGTATGTTCCTTTTTTCGATCGTCGTCGTCGGCACGGCGACCGACGGCCGTACACAGTGACAACCGCGGTGGTCCGACATCGGGATTCTAGAGAGTTTGAGAGAAAGGAAATTTATTTTTATTTTATTATAGGTTTAATAATAATGTGATGATGTTTTTGAATTAAAAAAAAGATATATAAGGTTGACTCAAAACTATGTCGTTTTGGAGATAGTTTTTTTACTACAAAACAACGTAATTTCACCTCTGACGCTCGATCTTAAACCCAAATAAGGATTCGGATCCGCTTGTTTTAATAGAAAAAGGATTAATCGCACGTTTGGTCATCCATTCTCGGTATCATTTGCACTATTTCCCTTTAGTTCTTTTCCTATTCTATCACTGCTACTGTTTTCATACTATTATATTATATTAACATATTATTTATGTTATTGCCATTTAATTATTATATATTATTATTATCATTTCGTAATTATAATTTATTATAGTAAGTTTTTGTAATTATAATTTATTACTGTTTTTATAGTATTATATTATATTAAAATATATTATAATTTATTAACCGTAAGTTTTCATTATTATTAGAAACTTTCAAAAAAAAATTAATTATCGTAGATCATATTTTATATTACTACTGTTATGTTATTTTATTATATCATTGTATTATCATAAATATGTTATGATTAATCGATATGCCATATTAATATTCATATTTGATTATCGTATTTCATATTAGAATTTATTATCCTGATATATTTTGTTAGGAGACATTCTGGTCTTCGTGTGTTATTTTCTTTGAATTATAGTGGATATTAGGATTAAATATACATTTTAAAAATTAAAAATTAAGTTAATTTAAATTTTATATTTTCTTAAATAATTTATGATGCGAATCTTTAGGTACCAATTTCTGGGCGTTATGGGATGTTAATCCTTCCCCAAACGTAATCAACGCTCGAACCCAATTTTCTCTAGTTTTGTTTTCTCGATGTTCGGTCCACCTTTTTGAACGTTCGATGGCTATTCCAACCAATCAACCAACCAACCAACCAACTAATTTTCAAATTTTAATGATATTTCAATGGGAGTGACATCTTGTTCTTCAGGTGTCATCTTTGGATACCGAATTTTCAAATCTCACTGAACTTTGAACACTTTTTTTAAATTTTTAAAAAAGGATCGCTACGGATGACGATTTCGCTAGGGAAAATTATTTTGTTTTTTTTAAAATAGAGTTAAGTCTTAGTTTGGTTCGTATAATAATTTTTAAAAAAATATAAAATTCAAATTAAATTAATTTTTAATTTTCTTCATACATTAGATTTAAAATCTTTAAGTGAAAATGATTACTTTGCTTCGTGGGGTTCACCTCCTTATAGTGTTGTAATTCATTTTTGGAATTTTGGCCTTTACATTTCGTGGGGTTCTAACCTCCGTATAAATAAAGGTCATATTCCCTCGAATTGATTTCCCTGAGACAGTTCGGATATCGTTTACTCTAGAACTAAAACGCATATAGTGAACTACTTAGAAACCTTCCTTTTCGAAACCACGTTGTTATGATGTCCGTTTAGAATCACCCTTTAGGTTTTAATTTATTTATATGTTTCTTTTTATATTGTTTTACGTATTTATTAATTTTGTTTATCATGTAGTTTATTTAATTTTAAAAATTAACTACCAACTAATTTTCTTTTCTGTGTTTATTTTTTCTTTTTTCATTTATTTTTGCATATCATTTCGTACATAAGGTGTTGATTCAAAAGTGCAATCTAGACGATGCTCAATTATGGATGAGATATTCTACATAAACAAAAATGCTAACGCTACATTTTGGGGTGGTCTGAACGCATACAAATGTAGAAAAGAAACAACTTATCGGAAGACTGCCTGTCAGAAATTTTTGAGCCCACTTTGATTGTTCCAAAGCAGAATAAGCTTGACGAGTTGAAGGAGATATGGTAGGATTGTGACTCAGATTTAAAGAAAACCTTACAAAAAGAATTTAACGATATAATACTGTTATTGAATGTCCAAACCGACGAATACATGTTCTAAGCTTTGATGCAGTTTGAAGTCTTAGGTACTGTTGTTTGACTTTTTGAAAAGCTCGATATGATCATTATGCTCGAATGTATGAAACAAGTCAAAAAATCGGTTGAAAACAAGATAAGAAAATTAGAAGCACCTGCTCTAGAGTTAACAACAACCTAAGCTCAGAATCAAGATCTGGTATCGCAGAATGAAGACTATGAAGTTCAGATTATGCAAATGAATGAGCTTTTACATGGATATCATAGTTAAAAACATGTTGTTGCCCTATATCTTGTACAAAACGAGAATGAACTGCCGAAAGAAAAGGATATTGAATGTGAGAATGCTCTCCAAGACTATCGAGAGAGATCGGTTCCTTTTGAAGGAGCTCCACAAGAAGATAACAGTCGAATAATATACGGGCTACAACAAGTTGGACAGATAATTCGAGATCAACGAAGAGCAATGATAAAAGTTATGTAGAGGGGTATCCCACTATATTCTGAACTTAATGATGGAAGCTCACGAGCCAAATGTGTGGGTTAATCCCGGGACACCATTAGTGTCCCATGCTCATAGGTTACTACAAGATATAGAGGTCTTAGGTGTACAGGCTAATCGTTATCTTTAATTAGTGTTTTGACGACTTTTTGTAATCAGACCTCTTTATCTGAATGAAAGTTTTTCTAATGATACTTTAGAATCAACACTTTTGTAAAAGGAATTCGAACTGCAATCATTCCGCTTTTGAATTAAGGCGATGAAAGATTTTGTGCCAATTTGGAGCAAGATAACCGTTATGCTTAAAAAAAAGATAACAAAGAAAAGATCTCGGTTTGACCCGTTGAAGAACAAGAGAATACCACGGTGCATACAGAGACATGAAATGTTGAAAGAAAAGTCTACACCAATAATTGAAGCATCATTACCCAGGAAACAAAAAAGATCTTGTCGCAACCCCTTTTTCAAGTGGTTCAACATTTTTTCTTTAAAAACTAAAACAACAGAGTCGCCACCAATCTTTTTAAAAAGGTGTAATTGGATCACCTAAAATAAGTCATTTTAATAAAATCAATTTTGTTTTATTAAAATAACAATTTTAGTCTGCGAAAAACACAAAAACGGGTTCGGGAATCGGTTACGTGTAGGGTAAGGTTAGCACCCCCACAACGCCTAAAAATTGGTACCTAGCCGATTACAAAACGTTTTAATATCGAAATTTGCGAGTTCGTATAAAATTTAAATTATTGTCCATTTATGAATTTTGATTTCATTTTAACAGCCCTACCGCCAGAAGAGTAAACTTTAATCACCGTCAACATTTCTGACAATAACTCGTTACCTCCTTTTGGCAGAACACCACATTAATTAAATTCCACTTTTTAAACCAAAAAACAAAGAAATTTAGCTGTGTTGAAAACTTTTATTTTTTAAATCAATTATTAGTCCTGAAAAGGTCTAAGTTAATTTTTAGGGTTTAAATATATTTAAGTGTATTTTATTAATTATAAAAAAGTCTTATTTCGAAAACAAAGGCTCTAACTAAGTTTTTCAAGAACTTAAGCCTAGAGTTTAAACAAAAATTTTAAAATATAACCATATAAAAAGATATAGAAAAGATAAAATACAAATACTTAAAAGATAGCATACACATCATTAATTGAATTAAAACCTAAAAAATTCAAACTAATTTCATAAAAAATAAATTTTTATATTATTTTTAAATAATAAATAAAAATGATTAAAATTGATTGGGATCTTTTTGAAACTCTTGAAAATATGTTGTTTTATAATACCAATGGGAATAGAAGGTTTAATAAAGATAATAAATCCAATTATATAAAAAAAATTACATAAACACCTTTTATCATTTTATTTTAAAAAATATGGATCAAACACCCAAGTTTATTTTTTTCCTTTGATGTTCCTGATGTTCTTCAAGAATGAACACCGGAAACTAACCGCCGTGTCAGTCGTCTTTCACCGGCACCGGCCACCAATATGATGGCGATGATCAATAAAAATTCACCCGTTTTGAAACTCTTTTGACAATTTAACAAAAACAATTCAACAATATTAAAAGATAAAGAATAAAAAAACAAACTAAAACTTACTTATATTCCAACTTCAAAATTCCACAACTTTTAATTCTGCAACAATTTTTGTAAGAAAATTTTGTATTTCTTATACTTCTTGTGCTCGGTGTGTGTTTTACAATGAGAATTGGGGGTTCTTATATAGGCTTTTTATTTCCTAATTTACATGAAACAAATAAAAACAAATCACTCACATTTAGAGTAAAAATTATCGTTATATATGATTCATTTCCCTTTTGTAATTTGACCAAACTTGTTGATTGATTTATTTTCCCTTGTTTGAATCAAATATTCATGAATTTCCTCCTTTTGCCATGATTTGGTTCAACTCTCTCCAATGCTTCTATTTTTGCTATTGATGTTAGGATTTAATAACCAAATTAAAACCTCAAATTGTAGAAGATTGATTCCTGTATAATCACTTTTTTTTGGAAAATTAGTGATGACAATTGCCCCTCTTTGCTTATTCTAGTGAAACATGTATAGAGCAAAGACCAAAAAAGACTATTTTTCACCAATATCAAACTCATTGTGTGAATCCATTGTTTTTACACGTGAACAAATAGGTTGCTTCCATTCTTATCATGCCTAAACAGATAGACCGATTTGAAATAAGGGTTTCATTCTCCCCATGCACGAATGGATATGTAGGTTCTATTCTCCTCATGTTCGAATAGATAAGCATGTTCTACTCTTCTCATGCACGAGTAGATAAGCATCTTCAAAAAAAGGTTTCATTCTCTTCATGCACGAATGAATATGAAGGTTCTACTCTCCTCATGCTCGAGTAGATAAACATCTTCAAAAAAAGGTTCCATTCTCCTCATACACGAATGGATATGCAGGTTCTACTCTTCTCATGCTCGAATAGATAAGCATCTTCAAAAAAAAGAGTTTCATTACCAAAATCCATTACCAAAATCCATAAAAACAACTTTCAATCACTTATCTCAAGCCCATCTTGGGTCTAAATTACATTAACTAAAATATTTTATAGAACGCCATTAGAGAAAATATGCCAATATATCAACATAAACTCAACACCTAAAATTGTAAAGTGAAAAATTGTTGATGTTTATATTCTATGTTAGTGAAAATAAGATATATTTTAACCATATTTTTTTTTATTTTAGTGTTTTACATTTTTATTTTTGATTGAGTTTCATCTTCGAAATAGAATTGAAAATGAAAACTATAACTTTGGGTCAAACTCGAAAGTTGCAGAGTGTCAGTCAAGAAAGAAGAAGAGGATAAGAGAAGATAAGGACATTTTAGGGAATTATCTCGGGATTTAAGTTTTTAAATTCATTAAAATAAAATCCCAAAATTAATGTGTAAGAATTATCTCGGGGTTTAAGTTTTTTTTTTTTTTTTTTTATCTTGTTTGTTTCAAACGTTGAAATGCGGTTCAAGGGAATGTTTGTCATGGGGAACAATAATCCCTTAGATTATTCCACAATTGTTTATTTTTATTAAAAAATATTTTAATTTTAAATTCTTATATTTTCACTCATAAAATCTAAATTTGTAAATTTTAAATCTTAAAATAATGTATAAGCTCAAAATTAAAAAAATAGTTAAAGATAAACTTAATATTTTAAGTTAAAGGATAAATTTATAAAATTTTAAAGATAGAAGTAAATTTCAAATAAAAATATATAAAAAACTTTTAAAATATTATAAATTATATAAAAATTTAAATTTAAATTTAAATTATATAAAAAATTTAAAAATATATATATTATATAAGGGATTATTGTTAATCATTCACCTGAAGAATAAGGTTAAGGATATCTGAAGGCCTCGTATGGCGTGTTTGTCGGACGTGTCTCTCACTTCATCATCCATTACAAGCCCTTTATTGGCTCATTAGTTAATCCAAACACAGCCTTACCATGATTTCCTACTCTTTTACATCACCATGATGTCAATTACAAGCAAGCAAGACTACCTCAAAAATTTGTAAAGAAGACTATATGTTTAATATCTCAATTATACTTTTAATTATGCTTGTGTTATTATGTTTGTATTTTAATTATTATTTTTAATAAAATAATATTTGATATTATATTTTTATTTTGTTATGATATTTTAAACACTATAAAATTTAATATAAATAATGATGTTATTTTATATAATTATAATTTTAGTCTAAAATATTTATATGTATTATTAATTTAGTTTAAAATTTAACAGTTTAAAATGTCATTTTAATTTTGACAGAATCTTGTCTCATCCTCGTTGATATCCTGAGTGTGAAGTTTGTGTCCTCCAATAAACTTTGTATTAGTTCCCCATTGATCCCTAAATACTAAGTTTTGATTATTTTCAGCATATTTTTTAAACTCTAAAACTCAAAATAAATGTACGTTTACGAGAAAAAAAAATAAAGAATTTATGATTATAATCCAAAATTAAAATAATCTATAAATTAATAAATTTTTAAAATACTCTAAATTGAGGAATTTACAAAAAAATATATCATGGATCATGTTCACCACATCATCTATGGTCCATGCAATCAGGTTCATTCATCTTTAAATAATTACCTGATAACTACTCACCCACTAATTATATGTAAGAAAGATTTGATAATTCATCTTGAAAAATATAAAATAAATAAATCTAATTAATTAAAACAGTTGATGATATAATTTCTCAGAATTTACGATTTATATTATGGGTGTAAGATATACAGATCTTAAACTAATAATTAAATATTGAGAATTGTTTCAAACTTTTTTGGAGTAAAAATCATCTACATTTTATCATGCATCTTTTTATGTCTCCTTTGAAAATTTTTTAAAAATTGAATTTTAAACCTTAACCCTTATTTTCTATATCATAAACCCTATACTCTAAAACATACACTCTTCCCCTAATTCCCTAAGTCCTAACCACAATTCATAATCCTTAAACCCTTTAATTTTAAATGAAAGACACAAATGGAGGCACGAGAAAGAGGAACGATTTATAATTTTTTATCTCACTTTAAAAAAGAAAAGGGAGAAAGAAGAAAAAAAGGAAAAGAAATAATAAAAAAAAATCAAAATAAAAAACAAAGAATTCTCAAAGATTCAATGATTCAAATTCTCTCGTAGGGTAGCTTCAACTATCAAACTTTCTTCCACAAAGACTTGTTTAGGGAGCTGAGTTTGTAAGTTGATTAAAACCATACCACCACCACCATGAACCAAGGAGTGTTGCAGAGCTCACCGGTGCAGCAGCTGATGGCCGGAAACCACCCTGACTGATGGAGCATCAACACCATACGGACACTACCAGCATCTCCTTTCTTACCCCAGCCGCCGCCTTCTTTCTTTCCTCAGTTCATCCCCACTTCTACTTCTTCTTGGCAGCATGGTAACTAGGAGCTCCCTGACCCTGAGTCTTGGAGTCAGCTAGTCTTGTAACTCTCGCAAACCCTTTATAGTCCATTTGCAAAGCTTCGAATTCGATTCGGGTATGATCGAGCTAATTTTACGTGTGTTGATTTTGTAGGAGAGGTCTGGTTGGAGAAGAAGAAAGGCGAAACATAGCATTACACCAAGCTTCGACTGGTAATAATTCTATCATGGAGACAAACCATGGGAATTATGTCTATGCTCATCCGATAATGGCAGCTGCTTCACCACCCAAGTCTTGTGTAACAACAACGACAACAACAGGTTTCAGCAATAACATGTTGGATTTTTCCAGATCGATCTTCTGAGGTACTTTAGGGTTTGAATACATGAACTGTTCAGATGGATGTCCAATCAGAATTCTCATATTTAATCACTATTTTGTTTGTTTGTAGTGTAATAGCAGCACTGCAGCAGATGAGGCAATGAAGAAAACTAGGGTTCAACCTTCTGCAACTTAATCTACCTTCAAGGTACTAAAAAAAAACAAAATAATATAATTCCAGTTCAGTTGTCACGTTGCCGAGGGTTCAAATCTTTGAAGGAGTTAGAATTCAACGTTGGAGGAGGCAAGAGTTTATTAAACCAAATTTAAAAATTAAGTGGGACAAAAACCTTTATTTAATTAACATTTAAACTAAAACGGACTAAAAATACAATTATATTAAAAAATTTAAGAGGGACAATAGTCCCTCCCACCAATGCATGGTTTCGTCTCTAGTTCGAATCCATTTTCCTTTTTCTGATATGTAAACTTCATACTTAGTGACAGAGCTATTAAGCTTTTGGAAGGTGCTCCGATCGGGAGAAATTTTTTTTTTTTACCTTTAGTCTTTTATATTGTTTTCGAAAAATGACATAATTATAAAATTTTCTCTACCTTTTAAAATTTATATTTTCCATTCACCCTAAATCTAGACTCTATACCTTTCCATACAGTTATCAAAAAAAAAAAAAACCTTTCCATACTGATATATAAATGTTGTCGCCTGTAGGTGAGGAAAGAGAAGATGGGAGATAGAATTACAGGACTTCACCAGATTGTTTCACCATTTGGGAAGGTAAATCTACAGGTTTTAACTTTATTAATTGCAAATATTAATGTTAAGAATCTAATCATCTATTACAGAAAAAATGACAGAATGTGACATTGGATGGTAGTGTCTTTGTCTTTCACTTTTTCAGACTGACACACCCTCTGTCTCGTTTGAGGCAATTGGGTACATTCGATTTCTTCACAGTCAAATTGAGGTAATGTTTCTTTCTTCCTCTCCTTCACCATCTTCCCTTTTCCTTGTGCTTTTTGAAAAGAACAATGAAGTCAGGTTTCTTCAGACAACATTACTTTAGTTTTATGTAGGCTCTCAGCTTACAGGGGATCATCAGCAAACATGGGGCAGCAACAACAGTCTGTAAACAGAAAAAAGATTATCTTCCTTAATTTCCCAGAAAATAAAAGGACAAATTCTGGTCTCTTAGACTAATGTGGATACATATATATTGTGGTCTATATATCAGTTGACTGATGATTGCTATATTTGACCTTGTTGTTTCGGTCAAATATATATATATTGGTCTATATATCAGTTGATTGATGGTTACTATATTTGACCTTGTTTAGGTTCCAGGGCAGAGAAATTGTATATTCCCTGAAGACCCTGGTCAGGTATCGACAGTCCTCAGCCTTATTCTTAATTAAATAGTGATTGTAAGAATTTATATTTAGTGGACCGACACATTTTCAATAAATTAATGGATACTGGATTTGATGTATGTTATTTATTTATTTTGTTTAGCTGTTGAATGAAAACTGCTTGAAGAAGAGGAAAGGCGGTCCTGATGATGATCTGCAGGTAATTCTTGAACACTAATATTTAGGGTAAATATTTGATTGGATCAAATCAAACCAAGTCAAGTTAAAAAGATTTTAAGTTACTCGAGTTGTCGAGTTATTTTATAAATTAAAATTTGTTTAAAATTTTTGGGGTCGAATTTATGAATTTGAATTTGAGTCGAGTTGTCCGAGTTCTTGTTTAAATTAAATTTCAAATATTCATAAATCCATGATACTGGTTGATTTTAATTTAAATAATTTTTTTATAACTATATATGTGTATTTCTTCGTGATTTTTCATATACAATGTACATATATCATATGGAGTTTGAGACTCAAGTCGAATATGAGATTCGATATATTAACTACTAAAAATTTTAATTTATTTGAATCTTATTTCATAGCTTAAACTTTATTCGAATATTTTTTACTCCACCCCTACTAATATTGTTAAAGAATTCCTTTAATTTAGCTCACTTTTGTAATATTATTAAAGAAAATTCTACAATGGGCGTCGAACACCGCTGAACACCGTTAATGATGAACACTGCTAAGTATTATTAAACTGATTTATAAATATTAAAAAAAATTTAAGAACTCAAACTATAATTATAAATTATTTAAATTAAGTTTTTATTAAAGTAGTTTCTATGTATAATTTATTTTATTTTATTAATTAAATAAAAAATACTAAATCCTAAAAATTAATTTAAAAAATAAAAAAACTAAACTTTAAACCCTAAAATCAAAATAAAAAATCTAAATCACTAAACATTAAATTACAAACCCTAAAATATAATATTAAAATCCTAGATCCAAAACCTAAAACCAAAATCCTAAAAATACTAAATCATAAACACTAAATCCAAACCATTAAATCCTAAACCCTAAAATAACCCAAACCCAAAAGCTAAAATCTTAAACTAATTTTGGATTTGCAGTTTTGGGTTTATGCTTTTAGAGTTTCATATTTTCTATTTTAGGGTTTGGGTTATATTTTTAGATTTTAGGGTTTAGGGTTTATGATTTAGTGTTTTGGATTTTAGGGTTTAAGGTTTAATATTTTAGGCCTTTGACTTTAGGGCTTTAAATTTTTGATTTAATATTTTTATTTTTAAATTAAAAATAATTTAAATAAATAATTTTAAAAAATAAAATAATATATATTTTAAAATTTTTATTTTATATAATTTAAAATTATATGTTTAGTCTTTAAAATTTTAATTTTTATTAATTAATTTAATAATGTTCAACGATGTTTATCGTCTGTGGTGTTCAATAATGTTTAACGCACGTAGGAAACTCATCTTATTATTAATAACTATCGGTATTGGTCAATTCAAATAAAATATTACAAAGATTTATTATAGAAACAATGATTCGAGCACAACATTTACTCCATTCACACACACACACATATATATATATATATGTTTTTAAGTATTTGAAAACGACAAAAATTCCTTTTGCATTTTCTAGGATTCTAATGAAGTCCCAAAGGACCTGAAGAGTAAGGGGCTTTGTTTGGTTCCTGTATCATGTACACTTCACGTCCGGAGCGACACCAAAGCCGATCCTCCTCCTTTGGACGGTGGTTTCAGGTAGACGTCGGGTTATTAGGATTATCAGAAAAGGGTAGATTGCACACAGCTAGATGGAGATTGAAATGGGAGCTTTCATGTGGGAAACGATATAACATCATGAGCAGTCAATCTATTAAAAAAAATTGAAGGTTGATTGCTCGTGATGCTATACAGAGTTGTTAATTTTATTTTGGATTATTTCTTGGACTGTGATGTGTGCTAATTGTTAATTGCTTAACGCTCTCTTTAGAATCGTTTTTAGATTTAGTGGTCTAAAGGAAAATTTAAAACTTACACCTACTAATAAATATATGAAAAATAAATTTTAAAAAAATTATCCTTAATAATAAGTACTAGAAAAAATAGATTTTTAATAATAAGAATAAAAATATTAAATCTTAAGAATATGTTCAGAATAAAAAATATTAAAAAATTTATAAGTATTCAAAAAAATTAAACTTCTAATAGTAGATCCGTAATAACAAATATTAGGAAAAATATTAGATCCTAATTACAAGTATTGAAAAATTAGCTCTCTAATGATATATGTATTGAGAAAAATTAGAATCCTAATAACTAAAAATTAAAAAAAATGAATTTTAAAGTACGTTCTTATAACAAATATTGAAAAAATGAGTTTAATATCAAGTGTTACAAGATTTTGGGCCATAATAATAGGTATTAAAAATAATTTAACTATTAATAGAAAATATTAAAAAAATAAATTTTAAAAATAAATTAATAAAAAAATATTAAAAAATAATATCATAATATTAAATATTAAAAAAATAGGCCCCGAACGTAGACCCCTCTTGCCCATGCCTAGGGATGATACTATGCCTCTTTCTCATTTACTTCTATTGTCACGACCCAGGTTTTAGAACTCGAATGTCGAGTTAACTCGAGGCATAGGTCTTGTGGTTGGGCCTTAAAATTCTTGTTGGGATTTGGGGTTATAGTTTAGGCTTGGGTTGGTTTGGACTAAGGATGTTTTGATAAATGGTCTTTTAGGGGAAAAAAAGGAGGAAGGGGTATCATTTTTCTATATTTGCAGGAGAGTGATATATTTCACCATTATTTTCTTTAACCTCTTTTTTCTCAACTATTCTTTCTCCCCAAGCACCATCAAAGATTGATTTTTGGAGTTTTATTTGTAGAATCTCGGTTTAAGTATAGAAGAAAGATTCAACTTCTTAAGATCTATCCAACAAGGTAAGTTTGGTTTTTAATGGTAGGGGTTGAGGTTTTAAGGAGGTTTTGAATGGAGAATGCGTTTATTATTTGAGGAGTTCAAAGTGTATTTAGAAATTCATTTTTAGCTTCCTTGATTCATTCAAAATAAGATAGTAACCATGTGACAATCATCTTGTAGTGGGAGAGCAAAAAGAATCATCTAGGAGCTTGGTCAAGGATAAAGCTTAAGAGGGTTGTTTGTAGAGTTTTAACAACTTGCTTTTGAGATTAGTACACTCCCTAATCCTGTAACTTAATTTACATCATCTTTATGTACACGTTTGATTGGTTTATGATGAATTATGATTGTAGTTTAGAGCTTATGTTCATCAAAGATAACTTGTAATATGGACATTCTCTTGGGTTAAAAATTATTAGAAACTCACCTAAATACTCTCCATAATATGTAGGAACTTTTTTAGATTTTTAGGCCTACATTTATAGGCAAAAAAAAGGATTTTTGAGCTTCAGGCTATGTTTTCTAAGTTCAGGTACCACTACTTAGGATAGAGTGTCGATACACTGATTTTTTAAGATGGGTGAATCCTCTCAGGAATTTCAGTATGACTATGAGGCATACTGGTACGGGTGCGTTAATTTTGAATTTAGTGACCGCTTTAGGTATCGTTACACCAAAGGTGTTAACGCTCTAAAAAGCGTATATTTTATACCCTTTTACTTAAGGTTTTGTTTGGTTTCAAGTTCATTTGCATTGCATTTCATTGCATTAAGATACATTTCATGTGCATTTGCATTTAGTTTAGGTTTTTATTTTATTTTCTTTTTATTTTTAAAAGATGCTACTTTGAAGGGTATTTTGTTGGTGATTCTGGGCAGATGCTGGAGCAAAGTTGGAAGAACGGAAGAGATGTTGTAGCATATTTCTCAAGTGTTGGATCAAACTTCAAGGATGCTACAACATTGTGGAAGGAAAAAACAGAACGGAAGAAAGGACACACCTACAGCCCATTGTCTTCATGCGTTTTCTAGGCCAGCTGCACCTCCTCTACAAATTCTTCAGACGTCGCACCGCCCCTGCACCCTGCCACAATTTTCTTCAGACGTTGCACCACCTCTACAGACCTGCAACAGTCCCCTGCAGATCCTACATTTCTGCCATCTACTGTAGCAAATGTCAGGGGATATTCTCTTAGGGCACCAAACCCTAGAAGTCTCCTATAAATACAAGACCAAGCCTCCTTTAACAATTATGCAAAGCAAAGTAAAGAAAAAATCAGTAGCTAAAGAGCCACAAAAAAAGAGCGAGTTTTAAGGAAGCACGAGGGAGAAGAAAGAAGAAAGAAGGCCACTTTCGATCATCTTTAACCTCTAGCCAAGCCACCATTATTGGAGAGCTTCAAGCAAGGGATTTGCGCGACTTCGGGAGGAGAGACAAGCTAGGAAAAATATCACAGCACAAGCGTTTGAGACTTCCTTCCTCTTCACTTTGTTACCTCTTTTCTAAGTTGTTGAATATGTATTTCAAAGGATGAAAGTTGAATAGTTTTTCATACCTAGCCATGAACTAAACTAGTATGGCTAAGGCTTGTTTTGGATGATCTTTATTTTATTTTAATGGATGTTTATTGTTTCTAGTGTTTACTTTGTGCTTTGTTCAAGAATGCTAACACATTTTTACTCTAAACCTTGGTTTGTAAGAGCACCGGGAGGTAGCCATAGCTCAAAAGGGTTGGGAAGCTTAGATCTAGGGATAAGCAAAGCTAGACCAACTTGAACAATGGGGTTGTTGCGGGAGCAGAATCCTAACTTGCCTTAGGGATAAGGTAGAGTTTCAACGACTAAAAGGGGTAGCACTTTATCAACATTAGGAGTGTTAGGGTTGAGACCGAGAGGTAATGTCTTAGCATTTTTGAGTGTTAGACCTTCTGACTAGGGATAGTGGAGGCATTTTTAGTAAACTCTTTCGAGCACTAGTAAACCAGGGGAACAGTAGTATCCAGGAGAGAAGTGAAGTCATACTATAGCAAGCCTAGCCTGTCTTTAGCTTGAATATCTTTTCAGTGTTGTGTTTGTGCAGCTTTATTTATTTCTCCAATATCTGTTTATTTGCTACTGTATTTTCGTGACAATCTTTGTTTTGCTCCAGCATCATTGGTGACATTTTTATTTTGCTAAAACATTTTTTGTGACACTTGCAGAATTACTTTAGCATATGTTCATAGAAAGGATTACTTTATCTTTTGTGTATGTTAACTATTTTTGAATTAACCTATCCAATCCTCGTGGGAACGATCTCACTCACACACTGTATTACTTGTTTGATGTGTATACTTGCACATTCTTACACGCAAATATTTTAATCATCTCTCAGTGCAACCAACAAAAGGGTATATCGGTATGGGTTTAGGACCGACACTCGATGTAGGGTTCTTGTATGCTAGGTAGGCGTATCGATATGTATTGATGGGTCAACAACATTGAATATGTTCTTGGTATCGATACACGGATGGGCTGATCAATATGCAAAGAGGAGTATCGATACGCATGAGATACATATAAATATAGGCAGAACAATCCATCAAAGTTTTTATGTTTGAGTTCAGGGGTTCAATAAATAATGGTAATCATTCCTAAGAGTTTGTTAAGCTATATAATGAATATTAAAACTTGTAATGAGTGTTTGAAATGTTGATATGATATTTATGGTTTGTATTGGTTGGCTTATGGCGGTTGCTTGTAATAGCAAGGTTTGGGGATCTTTGGTGGATCATTTTTTGGTTTTGAGTCCTTGTATGATGGTATCTGTATACCCAGTGAGTCAGTGTTGCATCATAATAAAGACGATCCAATGTGAGATTATAGGTGATGTGATAAAGGTTATCCGATGTGAGATTTTGGGTGATACTTTGCTTCATACAAGATTTTGAGCCCCACGCAATACGGGATCTGGGTGAAGACTTGATATGAGATTCTGAATATACTAGCTCGATGCAAGATTCTGAGTAGCTCGACGTAAGATTCTGAGCATGAGTGGTCCTCCCAAGTATCGAATGACACTGGGCATCACTCTTGGTTTGTTTATATTTGTGTTTTGGTTGTTTTCTCATAACACGTGTTTAAGCGATTATAGTATTGCCATTGTTTCATACTATATTTTCATATCTCATCTAGCTTGTGCATAGTTATGATTTACTTGAAGCACATTTGATAGGCTGTGGTATTCATTGAGCTTTTGTAACTCAATGTTCAGAATATATTTTCATGCGCAGTTAAGTAGGTGAGGCAAGCGTTTTAGAGCACCATTAGTAAGGATCTTCGACCTTGACCATTGGTAGAATACAAGTACTTAGATGTAACAGGTTATGTATTCATAAGACCATTTGTATTGTAACTCTATTTATTTAATTTGTATCGGTTAAATGTTTTATTAAATCGTATTTGAAGCTCATAACTATTTTAGAATATTTTAACTACTTTTATACTTTAAAAACGTTTTTCATATTATGACGTGGTTGATGATATGATTTTAATTTGACTTGGAAAGAGAATTTTTTATAGGAACGAGTTGGGCTTGTGAGTAGATCGAATAATCGAATAATTTCTAAGAGGGAGTGAAGTGTCCTTTTTAGAATTTTAAGGGAGTTATTGGAAAGATGTAAAAAATGAAGATAATTTATAGTGGTTCAAGTTTTGAACAAGCTTTACATCCACTACCTTAGCTCTCGCCAAGAATTTTCAAACAATTCACTTTGAATTCATCCCCTTTTTTAGGTTAAGGAGGCAACCATTACACAAGTCAATCTTTCTACCCAAAGATTGACTTAAACCTCACAATGTTACAAACAAAGAGAATTGGCAAATTGAAGAAATCTCTCACAAGATAAATAATGCTCAAATTATAAAAAGACACTCCCCAAACTCAATTACAAAGATTACAATTGAAGAACAAATGAGTTGAGTGTAAAGATTTGATAATTTGAGTGCTTGGAGTTGAATTGGATGTTTGGATTATGCTTTTAGGTTCATTAGCTGTTATTGTAGCTCTTGAAGCTTGTTTTTTACCCTCTCATTGAATTCAAACCGTTTGGGTGGTTAGTGATGGAGGCTATGGAGTCCTGTTAATTCCACCTTTGTCAGATTGTAATATTTAAGATGTCGGTCCCATGAGGACTGAGTCAACCTTGCTACTTCTTATGACTGCACTAATGAAACTAAAAACACATAAATTGAAGGGTTGAATTATAACTAAGATAACTATAAAAGCATAAAATTAAATAACAAAATAATAAGATAAAAGCGAGGTTAGATTGAGTGCATTGTAGAGCAGAATCTAGTTATGTTAAGTATCCACTTATTAATGCAATGGGTTGAACTGCCGCCTCGGCGGATCGCACAAAGGGTCGTCGCAGCTGCCTAGGCAGGGTTATGCCTTGTCGACAATTCAACATTCTATAGTTTGAAAGAGCATCCTTGTATTTCTTCTTCTTTATCCCTAAGCGAAGAGAACTATTGAAACCCACGTCTTGATGATACCTCCCGGCGTGAATCGAGGACGAACAACAACCAAATACATGCGTCTTGTTAGTCGTTGAAATCCTTGATGGATTAGTCAATGCCCATAAGCAAAGACCGTATTCTCTCGTTTCGTGAACCTATATCTCCCGATGCTAGATAAATGAGTTTTTCTCACATACTTATCTTTCGAGCTCATATGCAAAAAGAGTAACTACCAAGAGAGAATAAACAATGAAATAGGTTTTTCATTAATAAATATCAAACATAACATAACCTTCATCTCTGATTACTCCACAAATAATCTAAACCTCCGAAAGACTTAGAATATGATGGAGGCAACCTATAAAGGTATAATAAAGTGGGAATCCGTCTCGACTCCACACTGAAACTAATAAGTGCCTTATATAAGCCAAGTCCTAAGTTATCTTTCCATGCAAGAAAAGAGTTCTAAACAGGAAAGAAAACTAATTCCTAATTAATCTGTATTAATTTAATCTTAATTCCTAAAATATCTCTTCTTTCCTGCGGTTGGCTTTGACATGGGCTTGACCTCCTAATTGAGCTTCTTCTTTCTATTGCTCTTTGTCTGTTAAGATCGGTATATTTTCCTCTTTCTCTTGAGCACCAGTTGTTATCTTTTACGCTACTATGGCGACCTTTAGAGTGCTGCCATGGCGGGTGCTTCAACTGCAATTCAGCATCTATTTTCTCTTTTGGCTATCCCTGTGATATAGTTTCCTGTCTAAGAGAGAAAACTATCAAACATACATGTTTTATGTCAATTAATACATAAATTCATAAAGTTAGTATTTGGATGCTGAGATATGAAATATAACCAGAAATATCTATTATCGCCTTTAAGTCTGTCGTTATTAGCAATAAAAGAATAGAGAAATGATATGAAAAATGAGGACTTTTGAGTGCTCATCACACCCCCAAACTCGAACTATTGCTTGTCCTCAAGCAATACAAAAGATAATTTTTAAACCTGAAATTTTAAAGTAATATACCGTCCTACCTACAACGGCAGAGTTTCTTTCTCGACTCGGCCTCTTCTAAGTTCTAGGCATTCCTTAAAATTGGACTATAAGTCTTAGTATATGTGTGCATAGCTATGTTAAGGTTGGTTTTCTAAGTTCTAATCCTTTTTCTAGATTAAAACTTTCAACTAAGATTTTTCTTGATTCTTTTTCCTTTTTTCTCTCTAAAATTGATGTATAAATATATACTACTATATACTTATACTACTTGAGTCAATTTTAGGTACCTCAAGTATTTAGCTATTTCTTACTAGAGCTAATTTCGGGCATCTTTAGTAAGTGGGAGAAACTTAAGTCCTAGAGCCAGTCATGGGCAACTCTCTGGACTAAACTAGAGCCGATGATAGGCACCTTTAGTTAAAAAATCTAAGCCTAAATCTTTATTTCTTTTCAAAGAAAAGAACTTTTAAAATCAACTACGACTATCGGTATTTATATGATTTTAGGCTCATAGTCTAATCCTAAGTACTAAGCCTAGTAGACCTTTTTGAATTCAAGTCTGGTGAATGGTGTGAACTGCTTTGGCGGTTGGAGAATATATTGCTACCGTGGTAGTTTCAATAAAATTCACAGTCTAAAAAAATTAATTTCATTTGTATAAGGCAGAATATTAAGTAGAATTTTTAAGAAAATCTAATTCATAAATAAACTATATTAATTTAATCTTATTTCCTAAAATATCTCTTCTTTTCCCGCGGTTGGCTTTGACATGGGTTGACCTCCTAACTGAGTCTTCTTTTTTCTTTTGCTCTTTGTCCGTTGAGTTCGGTACCTTTTTCTCTTTCTGTTAAGCACCAATTGTTATCTTTTACCTGCTACGGCAGCCTTCAGAATGCTACCGTGGTGGGTGCTTCGTCTGCAAATCAGCATCTATTTTCTTCCTTTGCCCTTTCTATGATCTAGTTTCTTGTCTAAGAAAAAAACTATCAAACGTATATGTTTTATGCCAGAAAGTAGATAATTTCATATAGCTAGTATTCGGATGCTGCGATGTGGAAAATAACCAGAAATATCCTATTATCGCCTTTAATTCTGTCTTTATTGGCAATAAACGAGTGGAGAAATAATATCAAAATTGAGGACTTTTGAGTGCTTATCATAGCCCTTCGAGTTGCTTGATGCTCACACAACTCATCAAGTTCTTGATGCTCACACAACCTATCAAATTGTATTTCCTTATCTGGATCATCATAGCCACAAATAGGCTCGAACCGCATCTAAATCACATAGCTCGTGGACACGTCGGACGAACTCGCTCACACAGCCCAAAGTAAATATCCCCTAAACTAAGTGCCCATGTAATGACTCTAGGATATCTCGATTCTTTTTTACACACATAGGCAACAAGTGCTCTCCCGAGTACTCCATACATTGTACAACGAGATAACGAACACCAAGTCAAACCATTATCATGTCCAAGTCATGCTTTTAATAAGCCAAGATTAATATTTCAAACTATTAACCCAATCATATAATTGTCATTAGAATTATCCACCAACCATGACCTCATATTTAATTCAGGGTCCTCCAACATACAATAAGCGCCCAAGCCACGACATATTACAACCTAACCCACTAAAGGTCATTAAGGAAGCATAATACTATTAAGCAACCTAAAACTTACTAAGCAATTGGTCATAAATTCACATATGGGGATATTAAACTCAGTTTATTAATATTATAGTTCATTTTATACCCTTAGAGATCCATTAGAGCCTTTATCTCGAATCATAGAGCCCCTTAACACTAACTCAAATTCTTGGGAAGATTGATCTTCGAGAATCGATACACCAAACTAGGGTATTGGTACTCCTCCCTAAGGAATTGATACCCTTTACCCGAGTTTCGATACATAAAAACCATTCAAAGTCTCAACCTAAATCCAGTACCAATACGCTTAACCACTGTATCGATACCTGGTTTCGATACGCGAACGCCCCGTATCGATACCCTACCCGTACCGATACACCTCTAGTTGTGTATCGATAGTTGTAGTCATCTTCAACCTAATAAAACAGTGCTACCAATACGCCTCCCTACATCGGTACACGAAAAAGATTCTAGAATTTTAAACGTGTTATGGTTTTTGGTATGCTCTGATGTGAGCACAACTTCACCGGTACTTGATGCTGATCCAAAAGTCTTGCCTTTAGGACCAATTACTCGATATAAGGCAAAATATTTTAGGGAAGTATTTTTCCTTATTTGTGCTTTAATTCTGAATTTATTCGATATTATTTATGCCTTAGAACATAGGGTTTATAATATGTTACATATTGATATGTGACATCTTATTTTATATATATATATATAACTTGTTTGTTATATTTGAGTGAAATATTAGATTATTCTATTTATTAAATATGTTTACGTATGTATCTAAATTATTTATTATATATAGGTATATAAAAGATCGGTTGATGCCACCATTCGGTTGAAGAAATATAGGAACACATGTGTCACGCCATTCGGTTGTTGCAGTATGTGCCGTTTCCTACATTTGAATTTCTATTCAAATGACAAAGCACATTTACCATGTGCTAATTAAGTGAAAAACACATGATTCAAATATGTGGAGGAGAATGCACCATTTAAGATGATTTCAAACATTGAAATCCTTTATATTATCCATATATTTGAAATGACACCTTTGTTTTATTTTTTTATTATTATTATTTTATTTATTTCCTATATAAATGTCATTAAACTATGTAAGAAAGGTTACACAATTTGATTGAATAAAAATTTTATTCGAGAGTTCTTTCTCTTCTCGTTTCTTTTTAGAACTATTCGGCACTCAATTCGTTGATTGTCATTTGATACTTCGGATTCCTAAATTAATATTTAGCGGGTTCAAGTCCTACGGTGTTAAACAAATTTGATTCGGGTTCGTTCAACATATTGATCGAGTTCTTTCAAGTTTAGCGTTTTCCACCATCGGTTGTTTTGAAGTCTTCACCGTCGTCGTCGTTGAAGTTCTTTCCGAAACGCCAAAATTATCATCTATATATCTATATTTTTTATTTATTACTAATAATTATATCGTATAATTTTTGTTATCCTTTGTCATTTTTATTGCAGGAACGTGCCTACAATATTCCTAGATCCGAAATTAACGAGAAAAGTCCGTTCTAACAAACTCCGCATTATATTATGTGGTAATCAGAGCATAGGTTAGATTCGTTGTAAGTTTACGCATGTCTAGTCTTGTAAGTTTGCATCGAATATATATATATATATATATATATATATATATTCTTTCTTTTTCAGTTTTGAATATTTAAAAAAATGGATTCGAATTAAAAAAATCAGATTCGAAAGAATTTTTTTCTTTTCTCTCTTTTTATTATTATTATTTTTTTATCTATATGTGTTTATTTTATATTTATATATGTATTTAGTATTGTGTCTTTATATAATTAGAAACTTTGTACGAACTCTGAATTGTAACTTCAATGTACTCGGAAATCGTCGGAGCGTACTTACCTGTTTGTTCGGTGATAGGGACGTAGTAAGCTTGTCTTTGCAGTAAGACTTTTTTACCTTTTTTTCATTTTGATCTTTTGTTAGTTTTAGTGTCATCTTCCTTGTTTTTATTATTTTTCTTTCTTTTATTTTATTTTCCATCTTACTTGCCTTTCTTTATTTCGTGTCATCTTGTTGTCATCTTTGTTGTTATTTATTGTCCATTTAGCCACACCATTATCACGAGTTTCGAGATGTTGAATTAGTTCTTTAAAGAGATGATTTTCGAGAAAGTGTAAGGAAAAAAAGGCATTGAGCGTGTGAGATCAGAAGGGGAGACAAAAAGAGCTATTCAAGTATTCTCCCGAGTGAAACACGAGCGTTGAGTACTAAAATTTGAGCGCACTATTTCTTGGAGTGACTATTGCGGGACTTTTTGTTGTGTGTGCTGTGAGGACCTTTTACTTATTTTCACTAACTGATAATAATATTTTCTTTTTGTTTGTTTGTTAGTGTTATTTTAAACATAGCAGGTTCCGATGATAATACTTTTAATCAGAATCCACCATTTCCGCAAATGCAAGCCTTAGAACGAATGATGCAACATATAATGGCTTCTGCCATAGAGCCATTACAATCGAGAATGGATAGACTTGATGGAGGTTCCAACTCTGTTCATGAAATGTTGAACGAAAATGAAGTCGATCCGTCACCGAGACAACATACTCCTAGACAAGGACATGTGCAACAGGTAGACGATAATTTGACTAACATTAAGGTTTCTATTCCTTCTTTTTATGGACGTTCAGATCCTGATGCATACTTGGCTTGGGAAAGCAAAGTTGAGCATATTTTCGAGTGTTATAATTACTCGGAACAGAAGAAGGTTCGACTAGCAGCAACAGAGTTTGTTGATTATGCCCTGATATGGTGGGACCAGTTATTGCTTAGCCGAAGGCGTTCTGATGAAGGCCCCATTGCGACATGAAACGAGATAAAGCGAATAATACGAAAGAGGTTTGTTCCCAATCATTATCATCGTGATTTGTTTCAAAAATTGCAAAATTTGAAACAGGGAAATAGGAGCGTTGAGGATTATTTTAAGGATATGAAGATGGCTATGATGTGTGCAAATATCGAGGAGGATCGAGAAGCGACCATGACACGTTTTCTAGTAGGGTTGAACATCGAGATTGCCAACGTTGTTGAGTTGCAGCACTATGTCGAAGTTGATGATATGGTGCAAATGGCGATAAAAGTGGAAAGACAGCAGTGAAGGAAGTCTTCGAACGGAGGTAATACTCCATTTAAATCTTATTCTAACCCTTTGTACACTCCTAACACTACCAGGAAGCAAGCACCACAACCGCCACTTCGAATTTGTGAACAAGGCAATACCAGTAAGCCTAAATCCCCCATTGCTGAAAATGCGCGTGGTAAGCAACCAGTGGTTTCACAAGAGCGAACACGAGATATCCAGTGTTTCAAGTGTCTAGGACGAGGACATGTCACCAGTTAGTGCCCAAATCGCAAGACCATGTTGATGATGGAAAATGGCGAGATCGAGTCTGAGTCTGAGGATGACGATCAGATTCCACCTCCAGTAGGTGATGAAGAGGACGATGACAATGTACAGACTTTAGCCACCGGAGAAGCACTTGTTGTCAAGAGAAGCTTGAACACTCAACCAATTCAGGACGAACAACAGCGAGAGAACATCTTTCATACAAGGTGTCTCGTGAATGACAAGGTATGCGTGTTGATTATCGATAGTGATAGTTGCACTAATGTTGCTAGTTCTATTATGGTTGACAAGCTAGGTTTGAAAACGACAAAGCACCCAAATCCTTACAAATTATAGTGGTTGAATGATGGAGGAGAGATTAGAGTGACCAAACAAGTTATAGTTCCGTTTGTCATTGGAAGTACAAGGATGAAGTACTTTGCGATGTTGTTTCGATGGACGCGAGCCATTTATTGTTAGGACACCCATGGCAGTTCGATAAGAGGGCTATAGACGATGGTTTCACAAATAGGTATTCTTTTATAAATGCAGATAAGAAGATCACCTTGGCACCATTGACTCCGAGTCAAGTACAAGAAGCCCAAGTGAGGTTACGAAAGAATATCGAAGAATCGCGAGGGAAAAAGAAGATGAATGTGTATGCGAGCAGCAAAGAAATCAGGAAATGTCTTTCCTCTCAGCTTTCTATACTTGTTTTATTATTTAAAGATAATTGTTTATTGGCTGAGATTCCTAGTGATTTGCCTGCTTCGATTTCATCTCTTTTGCAGGATTTCAAGGATGTGTTTCCAGATAAAACACCTAAGGGATTGCCCCCTATTCGTGGCATTGAGCACCAGATTGATTTATTTCAGGTGCCACAATTCCGAATAGACCAGCATACCAAAGTAACCCCGAAGAGACGAAGGAGCTTCAACGAAAGATTTCTGAGTTGTTGGACAAAGGTTACATTCGAGAGAGTTTGAGTCCGTGTATCGTACCAGTGTTGTTAGTACCGAAGAAAGACGGAACTTGGAAGATGTATGTTGATTGTCGAGCTGTAACATCCCGTTTTGGGGGGTTATTAGTTAGGCTTTAGTTAGGAGAATTTGATTCGGGTCAAATCGGGTTCTCCGGTTAATTATTCCGGGAAAAAATAAAATAAGAATATTTTAATTAAGAAAAATAATAATTTAAGAATATGGTTTAAAGATATTAAAAATATATCTCAAAATTAAAAGAAAGTAAATTGGACCTTATACTAATTTTTAATTATGCTTAATTATGCATAAGTGACCAAATTGTAATTTTTGAAAAATTAGAGGACTTAATTTGTGATTTTCAAAAAATTTGTGATTTTAGTGACTAAATTGAAAATCAAGCTAAACTTAAAATCCTTAAAGGGCCATGAACCCATTTTAATTTTTAATAATGATTTACTCACCAAAATGCTTTTTAATTACTTTAATTAAAGATGATAAATCATTTTCTCTCAAAATTACTTTTTCTCTCCATTTTCCTTCATCTTTTCTCTTCAATTCCTTGCTAATTTTTGCATCTTTTTCAACAAAGATTGCATCATTTTAATCATCTTTCCATTCTTTACAAAATATAACCATCAATTTTATCAAATCAACACCAAATTGCAAGGAATCAAGAAGACGAAATTGCATCTTTTTGGTGAATAGATCTTAAAGGTAATTTTCTAGATTTTTAATTCTTTTCTAAAGTTCTTTATTGAAATTCCCAAGTATTAGCTTGCAAATATTTGAATAAAAACTTAATTATATGTTTTCAATGTTAGATCTAGTGATTTTGTAAATGTTTTTGTGAAATCTTTTTGGATTTCATTTAATGCTTAAGTTAGATGGATTCAATTATGTTTTTATGTTAATTAAATTATTAATTGAGTCTTCATTTGATAGCACATTAACTTAATGTCGGAATATGCAATCGGTATTGTTTTAAGGTGTTTTTCGGTTGTTTTAGGGGTTGTTTTAGGTGCTTTAATGTTGCTGAGGATATAAGGATGGTTTGGATGTGTTTTTGGTTCATAATTGAAGTGGATTAGATGTTAGATTCATTAGTTTTTGGGCTAATGTTGTTCGGATGCGTTTTGGCTTAGTTTACGGTCTTTTCGGTTAAGTTTTCGGTAGTTTTATGGTGATCGGATATGGCTGCTAGTTTGAGCATGTTATGATGTGAGAATGCTCTGTTTTTAATTTTGTAGAATAGGTATAAGAAGGTGCTTGAGTGCTGGTGCGTTGGCGTGATCATCGGATATCGGCGAAAGCTCGTTTCGCTTGTTGGTGAGTGTTTTCGGACTTAAAGCGAATCGCGTTTGGTACGGTTCTGTTTTGGGGACTATGGAAGAGTGTGAAAACCTTTCATAGTTCAAGAGTAAGTAAAGTAAATGTTTTTGGTAAATCAACATGAGTTTCGGCTACATTCGACAAAGGCATTATGTTGGTAATGCAATGATATTTATGGTAATGCATGAGCATGATTTGAATTGGTGCATACATGAGAGATACTTGCTGAAATGCATAGCTTATTTAGCATCTATGATTATGGAAAATTATGAGAAATGATTTGGAATACAATATGGTTAATTGCCTTATATATGATGGTGCCTTTGGGCATGGCTTTTGGTTCATTTGTTGAACATATTATGCATGCATTATGAGCAACAAGTTATCATACACATTTGATTATGATATTGGCTTAGTGACACTAACTTTAGATTCGAATACGAATGACATGTCATTAGGATTGTCTTAAGTGCACTATAAACAAAATTGAGAATACAAAAAATTGCCTACACGTAACAAGGGTGACTTTGTGTCCAACCGTACGTGGTAGAGCCGCCTACACGTAACAAGGGTGACTATATGTCTGATCGTGCGTGGTAGTGCTATAATGGTGACTTCGTGTCATGTCAATGGTGACTTCGTGTCATGTCAATGGTGACTTGGTGTCATGTCAATGGTGACTTCGTGTCATGACGAGACAATGGTCTCTAACAATGGATTCGTGTATTCGGTGAACTCAAGGTTCACATTAAGTGGTCACTAGAATTCCAATATACGTACATGAATTTGAGAAGAAGATTGTGCATCATTTATAAATTGTTTTGATAAGGTTATGTAAACTCAAGTATGCATTTGGTTTAATGAACATGAACATGAGATGTTAGCATGCATGATTTAGTGATGCATTGCAAATAATGGTTTCATTATGGTTTTAAATTGATGCATTGATGATTTTGTGTAAAGCTTCCTCACTAAGCATGTTTTCTTAAGCTCTCTTTTCATCCTTGTAGAAAAATAAAGGCACTTGGGGCTTCGTTCGATGCAAGGAAACCAAGAGGAAGGATTACTACAATTTGGTATGTTTTTGGCAAATAAATTGGTCATGGAAATGTTTAACCCAACCCATGTGAGGAGTGTGTACTTAGACTTTGGTTAATGTTTTAATAAGATCTTTGTTGCTTGATTGTTAATTGTTGGACTATGGAATTGTTTGGATTGGTGAAGTATGTACTTGCATGATTGTTATGTTTTTAATCGTTCTCTAGGAATTGATGATGTTAGAATGATCCGTTTGAGTTGAAATTTGCTGTGAAGAATACTTGAGTGTTTAATTGAACTTTGATGAAAAGAATTTATAATTTATTAATAGGATTTAAAAGTTTTACATTTTAATCCTTAATTTACTTAAGTGTTTAATCGGATGTTTATTTATAATTGATTTGTTCCGTTTATTCTTTTTACGAGACCTTGACATGTAGGAACAAGATTATGCATCTAAGAAAGATAAAATAAAAAAATATAACGGTTTTTAGGATTATTTATCGAATCAGATCTTTACGGGTTTGTTTTGATATTCCCCGTGTAACCCGTTAGTGTCGGTTCCATCTAGGCCAGGCTAAGGGGGTTACATTTGGTGATATCAGAGCCAGGTTTGTAAAGTGTGTAGTTGATTTTTCAAAATACATTTTGGTTTGCTATTTTTTGTGGTTGGCATGTTAAAGTGTAAGATTGAACGCGATATGTTGTTGTGGTGTGCATACCTATACATTGTGAGTGTACCTAGAACGATTATGGGTAAAAGGGGTGGTTAGTTACACATTGCAAATGCCAACATGTTTTTAGATGTTCTTCGGTTTCCCTTGGATCTTGCCCGAATGTAAGTTTATTATGTCTTGATATTATGTTTTAAAATTACATGTTTGAAGTATTTGGATAATGCCTCCGAGACGAGAGACACGTGCTAGTGCGAGCTTGATCACCGATGGTCAGGTAGAGGGAGAGGCGACTGTGAGGGAGGAACCGCTTCCACCTCCTCCACCAACTGGTGTGCCACCCGCTGGTATGCCTCCGGTTCCAGTAGGAGGCCAGTTTAGAGAGTTTACCCCGTTCATACAGGCTATGACGGGTGCGTTTCAGGCAGCTATGGCTGGAGTGCATATACCGACTCCCGCACCTACCATTGTAGTTACTCCAGAGCTACCGCTAGAGCGATTGCGTAGCTTGGGTGGTGTTGAGTTTCGTGGATCTGACCCGAGTATAGCTGAGGAGTGGTTGGCTAGCACTGAGAGGATTTTGGGTCAGATGGACTGTCAGGATGCCCGGAGGTTGGGTTGCGTGGTCTCTCTACTTCAGGGGGATACTTATAGGTGGTGGACTATCACGAAAGCGGGTGTAGCAGTTGCTAACTTGACATGGGAGTATTTCAGGACCGCCTTTGTGCGGAAGTTTTTGGGTCCGCAGTACGAGGATGCGCGGAAGAGGGAGTTTATGTCCCAGGTGCAGGGCACTATGAGTGTGGCTGACTATGAGATACAGTTTATCAGATTCAGTCACTATGCTCCTGAGTTGGTACCTACGGAACGTAAGAGATGTGACAGGTTCCGATATGGTTTGGATCCGGATATCAAGACATATTTGTTGTCTACGGAGTACACTGAGTTCGATGTGCTTGTTAATAGGGCTAAGGATGTTGAGGAGTCCCTAAGGGAGGCTAGGAAGTCTTTCGATGTCGGGAAGAGGCTTGCTGAGGCTAGCACCCATGGTGGTAAGGATAAGAGGTTTCGAGACAACCGGTACAAAGTCGATCGACGCCAAGGTGATTTTGGACACGGCGGTCGTGCTCAGCAGTTTGGTAGAGGTGGTGGTGACATCGCAGTTTGTAACTTGTGTTCTAGGCGTCATCCGGGAGAGTGTTGGTGGGCCACTGGTGCCTGTATTGGTTGTGGGTCTAAGTATCACAAGAAGAGGGATTGTCCAAGATTTACTGGTGAAGTTGGTAACCGAGCTGAGGCTGTTGTGGTACCTGGTAGAGGACGCGGTGGAGGTAGAGGTCCTTTTTAGAGGCAGGGTGATAGCCGTAGAGTTTATGCTCAGCATGGGACCCGTAATGCTACGGATGTGGTTGTAGGTAATTTTTCTTTGCAAAATATACCGTTGTTTTCTTTGATAGATTCGGGATCTATGCATTCTTATGTTTTGAGTGAGCATGCATATTTGTTGGGTATCCATGTTGATGTTTTAGATGTGGGGGTTGTGGTTACTAGTTCTTTGGGTGAGACGGTGACCGTAAAAAGGGTGTTTAGGAGGTGTCCGTTGGAGGTGCAAGGGCATGTCTTTGAAGTTGACTTGATGGAGTTACCGTTTCATGGTTTTGACCTTATCTTGGGGGTTGACTGGTTGACGGAGCATAGGGCTGTGGTGGATTTTGAAAAGAAACGGGTTACCTTGAGGTTGTTAGATGGGAGAGAGGTTGTGGTTAAGAGTGAGTATACCAGATTCTTAACCAATGTAGTTTCAGCCTTACAAGCGGAAAAGTTGATGCAGCATGATGGTATGGCATATCTAGCATATGTAATGAACCCGGGGATAGGAGAGGTTCGGGTGCAGGATATTCGAATAGTACGTGACTTTCCGAAAGTTTTTCCTAAGGAGTTACCAGGATTACCTCCCGATTGTGATGTGGAATTTAGTATCGAGACTTATGCTGGCACTAATCCGGTGTCCATTGCTCCTAAGCATGGCACCTAAGGAGTTAAAAGAGTTAAAGATGCAGTTGCAGGAGTTGCTTGACCGTGGTTTTATACGACCGAGTGTATCGCCTTCGGGTACATCGGTGTTGTTTGTAAAGAAGAAAGATGGCACAATATGGATATGCATTGATTATCGGTAACTGAATAAGTTGACCGTGAAGAATAAGTATCCTTTTACCAAAGATTGATGATTTGTTTGATCAGTTTTGAGGAGCAAGTGTGTTCTCGAAGATTGATTTGAGATCGGGGTACTACCAGTTGAAAGAGGAGGATGTGTTGAAAATGGCTTTTCGGACAAAGTATGGTCATTATGAGTTTTTGGTAATGCCGTTTGGGTTGACAAATGCCCCTGCTGCTTTTATGGATATAATGAACCAGGTGTTTAACGAGTACTTGGATCAGTTTGTGGTGGTGTTCATAGATGATATCCTTGTGTATTCACGTACCGAGGAAGATCATGATCGGTATTTACAGATGGTGTTGCAAGCGTTGAAAGAGAACCAGTTGTATGCTAAGTTAAGTAAGTGTGAGTTTTGGTTAAAAGAGGTGGTCTTTCTTGGTCATATGGTGTCGGAAAAGGGTATTAGTATTGATCCGAAGAAGATAGAGGTTGTTATGGATTGGAAGTAACCGATATCGGTGTTAGAGGTTCAGAGTTTCCTAGGTTTGGCTGGGTATTATTGTAGATTCGTTGAGGGTTTTTCGAGCATTGCTGCTCCTATGACCAAGTTGTTGCAAAAGAAATTTCATTTTGAATGGAAAGAAAGCCAACAAAAGAGTTTTGATAAGTTGAAGGAAGTGTTGACTAGTGCACCAGTGTTGGTTCAACCCGAATCCGGTAAGGATTTCATGGTTTATAGTGATGCATCATACGTAGGTCTTGGGTGTGTTTTGATGCAAGAGGGGAAAGTTGTAGCTTATGCTTCTAGACAGTTGAGGGTACATGAAAAGAATTATCCGACACATTATTTGGAGCTAGCGGCGACGATTTTTGCCTTGAAGATTTGGAGACATTATTTGTATGGAGAGAAGTATACTATATATATGGATCATAAGAGTTTGAAGTATCTCATGTCACAAAAGGATTTGAATCTTAGGCAACGAAGATGGATGGAGTTGCTTAAGGATTATGATTTATCTATTGAGTATCATCCGGGGAAAGCCAATGTAGTGGCCGATGCTTTGAGTCGTAAAGCGGTTGTTGAGTTGAGAGCAATGTTTGCTAGATTGAGTATTTCTAAGGAAGGTGGTTTAGTGGCGGAGTTGCAAGTAAAACCTATTTTGGTTGAGATGATCAAAGTGAAACGGTTAGAGGATGAGGCTTTGGTATCTTTTGTGGAGGATATTGCTGAGGGTAGACCGACCGAGTATCATTTTGATGATGATGGGGTATTGTGTTTTAGAGGTCGGGTTGTGGTGCTGGATGATCCGGAGTTGAGGCAAGCTATCTTGGTGGAAGCTCATACTAGTCCGTTTGCTATGCATCCGGGTAGTGTGAAGATGTATAGGGATCTCAAGAGTGTATACTTTTGGGTTGGTTTAAAGAAAGATGTGACAGAGTTTGTATCTCGTTGTATGGTGTGTCAATGAATGAAAGCTAAACATTAGTTCCCTGTAGGTTTGTTACAGCCGGTTCAAGTTCCAAAATGGAAATGGGAGAGAATTACCATGGATTTTGTGATGGGGTTGTTATTAACACCGTCCAAAAAGGATTCTATTTGGGTGATTGTTGATAGATTTACGAAGTGTGCACATTTTCTTGCTGTGCATACGACGTACTCCATGGATAAGTTAGCAGGTTTGTATGTTTCTGAGGTGGTGAGATTATATGGTGTGCCTAAGTCGATCATATCGGATAGATATCCACGGTTTACATCCAAGTTTTGGAGGAGTTTGCAGACAGCTTTGGGTACGAGGCTTAGTTTTAGTACAGCTTATCATCCATAAACGGATGGACAGTCTAAGCGTGTTATTCAGACTTTGGAAGATATGTTGAGGTGTTGTGTCATCGAGTTTCAAGGTTCTTGGGAGAAGCAATTTCCGTTGGTAGAGTTTGCTTATAATAATAGTTTTCAGACAAGTATACAGATGGCACCGTTTGAGGCGTTATATGGGCGTAAGTGTCGTACACCTTTGTGTTGGAAGGAAGTTGGACAGAAGTATGTTTCCTTGCCTCAAGTGTTGAAGGATACGGATGAGAAAGTTAAGTTGATATGTGCTAAACTTAGGGAAGCTTCGGATAGGCAGAAGTCCTATGTCGATTTAAAGCGTAGGGAGATAGAGTATGATGTTGGGGACAAAGTGTTTCTTAAGGTTTCTCCGTGGAAGAAGGTGTTGAGGTTTGGACGAAAGGGTAAGTTGAGTCCTCATTTTATTGGACCATATGAGGTGTTGGAGCATGTTGGTCCTATTGCTTATAGATTGAGGTTGTCAGAGGAGTTGAGCAGGATGTATGATGTTTTTCATGTATCAGTGCTTCGTAGATATAGATCGGATCCTTCTCATGTTGTTCCGATTGAGGAGATTAAGTTAAGGGAGGATATGAGTTATGAGGAAGAACCGATGAGGGTTTTGGATGTGGATACAAAGGTTCTTCGAGGGAAGACCATAGATTTAGTTAAGGTGCTTTGGAAACACCGAGGTGTTGAAGAAGCAACTTGGGAGACAAGGAAAAGCATGGAGGAGCAGTTTTCTCACTTGTTTACTTCAGGTAAATTCCGAGGACGAAATTCTCTTAAGAGGGGGAGAGTTGTAACATCCCGTTTTGGGGGGTTATTAGTTAGGCTTTAGTTAGGAGAATTCGATTCTGGTCGAATCGGGTTCTCCGATTCGTTATTCCGGAAAAAAATAAAATAAGAATATTTTAATTAAGAAAAATAATAATTTAGGAATATGGTTTGAAGATATTAAAAATATGTTTCAAAATTAAAAGAAAGTAATTTGGACCTTATATTGATTTTTAATTATGCTTAATTATGCATAAGTGACCAATTTGTAATTTTTGGAAAATTAGAGGACTTAATTTGTGATTTTCGAAAAATTTATGATTTTAGTAACTAAATTGAAAAGCAAGCTAAACTTAGAATCCTTATAGGTCCATGAACCCATTTTAATTTTTAATAATGATTTATTCACCAAAATGCCTTTTAATTACTTTAATTAAAGATGATAAATCATTTTCTCTTAAAACTACTTTTTCTCTCATTTTCTCTCTATTTTCCTTCATCTTTTCTCTTCAATTCCTTGCTGATTTTTGTATCTTTTTCAACAAAGATTGCATCATTTTAATTATCTTTCCATTCTTTACAAAACCTAACCATCAATTTTATCAAATCAACACCAAATTGCAAGGAATCAAGAAGAGGAAATTGCATCTTTTTGGTGAATAGATCTTAAAGATAATTTTCTGGATTTTTAATTCTTTTCTAAGGTTCTTTATTGAAATTCCCAAGTATTAGCTTGCTAATCTTTGAATAAAAACTTAATTCTATGTTTTCAATTTTAGATCTAGTGATTTTGTAAATGTTTTTGTAAAATCTTTTTGGATCTCATTTAATATTGGAGTTAGATGGATTCAATTATTTTTTTATGTTAATTAAATGATTAATTGAGTCTTCATTTGATAGTACATTAACTTAATCCCGGAATAATGCAATCGGTGTTGTTTTAAGGTGTTTTTCGGTTGTTTTAGGGGCTGTTTTAGGTGCTTTAATATTGTTGGGGATATAAGAATGGTTTGGATGTGTTTTTCGTTCATAATTGAAGTGGATTAAATGTTAGATTCATTAGGTTTTGGTTTGATGTTATTCGGATGCGTTTTGGCTTAGTTTACGGTCTCTTCGGCTAAGTTTTTAGTAGTTTTATGGTGATCGGATATGGCTGCTGGTTTGATCATGTTATGATGTGAGAATGCTCTATTTTTAATGTTGTAGAAGAGGTACAAGAAGGTGCTTGAGTGCTGGTGCGTTGGCAAAATCATCGAATATCGGCGAAAGCTCGTTTCGCTTGTTGGTGAGTGCTTTCGGACTTAAAGCGAATCGCGTTTGGTACGGTTCTGTTTTGAGGACTATGGAAGAGTGTGAAAACCTTCCATAGTTCAAGAGTAAGTAAAGTAAATATTTTTGGTAAATCAACATGAGTTTCGGCTACATTCGACAAAGGCATTATGTTGGTAATGTAATGAGATTTATGGAAATGTATGAGCATGATTTGAATTGGTGCATACATGAGAGATACTTGCTGAAATGCATAGCTTATTTAGCATCCATGATTATGGAAAATTTTGAGAAATGATTTGGAATACAATATGGTTAATTGTCTTATATATTATGGTGCCTTTGGGCATGACTTTTGGTTCATTTGTTGAACATATTATGCATGCATTATGAGCAACAAGTTATCATACACATTTGATTATGATATTGGCTTAGTGACACTAACCTTAGATTCGAATACGAATGACATGTCATTAGGATTGTCTTAAGTATACTATAAACAAAATTGAGAATACAGAAAATTACCTACACGTAACAAGAGTGATTTTGTGTCCAACCGTGCGTGATAGAGTCGCCTACACGTAACAAGGGTGACTATGTGTCCGATCGTGCGTGGTAATGCTATAATGGTGACTTCGTGTCATGTTAATGGTGACTTTGTGTCATGTCAATAGTGACTTAGTGTCATGTCAATGGTGACTTCGTGTCATGACGAGACAATGGTCTCTAACAATGGATCTGTGTATTCGATGAACTCAAGGTTCACATTAAGTGGTCACTAGAATGTCAATATACGTACATGAATTTGACAAGAAGATTGTGCATCATTTATAAATTGTTTTGATAAGGTTATGTAAACTCAAGGATGCATTTGGTTTAATGAACATGAATATGAGATGTTAGCATGCATGATTTAGTGATGCATTGCAAATAATGGTTTCATTATGGTTTTAAATTGATGCATTGATGATTTTGTGTAAAGCTTCCTCACTAAGCATGTTTTCTTAAGCTCTCTTTTCATCCTTGTAGAAAAATAAAGGCACTTGGGGCTTCGTTCGATGCAAGGAAACCAAGAGGAAGGATTACTACAATTTGATATGTTTTTGGCAAATAAATTGGGCATGGCAATGTGTAACCCAACCTATGTGAGGAGTGTGTACTTAGACTTTGGTTAATGTTGTAATAAGACCTTTGTTGCTTGATTGTTAATTGTTGGACTATGGAATTGTTTGGATTGGTGAAGCATGTACTTGCATTACTGTTATGTTTTTAATCGTTCTCTAGGAAGCATGCCTATAATTTGATTGATGTCCGTGACATTGTAAATCATGTGTTACAAGTTGTTAATTATGCTTCGGAATTATGCATATAGTTGGAGGTGATTATTGGTTGTGTATTGAATTGTTGGTATTTACTTAGTGAGATAGAACTTTTGGTTTCAGACCCAAAGTTTCGAAACCTTTGGAAAGGTTCCGAAATCATTGTCAAATAGTTTCGAAACCTTCAGGAAGTTTCGAAACCTTGCGGGCAGTTTCAATTCTAGGAAGCTAATGGACGCGAAAAGTTTCGGAACTTTCTAGGAAATTTTCGAAACCTTTTACAAGAAGTTTCGAAACCTTTGACTACCAAGGATTGAAAGTTGCTGGAAATTATATTTTAGTCTCGGATATTTTTCTTTGTTCGATTAAGGTACTTACATATGTTATTTTGAGCTGAAATTTTGCATGCATGCATAAAGTTGATTTAATTTCAAGATAGTTAACCTAATTTGGATGAAGTCCTTGTATTTTGTAAGATTTACATTTTGGTCCCTAAATTAGAGAAACATACAATTGATGATGTTAGAATGATCCGTTTGAGTTGAAATTTGCTGTGAAGAACACTTGAGTGTTTAATTGAACTTTTATGAAAATAATTTATACTTTATTAATAGGATTTAAAAGTTTTATGTTTTAGTCCTTTATTTACTTAAGTATTTAATCGGATGTTTGTTTATAATTGATTTGTTCCGTTTATGCCTTTTACGAGACCTTGACATGTAGGAACAAGATTATGCATCTAAGAAAGATAAAATAAAAAAATATAACGGTTTTTAGAGTTGTTTATCAAATCGGACCTTCGTGGGTTTGGTTTGATATTCCCCGTGTAACCCGTTAGTGCTGGTTTCGTCTAGGTTGGGCTAAGTGGGTTACACGAGCAGTTAACCAGATCACAATCAAGTACCGACATCTCATTCCTCGACTCGATGACATGCTGGATGAGTTGTGTGGAGCGACTATCTTCTCCAAAATTGACTTGAAGAGTGGATATTATCAGATTCGCATGCGAGAAGGCGATGAGTGGAAGACAACCTTCAAGACGAAGCTAGGTTTGTACGAATGGTTAGTGAAGACTTTTGGTTTAACTAATGCACCTAGTACTTTTATGCGATTGATGAATTATGTTCTGCGATCTTTTATTGGTAAGTTTTGTGTTGTATATTTTGATGACATCCTAATTTATAGCAAGACTTTACCCGATCATGTAAAACATTTACGAGCTATTTTGCAGACTTTGCGAGAAGGAAGTTGTTTGGTAACATGGAGAAATCTGTTTTTTGTATTGACAAGCTTACATTTCTTGGTTACATTGTTAGTTCTTAGGGAGTTGAAGTTGATCTTAAGAAGATCAAGGCGATTCAGGAGTGGCCACGACCGACTTCAATTAGTCAGGTTAGATCATTTCATGGTTTAGCTAGTTTTTACCGTTAGTTTGTTCCCCATTTCAGTTCTATTACCGCTCCCTTAACTGGGATTATAAAGAAGAATTCAGTCTTCTCTTGGGGAAAAGAACAGGAAGACGCCTTTCTGGAAATTAAAGATTGTTTGACAAAAGCGCCTGTTTTAGCATTACCTGATTTTGATAAGATGTTTGAAATTGAATGTGATACTTCTGGAGTTGGTATAGGTGATGTTTTGTCACAGGAAAAGAGGCCCGTTACGTATTTCAGTGAAAAGCTTAGTGGAGCAACATTGAACTATCCTGTCTATGACAAGGAGATGTATGCACTGATTCAGGCTTTGGAGACTTGGCAACATTATTTGTTGCCTAAGGAGTTTGTGATCCATACCGACCATGAGGTCTTGCTATATATTACAGGTCAGCATAAATTAAATAAACGACATGCTAAGTGGGTTGAATTTTTAGAGTCTTTTTCTTATGTTATTCGTTACAAAAAGGTAAAGACAATATCGTAGTTGATGCTTTATCATGTAGATATGCATTGTTGAGTTATCTTGATTCACATTTGATTGGTTTTGCATATATCCGTGAGTTGTACTCTGATGATCCTGATTTTCGAGATAATTTTAATGCTTGTGAGAAAGGTGTTGTTGGAAAGTTTTTCAGGCACGATGGTTATCTTTTCAAAGAAAACAGGATATGCATTCCACAGGGTTTTATTAGTGATATTTTGATTCGTGAGGCGCACGAAGGTGGATTGATGGGACACTTTGGAGTCACCAAGACGTTACAAACATTGAAGGAGCATCTATTTTGGCCTAAGATGCACAGAGACGTTGAAAGATATTGAAAACGTTGTGTGACTTGTAAGAAAGCAAAATCGAAGGTTTTGCCACATGGTATGTACTTACCTTTACCTATTCCTGATTCCCCTTGGACTGATATTTCTATGGATTTTGTATTGGGATTACCTAAAACTAGGACAGATGGAGATAGTATTTTTGTTGTGGTTGATAGATTCTCTAAAATGACACATTTTACTGCATGTCATAAGACTGATGATGCTGTTAATATGGCTAACTTGTTCTTTAGAGATGTTGTACGTTTATATGGTATTCTTAGGTCAATTGTTTCTGACAGGGATGTGACATTCTTGAGTCACTTCTGGAGGACTCTTTGGAGCAAACTAGGTACGAAACTTATGTTTTCTACTACTTGTCATCCCCAGACTGATGGACAAACTGAGGTTGTTAATAGAGTTTTATCTACTTTACTTCGTTCCATCATTAAAAAGAATATTAATACTTGGGAAGATTGTTTGCCACATGTTGAATTTGCATATAATCATGTACATTCTGCTACTAAGATGTCACCATTTGAGGTTGTTTATGGTTTTAATCCTATTACTCCTCTAGATATGTTGCCTTTGCCACAGGAACAGGTGATGAACAGAGACGGCAAAGCAAAAGCAGAATATGTGAAAAAGTTGCATCAACAAGTAAAGGAGAACTTAGAACGAAGGACTCAGCAGTATGAAAAGCAAGCAAACAAAGGAAGGAAGCGAGTCACCTTCGAAGTTGGTGATTGGGTTTGGGTTCATTTTTGAAAGGAATATTTTCCATCCCAACGATGATCCAAGTTGTTACCACGAAGAGATGGTCCTTTTCAGGTGTTAGAGAAAGTGAATGACAACGCCTATAAATTGGATCTACCGGATGAATACAATGTAAGTGCCACATTTAATGTTTCAGATTTAACCCCTTATGACCATTCTACAGATTTGAAGACAAATCATTTTCAAGAGGGGGGGATGATGTGAGCACAACTTCATCAGCACTTGATGCTGATCCAAAAGTCTTGCCTTTAGGACCAATTACTCGATCTAAGGTAAAATATTTCAGGGAAGCATTTTTCCTTACTCGTGCTTCAATTCCGAATTTATTCAATAATATTTATGCCTTAGAACATAGGATTTATAATATATTGCATGTTGATATGTGACATCTTATTTTATATATATATAATTTATTTGTTATATTTGAGTGAAATATTAGATTATCCTATTTATTAAATATGTTTACGTATGTATCTAACTTATTTATTATATATAGGTATATAAAAGACCGTTTGATGTCACTATTCGGTTGAAGAAATATAGGAACACATGTGTCACGCCATTCGGTTGTTGCAGCATGTGCCGTTTCTTACATTTGAATTTCAATTCAAATGACAAAGCACATTTACCATGTGCTAATTAAGTGAAAAACATATGATTCAAATATGTGGAGGAGAATGCACCATTCAAGATGATTTCAAACATTGAAATCCTTTATATTAGCCATATATTTGAAACAAAACTATGTAAGAAAGGTTACACAATTTGAATGAATAAAAATTTTATTTGAGAGTTCTTTCTCTTTTCGGTTCTTTTTAGAACTATTCGGCACTCAAATTGTTGATTGTTATTTAATACTTCGGGTTCCTAAATTAATATTTAGCGGGTCTAAGTCCTACGGCGTTAAACAAATTCAATTCGGGTTCGTTCAACATATTGATCGAGTTCTTTCGAGTTTAGCGTTTTCCACTACCGGTCATTTTCAAGTCTTCACCGTCATCGTCGTTGAAATTCTTTCTGAAACGTCAAAATTATCACCTATATATCTATATTTTTTTAATGTCATTTTTGTTCATTTTTTTATTTATTACTAATAATTATATCGTATAATTTTTGTTATCTTTTATCGTTTTTATTGCAGAAACGTGCCTACAACATTCCTAGATCCGAAATTAACGAGGAAAGTCCGTTCCGACGAACTCCGCATTATATTATGCTCTCCCGCATACCAATACGCCTTTCACAACTAGCCTCCCAATTATACCTAGCGTACAGATACGGTCCTACCCCGTATTGATACCCCTGCACGAAAATGCAATTTTGGGTTTGGAAATCTCTAAATTTTCCATCTCAACTTATATGGTTGATTTTTCTTTCATTCCTACAAGTTAATTGAAGCATAATAGGTGATTTCCTAACAATTTTACATTAATTCAATCCTTAATACAGAATATACCATTTTAGGGTTCTACTAAGCTACCCAAACACCCATCTCAAGCAATCTATAACCAATCAAGCAAGCAAGACAAGTATTTTATGAGGCATATGAAGTGTAGGAGTCAAAAATATATTGACCTCAAGCAATAAATCGAGTTAGAGCTTCTACCAAGCTTTTCATACTTCCAGTCCTTACTCTTGAGCTTCAAACTCTTCCTCCACCAACCCAAGATATTTACACCTTGAAACGAAGATCGTAAGCTACTGAATCACTCTTCCTTGATGAGAAAAACAGAATTCTCACACCAAAGTGACAAATTTCCATCTTTTACTCTATAACTCAAGTAAGAAAGGAAAGTGACAAATTTCCATCTTTTACTCTATAACTCAAGTAAGAAAGGAAAGAGATGAGGAAGGAGAGATGATAGCCAAGAAACCTCTTTTCCCCCTTTCTTGAATAGAGACATACGTGATTGGTCAACTTTTTATCTCCTATATAGGAAAAAACCACCTTACCTTTCCTTAACCACAAAACCCAAAAATCAAGCCCAACAAGCAAGCATAATATCAACCCGAAAGGCCCAACAAGAGAAAAACAAAGCTCAACACGCTCCAACAAAGTCGAGCATGTGAACTGACTTGACAATCCATGGTTCAGATCATCGCCCAAAGTTAACCTGGAAAAATCGAGTCATTACAGTTTTAGATACGAAATGCAAGTTTTGTGAAGAAGCTACTGAAACACGGAATCATTTTTTTATTGACCTTATTCAAAGAGAGTTTAGAAAACTAGAAAACTATTATTCATGCTTACCAAATAATCAAAATTGTTCGTGGATGAGATGATAACTTGTATTAAACATTTAAATATCTCAAAGCTTGTAGTAACCCATTTTATAACCCAAATAAATATAAAATCCAATACCCATTTTACAACCTCAACCAAATAAAATTATAGCCAGGATAAAGACCCAATAAAAGAACTAATAATGTTATAACCATAATCCTAAAAAACCCTAATAACACAAACTTATCCCCTCCTTTTAATTCAGTCACAGTCGCCTTAACCCTTCACCTTTCCTACACGTGGTTGTTATATGTGGTGTTTCGTATACCGTGGCCGCGACGAGCATATCCATACACACCACGACGGCCCAAACCCTCTGTCAGTCGCCTGTTCCACAGCTTTAGTCACTTTATAAATCTGCAAAAATTAAAAGAGGTGTATTCATTAGATCTCAAAATTCATACCCAAAATCATGCTTTGTATATTTTTTATATATTAAAATGGGTTATAAAAACCCATCAAAAAAGAATATAGTGACACTTTTCAAATTCAAAATAAGAAAAGATTCAAGTTTAAAACAAAGAGAAGAAAATTGATTTTCAAAAAAATAAGAGTTTGAAAAAAAATAAAAAAAATAGATAACTAGAGTAAAATAAAAGGAAAATCAAAGGGAAAATTTTCAAAGAAGGTAAAAAATATATACTCTACTTCATTTTTTGTAGATCTACAAGCTTCCTTTCAAAAATCCGACACCGAATCCATGTTCACCGTGTTAAGACGCTTCAAAAACTACTCTTTTTTGTGATTTCCGTCGTTGGCTATGGCGAACAAGACGGTTGTCGACAGCGACCCACGGTGGCGAGGAGGGATGAGGATGACTGGTCACTAGAGTATTCAGAGAGAAGTTGAGAACTTTCAATATTTTTTTGACATTAGATACAAATGAATTGTTTTGAACCTGATGAGTATTTTAGAACCACCAAAAAGGCGTCGCTTTGGTACTCGTGTGTATAGCCGAAAACGACCTTTCGTCCATGACCCACGAACAGGCTCGATCCGTTTATCATGATCCGAGAATTTTTAAATGATGGGAAAATTACAAAAGTGACCATCTAAATTTTATATCCTTTATATTTCGAGCCTCTAGTTCGCATAACGTTGCAAATCAGTTCATGTTTCCCTTTTTTTATTGTTCCATTTTCGTCTATTAATTACTAATTTCTGTCTTTTAGTCACCCTTTATTTTTTATATCATACCTACATATTGTTTTATATTGTATTAATATTTGTATTTATATACTAGAGGTTGTTTCGTTTCATATTAACATTTATATTACACCATTATAGCACGTTATATATTTTATTAAGTTTTCATATCATATGTGCATATAATTTGTATTATTGTATATATTATCCTACCATTATAATATTTATATATTATTATATCCACGTTTATGTTATTAAACATATATATTAATAATATGTATAATAATTATATATTATGTATCATATTATATTTATTATATGATATCTATTAAATATTTTATTATTATTATATCATTGTATTTGTTGTGAGAGTTTGGTAAAGCTTGTCGTAACCCATTTTACGATTCAAATCGATATAAAATCTAAAACTCATTTGACAACCCAAACCAAATAAAATTATAGCCCAAATAAACTTATCCCCTTCCATTTCCATCGCCGCCTTAACCCTTTATCTTCTTTACGATGGCCGTAGCCTTCATGAGCATATCCATCATTGCCTAAAGCCTCTGCTTCATCGACTTAATCACTTCACAGATCTCCAAAAGTAAAAGAGATTAGATCAAAAAATCTAGACCCAAAATCACGCTGTCTATATTTTATAGATTAAAATGGGTTATAAAAGCCCAACAAAGAAACATTTTTCAGATATAAAATAGAAAAAAGAAATCCAAGTTCAAAACAAAGAAATTTAAAAAAAAGAGTTCAAAAAAAATTAAAAAATAAATAACTCGAGTAAAACAGAGAAAAAAAAAAAGTTAAAAAATGTGTACTCTGCTTCCTTTTTCATAGATCTACACATGCACAAGCTTTCTTTTAAAAATTCGATAACGGATCCGTGTTCACCGTGTTGAGACTCTTCATAAAACACTCTTCTTTGCGATTTCCGTAAACGACGATAACAACAACCCACAACAGCGAGTAGTGATGAGGGTGACCTATCACCAGAGTATTCAGAGACAAATTGATAGCTTTTAATAATTTTTGGATATTAAAATAGATTTTTTTGAAACCAAATGAGTATTTAAGAACCACCAAAACCACGTTGTTTGAGTTCAAATGACGTTCTAATTCATTGGATATATTTCCGACGTATTTTGATTAACATCAATCAATATCGTTGTGTACTACCCTATACACTAATTTTTATTTGTTACTAAATTTAATAATCTATATTTATTTTTAAATTAAATTAGATATAATTAAAATCATAATAATTAAATTAAGTCATCTATTTTTATTAATTATTTTCAAGATATACGCATAATATAATATATGTTTATTTATAATATACACGTCATATAAAATATTTAAAAATAACAAGAAATCTGAAATAATATAACAAAAAAAATAATATATCGTATAGTATTGAGACGACACTCCTTTATGGTACGTATATAAAAATTAGTATATTGTATATTTAATATTTGAATAGTGTTACATATATTCAAATATTATTTTAATAGTTAATATAATTTTATCTATATTATATTTAAAATATTGATAAATTTTATGTTGAATTGTATATTGCTTAAGAATTAATAAGTTCGTAACTAATGTGTATGGGGTATATAAATTTTTAGATAGATTTTATATTTTATAAAATTTAGATTTATTTTAATTTATTTGACAATATCAAAAATATTAAAAACAGAAATTGAATATATTAAACGTTTGTCATTAGAAAATTCACAAAATTATTTTAATAAAGAGTACTGAAGCTACGTGAATATGAAATATATTTTTATTTTTTAATATAATAATTATATTAATGAAATATAAAATTTTCAATTTTAGATAATAATACAAATATAGTTGTATAATTTTTTATTTTTTTAATTTAACATTAAAAGTTTAACATGTAAAAAAAATATAACACATATTTTAATCAAATTTACTTTTAAGTAATCATATATTTCTCTTACATATACAATTATCTTAAATTTCTAGATTTTAAATTTCCAGAGATAATTATACATTCCATGAACCAAATTTACCTAAATCTTAGGTAAAGTCCCATTTAGCATTGCTTTTAGAAAATATTTTTCGGGCTAAAAACACTTTTAAAGCCAGAAGTAATGCTAAACACATAACTTTTGAAGAAAAAACTAAGTTCAAAAATTGTTTCACAACCCAAATATAAAAAACATATTTTTTACGACAATACTAATCACTTAAATCTCAAATCTCAAATCTAAAAACATCAAAATTTTCAACAGCAATACTAAATCAGTCCTAAGTTAATTTACCATAAAGATTAGACATTAAAGGGCATCTTCAAAGAATCCAACCCACTACAAATGCACTAAGAGCTATTCCAAGTATTTACAATGTTCCAGTCCTAATTGATATTAGTTCTCAAGTTCAAACTATGCAAAAGAAGTATAAGAAAGAGCATACAAGATTTTCAGTTCAATGAAGAAATAATATACACATAAACATTAAGAACATCAATGGTTGAGGCAAATAGCATGAATTCTACAATACCGTGACTTACCGATTCAAGCGGTAATCAGCATTTTCTGTTGGAGCTACAAACTACATCAAGAATTATAAAATTCCTCTATGTTTTTGCTAAAAATAAGAATGGATTAATGAGAGGGCATGTTATGAGCTCAAGCCATTGAGGCAGAAAACCGATCAATAATTAAAACATGGGAGAAATTATTGGTCAGTGTCGAGAATGATGTCCACAATCAGTTTGATATTGCATCAAAGCCGAAGGTGGAGAGAATGGTTGGTTGCAATGGTGAAGAGAAAATGTGGTATCATACCTTGGACTGATCGTCAGCATTTTGGATGTTTACATTTGTTTTTTCGGTTTTTGATTTAGCAACCCCGTTTTCAGGATGGGACGTACCTCTAGCGAGATCTTTATTGCCAGTGGTGACCACCGCAGAAGCCATCTGAGATGTCTGGACTGTGGGTGGATTGGCATTTTTTGAAGCTCTATTGGTGACAGATCCTTGTTGATTCCCTGTCTCGGTTCTGGCCATTTCGGTTACATTGCTTTGGGGACCTCTTTGATTACCTATTTCTGTTCTTGCGAATGACAAACATTGCGTTTCTGTGATCAAAATAGAGTACCATTGTCAATTCCCAATAGTTTATGCATTATGGAAAACATAATACACCATAAAATATATAGCATATAAATTGAAGTTCTTCACGCTCTGCCAATCCACACTCCCTTCAGCACTCGCCTCTTCATGATGAATTAATCGGTTGTTAGAAAGTTAGGGATAGTTTTGTCATTTGAGTTTCATTTGATATTCAGAATATATATAATCAATTGTGAATCAAATTTTCAGAAAAAGGCAAAGGAAACTTGCCCTTTATCTCTCCAAAGGTGATAAGCCTATTGAGACAATCTCGGAACTTCGTCAAAACAATTCTTTCCTGCTCAGCATAAATCTCAGTCATGCCCTGTCCATAAGGCAATTGTGAAGATGTGCTGCAGCCATGGCCCTTGCTCCTATTAGGAGACGCAGTGGCCATGAACATTGTATCTTGTTCATCACACATCAATGCCAAAGTTCCTGGAGACATAGGCCTTCCCTTTGGCATATCAGAACCATCCAAGCTGGATTCTTCGGGGGCAGCTTTATTGGCCTGGTTTGCACTTAGACAATCATCAGCCATGGCTTTCTCGGCATTAGAATCCTTCTGGCTTTGCAGCCCGTCTTGAGTGGATGATGCAATGGAAGTTTCTGCATGATCGTCTGTCCGTTTTTCAGTCAAAATTCTCTGATCTTAATGTATACAGAAATTGAACAAAGACCGTAAAATATATTAGTGGCAAATCCATTAACCTATTCTGACTCATACAAAAGTTAATTACTAAAATCAAATTCAAAACTGACATACAAGAAATCCTTTTAGTGGCATCAAATGTCCAACTATTATTTCTTACAAGGGCAAGAATGGTCTAACATACCAGAATATTTATGGAAACGACATCTATGATAATATTTAAAACAGATATAATACATTATTCATTGACAAAAGAAGTCTAAACTCTAACCCTAAACACTGATACTACGAATTCATTTGAAAGAAAGAAAGTTGTACCATAACTTTATTCAATCCATCTTTCTTTAACAAGTACAAGCAGAAGGCTTCAATAAACATCACAATATAGAACTTGTTTCTCTGAACTGCTAGGGATTAACACCATGGCAAAACAAGTATAAGTTGATCATCATACATGACAATACTCACTGTTTAAGAACTAAACTAACACGGGATTAGACACTAAAATTTCAGACCAGTTATTTGAATGGTTTCCCGTTTACCTGATAGTGTCTTGGCAGCTTCTCCCGATAGAACTACCAAAACAGAGCAAAGCTCCTTCAAGTCCTGCTTTTGAATAATGTCAGCTAACAGAGACCTTCCACCAAAATGCGTAAGTTAGTTTCCTAAACAATCAGACTAAAAATATCTTTTGATAAAGACGCTCCATTTACCTATATGTAAATTTTGAATGGCCTACAGCAGCAGTGGTACTAACATGAGAAACTGGTGGAGAAGACAGGGAAGAGGAGGGTGCAGAAGCTCTGATATGATGTGGCTGATTAACATATAAAAAAGTAAAATTTGTGTTAAAGCTTTTACTATAACAAGTGAAGCAAGAATATAGAAATAATAGAAGAATTAGTTGACACAGTAAAGCGTAAATGAAACAACATACATGAAGCTTCTGCCACTACAACTGTCCATAAATATTCATGGATAAGACGTTTTACCTGAGGAAAGCTTCCAAGCCTCAGAACAGATGGATCCTTGGCAGTTGAACCAAAGAAGAGTTCCTGACCTTTTCTCTTTTTAGACACCGGAGTGGATGCATAACCAGAGGACCCAATAGCTCCAGTTATGGCAGCATTTGCTGCCTGTTGAATATATGCCATATTGCTGGCATGATCAGTATGAAATAGAGCCTGTCTCTCTTCACTTCCCTCAAAATTTTTGCAGTCAAGGCATTTACAGTTTTCGGAGCAAAGAATGTTGGCTTGGAAACACTCGCAATACTTTTTAAGGCACCCAGATTTCTTACAATGGCATCCTTTATTGTGCTTTCCCAAAATTAAAACTTCCCCAGCTTCTTCCTAAAAAAATTCAATACTAATTACTATGAGAATGCAATTGCAGCAAGCTCTAGCAAACAACAACATCCGTGCTAAACTTTGAATTTTGTATTTTGATAATATAAGCTTTCAAGAGGGAAAGGATCCTCCCCACATCACCACTGAGTAATACACTTCCAATCAAATCTACTGTAGAAATTATAATGATTTTAAATTAAAAAGGGTAAATGAAAGTTAATTAAAAAGAAAAATTGAATAGAATAAATATTAAGCTTAGATTTAGTTGAAATTTGAAGTGTATTAGATAGAGTTCAGAAAAAGAAAAAAAAAGATATCAACTGTGTGCAAAATCAAATGTGTAGCCATACATTTAAATAGAATAATAACATCTTAAAAGGTTATGTATATTCCAAAGGCCCATCAATGAGTAAAGCAACAAAAAATATTACCCTAGTCCCTAGCTAGACATTTTCATGGAGCCACATGAACTTTGGTATCTCCACGATAAAAATTAGCTAAAAAATCTAATGGTTTTTGTTGAATCAATATTGTCCGAAATCAGCTATGTAAAATGCGAATTAAAATGAAGAAAAGTATGGCTAGCATACCCTGCTATCCCTTGTGCTGTGCGGGCTGCTTGCAATTTTTGGTCTGAATGCATTTGGATTGCGCTCCAATGTTGCTTCAATAGCTTCTCGTCTTGCGGTTTCATTCTCAATATTGTTATAACAATTAACACAGTTGCACCCATCACAATATATGCCAGATGCAAAGCACTCACAGTACCTAGACACGGTATTGCACAATTAATTTTCTATATCTTATACCATGAAACAAATTGATTACAGTTTAGAAAAAATCATACACAAGAATTAATAAAATGTATATTTTAAATAGCTTGATATAGAATTTTAATATAACTAAAACTATATTTTCAAATAAATACTCATTCCTAATTTAAATAAGACTTCTAGTAAATCTAAACTATCGATTAGTAATAAACTCTATTTACGCATTAAATAAAAACTCTAACATTGTTGTTAACTTACACTCCGCTCAAGCTTTAACACTTCTCAGATAACTTACAAAAACAAATAGTGCTACAGTCCTATCTAAAATGACAAGCAAAGATGGCTAACATAAAATTGCATGTGAGAAAAAAAACAGTTTCGTGTCTTGAACATGAAACAAATTAAATGTATCATGTAATACAGAATCTATAACTGGAAAAAGAGCTCAATGCAGACAACTCTGTAAGAAATTTGCTACTAGCCAACAAGGAAAATAATAAAAACACCTGTTAATAAGACATCAAGAGTTCAGCAGCACTGACTCATGAAAGAATTCAATATGCCAAAAAAGCATAAAAGTCAAAGTACTTACAATTTCAGACACCGAGAATGTTTACAGTTACACTGCTTCTGTTTCTTTGGAGTGCCATCTTTTAGTTCATTTGATCTTGGTTTTGCCTTTGGGGATTCTGGTTTCCTGAAATGAGACAGAAATAAAGAAAAAGAATAAAGCTAGAGAACAGGTAACTAACTTCAATATAATTAAAAAAAAAAAACTGATAATTTAAAAGCAATCCTGTTGTTTATTGAACCGTTAACTCCTGCAATTGTTTAAACCATTTAAGTTTTCATAAATTGTCTTCCATAAATGTCAAACACATTATCTTAAGGGTGTAAGAGCAGAAAGAAAAATTAAAAGAGAAAAAAACAAGTTTCATTGCAATTAAAAGGTAAGAAAGGGGAAAACGACCAATATGGTAATGTCCAAGAAACACAACGTTCACATCCTAGCATTACATTAGATTCCAGACAGAAATCAAGGGAAACAATCAGTAAAGAGCCTAAGAAGCTGTTGATACTTGATACTTTATTTTTGGTTGTTAACATGTCATGCAGGAAAAATAGGTTAGACAGAAAGTATGGGTAGCAACATTCCCTCACGACAACACTTTTTACTAGCAGTGATCCAATCCTCCAGTGCTTCAACATTCCAGTGCCAACGCTTCACTTCTCCAGCACTTCCGTGTTTAAGCACTCCACTTCTCTAGCACTCTATGGCCCTAGTGCATCAAGAGTTTGCTGCTTCAGTGATACAAGGAAATGCTCTAGAACTCCACTATTCCATTACAGCAACATTTCATTTCCTAGTAGCCTACCAACATAACAAAATTCTGTCGTGTGGCACATAACTACAGCAGAAAGAGCAGGGGAGCTAACCCTGGAATCAGTGGCAGGATTTTTGGGTTTACTTCACCATTGGGATTTTCTGGGAGTTCCTCTGAAGTGGATATTACTAAGAACCCTCCTTCTTAACCTTAATTTTTTCCCTTTTGGAATGCAACTTTCTCTCTAAAATATTCTAACTACCACACATTTTATCTTCCCGAGCCAATTGTTTTTCCTCAATTGCCAGCATTTGTTCTTCAAAATTTACATCAATCTTCCTCTCTGCCATCTCTCCCAACATTCTACATTACCGGTTTGCATAATTTTCTCACCCTATCAAAAGAAACCCTCTACAGAAGCTATATATGGCGAAACATAAAGCTTAGAGAAAACCAATTTCCCAAAAAATCAGTTGATTCATAACTTAATTCAAAAGCAATGTCCGGTGACTAAATCAAAGGGGAAAATAATTTAAAGGAGAGACAGATACAAAAGCAACAATTAACCTCCAAATGATAATAATCCCAAAAGAAACTACACTGTTATGTTAAAGAAAAAATCATTAACTTTCCTAAAATCGTATTTCTTACAAAGGGAAAGAAAAAACAGAATTTGATGCAAACATGGACAATAGAGTTAGTGTTGAAGCATACGAATATAAAATGTCAATCAGAAAAAGGAACACGAACTAAACCAAGTGGCGAACACACACGCACAAAAAGTAATAATAATTACAGCAAACTTAAAGGAAAAAACAAACAATTTTATTTATTGGAAAAGCTTACACAACTCTGGTCGAGGTAGTAGTAAGAGGAGGTTGCGCAGAGACTACAGGGGTGGTTGCCACGACCGGCGGCTTTATTTGTTCCTGCTGCTGTTGATGTTGCACAGTAAATGCAGCCGAAGATGAAGACACGCCTAACCTTTGGGTGGATTGCGGGTGTTCCGGCAAATTAACAACTCCAGAAGAAACCCCGCCAAAACCGGCCGTGAAATCGAGCTGCCTTGCTAGCTTCTTCGCAGGAAAATCCGCCGCATCCGGTTGCACATTTTTTGGAGGGATTTCAACTCCTTCTTCTTCCCCCATCCAATTCCAATTCCCCTCAAAATTTCAAAAAATCAAAAAGAATATTCACCGCACAGCCACAGCTCAAAAATCCACCAAACAATCACCTTAAATCAATTCAAATCCACACACTTTTAGGTCCAAATCTCAATCTACAATCTCAAAAACCTCAAATTACTAAAATAACCACGATTTCCCCGAAGCTCGAGATTTCCAGCATGAACTTCCAAAAAATCGAGAAGATTTAGAACCCGATCGATACATAGAGAGAGAAAAAAAACTAGAGAACACAACAGAGATCAATAACAAGAGTTAGGGTTTCTGAAGCAATGATTTTTGAAGAAGAGAAAAAAGATAAGCAAAAGTGTCTGCTGCTGCTTCTCTTCTTCCTTAGTTTTTCCTCCCTCTCTCTAGCTGAGTTTTTGAAATTTCAATTTCCTTTTTTCGACTCATTTGGATGGTGGAGATTTGTGTGGGGTTGGGATCTAACGGTTCATGTTGAGAAAATTAATCTGACGGGTAAAATTCATAGGTGTAAGTATGAAGTGTTGCTGAACGTTGGATCTGATTAAATTAAACTCTCTGGTTTTCCACAAGAGCGGTGTCGTGTGGGTCAAATTATATAAGATATTATATTATTTCATATAATTTGTATCAAGAAACACTTAAATTATAATAATATATAAGAGTTAATATTTGACGTAGGTAATCTAAAAATGTTTATTTTCAATAATATAAAATATTAGATAGTGAGTTACTTTTTTATTTTAAAAATAATAAAACTAAAATATAAAGATCTTCAACTTAGACATAATATCAGGGACGTACAAAATTACTTAATCTAATAACCAAAAAAATTGAGTAATTCTCAAAAAGAAATTAGATATCCGAGCCGGGAATAATTTAACGGAGCTTGGGCCCATTTTTTTAAAATTCTTAATTATTGAATATCTGACCCAACCAGATAATATTAATATATATTTTTTTATTGTTAAACTATATTTTTATTTTAAATTCTTTAATGTTTATACCTAAAATTAATTTTAAATCTCTAAGTTAGTTCTATGTTTGTATTATATATTTTTAAGTTTTAAAATTTTTAAATATATTTTTATCAATTTATTAATAGTAAAAAACAAGATTACTATTTTTAATGTCTTTTTAGTTATAAACTTTAATAAATAAATATATATCTAAATATTTTAAAATTAATTTAAATAAATAATTTTTTATGTTTAATATATTATAAAATTTAAAAATTTATGTAATGAATGTGATTTTTTTTTTAAAAATTAAATAAAAAATAATTATGAACCAAATACTTATTATCCGATTAACCGAATATCCAGATTTAACAGTATTCAATAGTAGGTACTCAGTTTAAATGAATTGAAAAATAAGTACCAAAAACCAGGTATTTAAATGAATTGAAAAATAAGTACCAAAAACCAGATACCTGATAACGAACACCGCTGCATGGTACACAAATTAATAACTACATTTGACTCATAATTGAAGTGAAATGGTCTGTATAATGCATGATCCAGGTAATGAATTCTTATTTTATAAACGATCTCACATGATCGACACTCTTTCAAGCTTGATCGTTTTCATGCCTCGAGTAATCCATTCTTTTGGAGCTTTACATACAGCAAGACGAAATCAAGTTTTGTACTCGATAAAACTAGTAAGTTCACACATTCATGATGTTCATCTCTAATCTCAGGTTTTAACTTTAAAACTACACCTCAAACAAAATGGAACATATAATTTAAGCATTCGATATACCTCGATACAGAGCTAGCTCAAGAGAATTGTATGGAAAAGCCACTGCCTGTGGTATCGACCTTATAATGACCAAAGTCACCGAAATCAGAGTCGGATCCCATGTCATCACAATCATTCCATTCACCGGGTGAATCCTCGTCATGGTCATTCTTTGTGAGTGGTACATGCAGCTCGGAAACGTGAAGTGGAAGAGGTTCTTCGTCGAAATACTTGTCATTCAGCAGCTCCATTGCAGTAGCTCTAGTAGCGGGGTTATAACAAACAAGTCTTTTCACAATGGAGATTTCATCTGGTGACCTATTGGGTAGGCAGGCTTCTAAACCGATCGGATTTTCGATCTTGGCGAAAGAAATAATTTTGTAATCAGGAAGTTTAGAACAGCTTGGCCAGACTTGTTCAGTCAAATTACCTAAAACACTGATGATTCTGCTGAGCTGATCGATGTCAGAAATCCCAGGAAAAAGTGGCTCAAGGGTTAGCAACTCTGAGAAAACGCAACCCAATGACCACAAATCTACCTCCAGTCCATAGTCCGTTGATCCATAGAGTAGTTCCGGGGCTCTGAACCAACGAGTACCAACACAAGATGTGAGAGCACCGTTTCTTTCATCCCCACCCTCTTCAGCCTCATATGAGTAAGAACTCTTGAGAGGATCATCGTCAATGTCACTTATGGTACCTGTTGCAAGACAAGATGAGTATTCGTCATTGGTAATTGTTTCTTTGTCAATTTCATCCACGGCATGTCGTTTAGCCTTGAGCTCAACTAACTGTCTAAGATATTCTTCTCTGTTCGTATCTTCCTTATTAAATCCTTGATGTGGCAAACTGTGATCATCGGGGACAGCATCTAACGGCGGAGTTACATTTTCCTGATATCCCGTGTTTTGCTCAACCGGCAGATTATCATTAACCCCATTGAATCCAGGCTCCATGAGTATCTTTGCCTGGGAACCAAGTCAAACTGACGCATGACACATGGAAGATGACAAGTAAAACAAATTTACATGGTTCTTCTTACACTAAAACTCAGATAACACTTTGCATTCTTGAGAAACACGCCATAACATGCTAGGAAGCCAGTTTCAAAATCGTCAAACTTAACTAGTACTACTCCAACTAAACAGTTGGAAAGCTCTAGAAGCTAAGGAGCCATTGGTACATTAATGGCAAGAAAATTTCATCTCTTTTGACTGTATCCAGTTTGAAACAAGAAAGAATGAATGAAATGCTAAAAATGTGTCCTAACACCAAATCCACAAAATCTAAATCACTGAAATCATGTTATATTTTCCAAAGAAGAAACAAGTAACGTTGGTGCCAAATCTTTACAGCCTGTGCCTGCAGTAACAGTTTTTCGACACCAAAATGAACTATCATTTTCTGATAATGCATGGGCCAATAAGATGATATTTCTCGTAATTATCAGGGAACCAACAGGGCTTCGAAATGAAATTGTTGTAATTCAAACAAAAAAGCAATAGTCCAATAGAATTCAGCATCAACATCTCTAGCTAATGCAAATGTCATCACCTTATCTATGACTAAAAATGTGGCATTTGGATGAAAAAAACACCCCCCCATAGTGCAGTAATTAGAAGAACCACATCAACCTGATGCCTCTTTTATTCCAGCTACGAAAATAGGAATTATTGGAATTATTATTCGAGACTGAGAGAGCCTAGTTAAGAATGGCTTGACAGAACACTACCCCATAACAACCAATGTAAACATTTAGGAGGTACAAGCGTTCGCTTTTAAACTTTCAAAGTAACATGGCTTTAAGAAGATTATCATTAAAAGTGACTCCTACCAAGCAATCTCAAAGTTCAATAGTTTGGCCAAAGATTTTACTTTCTTAGGCTCGTTAGTCAATTCAACTAGATTTTTATGTAATCATTTTGATGGCCTTCTTTTCACTATGTACCGCATTCCACGAATAAGGTAACTGATGCACTTATGCACTATGGCATTGAATGTACCGATCACCTACAATTTGACATGGACTACCCGAGTTGCATCCATGACCTTCTTGTGGCAGACTATGGCTGAAGTTTGAAATGAAGTTTTTTCTTTTTCTTTCAAAAAAAGAACAAGAATCCCATCAACCTAAAACATCCGATTTTTCACAATAACTTCACTAGCTTATGAATCAGATCACATGATTAGAAGCATCTGCTACATAGTTCAAGAACAAAACAAAAAAAACACTAATAGTGAAGTTTAAAAACTCAACCACCCGATTTAGACACTTGCTAGTTGCTACATGTTCACTGATCTATGTAAGTTAAGTTGATCATCAGCTATTATCTTGAACTACACTTAGAAATTCCCAGAGAAACTATTAGCAAGCTCTAAATGTCAACTTTCCAATTGAAATAAACTTCATCCAAGATCACACATTTCACTTATCAAAGCTTCCATTCAACTAATTATATGATAAGATGCAAATTAAAAAACAGCATACATTTTGGGAAATAAAAGCTAAGAACATCCAATAAAATATACCTGGCCAAAATCGGCTAACTTAAGAACTCCATCATCGGAAACCAACAAATTCCCAGGCTTTAAATCCCGATGGACGATCATATTCCGATGACAAGCGTCGACTCCGCACAAAATCTGGAGCATCCACCTCTTAACCTCACCGACTCCGATCCCGCCTTCCTTCTTTTTAGCGTCGCGGATAACCGCCGACAAATCGGTCCTCAAGAACTCCAATACGAGCACGGCGTCCTCGTCTTCCCGCCAGAAGTACTCGTGCAGAACTACGATGTTGGGGCAGTTTTGAAGCATTTGCAAGGCCTGGATTTCCCTGAACGCCGATTGGTAGTCGTGGACTTCCTTGAGTGCGACTGTGAGGTTGTCGGAGAGCCGACGCGCCCTGTACACATCGGAGTATGCGCCTGAACCCACGCGCTCCAGGATCTCGTACTTGGCAATGATCTCGGGTCGGGTGTGGATGCTCCAGCTCTTTGGTAGTGGTTGCTCCATTTTGTTCATTTGCTTAATGATGCTGTGAGCGTGAGGTTCTTTGGAGGTTCAGTCTTTTACGAATTCAATGAAAAAAACAAGTAGGAGGAATGGAGAGAGACGACGTCGTTTTCGAAGCGGATAGCGCATTAAATAATTGATAAGGAGCCTACAACTATGGGCTCCAAATTCAAGCCCAATAATTATAAAATCGAGATGAGCGTCTAATTGAATCGAGTTAAAAGTATTTTGAGTTATTCAATTTAATATATCATATTTATAACTTATATTTTATTTAATTTTTTATTTATATTAAATTTAAAAAATTGAGATGAGTCAGTTTTTTGAATTTTTATACAAATTTAATTATAATTATTTATCATATTATAATATGGTTTAATTCCAATTTAAACGACTTTTTTCTAATCATATAAGATATATATATTTCTTCATATTTTTTATATCGTGTATGTATATATATATATATCATGAAAAAATTAGGAACTCAGTTCGAATTTAAAAATCAACCCACTAATCATTAAAAATGTGAGTTATTCAAGTTATTTAAATTTTTATTTATAATTCATTTTTTTTAAATACTTCTATTCGAGTTTGTGAAATTTACAATCGAGTCAAGATTAGTTAAATTTTTCGCCTCAAATCAATTAAATTTTTTTTAATCGAATCGATTTTTACTCACTTAAAACCAATAAACAATTCAAATATAAATATCGTAAACTTTAACATGTACATAGCTTTTATCTACTACTTGCTTGTCAAGTTGATGAGTCGAGAGTTAAGATCGAACCTTTGTAGTTAAAGTGAGTAAAAATCGATTAAAAAATAATTTTTTTATTACAATATTTTATTTGCAAGATGTATAAATACAAATAAAACCCAATGTTTCTATCAGAGTTGGGATTCACATTATTGTCGTGACCATCAACATTCAAATTATCATTTAAAATTGAAAACAAGTAAAATTGTGTTCTGTGCTTATGAAGACATCAAGGAAATGAAGCTAATTAGAACATCGACTGCATTTTGAGCTGCCAAAGCAGCAAACATGGCTGCTTCATTCGACAAGGCAGACCCCCCACCGGCTAAATCAGACAGGGATCTAAATGCAATAAAAGGCATGTTTTGTTGGTGACAGACAAGGGCAACCGCAGCCGTCTCCATGTCGATCGCCGTTGCATTGAACTTAGAGTTGAGGTATTCACGGTAAGCACGGTTGTCGACGAAGGTGTTCGAGCTGATCCCTCTTTCGACTCTCACCACCATCGGTGGTCTCGGTAAGCATGTCCCGTTGACGCAGCCACCAAGTCTCAAACCCTAGTTTTCAAGAATTTGGGACATTACAATCAAGTATTAATTGTAGAATTTTTCTTTTCTTTCTTTCTGCATTAACTTATACCTCGAGTCTTTCTGCCATGTCAAAGTATTGGTTGTTGACAGGCACCCAAAATGCATGTTTCCTTTGTTCCGGAACCCCATTCACAGAGAATATTTCTTCAGGTTGATACCAGACATTGTTGAGCAGATTCTCTGAAGAAATGTTGCAATGGGTGCTGTTGTTGTAATCAGAAAACCGAAGGTAACCAATTTCTCTGGTGTAGTCTCCATTGGATTCTAAAGCTAGAGCATCTTCAGGTCCATCCCCATACCTCTTGAAACATTAAAAACAATTCAAAAATAGTAATGAAATAGAGTCGAGTTCAGGATAAGAGACGTGAAAATACTATTCTAGTGTAAACGCGTAAAATACGAAGTTCATCGGTTTTAAGTGTAAAAGTTTTAAATAGAGTTGAGTTTGGAATAAAATTAAAATAAAAGACGAGAAAAGTGAATGAACGGATAAAAATCATATGCTCCAGGTCTAAAGTATATTTGTTGAATAATATTGGATATCACTAAAAAATAAGGGTAAAATACAATAAAGGTCACTAAATTATGGGTAAAATTATATTTGAACCACCTAATTATTAAAAGTTATATTTAGGTCACTCATTTATGGGTAATGTTACATTTGGGTCACTCATTTATTAAAGGTTATATTTGGGTCACTCAATTATGAGTAAATTTACAATTGGACCATCCTTCATATTTAAAAAAAAATACGTCAATTTGATCGTTTTTTCTTTCAAATTACTTGTATAACCTCATTAACATTAGAGTACTTCATTTGAAATCATTAACTATTCTAATATATGAATTGGTAAAACTTTTTTAATATAAAGGTTGACTCAAATGTAACAGTATCTATAATTGAATTGAGTGATCTAAATGTAACATTTATTAATTGGGTGACCTAGATATAACCCTATCCATAATGGAGTGACCTCTTTTGTAGTTTACCCATATATATTTTGATATTTGAACTTGTATTCAAGGTTTAATATGGTACTTAACATTTTTTTCATTTAGATACTTAAACTTGACCTCAAAATTTGATTTCGTATAAACAGTTTTTATTTCAAATCGATACATAAACTTGATTTCATGATTAAAATTAGTTTATATGTCATTTACCGTAGCAGAGACGGAGGTAGGTATATAATGGGAGGGACTCTTGTCCCTTCTAAATTTTTAGTATAAAAAGCATTTGAGATCTCTATTAATTTAAATAGTAGTCAAATAAGGTTTTTGCAGTGTTCAAATACCAATTTACACCAGGAAACCAAGTTCAAATACCTAATTTGACCCCGAAAAGTTTAGATACCAAATTGAACATTGAACTCGAACTCAAGTACCGAAAATATAATTTACCAAAAACAAAAGAAAAAAACTGGGTTTACCTGCCAATTCCACAGGCCAGTATGCGCCCAAAACTGAGGGATCGTTACATCTCCAATTTGAAGCTGAGGATTTGCATTTCCTGCTATTCCATAGTGCAAGACTCCTTTCACCTTGAAGAAACTGAGCAGCAATTGGGTAGCTATCCCTGCATTTAGCTTTTAAAAACATATACCAGGAGAGGGAAATTGGTAAAATTCATAAACATGGAGGACCGGAAATGAAAATAATAAGAAGATTAAATTGCAGATATGATCCAAAAATTTCCTTACCATGCTCAATCCTGTCATAACTATAATAACCTTTTCAGTTCCCAAGCGTCCTATTCGGAACCTTCTTCCTGGATGAACCAGATGTAAAAAAAAGTTGTAAATGAATCGATTTTGAATATACATATATATGTTTATATTCGTTTATTTATTTAAATTTGATTGTGTCCGTTAACAAATTTAAGATTTTATTTGTGTTTGATTATTTAAAATCATGTGTGTTTATGTTGTTATGCTAGTTCAATTTTCATGAGTATGTTTATTTAACGTAATCGTAAACATTAAAGTAACGTATTCATGAATATGGGTGGGCAAAAAACTCAATTACTCGGTCTCGATTTCAGACTCGATAGATTTTTATCTGGTATTGGTTCTAGTGGAACCAGGATTGGATCCAAAATTTAAGTCCCGGTCATAACCGGGACTAGATCTTGATTTTTTGGACCCGGTATCCGGTGGGTACCCAATAGAACCGGGACCAATACCAAATATCCGATATTGTTTTTTTCCCTTATTTTTATCATCTAACTTTCTCTTTATGTATGAATATCTTGAGTATTACTAGTTTTTAAACTTTAATTTTCAAGTCTACACTATTTTAATTTTATTATTTAATATTATTATTGGTGGTTGAAAAAATTTCTCCAATTATTCAAATTTTTTTAAGAATAAACTAATTGACCGGGTACCCGGTATTGGTACTGTTCCCACCAGTAACAGGATCGATTCTTAAAATTTAAGACTTGGTATGACCAGAAATGGTTGCAATTTTCAGGAACCGATGGTTACTGGGACCAAGACCAATTCTATTCAAATTGGTTGGATACCCGATCTTGCCAACCCCTATTCATGAATATAAACTTAATTGATCATGTGTGAAAAAATTCTTTAAAAGTCCTAAAAATATAAAAATTTAAGGGTTAAAATTGATCGAAAGAATTTATTGGTTCAATAGCTGAATTGAGTGCAAAAGAAATAGAAACTTAATTAATTATCCCTCTAAAAAAAGGTTTAAGAATTTTTTACGCCGCAAAAGATTTATATATAGCTACATTTTTTGGAAAACGTCACTGAAGGTATAAAATTTGTGACGCTTATTCAAAAAACGCCGCTAAAAATACCGTTAAAAACTAATTTTATTGTAATGCAAGGAAAAAAAAAACTTAAAAACTCGGATTAGGTCGAGTTTTGATTACTCTTCCATCCCTATTATCCTCTGCATTAAAAATTTATCCCAGAAAATTTGCTGCTATGAGTTTATAAATTACGCTCACCTGATAAATCAATGTAAGGAAGGTTGTTATGAGCAAGAAATCTCCCAGATTGCAGTAAAGGATTCATCTCAAAGGAATTTGGCACAATTATGCCGACATATGAATCTGAACCTTCCTTGTTCATCCTGTTGATCTTACTCAAAGTGGAAGAAGGAATGGAACCACAGACTCCATGAATACCAATACCAACAACAACAACAACAAGAAAATGAACAGACAACAACAGTCTCAAACTCAAAAACATCATCTCCAAGAACTCCAACTGTCTACAAAGTTTGCAATACTTGACCTAATGTATAGCAATGCTGAAACTCACAACTGATTACCCCATATATATAGGGAGAGTCACGGCAAGTTTCAAAACTTGTCTAAGAACCTAAAATGTTATACTTTTTGATAATGTTAATATTAAAAAATGTTAATGTTTTTATGAACTCTTTTCGTTACGTCATCCGTAGTTTCAACTAATCAGATTCATTAATCTCATATTTTGTAAGTTGAATCAGTACATCTTTCTTCTATGTAATTAAGAGTGAGTAATTATCAGATAGTTATTTAAAGTTAAACAGGCTTGATTGCATGATGATATAATCTCTCCTAAACCTACCGTTTTTTAAACTCCTCATATATATATATATATATATATATATATATATATATATATATATATATATATTTGTTTAATCCCATAGATTATATAGGCTGCTACGTATTTAGAAAAAGTCAAGACTATGCAGTTTTTTCACTTGAAGAGAACCGTGAAAGAAATGTTCATCCTGGGTTTCGTTTGGTTGTATTCTGGTGTCTGTGTTTGACTTTGGATTCCAGCAGTTGAAATTCTTGAATCGATCTGTACTTGCGTGGGGGAAACTGAATCTGTGTCCTGGTAGGAGGAACAACTGGAATATTTATTAAAAACATTGTTAATGCATGTGGAAGTCGAGCAAGGAATTGTGTTTGGAAATGATTTGAAAGCATACTTTCTTGGATTATTTTTTAATCACTTGTAATCGACTTATAGACTACTTTGGATCGAATTTTAAGAGACTCGATATAGGGTGACTTTTTCAACTCTTAACTCAATTTTCTCCATAAAATCGTCGAGATTAAAATCTCTAACATTAGTTAAAAGACCTAGTTAAGGATGACAAAAAAACTTGAATTCGATAGGTTCTTATCCGACTTGATCTGATAAGATCATATTTTTTTAATATTTGTTACATTTTGGGTTGGGTTAAAATTAAAAATAGTCAGAGTCAGGACGAAATTGAGTTTAGAGGTGAAAATTCTTGACCCGACCTATTATATTAGTCAAGCTTTTATTATAATATCGGGATTGAATCGAGATAAAATTATATTTTTTATTATATCAAATCGGATAGAGGTCAAGACGATAAAAAACTTGCAAATTTATGGTACTTGTATTTATGTCTTATATTAAAAAATACGTTTTATGATTTAGGGTTGAAATTCGTCGTTAAAATTGAGCACTTGAAGTTTATGGTATATGATATAGTTTTTTTTTTTTTAGAATTTAAGATTTTAAAATTAAAATTAGAATGTAAAGATTATTAAAATTAAAGTAGGTAAAATTTTGCAATCAGTTCATATATTATGCATAAGCTTTGGACTTAGTCAATAGATTTTAATTTAGTCAAGGTTAATATTTTTACTCAACGAGATGTGACCTTATAAGATAGGATTGGTTTTTTATTTATGAAATTTAAATTTCATATAGAATAAAACTTTTTATTAAAAGTGATTGGATTGATTTGAATTTAACGATAACTCGTCGTATTATGAAATAATTACAAAAATATTATTTTTTATTTTTGTATTTTAGTTAGATTTAAAAAGTATATTGTAAAATAGTAGTATATAAGATATTAGAATTATGGTATTAAATTAAAATTTATTTTAAATTTATGTTATTAAATCAAATAAATCGTTTTTCTGTTTTGACAAAAAAATATTTGAAAAAACTAATAAATATATTAAATCAGTTTGGTTGGATGAAAATATTTTTAATCTCGATTTACAATCAAATTATATTAGTACTGGGTCAAGTTTGAATCGACCAAAAACTCAATATGTTCCGACCCGAATATATTCTCATCCCTATGGATAATATATGACTAAACGACAAAGAATCAAAGTGATAAATTGGAGAACATGAATTAAATGTATAATTTATGCATATTATTAGCATTGATAATATAATTTAATTTAAAAAATTTAACGATTGTTCTACAACTTACAAAACATGATTTTTTATAAAAAAATAATTTATTCTTCTAACCAAGAATAAATTTATATTTGATACACAACATGTTTTATATAATGATATATGCTTGGCTACAAAATATTGAATTCTTTTGGCTGCATTTCTTCCTTAATTTTAAAATGTCTCAAGTTGTAAGAGGAATAATATTTTGGACAATATATATATGGGCTGCGCCTGTTCTATTGTGTCCATTGTCCGGATAAAGATTTATTATGGAATTATTTTTTTTAATTTAATTTGTTTTATTTGCTATATCAGAATTTAAAATTTTAATATTATTTAAAATATTTAGTACCATATCTCACTTTTTGTTATTGATTGTTTTATTTTTGTTTTTTTTAAAGAATCATTGTCTCAAATTTGAAATTTTTAGTAAACTTTAGATAATAGAATAATCTTATAGTTGAACCTCGGGCTGTAAATGAGACGAGACAGATCGCGAGCTACTCGAGCTCGACTCGGTCAAAGCTCGGTCAAAACTCGACTCGATTGGACTCGGTTCGAGCTCGAACTCGGCTCGAGTTCTTGACAAGCCGAACCGAGCTACATGATACTCGATTCGAAAAGCTCACGAGCTACTCGAAAATATAAATGTACTTTAAAACCCTAAAATCTAAACCCTAAACATAAGTCTTACCCTCTAAATTAACATACTAAAACCTAAAATTAACAAGATTGAGTTTACACAACTTGTGTATCAAAGTTTTCTCTGTTAAGCTTTAAATGAGACGTAAAAGATAAGAGTTACTCAAGTCTAACATGGTCAAAGATCGGTTAATACTTAGCTCGATTAGGTTCGAAGAAAGCTCGAACTCGACTCGAGTTCTAAACGAGTCGAGCCGAGCTCAGATTTTTTAGGCTCATTTAAAATTACTTAAACTCGAACTCGACTCGAATCTTAACGAGTCGAGCCGAGCTTAGCACTACTCAAGCTCGACTCGACTCGTTTACACCCCTAATTGAACCTAACAATCGATATTGAAAATTATAGTGTTTAAGAATAAATGAAAAATAAAACGAGAAATCTATTAAAGAATATCTGTTTCTTTTACTATCAACTCTTCCTTTATATATTTATAAACCCTTTTATTTACTCTAAGTAATTCTAATTACCCATCTATTTAATCTAATTAATCCGTTGTTAAGTATGACTAAGATACAATAGATTTTTATTAGCCCTCTCAAGTTGCAGCATATAGATTTTGTATTTCTAACTTGAAAACCAAGTTTCTAAAAGATATAACGTGTAAAGTTTTGGTGAAGCAAACAACTGGATGATAATTCATAGAGATAAAGAAGTAGTGTGATTAACCCTTTATGATTTTTATTTTCCGATCAAACAACAATCAATCTTTATGTGTTTTGTTCGCTCATATTAAATGGGATTCTTTATAATTTTAATTGCAGATAAATTGTCACAATACAAATTAATAACATGTAAGTCAATTTGTAAATCAGAAAGAAAAAATAGTCATTGAATTTTACAAGTATTAGTTGACATAGCTCGATATTTAGACTCACTTGAAGATTGAAAAATAGTCTGTTGCTTTTCGATTTGCAGAAAATCAAAGTTGAACCAAAAAAAGGCACAAAACCCTGTTATATAACACTAACGCCTTTTATCAAGGCATGTAGCCTAATATGACTCTGAAAAGTATTCAATTTTATACAATTTTTAGCAAAAAGAAAATGATCCTTGTCCTGGAATTCCCTCAAGATACCTTAAAACCTTATGTGCTACAGTCATATGTATATCAAGTGGTGTAGTGAGATATTTTGGAAGTTGTTGAACAAAAAGATTGTCTGGTCTAATGTTTGTAAGATACAACAGTTTTTCTATGTTTTTTTATAAGACGTTATATCTTCTAAAGGTGTTCCTTCCATCTTTAAAAGTTTACTGTTAGCTAGAATAGGAATAGACTTAAGTTTTAAATAAATGAATTTAGTTTCTTCGAGTAACTCAAGAGTATATTTTCTTTGATATAAATTTATACCTTTAGAGGATTTGACTACTTCGAGGCCTAAAAAGAATTTTAAGTCGTGTTTAATTTTGAAAGTATCATGTAAAAATTTTAATTTTAAAAGCATAATGTAAAAATTTTAATATTAGATAATTTAAATAAACTTGGATGATCAAGTCATCAACATAAACTGCCAAAGCAATAAAATTGGTCCCAACACCTTTTACAAATAAAAAGTTATTAAAGGAAGCATGCTTGAACCCTTGAGAAATAAAAAAATATTTAATCTTTTATTTTATTGTCTGCTAGCTTGTTTTAAACCGTACAAACTCTTATTTACTTATATATTAAGTTTGGTATCTTAGTGTTAAAATCAGGGGTGGTTCCATCTTTTAAAGCACCATGTAAAAAATCATTATTAAATTGTTGAAGTTTCTAATTTTTAACAACTGAAACAACTAATAAAGTCCTAATAACTGTATTAAAAGTATTTAAGAAATCTACTCCTAATTATTGATTGTATCCTTTAGTTACTAATCTAGCTTAATATCTTTCAAGTATTGCATAATACATTAATTTAGTCTTGTAAACCCATTTATAACCTATAGTTTCTTTATTAGGTGAAAGGAAAATTAGATCCAGGTTTTATTATTTTTTAGTGCTAAATTTTTTTCAGTTATAGTCTGTTTCCAGCAAACATGAAAGATAGCCTGCCTATAGAAATTAGGTTTAGTTAAAATAGTAACATTATTAATATAAATTTAGTATTTAAGAGATAAAAAGTTGTAAGGCTTCAAAGAATCGAGAAAGGTGATTCATCAAATGTGGACGAGGAGCAAAACCGTCCAAATCTCACCTTAATCTCTCAACACTTCTTCACATCCAATGAACATTTCAAGAATATCCGCCAATATTACAATCACAAGCTTAAACGAGAGCGATGTGTGGCTGTCCACTTCTTGGATTTTGAATCTTCCAATTTCGTTATCTCCATCTCTTTCGGCATTGGAATTTCATGAAGTTCTTTTCCTTGGTCGATATCTTTTATCTCATCCTTGTCCTTATTTTTTATGCCAATGCGAAGTGTATTCTTTCGCAAGATAAGTCTAAGGTCGTTGCTATTGAATCCTTTCTTATGGGGCACCGTTTTCGAGTTGATGTCAAGCTTCATTATGATGCTTTTGGACTAGAGGATGAAGGCATTGATGATGAGAACTCTCTTGATCACAATCTCACCGAATCCATCATCAATTCGTCCTTCCAACGATAAATTCTCTTAGATTCTCCAAGTTGACGACTTTTGGAACCAACGTTTCCATCAAGAGAAGCGCCCAAATCTTGCATATATAATCTTTTGGGTGTTGATATGGCAAGTTCAAAATCGCCATACCAAGTTTTGTAAGTGTTTCTCCTATGTTTGTGCTTTAATTGCTCTCTTTAATTATTTGGAGATCGATTGTTCCCTTGATACCCTAGAGTCGGTCAAAGAGCTCATAGATGAGACCTCTCTCAACCGTTCACACTTTAAATTCATTGGTGGTGAATGGATTCGTGAAGAGGCTCACCCTCCTCCTTAAGATCCTCAACCTATCCATCATGTGCTATTGCTCCAAATGATACCCTCATGACCTTCTCACCGATCAATTTGCAAACATGGACAATTGTATGGACACTAATTTTACGACAATCAACACCGACTTTGCAGCCCTTAACACCCGATTTGACAACCTTGAAGGTCAAATTAGTGATCTCTCTACTTGCATGACAAATATTGTAGCTCAACATCTTTTTATGAGCATGTTGATTGGTGTTTTCCATGTTGAATAACGCTAATCCCAAGCTCTCAATGAAGATGAGTTAATGATAAGGATAATGATGATGACGAGTAGTTCTCATGCATATCATATTAGGATTTTCTAGTTTATGCACCTATATTATGTTTTGTGTTTAAGAACCTATGCTTTGATTTTCTTTAGGTTGGATTGTTAAGTTTAAGTTTTATGTTATGGATTATTGAATTTTGAATTTTATATATGTTGCTTGCTTTATCTTTACCCTTATATATTTTATTGATTTTGATCTAATAAAAAGGGGAGAAGTCTTTAAAACTTAAATTTTTAAAACCTATGAAAAAATTGAGGGGGTTTACTTAAAATTTTATTTTGGTTTTGTTATATCAAAAAGGGAGATTGTAAAGTCTATATTTGATTTTGATATAAGAAAAAGTATAAGGACTATTTTGTAAATAAATTTTTAAGTCCATAAGTTTATTGACAAGTCAAAGTATTTACTAAGCCAAAAATTAACCCATCAATATTTTTCTAAGTATTTTCAAATCCAAAACGTTAAAATTTATCCAAGCCTTTCGATATAGCTTTTGGTTGTTTCGATACGGTCTTGAACCGTTTTGATATATTTTAAAACTGTGATTTCAAGTTTCGAAACTAAAAGAAAGTGTATCAAAATTGGCGTTTTGATATAGCCTTTGGTTGTTTCGATACAATCCTAAATTTAAAAGTAAATATTATATTTTAAGTGTTTCGATGCAGCAAACAAGCGTTTCGATACAATGGGTTATATTTTCTAAAATATTTGAGTATTTAATTTTTGATCGTTTCTTATCAGTTATTGGGAACCAAATTTTTAATAGTTTGTTGACCCATTTTGATACACCTCTTCAAAACGTTTCAATTCAACTTCCTAGCTGTTTCGATACGCCTTCGTTTTAAAGGCTATCCATTTCGATACGCGAGTAAAGCGTTTCAATATACCCTCTTTAATGCACATAACAACTCTTTCTATTTTAGTATTGTTTCAAAAGTCCTTATTTTCATATCATTTCTCCATTCGTTTATTGCTAATAAAGACAAAATTAAAGACGATAATAGATATTTCTGGTTATTTTCCATATTTTAGCATCCGAATACTAACTTTATGAATTTATCTATTAATTGACATAAAACATATACGTTTGATAGTTTTCTCTCTTAGACAGGAAACTATATCACAGAGATAGCCAAAGGAGAAAATGAACGACAACACTCTGAAGGCCGCCGCAACAGCATAAAAGATAACAACTGGTGCTCAACAGAAAGAGGAAAAGATGTTGATCTTAACTAACAAAGAGCAATAGAAAGAAGAAGCTCAGTTAGGAGGTCAAAGCCAACCGCGGGAAAGAAAAGATATTTTAGGAATTAAGATTAAATTGATACAGATTAATTAGGAATTAGATTTCTTTCCTGTTTAGAACTCTTTTCCTTGCATGGAAAGATAACTTAGGGCTTGGTCTATATAAGACACTTATTAGGTTTAGGTTTAGTGTGGAGTCGAGACAGATTCTCACTTTATTATACCTTTAGCCGCCTCCTCCATCATGTTCTAAGTCTTTCAGAGGTTTAGATTGTTTTTGGAGTAGTCGGAGATGAAGGTTATGTTATGTTTGATATTTATTAATGAAAACCTATTTCATAGTTTATTCTCTCTTGGTAGTTACTCTTCTTACATATGAGCTCGAAAGATAAGTATGTGAGAAAAACTCATTTGCCTAACATCGGGAGATATAGGTTCACGAAATGAGAGAATACAGTCTTTGCACATGGGCATTGACTAATCCATCAAGGAGTTCAGCGACTAACAAGACGCATGTATTTGGTTGTTGTCCGCCATTGATTGACGCCGAGAGGTATCATCAAGACGTGGGTTTCAACAGTTCTCTTTGCTTAGGGATAAGGAAGAAGACATACAAGGATGATCTGTCGAACTATGAAATGTTGAATTGTCGACAAGGCATAACCCCGCCTAGGCAGCTGCGCCGACCCTTTGTGCGATCCGTCGAGGCGACAGTTTAACCCATTGTATTAATAAGTGGATACTTAATATAACTGGATTCTCCTCTACAAAGCACTCAATCTAACGTCACTTTTATCTTATTATTTTGTTAATTAATTTTATGTTTTTATAGTTATCTTAGTTATAATTCAACCCTTCAATTTACTTGTGTTTTAGTTTTTTTAGTGCAGTTGATAAGTGCTCAAAAGATTATTACTTTTATACCTTTCATGGACAATAATCACTTAATCTACACCTACTTGGACTAAAGCATGACCTTAATGTGTGATATTTGATAGTTTGCTTTTGTGACATGTAAAGATGATATTTATAGAAAATTCAAGCTTTACTGCACCTTTGGACATTTACAGGTAGACCTGATGCCGCGACAGTGATTGAGGACGAGGCAGTACCTAAGACTGCGACAGCACCTGATGAACAAGTACCGATATTGTAGGCGATCTGAAGAGAAAAATAAGGTGGACGTTTTAAGACAAGCAACACAATAATCAGAGCTGAGAAGCGCATAGAAAGTCAAAGTCAAAGGCCACGCGAGAAAAGAATCATTGTGGGAATAAACTAGAAAATAAAACAAATATCTTTTATTTATGTACTTGACTTGTGTTTTACTCCAAGTTGTATTCCTACTTTGGAAAGGTTTGCCCTAGGCCAAGCCTATATAAAGGAGGTGCTGCCCAAGGACAAGGAATATAGAGAGCAGGAAGAGAGAGAAAAAGTCACTTTAGATTTTAGAGTTTTCTTTATTTTCCGTTATGTTCTATGTTCTTTAAGACTTAGGAGAAAGTTGTGGAGTATTTGTGAGAGGAGATTGAACTTTGTTTTCTTATTTTAATATAATAAAATATCAAGGTTTACTTATTCTTTGCCATTCATTGTTCTTGCATTTAAGCTCGGGAGAGAAGTTTATGAGAAATCTATTTATCTAATATCGGAAGAGTTAGATTCACGAAAGGAATAAGTACGATATTTTTCTATTCGGAAATACTAACTCGGCCTAGGGATAAGTTAGAGTTTTAGCGGCTAAAAGAAGTGTGAGATTGGTTGGTGATTATAATTGATTCTCGCTGGGAGGTATCATCAAGGACTAGTCATCAACAGTACTTCAACTTAGGGATAAGCGGAGTCATCAGAGGATACTTTGCCGAATCTTGGTAAAAGTCCACCCAAGAGCAAGAGATTGCCGCAACGGACATAGCCCATCACTGTCGAGGCAGTAAAACTACAGTGCTACCAAGACAGTGTTGTGTGATTACATTGGACAGAAACAAGTCAATTGAATCCATAATACAATATAACTGGGTCCTGGCCACTTCCGTAATCTGATTATTTTCTCATTATTTAGTTTTCTTTATTATTCAAGTTATTTATTTTACTCCAGAATACTCAATTTCATCATTGTTTCTATTTTATTTACAAAGCAAAAAGACAAGAGAAATCATATTAAGTAGACCAATCCTTATGGAGACGATGTTCGATATACTTATCACTTTATTACTTGCGACGTCTTCACTTGCACTAATTAAGCATTTTTTACACGCAAAAAGTTGTTGACGCCGTTCCCGGGGATTGATAACTAAATTTTTTTTCTTTATTTTCATTCTTTTAGTTATTTTTATTTAACTTCAGTTTTTATTGGTGTATGACTAGGGCAAACCCAAGCAATCCTTTGTACAAGCTAGATCCAGAGATTGAACGTACGCGTCAAAGGTTGAGAAGACAAATCCGAGAAGTTATGGCAGATAACCCAGGAGAACAGAACTTACCCACTGGCAATAAAGGACTTTCGCCGCCACCACTGTTGCGGCAGCTCACTGTTAGGGATTTCCTGGAATAGGATTTGAATGAGTTAAATCTAGGAGTTGTCACACCAGAAATCGAAGCAACCCACTTTGAACTAAAACCTGTCATGTTCAATATGTTCAATACTATTGGACAGTTTGGTGGGTCTATAACTGAAGATGCCAGGAAACATCTCAAATCATTCATGAAGATCTGTAATTCATTCAAAATCCAAGGAGTCCATGAAGATGTGTTAAGATTGAAATTATTTCCCTATTCACTGAGGGATAAGGCAAAAACTTGGTTAAATAGCATTCCAGCAGGATCTATAGGATCTTGGAGTGAACTATGTCGTGATTTCATTACACGTTTTAATCCTACAATTTTTATGATCGTATATGTAATGAAATTACTTCTTTTCGGCAGGCAAATGATGAACCAATGTATGAGGCATGAGAGCGCTATAGGGAGCTACTGCACAAGTTTTCTTTGCATGGATTTCCATTGTGGACACAAGTGACCATGTTTTACAATGCAACCAATGCCCCAACAAGGATGATGTTAGATGCCTCTGCCAATGGGACACTCCTTGACAAACAACCGGAGGAAGCTATAGAAAATTTGAACAAACTCACAAAGAATGACTTTCAATTCTCTACATCTAGGCGAGGAGGAGTAAGACGCCAAGCTACAGTGAATGAGTTGGAAACATCCAATTTAGTGGCAGCACAATTGGCCTCTCTTACTAAGATGGTTCAAAATATGCAAATACAGCACAATACCCATGAGGTTAAGGCAATAGATTCTTTCTATAATTTATGTGGAGGTAACCATAGCACTTCTGAATCCATGCAGAATCAGGAATCTAGTATCTATGTTAGAAACTACAATAGGAACAACATGGTATCCAATACATACAATCCAGCATGGAAAAAAATATCCAAATTTCTCATAGAGTAATCCTAACAATACTTTGAATCCAACTGCTCAACCATTAGATTTCCAGCAACCAATGCAAATGCAACATCTATCATCGTCGTAGGTACAACAATCACTACCGCAGCAGAAGATGCATCAGCAGCCTGCAAGTTCACTGAAAAATTCTCTTAAGGCCTTTATGATGAAAACAGAATCATACATGGCAGAGAATAGTAACTTCATTAAAAGAACTGATGCATTCATAAACAAAACTGAGATGAGGTTGCAGAATCAAGAGGCATCAATTAAATCACTGGAAATTCAAGTTGGGCAGTTTGTGTTGGGACCGCCGACACACCCCATGGCGCAGCGGAACAAAATTACAACGGTCTTTCTAGTGATCCATGTGCGTTTAATCTGAAATCAAGAGAAAGAGACGCGAAGACTTACATTGGGTTCCTTGATAAGCAGCAAAAAACAACAATTAGATTTGCGACAATCACGATCGTTTGACAATTCGAATCTTTAGCCTCCACCAATATCGTCTCGGTATCTACTCAGTTTACCCGGTTGATAAAGCAAAATCTCGAAAAACTATTTTTCATGATTCTAGGGTTTAGGAATTTAGAATTCTCTATATTGACTGCTAGACCAAAAGATCCTTTATATAGGTGTAACCCTAGGTATAAGAGTTTGATTCCGAGTTTGTTTAGGAAATAATTAATATTATTATTTCCTTAAATTTTGGAATCTATATTTAATTCGAACAATTCTAATATTACAAACAATGATTGACATCTATCAATATATCATTGTCATCTGAGTTACAAGAGATCATGATCCGATGTATCATGTCCGTGACCAACTCTTTTAATGTATTATATCCTTTTATATCTTTAATAGGCTCAAGTCTTGAAATAGTCACACTTGTATAGCCTATTTTAATGTTTCTTGATATCTAGAATGAACTACTTTTAATGAATAATTTATGATATCTCATATCAATGTATTCAAGTATGGCCATGCATTTCTAGTCTCACTTAATCAAGTGGCCTTTGATATATTTTCCTATTATGTAGAAAGAACAAATCCTATCTTGATCATTCACATCTCACTACATACATTGTAATATGTCCAATGTCAGTTTTATAGTGTAACTAATTATGAGACACGTTTAACTGCATCAAAACATAAAACAACATATATTGAGATAGTAATAATCTCAAGTCTAAGGATCATACATATAGTTATCATTATGAGAAATATCGTGACCGTTACATAATAATCCAAAATATATGCTTCTAGTGGGTCAATCCAATATTTTATTCTCTACTAATATATTCATGTATTAATTCTGACATCTCTATGTCAATGACAACTCATTGTCATCAATTAATCACATGTTAGTCTTAAGCGTATTATTATTGTCCATACCCATAATAATACTTGACAAGGATATTTTAATAATAATACATATATTATTATATGGACCTTATTGTTTCTCAATTTATGTTATGCATTGACACATATATCTGAAAATAACAATGGCAATATCTTTGTTCAATAAAATTGGTAAATAAAAGTATCCTTACAATCATCATATGATTGGTCTTTGGGTATACTCTAACAATCTCCCACTAGCACTAAGACCAATCACTCAGATATCTAATACTGAGTGACTCAGTGTCACGATCATGCTTCTGTTGCGTCAGAGGCTTCGTCAAGGGATCAACAATGTTATCATCCGTGTGTACTTTACATATCTCCACATCTCCTCGATCTATGATCTCTCGAATGAGATAGAAGCGTTTAAGAATATGTTTGGATCATTGATGAGATCTAGGTTCCTTTGCTTATGCAATGGCTCCATTGTCGTCACAACAGAGTTCTATAGCATCTGATATTCTTGGAACAACCCCTAGTTCAGATATGAACTTTTTGATCCAAACAGCTTTCTTTGCTGCAATATACTCAGCCTCTATCGTAGAATCAACTACTATATCTTGCTTAGAACTTTTCTAGCTTATAGTACCTCCGTTAAGGCAAAACTCAAATCCAGATTGCGATCTTGAGTCATCCTTATCTGTTTGAAAACTAGCATTAGTATAACCTTTTATACTAAGCTCTTCTTTGCCTCCATAGACAAGAAATGTATCCTTAGTTCTTCTCAAGTACTTAAGGATGCTTTTGAATACTATCCAGTGAATTTCACCAGGGTTTACCTGATATCGACTTGTCATACTTAAGGCATACGATACATTTGGTCGAGTACATATCATGGCATACATGATAGAACCAATAGACGAAGCATATAGAATCTTACTCATTCGTTCTCTTTCTTGTGGAGTTGAAGGACACATTTCCTTCGAAAGAGATATACCATGTCTCATAGGTAAGAATCTTTTCTTGAATTCTTCCATACTGAATCTCTTTAGAACTTTGTCTATATATGTACTTTGACTCAGACCTAGAAGTTGTCTAGATCTATCTCTATAGATCTTAACCCTTAAGATATATGCTGCCTCACCCAAATCTTTCATAGAGAAACAACTACTTAACCAAGTCTTAATTGACTGTAAGGTAGGTATGTCGTTTTCTATAAGAAGTATGTCATCTACATACAAGATTAGGAAAGAAACAATGCTCCCACTAGTCTTCCTGTAAACACAAGGCTCATCTTCATTCTTGATAAAACCAAAGTCTTTGATCGCATCATTGAAACGAAGATTCCAGCTTCGAGAAGCTTGCTTTAGTTCATAAATGGACCTTTGTAGCTTACAAACCTTTCCAGCATTTCTTGGATCGACAAAACCTTCTGGTTGTGTCATATACATATCCTCTTCAAGTTTTCCATTAAGGAAAACAGTTTTGACATCCATTTGCCAAATTTCGTAATCATAGAATACATCTATAGCAAGCAAGATCCGGATGGATTTAAACATGGCTACAGGGGAGAAAGTTTCGTCATAGTCAATACCATGAACTTGTCGAAAACCTTTAGCGATTAGTCGCCCCTTGTATGTTTGTACGTTTCCATCCATGTCGGTTTTCTTCTTGAAAACCCATTTACACCCTATAGGTTTTACCCCTTCAGGTGATTCAACCAAAGTCCATACTTGGTTGACTAACATGGATTCCATTTCAGATTTCATGGCCTCAAACCATTTCTCATAGTCTGGGCTCGATACTGCCTCTTGATAAGTTCTTGGCTCATCTTGATCTATAATGAGAACATCTCCATGCGTGGTAATGATAAATCCATATCTCTTAGGTGTATGGCATTCTCTTGTGGACCTGCACAGTGGTTGTATTTCTAAATCTGTTGACTATTCCTCAACAATTTGTGGAATATGTTCAATCTCACGTTCAGTGAATTGTTGTTCTCGAACTTCTCCAAGTTCAATGTCTCTACCCTTTCCTTTCTTATTAAGAAATTCTATTTCAAGAAAAACTCTTGTTTGAGCAACAAACACTTTGTTCTCTTTAGGTTTAAAGAAATAATATCCCTTAATTTTTTTGAGATATCTAACAAAATTACACTTATGAGATTTAGGTTCAAGCTTTGTAGACATTTGAGGTTTGACATATACTTCGCAACCCTAAATCTTCATAAAAGACATACTAGGACATTTTCCAGTCCATATGTCATATGGTTTCTTTTGAACAGATTTAGACGGAACACAATTTAAAGTGAAAGCAGCTGTTTCTAGTGCATGTCCCCAGAAAGAAGTTGGAAGATCACTATGACTCATCATTTATCGAACCATTTCTAACAAAGTTCGATTTCTCCTCTCAGAAACTCCGTTCCACTGTGGTGTACCTTGTGGAGTAAGTTGTGAGACAATCCCTCATTCTTTAAGGAGTTCATCAAATTTTATGCTTAAGTATTCTCCACCTTGATCTTATCGAAGTGCTTTAATACTTTTGCCTAGTTGATTTTGTACTTCATTCTTGAATTCTTTAAACTTTTCGATAGCCTTAGATTTATGGCGCATAAGGTAAATGTAACCATATCGACTGAAGTCATCAATGAAAGTGATAAATTACTGAAATCCACCTCTAGCTTGTGTGTTCATTGGTCCACATACATCACTATGTATTAATCCCAATAAATCACTTTCTCGTTCACTTTTACCATTAAAAGGAGCCTTAGTCATTTTTCCTAATAAGCAAGATTCACATACATCCAGTTGTTCGAAAACAAATGAATCTAAGAATCCATCTTTATGGAGTCTTGATATGCGTTTCTCACTTATATGGCCTAAACGACAATGCAAGAGATAAGTTTGATTTGAGTCATTTATTTTTGATCTTTTGGTATTTATGTTATAAATGGCATTTTCTAGATTTAAAATATATAAGCCATTAACCAATTCTGCTGAACCATAAAAAACATTATCGAGATAAAAAGAACAATAATTATTCTTAATAATAATCTCAAATCCAATCTTGTCCAAACAAGAAATAGAAATAATGTTTTTAGTCAAGCTAGACACAAAATAACAATCTTTTAAATATAAATCAAGTCCACTAGGTAAAGATAAAATGTATGTTCCTATAGCTAATGCAGCAACTCTTGCTCCATTTCCCACTCGTAGGTCTACGTCTCCCTTAGCTAGATTCATTCTCTTTTGCATTCCCTGCACAGAAGTATAGATGTGAGAACCACAACCGATACCTAATAACCAAAAAGAAGATGTTGACAGATTCACATCGATAACATAAATACCTGAAGCAGATACACCATCTGCTTTTGCCTTCTTGACCTCTTCAAGGTAAATGGGATAATTTCTTTTCCAGTGTCCGGTCTTATTGTAGTGAAAACATTTTCCTTCCTTGCTAACTCCCCCTTTGGGTTTCAGTGAATCATGTTCTTTGGGTATAGGCTTACCTTTACCCTTGTACTTTACCACTGTCTTTCCCTTTCCTTTGTCCTTGCGGACCATCAGAATGGGCTTAGGTCCACCTTTAGACACATTTTTCTCAGCAGTTCTTAACATGCCAAGTAAATGTGGCAAAGTTTTGTTAATTTCATTCATGTTGAAATTAAGGACAAATTGATTGAAGCTATTCGGCAACGATTGCAGAATAACATCAATAGCTAATTCATCCTTGAGAGGAAAACCTAGCTTTTCTAACGTTTTGATATAACCTATCATCTTAATGACATGAGCTCCTACAGGAGATTCCTCTATCATTTTGCACTGAAATAAAGCTTTAGAGGTCTCATACCTCTTTTGACGTGCTTGCTCCTCATATATTTCTTTGAGGTTTTGAACCATATCATATGCAACTATGTCCTCATGTTGCTTCTGAAGATCAGGAGTAATGGTAGAAAGTATAAGACATCCGACATCTAACATATCATCCATATGTTTCTTAAACTTGTCTTTGTCAGCTCTAGAATCATTAGTTGCCGGTTCATCTGGAATAGGTTCTTCAATGACATATTCCTTTCTTTCCTGTTTGAGAACAATTCTCAAATTACGGAACCAATCAAGGAAGTTTACGCCATTGAGTTTCTCCTTCTCAAGGAGTGATCGCAATGATATAGTGTTGTTTGCCATTTAGATCTACAACAATGGAAATACATAATATAAATTTACCAATTTGAAATATTATAAATAGGACTTTGTTTATAAAATAATCCCACTATTTTGCTCAAATTAAAACCCCCTCTTGTTTTTAATTTCAAAAAAATTTGACGAAAATTTTTCTAGTGAGTGAGGATCCATAATTCACCAATTTCCTAAATCAGCTTTGGCTTTTCTTTTAGGACATAAGTTATTTAGGTAAGTAACTTTTTACTAATTACATCTCATGTAACTCCTCCATTTGGTGAACAACTCTTGTTCAGTCATCTCATGACTTAACCAAATACTTAGCCTTTAGGTTTCTAATCCTATTAGAACAACCTAACTAAGTTACTACCAATATTTCGACCGACGAATATCACTTGTTTATTCTTCGCGTTTAACCAAGATGGACTTATGTGTTAATGCTTTGACAAAATCCACATAAGATCGATCAAGGCCTTAACGAGGGTAAATATTGGACGACTAGTTTTAACTTAGATTAATTTGAGGGAAAACATTAAATATCTCATCGTTATTTCTTTTAATCTGTCCCTTATTGATCTCATCAATATATGCGACTGGAAGATATATATCATACATTGCATCACATACATGATAGATATAAAATAAAAAAATTGCAATGGTTATAGCCCAAAATAAAGAACTACGGTGGCCCATATCAAGCCAATGGGAGAATCTTAAAACCCTAATTCTATACTAAAACTGCTTCTCAAATATTTTCTCGCCTTTGCTCTAAATGTCTCGATTGTTTTTTTGGAATAATATTACAATTATAGAAACTCATTTTACATACAAGGGAGTAAGATGAGAAGAGAAGTACAACAGAGATAGAGAAAGGCACGACACGCAGGCTGTATTTAAAATTTACAACTATTATAAAAGCAAGGGCTATAACCATGCATGTCAAACACCGTACAAAGCAAAAATATTATATATATGCTATCAAGAAATCATTAATATTACCAATATGGGCCTATAGTCTATGGAAAAAACTTCAAGATTTGATAAGATTTATCAACAGAATCGTGTTTTCGGGATTTTAAAATCCCTTAGATTTTTCCGTATCAGAATAAGAATTATTCCTTTTCCCTTGATGCGATCTGCTATCGCACTTTCACTGATCACTATGTCAACGATTGACATATGATTATCGTAAAACCCTTGTAGCAACATGGCGACTGTAATTAACATATTAACATATTATTAGTATCCCTAATCGACTAGCAATATCAATATATATCGTCGACACAGTAAAATAAAGCATACATCTCATACATATCGCATCATCCAAGTATTTAACCCGATTACGGATCGTACAAGTGGCTTTGATACCACTGTTGGGACCGCCGGCACACCCCATGGCACAATGAAACAAAATTACGATGGTCTTTCCAATGATCCATGTACATTTAATCCGAAATCGGGAGGAAGAGACGCAATGACTTATATTGGGTTCCTTGACAAGCAGCAAAAAATAACAATTGGATTTGCGACAATCACGATCGTTTGACAATTTGAATCTTTAGCCTCCACAAATTAATTCAATATATTATTCTCTACTAATATATTCATGTATTATTTCTGACATCTCTATGTCAATGAAAACTCATTGTCATCAATTAATCACATGTTAGTCTTAAGCGTATTATTATTGTCCATACCCATAATAATACTTGACTAAGGATATTTTAATAATAATACATATATTATTATATGGACCTTATTGTTTCTCAATTTATGTTATGCATTGACACATATATCTGAAAATAACAATGGCAATGCCTTTATTCAATAAAATTGGTAAATAAAAGTATCCTTACAATTGATGAGTTCCTAAAAGGCAGTTATTTACTGCCCTTCTCATGGCACTTTATGCATCTACTATACTCCAAGTTGAGCTGAAATATGGACTCTTTGTACAATATTGGATATTCCGTTATCACTACTTACAAATTCGAAATTTATAAAGAATGCGGATATTATTATATATTCTGTACATGTAAGAATATTTAGGGCCGAAGCAGCGGTGTAGCAGTATTGAGGCCGAGGCAGGGACAAGGCCGCGGCAGCATCCAGAGTGGCAACATCAACATTGTAGGCGAATGAAAGACAAAAATATAGAGAACATTCTAGAAGATGCAGCGCACTAATTGGACCAGGCTAGCACACTGAAAGTCTAAGTCAAAGACAAAACGGAAAAATCTTTCTAGAAGACTTCAAACTTGGAAACATCAGATCTCATGTAGAAGACTTGCTCCCTACTCCAAGTTAGAGTCTATTTAGGAAAGGTTTGCCCTAGGTTAAGTCTATATATAGCCTAGCTGGCCACATTGTTAGGGAGAGCCGATTTTAGAGAAACCCTTCTCCTAAGATTTGTACTTATCGATATTATGTTCTAAATCTTTTAGGGATAGGTGAAGGTTGTAGATATTAGTGAGAGGAGATTGTTTCTTGTTTCTTTGTTCTAATGCAATAATAATATCGAAGTTTGCTTATCCTATTTTCATTCTTTGTTCTTGCATTCAAGCTCGAGAGAGAAGTTTGTAAGTAGTCTATTTATCTAAAATCGAGAGAGTTAAATTCACGAAAGGGTTAAGTACGGTGTTGACGATACTAACTCGGCCTAGAGATAGGTTAAGAGTTTCAGAAGCTAAAAGAAGTGTTAGATTGGTTGGTGATTATCATTGATTCACGCCGAGAGGTATCGTCAAAGATCAGTCATCAACAACGCTCTGACTTAGAGATAAGCGGAGTCAACTACGGATACTTTGCTGAACTTTGATGCATCTGCCCAAGAGCAAGAGATTGTCACGACAGAGAACACTAATGCTGCCTAGGTTGTATTTGCAGTACTGCTGAAGCAGTATTGTGTAATTGCATTGAACAAGAAGAAGATCAATTGAATCCACTAACTGACGTAGCTGGATCCTACCCACTTTCTCTATATCGTTCTCAGTCCTTTATTTTATGTTTTGTTATTTAGTTACTTAGTTAGACAATTCCACTTATTTATGTTTTTACTTTATTTTTAGAAGCAAAGGGAGACATATTAAGTATACCAATCCCTGTGGAGACGATACACGATTGATGAGTGCCTAAAACTGAAATATGAACTCTTTACGCAAATATTGGATATTCCGTTATCATTACTTACAAAAGTCAATATTTATAGAGAATGCAAATATTATTACATATTCTATATATGCAGGAATACCCAGGGCCTAAGCGACAGGAAAGCAATATTGAGGCCGAGGTAGAAGACAAGGCCACGGCAGAATCCAGTGTGGTCGTACCAACAATGGAGGCGCAATGAAAGATAAAAATATAGAGAACATTCTGGAAGATGCAGCGCAAAAATTGGACCAGGCTAGCGCGCTAAAAGCTCAAGTCAAAGACCAAGTGGGAAAACCCTTCTAGAAGGCGGTAAATATGGAAATATCAGATTCCTTGAAGAAGACTTGTTCCCTACTCCAAGTTGAAGTCTATTTAGGAAAGTTTTACCCTAGGTTAAGACTATAAATACCATAGCCGGCCACATTGTTTAGGAGAGCCGATTTTTAGAGAAAACATTTCTCTCTAAGAATTGTACTTAAACGATAATATGTTCTAAACTTCTTAGGAATAGGTGAAGATTATCGATATTAGTGAGAGGAGATAAATTCTTGTATCTTTGTTCTTATGCAATAATAATATCAAAGTTTGCTTATCCTATTGCCATTCTTTGTTCTTGCATTCAAGCTCGAGAGGGAAGTTTGCAAGTAATCTATTTATCTAGCATCGAGAGGTGTAGATTTACGAAAGAGATAAGTACGGTGTTGTAGACACTAACTCGGCCTAGAGATAGGTTAAGAGTTTCAGCAGCTAAAAGAAGTGTTGGATTGGTTGGTGGTTATCGTTGATTTACGCCGAGAGGTATCGTCAAGGACTGGTCATCAACAACACTTTGAATTAGAGATAAGCAGAGTCACTTACGGACACTTTGCTGAACTTTGATGCCTCTACCCAAGAGTAAGAGATTACCGCGGCAGAGAACACCAATACTGCCGAGACTGTATTTGCAGTACTGTCGAAGCAATGTTGTGTGATTGTATTGGACAAGAAGATCAATTGAATCCACTAATTGACGCAACTGGATTCTACCCACTTTCTCTATAATCGTTCTCAACCTTTTATTTTATGTTTTGTTATTTATTTAGTTAAACAAATCAACTTATTTGTGTTTTTACTTTCTTTTCAGGAGAAAGGGAACTAGAGAAGACATATTAAATATACCAATCCCTATGGAGACGATACACGATATACTTATCATTTTATTACTTGGCGACGTGTACACTTGCACTCAAATTGCGCTTATATTACACGCATCAAGTTTTTGGCGCCGTTTGCCGGGGTTTGGCAACTAAATTTTGTTTTCATTATTTTTTTGCTCTTTAACTATTCTTTATCTAACTTTAACTTTAATTATTTTTTTACTAACTTTAATTTATTTGGTTTATGACCAGGGCAAACCCGAGTGGACCATTATACGAGTTGGATCCTGAGATTGAACGCACAAGACATCATCTGAGACGCAATTTGTTCCACGTCATGGATAATCCACCAAGAGAACAAATTCGACCCGTTGATCATAATGTACTGCCGCCAGCAATGCTGCAGCAGCCAATGCCGCAACCATTGCCGAGGCAACCCACTGTTCGAGACTATCTGGTGGAAGATTTAAACGGACTCAACCCTGGCGTAGTCACCCTAGAAATTGAAGCAACTCACTTTGAGCTCAAACCAGTAATGTTCAACATGTTGAACACAATTAGACAGTTTAATGGGCCTGCTACTGAAGATGCAAGGCAACATCTTAAATCTTTCATGGAAGTGTGCAACTTTTTCAAGATTCAAGGAGTCCATGAAGATATTTTGCGATTAAAATTGTTCCCCTATTCACTGAGGGATAGGGCAAAAACCTGGTTAAATGGTATCCCAACATGATCCATAGGATCTTGGGAGGAACTCTGCCGAGAATTCATTACGAGGTTTAATCTGACAAATCTCTATGATCGCATTCGTAATGAAATCACATCATTCCGGCAAGATGAAGATGAACCGATGTATGAGGCATGAGAACGTTACAGAGAATTATTAAACAAATGCCCACTACATGGTTTTCCCTTTTGGACACAAGGCTCCATGTTTTATAATATTACCAATGCCTCCATAAGGATGATGCTAGATGCTTCCGCAAATGGGACACTTTTGGATAGAGCACCCGCGGAGGCCATTGAAATTCTGAACAAACTCACAAGGAACGATTTCCAATTTCCTACATCAAGGCGAGGAGGAATGAGACGTCATGCCACAACTCATGAATTAGATAGATCCAGTTCGGTGGCAGCACAATTGGCTTCTCTGACCAAGATGGTTCAGAACATGCAAGATTAGAGGAACATACATGAGGTTAAGGCAGTTAACTCATCGGATTATATGCAAGATGAGGAGACCAGCCTATATGTTGGAAACTATAACAGAAATAATCCAATAATGTCCAACAATTACAACCCATCTTGGAAAAGGCATCCAAACTTTTCATGGAGTAACCCTAACAATGCCTTAAATCCAATTACTCAAGCCCCTGGATTCCAGCATCAAAGCCAGAACTTGCCGTAGCATAACACTTAGCAGCCCATGACACAACATTAGGTACAACAACAACAGTCTCTAAATGCATTGGCAGATTCTTTCTCAACTTTTATGTCAAAGACTGATGCTTACATAATGGAGAATAGTCGTTTCATGAAGCGTACTAACTTCATGAACCGAACCGAGATGAGACTACAGAACCAGGAGGCCGCAATAAAATCCTTAGAAACCCAAGTTGGTTAATTTGCCCAACGACAAAACACTAGACCACCAGGGGGTTTACCTAGTAATACTGAAGTTGCTAAGGTGTTAAGCCACGAGTAATGCAAGGTAATCATAACAAGAAGTGGCCTACAATTGAAAGATAAAGAAGGGACCTCAACTGATAGAGTCCAACCAGAAAAGCAAAATCATAAGGACTCAGAAGTTGAGCAGGACCCTGTCGAAAGCACTGCCCCAAGAGTAGAACTAGCAGTATTAGAACCACCTACCGAGGCAGATGCAGATAAGTTCACCCCAGGTATTAAACTCAATATCCAAGGAAACCTGGAGGATATCAGACCACCACCTCCTTTCCCACAGAGGCTAAAGAAGCACAAACAGGACCACCAATTTCAGAAATTCCTAGACATATTGAAGCAAGTCCATATCAACTTGCCACTAGTTGAGACTATTGAACAAATGCCCAACTATGCCAAGTTCTTAAAGGACATAGTATCCAAACGAAGAAGGCTAGGGGAATTTGAAACGGTGGCAACCACTGAAGGTTGCATGGCCATGCTACATAATCGCATGTCACCTAAGCTAAAGGATCCTGGATGCTTTACAATCCCCTTTACGATTGGGGATGGTTACGAAGGAAAGACCCTATGCGACTTGGGAGAAAGCATCAATCTAATGCCCAAATTAGTTTTTCAAAAACTTGGAATAGGGAGGGCAAAGCCAATAACAGTGCTGCTCCAACTTGCGGATCGGTCCTATGTGCATCCTGAAGGAAAAATTGAGGATATTCTGGTTAAGGTCAACAAGTTTATATTTCCTGCTAAATTTCTTGTCCTTGACTGTGAGGCTGACGACAATACACCGATCATATTGGGTTGACCTTTCCTTGCTACTGGACGCACCATCATCGATATGGAAAATGGCGACCTCACAATGCGGATAAACGATCAACAAGTCAAGTTGAACGCCTTTCACAATCTTCCAAATTTAGACGCTCTAGCAGAATGCAAGGCTCTCCATACATCGAATAAGATTACTAAAACATCTTGCCTGGGCAGCACGCTCGGTGGACTGTTCGGTAAACGAATAAAATCCAAAGGAGAAGCCGAATGCACTGAAGGGACTGACCAACTCATGAAGAAAGATACGGGCCAGAAAGAGAGAATGAAAATGGGAGATTTATTCACATGCACTCCACAAATAACATAATCTCTTTCCTTCAATTTTAGTTATTATATTAGGATTAATTTATATATTATCATTTTCAGTATTTTATGTTGTTATGCTTTATTTTTAGTATTTTATATTTTTGTTTTATAAATAAAGCAGTGAATGCAGAAAAAAATTATGCTACAACAGAAAGTCTGCTTCTGCGGTAGTGCACTGTATCAGAGCCACAGAATTCCTAACAGGCAGAAACAACGTAACGTGTAACATTCCGATTTTGGAGTTAGTAGTTTGGATATTAGTTTGGAGAATTCGATTCGGGTCGAATCGGATTTTCCGGTTTGTTATTCCGGAGAAATATAAAATAAAAATATTTTTAATTAGAAAAGTAATAATTTTGGAATATGGTTTAAAAATATTAAAAAGATGTTTCAAAATTAAAAGAATATAATTTGAACTTTAAATTGATTTTTAATTGTGCTTAATTATGTATTGGTGACCAAATTGTAATTTTTAGAAAACAATGGAGGATTTAATTTGTAATTTTCGGAAATTGTTATTTTTAGTGACTAAATTGGAAAGCAAGCTATACTTAGAATCCTTAGAGGTCCATAAACCCAATTTAATTTTTAAATGATGATTTATTCACCAAAATGATTTTTAATTAGTTTATTAAAAGATGATAATCATTTTCTCACTTAACCACTTATTTTCTCTCATCTTTTTTTCTAATTTTCTCTCCATTTTTCTTCATCTATTTTCTTCAATTCCTTGCTTATTTTTCCATCTTTTTCAACAAGAATTACTTCATTTTAATCATCTCTCCATTCTTTACAAAGCCTAATCATCAATTTTACTAAATCAACAATAATTTGCAAGGAATCAAGAAGAGAAATTCTCATCTTTTTGGTGGATAGATCTCAAAGGTAATTTGCTGGATTTTAACTTTTTTCTAAGGTTATTTATTGAAATTCCCAAGTATTAGGTTTCTAATCTTTAAATGAAACTTGATTTTATGTTTTCAATACTAGATCTAATGATTTTATGAATGTTTTTTTGAAATCTTTTTAGATCTCACTCAATGCTGTAATTAGATGGATTTAATTATGTTATTATGTCAATTAAATGATTAATTAACTCTTCAATTTATGGCATATTAATTTAATCCCGGAATAATGCAATTGATGTTGTTTTAGGGGTTGTTTTAGGTGTTTTAATATTTTTGGAGATATAAGGATGGTTTAGATGTGTTTTTGGTTAATAATTGGGGTGGATTAGATTTTATATTCATTAGGGTTTTGGCTAATGTTGTTCGGATACGTTTCGGCTTAGTTTTCGGTCTTTTCGGCTAAGTTTTCAGTAGTTTTGTGGAGGTTTAATTTGGCTGTTGGTTTGAGCATGTTATGATGTGAATATGCTCTGTTTTTAATGATGTAGAGGTTTTGCAAGAAGGTGCATAAGTGGTTGATGCATTGGTGTTGCCATCGGAGCATCGGCGAAGGCTTGTTTTGCTTGTTAGTGAGTGTTTTTCAGACTTAAAGCGAATCATATTAGCACGGTTCTGTTTTGGGGACTATGGAAGAGTGTGAAAACTTTCCATAGTTCAAGAGTAAGTAAAGTAAATGTTTTTGATATATTAACATGAGCTTCGACTACATTCGGTAAAGACATTGATGTTAGTAATGCAATGAGATTTTTGAAAACGCATAAACATGATTTTGAATTCGTGCATGCATGAGATAATTGCTGAAAATGCATGGTTTAAAAAGGCATACATGGTTAAGGAAAACATGGAAAATGAATTTGGAATATATGTGGTTATTTGCCTTCAAATTAAAGGTGCCATTGAGCATGACTTTCGGTTCATTTGTTGAGCATATTATGGATGCATTATGAGCTGAAAATGAATTGGAATATTATATGGTTATTTGCCTTAAAATTGATGGTGCCGTTGGACATGACATTTGGTTAATTTGTGAACATATTATGCATGCATTATAAGCAACAAATTATCATGCAAATTTGATTATGATATTGGCTTAGTGACACTAACTTTAGATTCGAATACGAATGACATGTCATTAGGATTGTCTTAAGTGCACTATAAACATTATTGAGAATAAAGAATATTGCCTACACGTAACAAGGGTGACTTTGTGTCCAATCGTGCGTAGTAGAGCCGCCTATACGTAACAAGGGTGACTATGTGTCCAATCGTGCGTGGTAGTGCTATAATGGTGACTTCGTGTCATGTCAATGGTGACTTCGTATCATGTTAATGGTGACTTGGTGTCATGTTAATGGTGACTTTTTGTCATGACGAGACTAATGGTCTCTAACAATGGATCTGTGTATTCGGTGAACTTAAGGTTCACAATAAGTGATCACTAGAAGCCAATATGCATACATGGATTAAAAGAGAACATTGTGCATCATTCATGAAATGTATTGAAAATGTTGAACATACTTAAGAAAGTGATTTGATATTATAGACATGAACGTGTAACGTTAAGCATGCATATTTTTAAAGATGCATTGCAAACTATGGTTTCATTATGGTTTTAAATAGATGCATTGGTGATCTTGTGTAGAGCTTCCTCACTAAGCATATTTGCTTAAGCTCTCTTTTCATCCTTGTAGAAAAATAAAGGCACTCAGGACTACATTTGGAGCAAGAAAACCAAGGAGAAAGGCTACTCAAATTCGGTATGTTTTGACAAATAAGTTGAGTCTTGGCATTGTGTAAACCAAAACTATGTGAGGAGTGTGAACTTGACTTTGGTTTATATTGAAATAAGATCTATGTTGCTTGATTGTTAATTGATGAACTATGGTGATGTTTGGATTGTTGAAGCATGTACTTGCATGATCGTTATGTTTTTAACCATATTCTAGGTAGCATGCCTATAGTTTGCTTGATATTCTTGACGTTGATAATCATGTGTTATATGTTGTTAATTATGCCTAGGACTTATGCATATAGATGGTAGTGTTTGACAGTTGTATTTGAGCCGATGATGTTCACTTATTGTGATAAAATTCTTAGGTTCCAGACCTAAATTTTCGAAACCTTAAGGAAGGTTTCGAAACCTTTGCCAAACAGTTTCGAAACCTTCAGGAAGGTTTTGAAACCTTGCGGGCAATTTCGATTCTGAAAAGTTACTGGATGCGAAAAGTTTCGAAACCTTCAGGGAAGTTTCGAAACCTTTTACAAAAAGTTCTGAAACCTTTATGAAAGGTTTCGAAACCTTTAACTACCAAGAATTGATAGTTGCTGGAAATTATACTTTAGTCCCGGATACCTTCCTTTATTCAATTAGGGTACCTACAGATGCTATTTTGAGATGAAATTTCATATGGATGCACAAAGTTGATTTAATTTTAAGATGGATAACTCAATTTGGAAGAAGTCCTTATATTTTGAAATATTTACATTTTGGTCCCTAAATTAGTAAAACATGCAATTGATGAAGTTAGAATGCTCCGTTTGACTTGAAATTTTCTGTGAGGGATACTTGTATGTTTAATTGAACTTTGATGAAAAGAGTTCCTACTTTGTTATTAGAATTTAAAATTTTTATGTTTTAGTCCTTAATTTACTTAAGTGTTTAATCGGATATTTGTTTATGATCAGATTGTTTTCGCTAATGCCTTGTATGAGACCTTGACATGTAAGAATACAATTATGCATCTAGAAGAAAAAAATATAAAGGTTTTAGGGTTGTTTATCGAATCGGACCTTTACGGGTTTGGTTTGATATTCCTCGTGTAACCCATTAGTGCCGGTTCCGTCTAGGCCGGACTAAGGGGGTTACATTTGGTGGTATCAGAGCCAAGTTTGTAAAGTGTGTAGTTGGTTGGTTAAAGCATGTGTAGGATTGCTAAGTTGTGTGTTTAAATATGCGATTGATCATGATATGAGTGATTGAGCATGATATGTTGTTGGTGTGTGAAAATCTATTCATGATGATTGTACTTTGAGTAATGATGGTTAAACTGGGGTTATCGGTTACACATTGCCAATGCCAACATATTTTCAGATGCTCTCAGTTTTCCCTTGGATCTTGCCTGAATGTAAGTTTGTTTTATATTAATATTATATTTTAAACTACATGTTTAAAGTTTTTGGAATATGCTTATGAGTCATAAGTCACTATCTAGTATTAGTATAAACATTGATGGTCAAGATTAAGCATGAAACGACTGCTAGGGAAGAGTAATTTCTTCCTCCTCCTCGGTGAGTATACCTTCGATTATGCAGGGAGGTCAATTTAGGGTGTTGCACCATTCTTTTGGGTGTGTTTTAGTCTGCTGAAGCTGGTACGGTTGTTGCTAATCTGACTTGGGAGTTGTCAACAGGATGGTAGTTGAAGTTGTTGGAATTGAGAATGTTATTTACGAGTGTAAACAATAATCATGCTTAGAGTAAGAGCACATATATGTATATATCTATAGATAATGTAGGACATGCATGCATTCTTGAGCATGACATTAGAAATTACATTTACATGCACATGCACTTGCGTAGGCATTTATGAGGGCATACAGGAAATCATGCATACATTTGTTCACACTTGTGAGTAGCTCCTTGAGGGTGTAAGTGGAGTGTGGTTGGTTCTTTTAAGGTGAAAGTATGAAAAAAAAGGGTTGAAAGGACTTTCTTGTGGTGTTGAGCTGAATGTGTAATGGGCAAGCTACCCTTTTTGGTTAGGGAATAGTCTTGGATGAAGAATGAGTGGTTGGTCTCAGAGTTGTGAATTTTTGAAACTGAGGTAAATACCCTGAGTTATAGTTGGTTGAGTTGGTCATTACTAAAGGTAAGGCTGAGTTTTGCGGATTCTTTCTAGTTAGGATTTGGAGGTTGTGAGAAGGTTGCAACATGTTTTGTAGAGTAAGGCGGGTTGGTATTTTTCTGAGTGATATGAAATTATTTTGTGAAAATTACATAGAATTCTTTGTAGTATGGTTAGTGTGTAGTTAGATCGGGGTTTGTGACTGATCTAGTATGATCAGGATGGAAGTAAAATATGAGATATGCATTGGTATGAGAGTTGTGATATCGGGGTTTGAATTATAGATTGTTGTGACCTTGAGAGGTTTGTTTGTACTATAAAGGAGGAAAGTGTACATGTTGGATTTACAAGATGTTAAGTTGGATATACCTCAGGTAAAGTTAGTTTTTGATGATGTTTGAAGTGGTGTATCGAGGATCGCTGGACAATTTATGGTTTGTATCGATTGTTCAGTCTTGTGGGTTTGCTTTTATCGAAAAGTGTTGTGAGGGTTTGTGTTCGGTGGGTTCATGTTTGTAGATGTTTCATCAATATGGTTACTGCTTTGACAAAGTTATAAAATAAGAGATGTTAGGTCTAGTGGAAGGAATAGTTCTACAATCTTGGATTTTGTTGTGGTATAGTTAAGGTAAGAGTTGGTTTGTCGATGAGTTGATAATGGGAAGGAGTTTTGGGTTAAGTGTCGAGGCACTTAATGATGTGTAGATTTTAAAGTTTGAACCATAGTGTTGAGTTGGTTATGGTGGTTAAACCTTAAGTTGGAGGTATTATCGTTGAGATGAGTACAATGTTGGGTTTGACACAAAGTTGGTAAGTTTCTTGTATGATATATTTTGTAGAATGTTAGCAATCGGGGATGACTTGGCTTACATAAGGATGCTTGCAATGAGAGTTTGTTATATGGGGTAATCCAAGGTTGTTGTGGAGTTACGAGGGAAGAGTTCGGTTAACCTATAGGGAGACCTAGTAAAATGGTGGAACTATGAGTGAGACTCTACCTTGGTAAAGTTGATTAGGGGACAAGTCGTGGCAAGGTGTTTTTTGAGGGTCTAGTAAAGGATACGCTTGACAAGGTTTAGTTTTGTGTTGAGAATCTTTTTGAGTTATGTGAGCCGCACGGTTGTTTCAAAAAGTGCCGAGATGGAATGGTATCTTGATTGGGGCTTATGGTAATCTTTTTCCGTGTGGTTGGTGGTAAGTGTTGTGGTAGAAGGTGGGGAAAACATGTGTTTTCGACTAAGCTTGTTTGGATTATGTTTGAATCATGTGTAGATGTTTGTCTTGCTGATAAGGTAAGAGTGAGTATCAATTTTCTTTGGGTTATTATTAGTAGTAAAGGTGCCAAGGTTGAAGTGGGAAAAGAATCATCATAAGTTTGGTAGTAAGTTCTATGAATGGTATGGAGCTTTCTTATGAGGGTTGTTGGACCAATCGTTTGTTTGAGTACGGTTTTCTTGGGTTTCTAAGTCCCATTGGAAAAGTGTGTGAGTGTTGTATCTATAATATGTTAAGATTTGAGAGTTTTTAAGATTGACATAGGTTTTCGTTTGGATATTGGGTTTTATCATTCATAAGTAAATGGATGATATATTGTGATGTTGTGATATGGTTAATATGACTCATAATGAAGTTGTTAGTGATGGTGGAGTTACGTGAGACAGTGTTGACAGTTTTGTGCAAAGTTAGTTTGAAGCTTGTTGGTGGAGCATCATTGTGTGGGTGGAGGTTGGTGAAAAACTTAGTTGGTTACCTGGTATGTGGGAGGATGTCAAAAATCAGGTTAGTTCGATGGTGGTGGTATGGAAACCGTTGCGGTTATCAAGAGTTGGTTATCAATCTTAGGTAAGAGAAAGGTTTTTTTTTAGTTATGTTTTCTATAAAGGTTGAGATGGTATGGTGGGTTGTGCATTGTTGCTTTGGTGTGAGGAAAGAATCTGTTGGTTGTCCGAAGAGGGTAAGTGTGGGTTGTCTGTTGCATACCATCCGGGGAAAGCTAATGTGATGGCTGAATCTTTGAGTCATAAGACGACAGTTGAGTTGAGGGTGATGTTTTCTAAGTTGAGTATTTCAAAGGAAGGTGGTTGAGTGGTGGAGTTGTAAGTAAAATCTATTTTGGTTAAGATGATAAGGTGAAAGAGTTAGAGGATGAGACGTTGGTACCTTTTGTGGATGGTATTGTCGGGGGTAGACCAACCGAGTATCATTTTGATGATGATGAGATGTTGTAGTTTAGGGGTCAAATTGTGGTGCCGGATGATATTGGGTAGAGGTAAGCTATTTTGGCAGAAGCATATACTAGTCCGTTTGCTATGCATCTGGGTAGAGTGAAGATGTATAGAGATCTCAAAAGTGTGTACTTTTGGATTGGTTTAAAGAAAGATGTGACGGAGTCCAAGGAGGATTTTATATGACTTATTGTTGATAGGTTTTCAAAGTGTGCATATTTTCTTGCCCCGCATACGACGTGTTCTATGGATAAGTTGGTAGAGTTGTATGTTTCTGAGGTGGTGAAGTTGCATAGTGTACCTAAGTTGATCATATCGGATAGAGATCCACGGTTTACATCTAAGTTTTGGAGGAGTTTGCAGACAACTTTGGGTACGAGGCTTAACTTTAGTACAACTTATTATCTACAGACAGATGGCCAGTCTGAACGTGTTATTCAGACTTTGGAGGATATGTTGAGGTGTTGCATCATTGAGTTTCAAGGTTCTTGGGAGAGAAACAATTGTCTTTGGTGGAGTTTGCATATAACAATAGCTCCAAGCGAGTATACAAATGGCACCGTTTGAGGCTTTATACGGGCGTAGGTGTTCTACACCTTTGTGTTGGAAAAAAGTTGGACAAAAGTACGTTCTTTGCCTCAAGTTTTAAAAGATACGGATGAGAAGGTTAAGTTTATTTGTGCTAAACTTAAGGAAGCTTCGGATTGAGTAAATAAAAGTATCCTTACAATTGATGAATGCCTAAAAGACAGTTATTTACTACCCTTCTCATGGCACTTTATGCATGTACTATACTCCAACTTGAGCTGAAATATGGACTCTTTGTACAATATTGGATATTCCGTTATCACTACTTACAAAGTCGAAATTTATAGAGAATACGTATATTATTACATATTTTGTACATGCAGGAATATCCAGGGCCGAAGCAGCAGTAAAGCAGTATTAAGATCGAGGCAGGGACAAGGCCGCGACAGCATCCAGAGTGGAAACATCAACATTGTAGGCGAATGAAAGACAAAAATATAGAAAACATTCTGGAAGATACAGCGCACTAATTGGACCAGGCTAGCACACTGAAAGTTCAAGTCAAAGACTAAACGGGAAAATCTTTCTAGAAGGCTGCAACCTTGGAAACATCAGATCTCATGTAGAAGACTTGCTCCCTACTCCAAGTTAGAGTCTGTTTAGGAAAGGTTTGTCCTAGGTTAAGACTATATATAGCCTAGCCGGCCACATTGTTAGAGAGAGCCGATTTTAGAGAAACCCTTCCCCTAAGATTTGTACTTATCGATATTATGTTCTAAATCTCTTAGAGATAGGTGAAAGTTGTAGATATTAGTGAGAGGAGATTGTTTCTTGTTTCTTTGTTCTAATGCAATAATAATATAAAAGTTTGCTTATCCTATTGCCATTCCTTGTTCTTGCATTCAAGCTCGAGAGAGAAGTTTGTAAGTAATCTATTTATCTAGCATCGAGAGAGTTAGATTCACGAAAGAGATAAGTACGGTGTTGACGACACTAACTCGGCCTAGAGATAGGTTAAGAGTTTCAGAAGCTAAAAGAAATGTTAGATTGGTTGATGATTATCGTTGATTTACGCCGAGAGGTATCGTCAAAGATCAGTCATCAACAACGCTCTGACTTAGAGATAAGCGGAGTCAACTATGGACACTTTGCTGAATTTTGATGCATCTGCCCAAGAGCAAGAGATTGCCACGGGAGAGAACACTAACGCTGCCTAGGTTGTATCTGCAGTACTGCCGAAGCAGTGTTGTGTAATTTTATTGGATAAGAAGAAGATCAATCAAATCCACTAATTGACGTAGCTGGATCCTATCCACTTTCTCTATATCGTTCTCAATCCTTTATTTTATGTTTTGTTATTTAGTTACTTAGTTATACAATTCCACTTGTCTATGTTTTTACTTTATTTTTCAGGAGCAAGAGAACAAGGGGAGACATATTAAGTATACCAATCCCTGTGGAGACGATATACGATTGATGAGTGCCTAAAAGACAGTTATTTACTACCCTTCTCATGGTACTTTATGCAACTATTATACAACAACTTGAACCGAATTATGAACTCTTTGCGCAAATATTGGATATTCCGTTATCATTACTTACAAAGTCAATATTTATAGAGAATGCAGATATTATTACATATTTTGTACATGCAAGAATATCCAGGGCCGAAGCGGCAGAAAAGCAATGTTGATGCCGAGGTAGAAGACAAGGCCGCAGCAGAATCCAGTGTGACAACACCAACAATGAAGGCGCAATGAAAGATAATAATATAGAGAACATTCTGGAAGATGCAGCGCACAAATTGAACCAGGCTAGCATGCTAAAAGCCTAAGTCAAAAGCCCAAGCGGGAAAACCCTTCTAGAAGGTGGCAAACTTGGAAATATCAGATTCCTTGAAGAAGACTTGTTCCCTACTCCAAGTTGAAGTCTATTTAGGAAATGTTTACCCTAGGTTAAGACTATAAATACCCTAGCCGGCCACATTGTTTAGGAGAGCCGATTTTTAGAGAAAACCTTTCTCCCTAAGAATTGTACTTAAATGATAATATGTTCTAAACTTCTTAGGGATAGATGAAGGTTGTCGATATTAGTGAGAGGAGATTGATTCTTGTATCTTTGTTCTTATGTAATAATAATATCAAAGTTTGCTTATCCTAATGCCATTTTTTGTTCTTGCATTCAAGCTCGAGAGGGAAGTTTGCAAGTAATCTATTTATCTAGCATCGAGAGGTGTAGATTCACGAAAGGGATAAGTATAGTGTTGTAGATACTAACTCGGCCTAGAGATAGGTTAAGAGTTTCAGCATCTAAAGGAAGTGTTGTATTGGTTGGTGGTTATCGTTGATTTACGCCGAGAGGTATCGTCAAGGACTGGTCATCATCAACACTTTGACTCAGAGATGAGCGGAGTCATTTACGAACACTTTGCTGAACTTTGATGCCTCTGCCCAAGAGAAAGAGATTGCCGCGGTAGAGAACACCAATACTGCCGAGACTGTATTTGCAGTACTGTCGAAGCAGTGTTGTGTGATTGCATTGGACAAGAAGAAGATCAATTGAATCCACTAATTGACGCAACTGGACCCTATCCACTTTCTCTATAATCGTTCTCAACCTTTTATTTTATGTTTTGTTATTTATTTATTTAATTAGTTAAACAAATCAACTTATTTGTGTTTTTACTTTCTTTTCAGGAGCAAGGGAACTAGGGAAGACATATTAAGTATACCAATCCCTGTGGAGACGATACACGATATACTTATCATTTTATTACTTGGCGACGTGTACACTTGCACTCAAATTGCGCTTATATTACACGCATCAACGATATACTTATCACTTTATTACTTGCGACGTGTACACTACACAGTTACGCTATTATTACACGTATCAAGTTTTTGGCGCCGTTGCCGGAGATTGACAACTAAATTTTTGTTTTCTTTATTTTCTTACTTTTTAACCATTCTTTATTTAACTTTAATTCTAATTATTTATTTATTTTTTATTAACTTTGACTTATCTGGTGTATGACCAGGGTAAACCCGAGTGGTCCATTGTACGAATTGGATCCTGAAATTGAACACACAGGACACCATCTAAGGCACAACCTGTTTCAAGTCATGGATGATCTACCAAGAGGACAAATTCCACCTGTTGATCATAATGTACTGCCACCGACAATGTCGCAGCAACAACTACCTCGACCATTGCCAAGGCAGCTCACTATTAGAGACTTTTTGGTGGAAGACCTAAACGGACTAAACCCTGGCGTAGTCACTCCGGAAATTGAAGCAACTCACTTTGAGCTCAAACCAATGATGTTCAACACGTTGAACACAATTAGAAAATTTAGTAGGTCTACTACTGAAGATGCAAGACAACATCTTAAATCTTTCATGGAAGTGTGCAATTCTTTCAAAATTTAAGGAGTCCATGAAGATATTTTAAGATTAAAGTTGTTCCCCTATTCACTAAGGGATAGGGCGAAAACTTGGTTAAATGGCATCCCAGCAGGATCCATAGGATCTTGGGATAAACTCTGTCGAGAATTCATTACGAGGTTCAACCCGACAAATCTCTATGATCGCATCCGTAATGAAATCAAATCATTTCGGCTGAATGATGATGAACCAATGTATGAGGCGTGGGAACGCTACAGAGAATTGTTAAAAAAATGCCCACTACATGGTTTTCCCTTGTGGACGTAAGTTTCCATGTTCTATAATGCCACCAATGCCTCCACAAGGATGATGCTAGATGCTTCCGCAATTGGGACACTTTTGGATAGAGCACCCGCAGAGGCCATTGAGATTCTAAACAAACTCGCAAGGAACGATTTCCAGTTTCCTACATCAAGGCGAGGAGGAATGAGACGCCATGCCACGACCCATGAATTAGACACAACCAATTCGGTGGCAACACAATTGGCTTCTCTGACCAAGATGGTTTAGAATATGCAAGCCCAGCAAAATATACATGAGGTTAAGGCAGTCAACTCATCTGATTACATGCAAGATGAGGAAACCAGCCTATATGTTGGAAATTATAATAGGAACAATCATATGATGTCCAAAAATTACAATCCATCCTGGAAAAGGCATCCAAACTTTTTATGGAGTAACCCCAACAATGCCTTAAATCCAGTCAACCAAGCCCCTAGATACCAGCACCAAAGTCAGAACCTGCCTCAGCAGCACACTCAGCAGTCCATGCTGAAGCAGCAGGTCGAAAACTAGTAGTCTCTGAACGCACTGACAGATTATCTTACGACATTCATGTCAAAGACTGATTCATACATGGCCGAGAATAGCCGCTTCATGAAGCGTACTGATGAATTCATGAACCGAACTGAGATGAGACTGCAGAACCAGGAGGCTGCAATCAAGTCTTTAGAAGCCCAAGTTGGTCAATTTGCCCAACGAAAAAACACTCGACCACCAGGGGGTTTACCTAGCAATACTGAGGTTGCTAAGGTATTAGGCCACAAGCAATGCAAGGTAATTACGACAAGAAGTGGCCTATAATTAAAAGATAAAGAAGGGCCCTCAATCCATAGAGTCCAACCAGAAAAACAACATCACGAGGACTCAAAAATAGAGCAGGACCCTGCCGAAAACACTGCCCCGGCAGCAGAACCAGCAGTACCTAAAAATCCTACCGAGGCAGCTGCAGATAAGTTCACCCCAGGTATTAAACTCAATATCCAAAAAAACCTGGAGGACATAAGACCACCACCTCCTTTCCCGTAGAGGTTAAAAAAACACAAACAGAATCACTAATTTCAGAAATTCCTAGATATCTTAAAGCAAGTCCAAATCAACTTGCCATTAGTTGAGGCTATTGAACAAATGCCCAACTATGCCAAGTTCTTAAAGGACATAGTATCCAAACGAATAAGGCTAGGGGAATTTGAAACGGTGGCAGCCACTGAAGGTTGCATGGCCATGCTACATAATCGCATGTCACCTAAGCTAAAGGATCCTGGATGCTTTACAATCCCCTTTACGATTGGGGATGGTTACGAAGGAAAGACCCTATGCGACTTGGGAGAAAGCATCAATCTAATGCCCAAATTAGTTTTTCAAAAACTTGGAATAGGGCGGGCAAAGCCAATAACAGTGCTGCTCCAACTTGCGGATCGGTCCTATGTGCATCCTGAAGGAAAAATTGAGGATATTCTGGTTAAGGTCAACAAGTTTATATTTCCTGTCGACTTTCTTGTCCTTGATTGTGAGGCCGACGAAAATGCACCGATCATCCTGGGTTGACCTTTCCTTGCTACCGGACGCACCATCTTTGATGTGGAAAATGGCGAGCTCATGATACGGATAAACGATCAACAAGTCAACTTGAACGCCTTCCATAATCTCACAAATTCAAATGCTCCAGCAGAATGTAAGGCTCTCCATACACCAGACCAGGGTACTAAAACATCCTGCCTGGGCAGCACGCTCGGCAGACTATTCATTAAGCGAATAAAGCCCAGAGGAGAAGTCGAATACAGTGAAGGGACTGGCCAACACGCGAAGGAAAATACGAGCCAGAAAGAGATAACCAAATGGGAGATGCATTCATATGCACTCCACAAGTAACATAATCTCTTCCCTTCCATTTTATTTATTATATTAGGACTAGTTTTATATGTTGTTATGTTTTATTTTCAGTATTTTATGTTTTTAAGTTTTTTTAAGGATAAATAAAGCAACGAATGCAGAAAAATTATTTCACACCAGGAAGTCTTCTGCCATGGTAATGCACTGTGTTAGAGCCTTAGAAATCCTAACTGGCAGAAACAGTGCAACAACTCTCTACCGAGAAATTCGTCGTGGTAGTAACTATTCAGCAAGGTAGTAAATGCCTAACAGCTAATTTTTAACAGTCATATTTTTTTTACAGCCTATATAAACAACTCCCATGCTTAGAATTATCCACTCTTGCATTTTTGCTAATCTTCTTTCTTTCACAATCTTGCTCTTCATTACTTTAGCTCTCATCTACTTCTTGAAATTTTCAGCAATCTTTTCAAGTACTCCAGATTTCCTTATTGAAATTGTTGTTTACCTTATATGTTGAGTATTAGGGATAATGCTCGGTTTGAGTTTGGGGGTATTGTAGGTGTAGAAGCACTACCGAGGCAACCCACTGCCGCGATATTACCATGAAAAAGGGAGTATTTTTTTTCTAAAATTTTTTGCAATATTCTCTTTTCTTGAATTACTATTTTTAATCTTACATTGCTCTACATCAACTTTGCTTTAGCTTAATCTTTTAAGGCTATATAAATCTTTCTCCTTACCATGGCCAAGTTCTGTTTTGAAGGGATAACCATAGGATGCTCATGGAATAAAACTTAGAAGCTTGCTTTAGGGTTAGAAAACAAAGAAACATTTTTTGGATTTGCTTGATTTAGGAGTTCTTTTAATAAACTTAGGCGATAAAGACTTAGAACCTTTTGGAAAAATAATTAGAGGTGCCTATCACTGGCTCTAGTTTTGCTATCCTTCATGCTAGAGGTGCCCGAAATTGGCTCTAGTATGCTAAATAGGTGGTTAAAAAGAAAAAAATAAGAAAAAGAAGAAAATAGAAAACGCATATCTTGAGGTGCCCGAAATTGGCTCAAGACTTGTTGTTTTAAGGAGGCAACTTTAGTCCAAATTCTATTTGGCTTGAACTTAGAGTTTATCTAAGAAAGCCTTGAATCAACCATGTCCATAAAACGCACACACTCACTTAGCCTTATAGCTTGTTTCTTAGTAAAATTCCTTGGGTAAACTAGTGGCTAAAACGGAGAAATAGTCATGACCATGGTGGAAGAATAGATAGAAAAGTAAGACCAAAGGGGAGTAAGGTTCGACAATTTGATGTCTTGCATTGCTTGAGAACAAGCAATAGTTCGAGTTTGAGGGTATTTGATGAGTGCCTAAAAGGCAGTTATTTACTACCCTTCTCATGGCACTTTATGCATCTACTATACTCCAACATGAGCTGAAATATGGACTCTTTGTATAATATTGGATATTCCATTATCACTACTTACAAATTCGAAATTTATAGAGAATGCAAATATTATTACATATTCCGTACATGTAGGAATATCCAAGGCTGAAGCAACGGTGAAGCAGTATTGAGGCTGAGGCAGGGACAAGGTCGCGACAGCATCCAGAGTGGCAACATCAATGTTGTAGGCGAATGAAAGAAAAAATATAGAGAAGATTCTGGAAGATGCAGCGCACTAATTGGACCAGGCTAGCACACTAAAAGTCCAAGTCAAAGACCAAACGAGAAAATCTTTCTAGAAGGCTGCAAACTTGGAAACACCAGATCTCATGTAGAAGACTTGCTCCCTACTCCAAGTTAGAGTCTATTTAGGAAATGTTTGCCCTAGGTTAAGACTATATATAGCCTAGCTGGCCACATTGTTAGGGAGAGCCGATTTTAGAGAAACCTTTCCCTAAGATTTGTACTTATCGACATTATATTCTAAATCTCTTAGGGATAGGTGAAGGTTGTATATATTAGTGAGAGGAGATTGTTTCTTTTTTCTTTGTTCTAATGCAATAATAATATCGAAGTTTTCTTATCCTATTGTCATTCCTTGTTCTTGCATTCAAGCTCGAGAGAGAAGTTTGTAAGTAATCTATTTATCTAGCTGATGCATATAATAATAGCGCAATTGTGCAGTGTACACGTCGCAAGTAATAAAATGATAAGTATATCGTGTATCGTCTCCACAGGGATTGGTATACTTAATATGTCTTCCCTTGTTCCCTTGCTCCTAAAAGATAAAGTAAAAACACAGATAAGTGGATTTGTTTAACTAAGTAACTAAATAAAAAAACATAAAATAAAAGATTGAGAACGATATAGAGAAAGTAGGTAGGATCCAGCTGCGTCAATTAGTGGATTCGATTGATCTTCTTCTTGTCCAATGCAATTACACAATACTGCTTCGGTAGTACTGCAGATACAACCTCGGCAACGTTAGTACTCTCTACCGCGACAATCTCTTGCTCTTGGGCAGATGCATCAAAGTTCAGCAAAGTATCCGTAAGTGACTCCGCTTATCTCTAAGTCAGAGCACTGTTGATGACTGGTCTTTGACGATACCTCTCGGCGTGAATCAACGATAATCACCAACCAATCCAACACTTTTTTTATCTTCTGAAACTCTTAACCTATCTCTAGGCCGAGTTAGTGTCGTCAACACCGTACTTATCCTTTTCGTGAATCTAACTCTCTCAATGTTAGATAAATAGATTACTTACAAACTTTTCTCTCGAGCTTGAATGCAAGAACAAGGAATGGCAATAGGATAAGCAAAATTCGATATTATTATTGCATTAGAACAAAGAAACAAGAAGCAATCTCCTCTCACTAATATCTACAACCTTCACCTATCCCTAAGAGATTTAGAACAAATCTTAGGGAAATGGTTTCTCTAAAATCGGCTCTCCTAACAATGTGGCCGACTAAGCTATATATAGTCTTAACCTAGGGCAAACCTTTCCTAAATAGACTCTAACTTGGAGTAGGGAGCAAGTCTTCTACATGAGATCTGATGTTTCCAAGTTTGCAACCTTCTAGAAAGATTTTCCCGTTTGGACTTTGACTTTGACTTTCAGTGTGCTAGCCTGGTCCAATTGGTGCGCTGCATCTTCCAGAATGTTCTTTATATTTTTTTCTTTCATTCGCCTACAATGTTGATGTTGCCACTCTGGATGCTTCTGCGGCCTTGTCTCTGCCTCGGCCTCAACGATGCTTCTCTACTGCCTCAGCCCTAGATATCCCTACATGTACAGAATATGTAATAATATTTGCATTCTCTATAAATGTAAGCTTTGTAAGTAGTAATAACGAAATATCCAATATTATGCAATGATTCCATATTTTAGTTAAAGTTGGTGTATAATAGATGCATAAAGTACCATGAGAAGGGTAGTAAATAACTGCCTTTTAGGCACTCATCAAATATCCCCAAACTCGAACTATTTCTTGTCCTCAAGCAAAGCAAGACAGCAAATTGCCGAACCTTACTCCCCTTTGATCTTACTTTCCATCTATTCTTCCCACCATAGTCATGTCTATCTCTCCGTTTTAGCCACTAGTTTACCCAAGGACTTTTACTAAGAAACAAGCTATAAGGCTAAGTGAGTGTGTGCGTTTTAAGGACAAGGTTGATTCAAGTCTTTCTTAGATAAACTCTAAGTTCAAGACAAGTAGAATTTGGATTAAAGCTATCTCCTTAAAACAACAAGTCTTGAGCCAATTTCGGGCACCTCAAGATATGCGTTTTCTATTTTCTTCTTTTTTTCTTTTTAACTACCTATTTAGCATACTAGAGCCAGTGATAGACACCTCTTTTTATTTTTCCAAAAGGTTCTAAGTCTTTATCACCTAAGTTTATTAAAAGAACTCCTAAATTAAGCAAGTCTAAAAAGTGTTTATTTTCTTTGTAACCCTAAAGCAAGCTTCTAAGTTTTATTCCATGAGTATCCTATCGTTATCCCTTCAAAACAGAACTTGGCCATGGTAAGGGGAAAGATTTCTATAGCCTTAAAAGAGTAAGCTAAAGAAAAGCTGATGTAGAGCAGTGCAAGATTAAAAACAGTCATTCAAGAAAAAGAATATTGCAAAAAAACTTCAGATAAAGTTACTCCCCTTTTTCATGGTAATGCTGCGGCAGTGGATTGCCTCGGCAGTGCTTCTGCACCTATAATACCCTCAAACTCAAACCGAGCATTATCCTTAATGCTTAATATATTCGGCGAACAACAATTTCAATAAGAAAATAGACAAAAACATTAAAATAAATCATTTATAACGACTACGAGGAGTTGCTTGTAAAGAGCAGTCTCCTAGGCCGTGCTGCTGACTCCTTCCGTCTAGATCCTTATGCTGGTGATTGCTGTTGTTTGGCTTGCTGATACGGATAAACTCGACTAGGTGGTGTGCGTTGCGGTGGTGCAGTAACTTCATCCCCTTCTTCCACTTCATCAATATTTTCTGTGTGCATGATTTCTGTCTCGCCCCCTGCCGTGGCAATGGGTATTGCTGGTTCATGTGACGAACTATGGTAGTCGTCAATCTCGCGAGACAGAGTATCTCTGCTGAGACTGGGCATAGGGATTGGTTCCCGTTAGAAAGAGTTAAAAACAGATCGCCTCTTGGACGGCCGTTGGCTGGTAGAAGATACTCTGGCAGACCTGGCCGGCCTGGAAGGTCCAGCAGCATGAAACTGTTGAGGCGGTCGTAGTTGGGAAAATGGTTTCGGCCCTGGGGCAGGTGTTGTCTCGATATAATGGGCGACAGTGACAAAGATGTTGGCTGAGAATTCTGGGAATTGCGCCCTTTGATTTGGGAAGCTTGTCATCATCATGTGGGCGAGAGATGTGTTGAAGTCACGCTGGTACTCCATGTAGCGTTGCTGGCGAAGGTCCATGGCTGTCATCCTCTGCAGAATTTCTTGGTAAGGGTCTGCTGCGGCAAGGCCCTGGGCAAATGTGGATACTTCTGCCGAGTACTGCTCTCCGACAGTAAATTCTGTAGTGAACTGCTGCGGTGTTGCTTGGACAGGATCTGTTAGGGTTATCTGCATGACTCGGCGACAGAAATCTTTAGACCATCCCGGCTGATTCGGTGTATACTCGTCTGTAGCTTCGACTGGTACACCTACAACAATACACAAGGCAGAGATTAAAGAAGGGAAACATAAAGGGCCTTTGTCTTTCTTACCGTAGTCATAAATTTCTTGGAGAATAATTTCTCCAATGTTGATGGTCCTCTTGTTGATTATGGACTGGATGAGCACCAAACGTCTCCTGTCGACTGTGTTGTTATGCGATGTGGGAATTAGACATCTTTTGACAAAGGTGCACCACATCTTAGCCTCGGATTTGAGGCTTAATCTTGTTACGGATCATCTATGGTTACCGGTCTCCCAAGGGGTATCACCGTAACAAAGATCATCTTTGATCAGCTCGAAGTCGACATCGGTGACCTCTGCCTCAAAATCACTATATGCATTGGACAACAGAGTGAGGCCATAGCGTTGGTTGATTGCTTCGGCATTAAGGGAGACTGGCTTTCCTCGGCAGTGGACATATAAATTTCCTTCGCTTGGCATGTGGGCATAAAACTCTCGGACGATTGTGGCATTCGCTGGGGGAGGTTAGATACAGAAGATTTCCCAATCTTGGTATTTGATTTTGTCGAATAGAATTGTTCGATGCCGTAATTATCTTCATCCAAGTACTGAAATCCTTGCTCCTCCCATAGCTGCCGTGCAACAAAAGAACGGTTGAATCGCTCTTCAATAGCGTCAGGGTAAAAGCGGTTGTAAGCGGCCATGATTGTAGTTATTGAATGCGTTGAGCGAAATCTGGAGTACTTGAAAAGATCGTTGAAAATTTCAAGAAGTAGGTGAGAGTTAAAGTAATTGAGAGCAAGATTGTGAAAGAAAGAAGATTAGCAAGAATGCAAGAGTGGGTAATTCTAAGCAAAGGATCTGTTTATATAGGTTGTAAAAAATATGACTGTTAAAAATTAGCCCTTAGGCATTTACTGCCTTGTTGAACAGTTACTACCGCAGCGGATTTCTCGGTAGAGAGCCGTTGCCTTGTTTTTGCCCGTTAGGATTTTTGCGGCTCTAACACAGTGCATTGCCGCTGTAGCAGACTTCCTGCTGTGAAATAATTTTTCTGTATTCGTTGCTTTATTTATCTTAAAAAAAACTTAAAAACATAAAATACTGAAAATAAAACATAACAACATATAAAACTAGTCCTAATATAATAAATAAAATGGAAGGGAAGAGATTATGTTACTTGTGGAGTGCATATGAATGCATCTCCCAATTTGGTTATCTCTTTTTGGCTCATATCTTCCTTCGCGTGTTGGCTAGTCCCTTCAGTGCATTCGACTTCTTCTTTGGGCTTTATTCGCTTACCGAATAGTGTGTCGAGCGTGCTACCCAGGCAGGATGTTTTAGTACTCTGGTCTGGTGTATGGATAGCCTTACATTCTACTGGAGCGTCTGAATTGTGAGATTGTGGAAGGCGTTCAACTTGACTTGTTGACCGTTTATCCGCATTGTGAGCTTGCCATTTTCCACATCGATGATGGTGCGTCCAGTAGCAAGGAAAGGTCGACCCAATATGATCGGTGCATTATCGTTGGCCTCACAATCAAGGATAAGAAAGTCGGCAGGAAATATAAACTTATCGACCTTAACTAGAATGTCCTCAATTTTGCCTTCAGGATACACATACGACCAATCCGCAAGTTGGAGCAGTACTATTGTTGGTTTTGCCCGTCCTATTCCAAGTTTTTGAAAAACTGATTTGAGCATTAGATTGATGCTTGCTCCCAAATCGCACAGGGCCTTTCCTTCGTAACCATTCTCAATCGCATAGGGGATTGTAAAGCATCCAAGATCCTTTAGCTTAGGCGGCATACGGTTATGTAGCATGGCCATGCAACCTTTAATGGCTCCCATCGTTTCAAATTCCCCTATCCTTCGTCGTTTGGATACTATGTCCTTTAAGAACTTGACACAGTTGGGCATTTTTTTCAATAGCCTCAACTAATGGCAAGTTGATATGGACTTGCTTTAAGATGTCTAGGAATTTCCGAAATTGGTGATCCTGTTTGTGCTTTTTTAACCTCTGTGAGAAAGGAGGTGGTGGTCTTATATCCTTCAGGTTTCCTTGGATATTGAGTTTAATACCTGGGATAAACTTTTCTACAGCTGCCTCGGCAGGATTTTCAGGTACTGCTGGTTCTGCTGTCGGGGCTTTGCTTTAGGCAGGGTCCTGCTCAGCTTATGAGTCCTCGTGATGTTGCTTTTTTGGTTGGACTTTATCGGTTGAGGGACCTTCTTTATCTTTTAATTGTATGCCACTTCTTGTCATAATTACCTTGCATTGCTCGCGGCCTAACACCTTAGAAACCTTAGTATTGCTAGGTAAACCCCCTGGTGGTCGAGTATTTTGGCGTTGGGCAAATTGACCAACTTGGTTTTCTAAAGACTTGATTGCAGCCTCATGGTTCTTGATGAGTGCCTAAAAGGCAGTAATTTACTAACCTTCTTATGGTACTCTATGCACCTATTATACACCCATTTGAACCGAATCATGTACTCTTTGCTCAAATATTGGATATTGCGTTATCACCACATACAAAGCTAATATTTATAGAGAATGCAGATATTATTACAATTTCTGTACATACAGGAATATCCAGAGCTAAAGCAGCCGAAAAGCTATGTTGAGGCCGAGATAGAAGACCGGCCGCGGTAGATTCCAGTGTGGCAGCACCAACAATGGAGGCGCATCAGAAGATAAAAATATAGAGAATATTCTGGAAGACACAGCGCATCAATTAGACCAGGCTAGCGTGCTCAAAGCCCAATTCAAAGACCAAGCGGAAAACCCTTTCTAGAAGGCGGCAAACTTGGAAATATCAGAATCCTTGAAGAATACTTATTTCCTACTCCAAGTTGAAGTCTATTTAAGAAAGGTTTGCCCTAGGTTAAGACTATAAATAAACTAGCCGACCACATTGTTTAGAGGGAGTCGATTTGTAAAGAAAACCCTTCCTCCTTAAGAATTGTACTTCCACGATAACATGTTCTAAATTTCTTAGGGATAGGTGAAGGTTGTTGATATTAGTGAGAGGAAATTGATTCTTGTATTCTTGTTCTTATGCAATAAAATCAGAGTTTGCTTAAACTATTGTCATTCCTTGTTCTTGTATCCAAGCCCGAGAGGGAAGTTTGCAAGTAATCTATTTATTTAGCATCGAGAGGTGTAGATTCACGAAAGGGGTAAGTACGGTGTCGGCGACACTAACTCGGCCTATACCCTTGTGGAGGCACTAAGGGGTAGGTTAAGAGTTTCAGCAGCTAAAAGAAGTGTTGGATTGGTTGGTGGTTAGCTTTGGTTTATACCGAGAGGTATCGTCAAGGACCGAGCATCAGCAGTACTTTGACTCAGAGATGAGCGGAGTCACTTACGGACACTTTGCTGAACTTTGATACTTCTGCCAACGAGCAAGAGATTACCGCGACAGAGGAGCACCAGTATTGCCAAGGCAGTATCTGCAGTACTATCGAAGTAGTATTGTGCGATTGCATTGGACAAGAAGAAGATCAATTGAATCCACTAATTGACACAACTGGATTCTACCCGCTTTCTCTATAATTATTCTCAACTCTTTATTTTTTGTTTTGTTATTTACTTATTTAGTTAGATAAAACAAACCATCTTATTTGTGTTTTTATTTTATTCTCGGGAGCAAGGGAACGAAGGAAGACATATTAAGTATACCAATCCCTATGGAGACGATACACGATATACTTATCATTTTATTACTTGACGACGTGTACACTTGCACTCAAAATGGCGCTTATACCATGCCTATCAAGTTTTTAGCGCCGTTGCCGGGGATTGACAACTGAATTTTATTTTTTTTAATTTTCTTGCTCTTTAATTATTAGTTATCTAACTTTAACTTTAGTTTTATTTTATATTTGTTTTTATTAATTTTTATTTATTTGGTTTGTGACCAGGGCAAATCCGAGTGGACCATTGTACGAGTTGGATCCAGAGATTGAATGTACAAGACATAATCTAAGACAAAATCTGTTCCAAACTATGGACAATCCAACTAGAGGACCCGTTGATCATAATATACTGCCGCCAGCAATGCAACAACAGCCAATGCCGCATCCATTGTCGAGGCAGCCTACTGTCAGAGATTATCTAGTGGAGGATCTAAACGGACTTAACCCTGGCGTAGTTACCCCGGAGATTGAAGCAACTCACTTTGAGCTTAAACCAGTAATGTTCAACATGTTGAACACAATTGGACAGTTTGGTGGGTCTGCTACAGAAGATGCAAGCAGCATCTTAAATCCTTCATGGAAGTGTGCAACTCTTTTAAGATTCAAGGAGTCCATAAAGATATTTTGCGCTTAAAATTATTCCCTTATTCACTGAGGGATAGGGAGAAGACTTGGTTGAATAGAATCCCAGCAGGATCAATCGGATCTTGGGAAGAACTTTGCCGAGAATTCATTACGATATTCAATCCAACAAATCTTTATGACCGCATTCATAATGAAATTACATCATTCTGACAAGATGAAGATGAACCGATGTACGAGGCATGGGAACGTTACAGAGAACTATTAAACAAATACCCCTTACATGGTTTTCCCTTATGGACGCAAGTTTCCATGTTCTATAATACTATCAATGCTTCCACAAGGATGATGCTAGACGCTTCCGTAAATGGGATACTTTTAGATAGAGCACCCGCGGAAGCCATTGAAATTCTGAATAAACTCGCAAGGAACGATTTCCAATTTCCCATATCAAGGCGAGGAGGAATGAGACGTTATGACACAGCTCATGAATTAGACACATCAAGTTCGGTGGCAGCACAATTGGCTTCTCTGACCAAGATGGTTCAGAACATGCAGAACCCAAGAAGCATACATGAGGTTAAGGCAGTCAACTCATCAGATTATATGTCAGATAAGGAGACCGACCTATATGTTGGAAATTATAATATAAACAATCCAATGATGTCCAACAATTATAACCCATCTTGAAGAAGGCATCCGAACTTCTCTTGGAGTAACCCTAACAATGCCTTGAATCCAACTACCCAAGCCCCTGGATTTCAGCATCAGAACCAGAACCTGCCGTAGCAGAACACTCAACAGCTTATGCCACAGCAGCAGGCACAACAACAACAGTCTCTGAATGCACTAGCAGATTCTCTCAAAGCTTTCATGTCAAAGACTGATGTCTACATGATGGAGAATAGTTGCTTCATGAAGCGTATTGATGGTTTCATGAACAGAACGAAGATGAGACTGCAGAACCAGGAGGCTGCAATAAAATCCCTAGAAACCCAGGTTGGTCAATTTGCCCAACGCCAAAATACTCGACCACCTTGAGGTTTACCTAGTAATACTGAAGTTGCTAAGTATTAGACCACGAGCAATGTAAAGTAATCACCACCAGAAGTGGCCTACAGCTGAAAAATAAAGAGGGAACCTCAACTAAAAGAGTCCAACCAGAACAACAACTAGATGAGGACTCAGAGGCTGGGTAAGACTCTGTCGAAAGCTCTGCCACGGCAACAGAACCATCAGTATCAAAATCTTCTACCGAGGTAGCTATAAAAAAATTCACCCCAGGCATAAAACTCAATATACAAGGAAACCTAGAGGAAATCAGACCACCACCTCCTTTTTCACAGAAGTTAAAGAAGCAAAAACAGGACCACCAATTTCAGAAGTTCTTAGACATCATGAAGCAGGTCTATATTAACTTGCTCCTAGTTGAGGCGATTGAACAAATGCCTAACTATGTCAAGTTCTTAAAGGACATAGTATCCAAATGATGAAGGCTATGAGAATTTGAAACGGTGGCAACTACTGAAGGCTGCATGGCAATGCTATGTAATCGCATGCCACCCAAACTAAAATATCTTGGCTGCTTCACAATTCCTTGTGCAATTGGAGATGGTTATAAAGGAAAGACCCTATGCGACTTGGGAGCAAGCATCAACTTAATGCCCAAATTAGTTTTTCAGAAACTTGTAATTGGACGGGCGAAACCAACAACAGTACTACTCCAACTTGTGGATCGGTCTTACGTGCATCCTGAAGGCAAAATCGAGGATATTTTGGTGAAAGTTGACAAGTTCATCTTCCCTGCCAACTTTCTTGTCCTTGACTGTGAAGCTGACGACAATGCACCAATCATATTGGGTCAAACTTTCCTTGCTACTGGACGCTCTATCATTGATGTGGAGAATGTCGAGCTCACAATGCGAATAAATGATCAACAAATCAAGTTGAACGTCTTTCATAATCTGCCAAATTCAGACGCTCCAACAGAATGTAAGGCTCTCCATACATCAAATAAGGGTACTAAAATATCCTGCCTGGGCAGCACACTCGACAGACTATTCGGTAAAAGAATAAAACCCAAAGGAGAAGCCGAATACACCGAAGGGACTGGCCAACTCATGCAAACAGATATGGTCCAGAAAGAGAACAAAAGTGGGAGATGCATTCACATGCACTCCACAAGTAACCTAATCTCTTCCCTTCACTTTTAATTATTATATTAGGATTAGTATATATAATATTATTTTTAGTATTCTTTATTTTTAAGTATTTTTTTATTTTCAGTATCTTGTTATTTTACTTTATGATCAGCACTTTTTTATTTTCAATATTTTAGATTTAGTGTTTTTAATTTTTAATAAAGTGATGAATGCAGGAAAATTTTTTCCACAGTAGGACTTCTACTGCCGCGGCAGCACTGTGTCAGAACCGCAGAATTACCAACGGGCAGAAACAGTGTAACGGCTATCTGCCGAGAAATCCACCGCGGAAGTAACTGTGCATCCATGCAGTAAATGCCAAACGGCTAGTATTTTTAACAGTCATATTTTTACAGCCTATATAAGCAGACTAGTGTTGAGCATTATTTACTTTGCATTCTCGTTATCCCTACTTACTTTCATAATCTTGCTCTCACTACTTCGTACAATTTTCAGAACAATCTCTATTCACTCCAGAAATTCTCAAACCACCTTACACGAACAGTTCTATGACTTATTACACAAGATTTGCCCCAACCACTATTGCTGAAAGATTCAACCGATCATTCGTTGCTCGACAACTATGGGAAGAGCAGGAATTTCAATAGAATAATGATATGAACATCGGTATTGAACCATATTTATTCGACAAGATTCAACATCAGGATTGGAAGGCTTTCTGTCAACAACCTCAAGCAGCAAATGTCATAATCGTACGGGAATTCTACGCATATGGGCTGAGCAAGGACATTCTCTTTGTTCACTGCCGAGGCAAACCTGTACAACTTGATGCCTAAGTCATAAATGACTTTTATGGTCTCACACCCACACGAGATGCTCATGTTGACTACGTAGACAGTATCACCACTCAAGACTATGAGGAGATTAAGGATGAGCATAGTGGATCGAAAAAGATTGACGTTGATCCAGTCCATAATCAAGAAGAGAAGCATCAACATTGGAGAGATCATCCTTCATGAAACCCATGAATGCTGTAAGAAGGAACGCGGACCATTGTACTTCTCCTGTTTAATCTCTGCCTTGTGCATTAATGTAGGAGTTCTAGTCGAAGATACAGATGAATACAAGCCAACTAGGCAAGGATGGACAAGAGACTTTTGCCACCGAGTTATGCAGATAACACATGCAAAACCTGTTCAGGCAACATCGCAGTAGTTCACTACCGACTTTATCGCCAGAGGTCAGTATTCAACAGAAGCACCAGCCTCTGCCAAACCGACTGCCGGAGCAGACCCATACCAAGAAATTTTACAAAGGATGGCAGCCATGGACCTTCGCCAACAGCGCTACATGGAGTACCAACGCGACTTCAACACGTCTCTAGCCAACATGATGATGTAGAGCTTTCCACATTAAGGGGAACAATTTCATGAATTCCCAGCCAATATGTTCGTCACTGCCGCCCCTTATACCGATACAACACCTGCCCCAGGACCGCAACCATCTTTCTAGCCACGGCCGCGCCAACAATTCTATACTGTCAGACCTTCTAGGCCAGCGAGGTCTGCCGGAGTATCATCTACTAACCAAAGGCCATCCAATAGGCGGGCTGTCTTTAACTCTCCTCAAAAAGAACCGATTCCTATGCCTAGTCTTAGTAGGGATACGCTATCTCGCGAGATTGATGAATACCACAGTTCATCCCATGAATCAGTAATACCCACTACCACGGTAGGAGGAGGAACAAAAATCATGGACACTAACGAAGAAGGGGATGAGGTTACAGCATCGACGCATCGCACACCACCCAGCAGAGTGCATCCGCATCCGCAGGCCAAACAACAGCAATCACCAGGACAAGGATCCAAGAGAAAGGCACCAACAGCAAGGCCTAAGAGAATGCTCCGTACAAGCAGCTCCTCGGAGTCATTATAAATAATGCCTTACTGTTCTCATCTTTGTCAATACTTAATTGTTGTTTGCTTTATATTTTGAGCATTGAGGACAATGCTCGGTTTGAGTTTGGAGGAGATTGAAGGTGCAAAAGCACTACCGAGGCTACCCAATGTCGCGGCAATACCATAAAAGGGAGTGAATTTTTACCAAATTTTTTTCTTTTTTCTCTTTTCTTGAATTTATATTTATAATCTTGTATTGCCTTATGTCAACTTTGCTTTAGTTTACTCCTTTAAGGCTATAGAAATTTTTCTCCTTACCATGGCAAAGTACTGTTTTGAAGGGATAACCATAGGATACTCTGGGAATAAAACTTAGAAGCTTGCTTTAAGGTTAGACAAAAAAAATAAACACTTTTTGGACTTGTTTGATTTAGGAGTTCTTTTAATAAACTTAGGTGATAAAGACTTAGAACTTGTTGGAAAAATAATCAGAGGTGCCTATCACCGACTCTAGTTTTGCTCTTCTTCGTACTAGAGGTGCTCGAAAATGGCTCTAGTTTGCTAAGTAGGTGCTTAATAAGAAAAAGAATAAATAAGAAAAAGAAGGAAAATAGAAAACACATATCTTGAGGTGCCTGAAATTGGCTCAACCTCAACATTGCTTCATTGCCGCTTCTGCCCTGGATATTCCTGCATGTACAAAATATGTAATAATATTTGCATTCTCTATAAATATTGACTTTGTAAGTAATGATATCGGAATATCTAATACTTGCACAAAGAGTCTATATTTCAGTTCAAGTTGGTGTATAATAGATGCATAAAGTACCATGAGAAGGGTAGTAAATAACTGCCTTTTAGGCACTCATCATAAGGCATAGCCGTCCTAGGGATTAAAAAAGGAGATATAGAGAGCATAGCCAAAAAGGAGCTAGAGAGTCGAATTTTGAGAGCTTTTACCTTAGAAATAATTCTTCCCATCATGTTCTAAGTTCTCTTAGGGTTTTGGTGAAGGTTGTCGAGTATTTGTGAAAGGAGATTGTATTTTGTTTCTTGTTTCTATGCAATAAAATATCAAAGTTTGCTTACTCTTTGCCATTCTTTGTTCTTGCATCCAAGCCTGTGAGGGAAGTTTGTAAGTAATCCATTTGTCTAGACTCCAGAGAGTTAGACTCACGAAAGAAGTAAGTACGGTATTCGACTTGGTTGAAGAATACTAACTCGGCCTAGGAATATGTTAGTTTCAGAGGCTAAAAGAAATGTTGGATTGGTTGTTGGTTATAATTGATTAACGCCGGAAGGTATCATCAAGGACTGACCTTCAACAGTGTTTCGACTTAGGGATAAGCAGAACCATTCAAGGACACTTTGTCGAACTTTGGTAAATCTGCCCAAGAGCAAGGGATTGCCGCGATAGAGAACATTTTCGTTGCCGAAGACAGTATCTATAGTACTGCCGAGGCAGTGCAGTGCAATTACATTGAACAAAAACAGATCAATCAAATCTATTATACAACACAACTGGATCCTACTCTCTTTCTTAATATTTGATCTCACCTTATTTAGTTTAGTTTATTTAGTTTAAGCAACACCAAACTTACCTCTTTTTTTATTGTTGTTTTATAGGTCAAGAAGATCAAGGGAAACATATTAAGTACACCAATCCCTGAGGAGACGATAACTCGATAATACTTATCACTTATTACTTGACGTGTATACTTGCACTCTAATTGCGCATATTTAGCACGCATCAAATGCGATTTTGCAGCATTGCCATGCATCCTTCAGTTGTTGACTGTCTCAAACTCACCTAGCTTCTTTCTTTTAGACACAATGTCTTTCAAGAATTTAGCATAATTAGGCATCTGTTCAATTGTCTCAACAAATGGTAAGTTGATGTGGAATTGTTTTAGGATGTCCAGGAATTTCTTGAACTGGTGGTCCTATTTTTGCTTTTTCAACCTTTGTGGTAAAGGTGGTGGTGGTCTCATCTCTTCTAGGTCTCATTGGTTTGGAATTTAATACCTAGATCACTATGTTTCTTACTACCTCAGCATCTTTTTTAGGTACTGTCGAGCTCTCTACTAGGACAGTGTTTTCATAATTAGGTTGTTCAACATCCAAGTCCTCCTTGTCTGATTCCTTATGTGTTGCTGGTGGAACTTTGGTTGCTGACTTGCCCATTGTTTCTTTAAGTTGTAGGAAACTTCTTGTAGGGATTGCTTTGCATTGTTCATGGCCCATTCCCTTAGCAATTTCAGTATTGCTATGTAGTCCCCCTTGTGGTCTAGTATTCTGTCTTTGAGCAAATTGACTAACTTGGTTTTCTAGTGATTTAATAGGAGCTTCCTGGTTTTGCAGCCTCATCTCAGTTCTATTCATGAAGTCATCAGTTCTCTTCATGAAACTGCTATTCTCAGCCATATATGATTTTGTTTTCATTATGAAGGCCTTGAGAGTATTCTCTAATGAATTCATAGGCTACGTTTGCGTCTGCTGTTGTGGCAGTGACTACTGTACATGCTGTTGCGGTAGTGTATTCTGATAACCTGAGGCTTGGTTAGTGGGGTTCAAGGCATTATTAGGATTGCTCCATAAAAAATTTGGGTGCCTTTTCCATACCGGATTATATGTGTTTGACAACATACTATTATTCCGGTTGTAGTTTCCCACATAGAAACCAAATTCCTCATCTTGCATATACTCAAAAGAATTGATTACTTTTACCTCATGAGTATTTTGTTGTACTTGCATGTTCTGAACCATCTTGGTTAAAGATGCCAACTGTGTTTCCACTTAATTGATAGTTTCTAATTCATTCGCTCTAGCTTGGCATCTCAATCCTCCTCGCCTAGAAGTATGGAATTAAAAATCGTTCCTTGCGAGTTTGTTCAGAATCTCAATAGCTTCTTCCGAAGCTTTGTCAAGGAGTGTTCCATTTGCCGAGGCATCTAACATCATCCTTGTGGGGGCATTGGTAGCATTATAAAACATGGTTACTTGTGTCCATAGTGGAAATCCATGTAGTGGACATTTGTTTAGTAACTCTCTGTAGCGTTCTCAAGCCTCGTACATAGGTTCATCATCAGCCTGTCTAAAAGAAGTAATCTCATTACGGATTTGATCATATAAATTTGTAGGGTTAAATCGTGTAATGAATTCTCGGCAGAGTTCACTTCAAGATCTTATAGATCCTATCAAAATTCTATTCAACTAGGTCTTGGCCCTATCCTTCAGTGAATAGGGAAAAAGCTTTAATCTCAAAATGTCTTCATGGACTCCTTGGATTTTGAATGAGTTGCAGACTTGCATGAATGTTTGAGATGTTGCCTGGCATCTTTAGTTGCAGACCCACTAAATTGTCCAATAGTATTAAGCATATTGAACATCACAGGTTTGAGTTCAAAGTGGATTGCTTCTATCTCTGGTGTAACAACTCTAGGGTTTAATCTATTCAGATCTTCCACTAGAAAATCTCTAACAGTTAGCAGCCGTGACAGTGGTTGCGGCAGTGGTTGCTGTGGAAGGCCTCCATTTCCAGTAGGTAAGTTTTGGTTTCCTTGATTCACTTCCATAGCTCCTTCGATCTATCTTCTCAACCCTTGGTAGGTTCTCTCGATTTCTGGGTCAATCTCGTACAGTGGATTGCTAGGGTTGGCCCTGGTCATACACCAAAATTAAATCAAATAAAAATAAAAAAATAAAAAAATAACTAAAATAAAAGCAAGAAAATAAAGAAAATAAAATTTAGTTGTCAATCCCCGACAACGGCATCAAAAACTTGATGCGTGCTAAATATGCGCAATTGGAGTGCAAGTGTACACGTCAAGTAATAAAGTGATAAATATTATCGAGTTATCGTCTTCACAGGGATTGGTATACTTAATATGCTTCCTTTGATCTTCTTGCTCTATAAAACAAAAGTAAAGACACAAGTAAATGGGATGTTGATTAAACTAATTAAAGCAATTAAATAAAACTAAATAGGATGAGGTCAAATTGAGAAAGAGGGCAGGATCCAGTTGTGTTGTATAGTGGATTTGATTGATCTGTTTCTGTCCAATGCAATTGCACTACACTGCCTCGGCAGTACTGCAGATTACTGTTTTCAGCAGCGGTAGTGTTCTCTGCCATGACAATCCCTTGCTCTTGGGCAGATTTACCAAAGTTCAGCAAAGTGTCCTTTGATGGTTCCGCTTATCCCTAAGTCAAAACATTGTTGAAGGCTAGTCCTTGATGATACCTCCCAGTGTTAATCAATTATAACCAACAACCAATCCCACACTTCTTTTAGCCGCTAAAACTCTAACATATTCCTAGGCCGAGTTAGTATCCTTCAATCAAGTTGAATATCTCACTTATTGTGAGTCTAACTCTCCCGAGTCTAGACAAATAGATTACTTACAAACTTCCCTCCCTGGCTTGGATGCAAGAACAAAGAATTGAAAAGAGTAAGCAAACTTTGATATTTTATTGCATAGAAACATGAAACAAGATACAATCTCCTCTCACTAATACTGAACAACTTTCACCTAAACCCTAAGAAAGCTTAGAACATGGTGAGAAGAATTGTTCCCAGGGTGAACTCTCTCAAATTCGGCTCCCTTAATCCCTTGGACGGTTATGCCTTATATATGCTTGGCCTAGGGCAATCCTTTCCTAAATAGAGTACAATTTGGAGTAGGGAACAAGTTATATACATAGGTTAAATATTTCCAAGTTTAATTCTTCTAGAAGGCTTTTTCCCGCGTGGCCTTTTCTTGTGTTGTTTAGATCCGATCCTTAGGCTTTTTGTCCAGCAACGTTCTCCTCATTTTTTCCTTAATTTTCCAGCCATATTGCCTTTCATCCTCTGCTGCCTCGACATCAGGTCCTGCCGCGGCCTCAGTTTGCTGTTGTGGCAATATTTTTTCCTGCACAGACATGAAAATGCAGTAAAGTATGCCTTTTCTATAAATGTTATCTTTAATAGCATAATCCCTAAATATATCATATTAAGTATATTCATAGGTTCAACTAGGTGTAGAATTTATGATAAGTGCCCATGAAAAGTGTAAAAAGTGATAGTGAGTTGAGCACTTATCAGCAAGTGATCATACTGTCGAGGCAGCACTTGAGTAAAGAAAGAACAACCTGTTCCATGTCATTTACTATGCTAGTAGAACGCTTAATAATGCCCAAATTAATTATACCACAACAGAGAAAGAATTATTAGCATTAGTATTTGCTTTTGATAAATTCGGATCATATCTTATCGGAACAAAAGTAACTGTTCATACTGACCACTCGGCAATTAAGTACCTATTCTCAAAGAAGGATGCCAAGCCTAGACTGATTAGATGGATCCTTCTTTTACAAGAATTTGATGTTGAAGTCAAGGATAGAAGAGGTACAGAAAATCAGGTAGTTGATCACCTCTCTAGATTGGAAAACGAAGATAACAATAACTCACTGGAAGAAATACAAGATGCATTCCCAGATGAACAAATACTGCATATTACGGCAATTGCAGAGGACACTACCGAGACAGAGGCCACAACAGTATATGACTGTGCTACCGAGGCATTGACTAAATACATCGTGGCAAACTTAACAAAAGATCTCGCTGTAGTAACAGTCACCCCCTGGTATGTTGATTTTGTTAATTATTTAGCTAGTGGTGTTCTCCCTTATAACCTTAACTATAACGAAAAGAAGAGGTTTCAGCATAATGCAAACTATTATTTCTGGGACGACCCTCTTTTGTTCAAGCAATGTGCAGATCAGGTTATAAGAAGATGTGTTCCAGAAAATGAGCAACAAGAAGTGCTTCGGCATTGTCATGATTCACCTTCTGGAGGATATTTTGGAGGAAAAAGAACAGCAGCTAAAGTGCTTTAATCAGACCTTTATTGGCCCACACTCTTCAAAGATGTACAACTCTATTGTAAAAACTGTGACCGATGCTAAAGAACGGGTAATATTTCCAAGCGCAATGAGCTTCCTCAGAAACCTATATTGGAAGTAGAATTATTTGATGTTTGGGGAATAGATTTCATGGGGCCATTCCCATCATCTCAAGGTAATCTCTACATCCTAGTAGCAGTGGACTCTGTATCAAAATGGGTCGAAGCAATTGCCACACCTCATAATGACTCTAAGACTGTACAAAAATTCCTCAAGAAAAACATCTTCACTAGATTTGGAGTCCCAAGAGCAATAATTAGCGATAAAGGTAAACACTTTGACAATAGACTCATTGCAGCGGTCCTAAAGAAACTCGGTGTCACCCACAGAATTGCTATGGCCTACCATCCACAGAAAAATGGGCAAACTGAAATATCCAATAGGGAATTAAAACAAATCCTTGAAAATGTGGTAAATCCATCTAGAAAGGATTGGTCTCATCGTCTTGATGATGCTCAGTGGGCATATAGGACAGCCTACAAAATCCCTTTGGGAACATCTCCATACAGACTGGTATTTGGAAAAGCATGACATTTGCCAGTGGAAATTAAGCACAAAGCTTATTGGGTAGTAAACAATTTGAACATGGAATGGGACAAAGCTGGCCAGAAACGACTGCTAAACCTCAATGAAATAGAAGAATTCAGAGCAACAACCTATTAAAATGCCAAGATCTACAAGGAAAAGACAAAATGATGGCATGACAGTAAGCTACTACCGCGATAGTTCCTGCCAGGACAACAAGTTCTCATTTTCAACTCCAAACTCAAATTGTTCCCAGGAAAACTCAGATCCAGGTGGTCAGGCCCATTTGAAGTTGTTCAGGACTATCCACATGGCGTAGTAATAATAAAATCAAAAAAGGATGGGCATGAGTTCAAAGTGAATGGCCAACGGTTGAAGCACTATTTTGGTCAACATGAGATGAAAACTATAGAGAACATCACTTTAGGAGATGCACTTTCATGCACTCCTATCGTAGATTAATCCTTTCATTTATCTTTAATGAACTTTAGGATTAGTTTTACTCTAGTTTTTTTTATTAATGTTTTTTTGTTTCTTTTTATTATTTTAGGGTAAAAGGTGAAGACGCTCTCAACATCAAGAACATGACAACTGATTGTTACCAACAACCCCTCAGAGACACTTTAATATTTTACGCAGCTTTTATTACTTGTTTCCTTTTCATATTTTGTTGCCTACCGTTTGCCCCTAATTTAAGCATTGAGGACAATGCTTGGTTCAAGTTTGGAGATGTAGATCCACTGCATAGACAATCCACTATCGCGGTCTTGCTATGAAAAGAGAGTATTTAAGTGATAATTTTTAAATTTTTATTTTCACCACTTTACTCGAATTTGTTGCCCATACTCTTGCACTGTCTATCATCAATATTGTCTTAGTTTATTCTTTTAAGGCAATAGAACTCTTTCTCCTTACCATAGTTGGATCATGTTTTGAAGACTTAATTCTAGGATACTTGAGGAGAAAACTTAGAAGCTTGCTATAAGGTTGATCCTAAAACACTTTTGGGACTTGTTTGGCTATAGGAATTCTTTTAATAAACTTAGGTGATAAAGACTTAGATCTTTGGAAAGGTGACTAGAGGTGCCTATCACTGGCTCTAGGAATTACTCTTCTTCATGCTAGAGGTGCCCGAAATTGGCTCTAGTATGCTTAAATAATAGAAAAGAAAAAAGGAAATAATGAAGAGAAAAACACAATCCTTGAGGTACCTAAAATTGGCTCAAGAATTGGTTGTTTAGAAAAAAAAGAGTACACTAAATCCTAGCCTATTTGTCTTGAACTTAGAGTTTATCTAAGAAGGACCTTAATCAAACTTGTCCATAAATTGCGTGGTGGGGAGAATAGATAGAAACACAAGACCAACAGGGAATAAAGTTTGAAAAATTGATGGTTTGCATTGCTCGAGGACAAGCAATAGTTCGAGTTTAAGGGTGTGATAACTGCTCAACTCACTATCACTTTCTACACTTTTCATGGGCATTAATAATCAATTCTACACCTACTTGGACCAATGCATATACTTAATGTGATATATTTAGGGATTTTGCTGTTAAAGATAATATTTACAGAAAAAGTATAATTTACTGTATTTTTATATCTGTGCAGAAAAGTATTACCGCGACAGCAACTTAAGGCCGAGGCAGGACTTGATGCCGAGGCAGGCAAACTGAGGAGAAAAATGAGGAGAACATTGTTGGACAAGAATCCCAAGGATCGGAGCTGGATAAGCACATGGAAAGCCCAAAGACAAGGCCACGCGGGAAAGCTCTCTAGAAGGAATAAACTTAGAAATATTTTATTTATGTACATAATTTGTTCCCTACTCCAAGTTGTATTCTACTTAGGAAAGGTTTGCCCTAGGCCAAGCCTATATAAGACCTAGCCGTCCTAAGGAGAAGAAGAACTCGACTTGAGAGACAATTCGGTTTATAGATAGTTTAGATTTCATCTTTTAGTTTTTCTTTTCTTTTACATTATGTTCTAAGTTTGTTAGGCTTAGGTGAAGGTTGTAAAGTATTAGTGTGAGGAAGTTAAATTTTGTTTTTTGTTTCCAATGCAATAAAATATCAAAGTTTGCTTATTCTTTGTCATTCCTTGTTCTTACATTCAAGCTCGGGAGAGAAGTTTATATATCATCCATTTATCTAATATCGGGAGAGTTAGATTCACAAAAAGAATAAGTATGATGTTTCTGTCATGAAACACTAACTCGGCCTAGGGATAGGTTTAGAGTTTTAACGGCTAATAGAAGTGTGAGATTGGTTGGTGATTATAATTGATTCATGCCAAAAGGTATCATCAAGGACTGTTCATTAACAGTACTTCGACTTAGGGATAAGCGGAGTCATCTAAGGACATTTTGCTGAACTTTGGTAAAGTCTACCAAAGAGCAAGGGATTATCGCGGCGGGCGAGTATCTACACTATCGAGGCAGTAATCTGCTGTGCTGCCGAGGCAGTGTTGTGTAATTACATCTAACAGAAACAAGTCAATTGAATCCTCTATACAATATAATTGGACCTAGCCTCTGTCTCTATTTTATTTTTCTATCTTTATTTAGTTTTCTTCATTTAGTTAAATCACAATCCAATAATTTATGTTTTTACTTTATTTCTTTACAGAGCAAGAAGATCAAAGGAAGCATATTAAGTAGACCAATCCTTGTGGAGACGATACTTGATTTACTTATCAATTTATTACTTGGCGACGTGTTCACTTGCACTAAATTGCACACATCTAACACGCATCAGCGACATTGGCTGCTGTACCTGCTACTGTGGTAGATGTTGCATTTGTTGCTGAAAACCTGAGGGTTGAGTAGTTGGATTCAAGACATTGTTTAGATTACTCCATGAAAAGTTTGGATTCTTCTTGCATGAAGGGTTGTATGTGTTGGACATCATATTGTTTCGGTTATAATTTCCAACATACAGGCTAGACTCTTGATTCTGTATACACTTAGAAGAATTATGGTTACCTCCACATAAATTACAGAAAGAATCTATGGCCTTAACCTCATGGGTATTGTACTGTAGTTGCTTGTTTTGCACCATTTTGGTAAGAGAGGCCAATTGTGCTGCCACTGAATTTGATGTTTCCAATTCATTCACTGTGGTTTGGCGTCTTACTCCTCCTCGCCTAGATGTAGGGAATTGAAAATCGTTCTTTGCGAGTTTGTTCAGGATCTCAATAGCTTCTTCAGGTGCTTTATCAAGGAGTGTTCCATTGACAGAAGCGTCTAACATCATTCTGGTTGGGGCATTGGTGGCATTATAGAACATGGTCACTTGTGTTCACAAGGGGAAACCATGCAAAGGACACTTGTGCAACAATTCTCTGTAGCGCTCTCATGCCTCGTACATAGGTTCATCATCTTCCTGTCGAAAAGAAGTAATTTCATTATGAATTCGATCATATAAATTTGTAGGATTAAAGCGTGTAATGAAATCACGACACAATTCACTCCAAGATCGTATTGATCCTACTGGAATACTATTTAACCAGGTTTTTACCCTATCCCTCAGTGAATAGGGGAATAATTTCAATCTTAAGACATCTTCATGGACTCCTTAGATTTTGAATGAGATACAGATCTCCATGATTGACTTAAGATGTTACCTGACATCTTCTGTCATAGACCCACCAAACTGTCCAATAGTGTTTAGCATATTGAACATGACAGTTTTTTGTTCAAAGTGGGCTGCTTTTATTTTTGGTGTAACCACTTAAGGATTTAACCCATTTAAGTCCTCTTCTAGGAAATCCCTAACAGTGAGCTATCGCGGCATTGGTGGCGGTAGAAGGCCTCCATTGCCGGCAGATAAGTTCTGATCTCCTTGATTTCTTGCCATGGCTTCTTAGATTTGTCTCCTCAACCTATTCTGTGTACGTTCAATCTCTGGATCTAACTCGTACAAAGGGTTGGTTGGTTTGACCCTGGTCATAAACCAAAGTAAAATAAAAAGAACTAAAAAGATAGAAAATAAAGAAAATAAAATTTAGTTGTCAATCCCCGACAACTGCGCCAAAAACTTGATTTATGTCAAATATGCGCAATTTGTGCAAGTAAACACGTCGCAAGTAATAAAGTGATAAGTATTATCGTGTATTGTATCCACAGGGATTGATATACTTAATATGCCTTCTTTTGTCTTCTTGCTCTGAAAAGGAATAAAGTAAAAACACAGGTAATTTGGTTGTGATTGAACTAAATAAAGAAAGCTAAATATTAATAGAAAAATCAAATAAAGAAAGTGGTCAGGATCCAGTTGTTTTGTATAGTGGATTCAATTGACTTGTTTCTGTCCAATGCAATCGCACATCACTACCTCGGCAAAACTGCAGATTCCTACCTCGACAGCGATGATACTCGTCCTTCACGGAAATCCTTTGCTCTTGGGTGGACTTTACCAAAGTTCGGCAAAGTATCCTTTGATGACTCCGCTTATCCCTAAGTCGAAGTACTGTTGATGACTAGTCTTTGATGATACCTCCCGGCGTGAACCAATTATAATCATCAACCAATCTCAAACTTCTTTTAGTCGCTAAAACTCTAAACCTATTTCAAGGCTGAGTTAGTGTTTTCCGATTGAAACACCGTACTTATTCCTTTCGTGAATCTAACTCTCCCGATATTAGATAAATGGATTACTCACAAACTTCTCTCCCGAGCTTGAATGTAAGAACAAAGAATGACAAAGAATAAGCAAACTTCGATCTTTTATTGAATTAAAACAAGAAACCAAGTTCAATCTCTTCACACTAATACTCTACAACTTTCACCTAAGCCTAAAGAAAAATAAAACATAATATAAAGAAAAGAAAACTCTAAAAGATGAAGCCTAGGTCTAGGTCTAAGCTCTCGATCAAGCATGCTCTTCTCCTTGGACGACTATAGCTTATATAGGCTTGGCCTAGGGAAAACCTTTACTAAGTAGGAATACAACTTGGAGTAAGAAACAAGTCAAGTACACAAATAAATTATTTCCAAGTTTATTCCCACTAGGAGGCTTTCTCGCGTGGCCTTTGTCTTGGGATTTTCACGTGCTATCCAGCTCCGATCCTTGGACTTCTTGTTGAGTTGATCGGTGTTGAATAATGGCCAAGAGGGGGGGTGAATTGGATATTAAAAATTTGGTAGGAGAATTTCGATAAAAATCGAGAAATAAAGAACACAATGATTTGTAGTGGTTCAAGCTTCGAACAAGCTCTACATCCACTACCTTAGCTCCCACTAAGGATTTTGAAACCAATTCACTATTGAATTCAACCTTTTTCTAGTTCAAGGGATAACCTTTACAAACAAATCAATTTTCTACCCAAAATTGATTTAGATCTCACAAGGTGTTACAAGAAGTTTGATTTGGCTAAGAAGGATTCTCTCACAAGAAATAATAGCCCCTAATACAAACAAACTCTCCCCAAACTTAATTTATAATTGATCAAAGTGAAATACACAAGTTGGGAGGATAAAGTATGCAATGAAGTGCTTTAAGTTGGATTTGTGTGCTTGGATGTTGCTTGAGATTCAATTTTCTTTTTATGCTTTCGAAAATGCTTCTTTTATACCTTCTCATTGATTTCTAACTGTTGAAGTTGTTGGGAAAGTAAATATGGACGTTGGAGCTTCATCTTTCCATCATAAATACCACTCTGCAGCAGGTGGTATCGAAACACGGGGTACCTGTTTCGAAATATGCCAAGAAAAGAAAGAGTCGTTGTGCATTTAATATGGGGTGTATCGATACCTGTTTCGATACCAAAAGTTTCTGAGATGCTTGGTATCGAACCCTGTTTCGATACAAGCTAACCATCATTTAAAAATTAACTAACACCAACGGTCGACTCATTTAATGCTTGAAAATAGCCGTTGGAGATTAAGGGTGTATCGATACCTATATCGATACTAGGAGTCATATTTTTAAAATTAAAAATAATTTGAAAATTAACCAAGATGTTTCGATACCAGTATCGAAACATGGGTTGGCAAAAAGTTTTGGTATCGAACCTTGTTTCGATACCTATTCTTGATCTCAAGAACAAGCCTTGAAAAATCCCAGGTGTATCGATACCCTCGTGTAAAAATGGCTTGTTAGAGTATTTCAAAGTTCTTGGTTTTGACTTAGAGATCAAGCTTTGACTTAAGGACCAAAAACTTATTTCAAAATTAGTCCTTACATTTATTTGTTATATCAAAATCAATTTTAGTTTTACAATCTCCCCCTTTTTGATATAGCAAACCGAAAGGAATTTTAAGTTTTGAAATAATTTGGTTGAAAGATTCCCCCTTAATATGTGCCAAAAAAATTTTTAAAATGTTGATGATTTTCGAAAACTTAAAAACTTAGAACTTTCTCCCCCTTTTTGTTAGATCAAAATCAATGATAAGCAAAAAACAATGATAATCAAGGTAATAGAATAAAGCAATTATAGCACTTAAATATAAAAGTTCATATGAAGCATAAACCATAGCAAGCAAAGTATCCAAAATATAATCCAACAATAATAAAGACAAAACATAGGGAAATAAAAATAGGTGCATAAGTTCTAATATGAATGCATCATAACTAGTCTTAATAACTAAAAAGCAAAGCAGAAGAGAGATCGAAACGATCAATCATCGGCCATGTCATCACCGTCATCATCATCATCATCATCATCTTCATCTTCGTCTTGATCTTGATTACCCTCATCATTAAGTCTTTGGCTTTGACGGAGAGCTTCAAGAGATACTCTCAAGGAGTGTCTTTGAGTCTCTAGGCTTGTCATCCTAGTGTTGATAGCATCAAAACCCGAAGTGAATTGAGTGGAAAGAGTGTCAAGCTTTCCATCCATGGAATCTAAACGGGCGTTGAGAGAATCAAACTTAGTCGTGAGGAAGGTCAACATATCAAACTGATGAATAGGTTCCGGATCAACAAGAGCATGAGGAGGAGAAGGAGGAGCACCTCGAGTCCACTCACCATTAGAGGCATAGACAAAGTGAGCACGGTTGAGTGAAGTTTCTCAAATAAGCTCTTTCAAAGATCCCACCTTGTCATAAGAGCAATCGATGTCCAAATGCAAGAAGATGGTGCTTAGAATGCACGCATAAGGAAAAGATTGAACAAGGGGGGTAGCACTATTTTGGATGTGCCACACAATATCCGAGAAGACAATCCGAGCAAGGTTTGGTTGAATGTTATCAAGGAAACATGTGATCTAAAAACTATCAACTTGACGGATCCTAGAGTATCTCCCATTTGAAGGACGAATCCACCAAGAGATGATAAGATGGAGAAAACGGTCGTGTGCGTCAAGAGATGTAACCGATCCGGTGAAAAGAGCAAGAGAGTCTTCATCATCTACACCTTTATCCTCAAGACCAAAAACATCAAGGAAAGTAGAGACATTAATCTTGAAAGATTTTCCCATAAGATACGATTCAATGGCTACTACTTTACTCTTGTCTAGAGATAAGATACATTTAGCATTGGTGTAAAAGATAAGGACGAGAGTTGGAAAGAACTTGCCGGTATGAGTGAGAAAACTCAAGAACTTCCACTCGACAAGTTGGTTATAGTAACGAAAAGGGAATCTGTGCGACGTGATGAATTGAATGTCCACACATCTTTCCTTTTTGAGAGGATAACTCCGGAAAAGGTTGTAGTTGTCCAATCTACGATCATTGTCTAGACTCTTAGCATAGACCTTCTCAAAATCAACTCGTGCAACACGAGATGATGAAGAGGATCCGGCTTCGGTACGAGATCGCTTCTTTGGTGCCATGATCTAGGATTGGATAAAAAAAATTTGGATTAATTAAGAACAATATGTATGCTTGTATATATAATCCAATTCAATCCTATGAAATAATCTAACAATTCAAGGTATTTAAGAATTTTAAAAATTTTGAAAAACCATCGAAAAACTTATTCGAACAAAAATTTATATTCGATTAAAACAAGTTGGAATTTTGAGACAAAATCATAGGTTTATTGAAACCCATAAGATAGACATTTAAAACATACTCAAAAACTGATTTTTAACAAACTAAAAACAAACAAAACTAAGATTTTTCGAAAGTATACCTTGATTGTAGATTAGGATGAATTTTGTGATTATGAAGCACCGTTTGTTGATATGATGAAGTCTTTGATGCGTAGATCAAAATCCCTCAAAGGAAACGTGAAGAAATTGTGTTAAGAGAGGCGGATTTGATGGGATTTTAAAGAGAGGGCCGGCTAGGGTTTTAGGATATAAGTTTGGAAGTGTTTTAATGAGATTATAATTAGGTTTAAAGTGTTTTAAACAACTTCCGTCCTCGAGTATCGATACTAGTATCGAAACACCCTGTTTCGATGCTAGTATCGAAACAGAGGTATCGATGCAAGCATCGATGCCTGTTCTTCTTTGACAAAAACCCAGATGGGTTGATGAACAGGTATCGAAACAGGGATTAGCTGTATCGATACCTTCGACTTTTGCTTTGCATTTTGGCTACTAAAAGTACTAGAAATGAGTCTCTAAAGCCCCTAGAAGCATGCATATGATGTAATGACATGTTTATTATGAATGAATAAGTTCATACTCCCCCTAGCAACATGCATGGAGTCATCAAGATACAAGAGCAACATAAGCATGATTTAATTCAAGATTCAAGCAAGATAAGTAAAAAGATGACACTTAGCAAGTCAAGATAGGCTAGTTAGACCTAACTCTCTCCTAAGGGTCCAAAAACGCTCCTTATCCAAAGGTTTAGTAAAGATGTCCACTAATTGATTTAAGGTGTCAACAAACTCTAAAGCAATATCATTTTTAGACACATGATCTCTAATGAAATGGTGTCTAATTTCTATGTGTTTGGTTCTAGAGTGTTGAATGGGGTTTTTGGTAAGACATATGGCACTAGTATTATCACACTTAAGAGGTATGGTTTCTACCTTAATGCCATAATCTAAGAGTTGTTGCTTCATCCATAACACTTGTGCACAACAACTCCCTAGGGATATGTACTCCGCCTCGGTGGTAGATAGAGCTACACTATTTTGTTTCTTAGAGAACCAAGATATGAGCATACTACCTAGGAATTGACAAGTTCCGGAAGTACTTTTCCTATCTATCTTAAAACCTCCATAATCTACATCCGAATAGGCATGAAGATCAAAAAAAGATGCTTTAGGATACCAAAGACCTAAACAAGGTGTATCTCTAAGGTACATAAAAATTCTCTTAATGGCTACAAGGTGTGATTCTCTAGGACTAGCTTGAAACCTAGCACACAAGCAAACACTAAACATAATATCCGGTCTACTTGCGGTAAGGTAAAGCAAAGAACCTATCATTGATCTATACAATTTAGAATCAACACACTTACCTCCTTCATCCTTGTCAAGCTTAGTAGATGAGCTCATTGGTGTGGCTTGAGGTTTCACATTTTCCAAGCCAAACTTTTTGAGCATATCCCTGATGTATTTTTCTTGGTTGATGAAGGTTTCATCCTTCCTTTGCTTGATTTGGATTCCCAAGAAGAATGAGAGCTCCCCCATCATGCTCATCTCGAATTCACCTTGCATTAGCTTAGAAAATTCTTGACAATAACATTCATTAGTAGATCCAAAAATAATATCATCAACATAAATTTGAACTACTAAGATGTCATTTTTAAACCTTTTTATAAAAAGTGTAGTATCCACCTTCCCTTTTTCAAAACCTTTTTCAATTAGAAAGGTTGAAAGCCTTTCATACCAAGCTCTAGGAGCTTGTTTCAAACCATATAAAGCTTTTGTTAATTTAAAAACATTGTTTGGAAATTTTGAGTCTTCAAAACCCGGTGGTTGTTCAACATACACTTCTTCATTTATAAAATCATTTAAGAAAGCACTTTTGACATCCATTTGAAAAAGCTTGAAATCATGATAACATGAAAATGCAAGTAGCATCCTAATGGCTTCCATTCTAGCTACGAGTGCATAGGTTTCATCGAAATCTATTCCCTCCTCTTGAGTGTAACCTTGAGCTACTAATCTAGCTTTATTTCTTACAATTTTACCACTCTCATCTAGTTTGTTTCTAAAGACCCATTTAGTTCCTATAGTAGATTTATTACTAGGCCTATCAACTAATGTCCATACATTACTTCTCTCAAATTGATTTAATTCCTCTTGCATAGCCAAAATCCAATAATCATCACCTAAGGCTTCTTTGATATTTTTAGGCTCTATGCATGAGATAAAAGCAATATGATTCATTAATCTAATAGAAGAATGAGTAGTTACCCCCTTTGATGGATCACCCAAGATTTCACCACTCTTGACATAGTTGAACTCCCTTGGGTAGCTCACTTCCCTTTCTTCAAGCTTCACATTTCCCAAAGCTTCTATTGGAGGATCTTGTGCTTCCTCATTGCTTGGAATCCCATCCACCTTTGATACTTGTCCATCATCAATGGTTTCAATGATTCCTACATCATCATCATCACAAGAATCCTTCCTAGGAAGGAGGTTATCATCGAAAACCACATGTATAGATTCCTCTACAACTAAGGTTCTTTTGTTGAAAACTCTATAAGCCTTAGAATTTAAAGAATAACCAAGGATAATAGCTTCATCACTTTTTGCATCAAATTTAACTAAATTGTCTTTTCCATTGTTCAAAACAAAACACTTGCACCCAAAAGGGTGAAAATAGCTAATGTTAGGCTTTTTAGACTTTAAAATCTCGTAAGGAGTTTTCTTTAAAATAGGCTTAATCATTACTCGATTTATGATGTAACAAGAAGTGTTTGTGGCTTCCGCCCAAAAGTACTTAGGTAAATTGTTTTCACAAAGCATGGTTCTAGCCATTTCCTCTAAAGTTCTATTTTTCCTCTCAACTACCCCATTTTGTTGAGGAGTGCGAGGAGCTGAAAAATTGTGGCTAATACCATTTTCATTACAAAAATTTTCAAAACCTAAATTTTGAAATTCGGTTCTATGATCACTTCTAATATGAGAAATTCTTTGATCAAGATCATTTTGAGAAATTTTTGAAAATGTGATGAAATTTTCTAAGGCCTCATCTTTAGAACTTAAAAATAGAACCCAAGTATATCTAGAGTAATCATCAACAATAACAAAAGCATATGATTTTCCACCCAAGCTAGTAGTCCTAATAGGTCCAAAAAGATCCATATGGATCAATTGTAATACTCTACTAGTTGAAACATCATTAATGAACTTAAAAGAAACTTTCTTTTGCTTACCCTTAGCACATGCATCACAAATTTTATCCAAAGAAAATTTGAGCTTAGGTAAACCTCTAACTAGATTTTGGGAGACAAGTTTCTCTAAAACACTTATGCTAGCATGACCAAGTTTCCTATGCCATAACCATGCATCATTTTCATCACTAGCAACTAAGCATGCATGAGATAAGTTTATGTCATCTAGATGCACCATGTAAATATTTTCTATGCGATGACCTATGAGCATTGTTCTATTGGATTCTATGTCAATAATTTTACAACCATTTTTATCAAAAGAAACATAGAAACCTTTATCACACAATTGACTAATGCTCAACAAGTTATGCTTAAGACCATTAATAAGTAAGACATTTTCAATAAGAATAGAGGAGTGATTACCAATAGAGCCTATACCCTCAATTTGGCCTTTGGAGTTGTCACCAAATGTCACTACTCCACCCTTTTTGAGCTCTAACTCCTTAAATCGTCCCTTGTCTCCGGTCATATGCCTTGAGCATCCACTATCAAGGTACCACATATTTTGACTTGAAGCTTTGGCCTTGAAGCAATGCTCAACCTACAAATAAAAATTAGTTTTTCACTTTTGGTACCCAAATCATTTTGGGTCCATGAGAGTTAGTCCCTAAAAGCTTGGTTCCCTTAGGAATCCAAGAGGCAATGACATTTACATTATTAGAAACAATGAGTTCCTTAGGAACTCAAACACTCCTAATTTTTCTATGTCTAAAATGCCTTTGAAAACCTTTTTGTTTGTAGTTTTAAAAATTTCTTTTGACATGGTTGGGTTTTGAAGAGCTTCCCTTTTCAAAAGTTGAACTCCCAACCACCTTAATTTGTTCTTTAAGCTCATTCACCACCTTTTGGTGATTTTCACTCAAGCTTGAAACAAGGTTGTTTAAATCAATATTTTCTTTTTGAAAAAATTTCAAATCATCATTTAAATCAACAACCTTTTCTTCCAAATCCAAAATTGTTTTTGTCAAAGAATCATTTTTCATTTCTAAATCGGAAATAGTTTTCTTGCTTTTCAAAATTGATTCTTTGAACTTCAAAACCAACTCATCATACACATCTTGTAGTTCATCATAAGCATCATAAAGTTCATCATAAGATAAATCATTACAAGATGGTTCAAGGGTTATCTTAGGCTCATCAAGAGCCATGAGACACAAGTTGGCCACCTCATTGTCCTCATCGGATGATGACTCCTCATCACTCCAAGTGGCAACATGAGCTTTATGTTTCTTCTTCTTCTCAAAACCCTTCTTTTTGTATAGAGGGCAATCGATCCTAATGTGACCGGGCTTCTTGCATTCATAGCAAATAATTTGATCTTTCTCCTCTTCTTTGCTCTTTGCTTTGAAGTCCCTCTTTCGTTGGAATCTTTGATTCCTATTTGCCCTCATAAGTCTTGTGAATTTTTTGGCCACCATGGACAATTCCTCTAGCTCTTCTTCTTCACTAGTGTACACTTCTTCTTGTGACAACGAAGCTTTAAGAGCAATCACTTGCTTCTTTTTCTCTACTTCCCTCTTCTCTATCTTTACCTCTTCTTTCTTTTTCTCTTCTTCTCTTCCTTTCTTCATGATCTCATGGGTAAGAAGGGATCCCACAAGAGCATCTAGCTTTAGAGTCTTCAAGTCCTTAGCTTCAATGATAGCCGTCCTTTTGCTATCCCAAGACTCGAGAAGAGAGTAGATAAGTTTCCTCACGAGCTTCTCTTCCGGAATGATCTCACCAAAACCTTTGAGACCGTTGACAATCACGAAAAATCTATCGAACATTTTGGTGATATCTTTATCCGGCTCCATCTTGAAATTTTCATAGTTTAGGTTGAGAAGACTAATCTTTGTTTCCTTCACATCGTTGGTGCCCTCATAAGTTGTCTCCAAGGGGTCCCAAACTTCTTTGGCACTTGTATATGAAGACATTTTGGAGTAGATGTCGGGGCCTAAAGCATAAAAGAGAATGTGAAGAGCTTTATCATTTGTGGGCATTCTCCTTCTTTCTTCATCGGTCATCTCGTTCCTCTTCTTAGGCACTTGCCGATCTCCTTCTTGCTTCATAGGGATAGAGGTTCCATCTTCAATTATATCCCAAAGGACATAATCATTGGATTTGATGAATAGCCTCATCCTATTCTTCCAATAAGGATAGTTGTCCCCATTGAAGAAGGGTGACTTGGTGATGGAGTGAGACTTGTTCCACGAACCGAAAGTGGAGGTCATTAGATTTTTGTTGTAGAGATGATCAACAACCCTTGGATCTTCTTTGGTGGAGGTGAATCCCTTCAAAGATCTAGCTCTTATACCAATTGTTGAGTTGATCGGTGTTGAATAATGGCCAAGAGGGGGCTGAATTGGATATTAAAAATTTAGTAGGAGAATTTCGGTAAAAATCGAGAAATAAAGAACACAATGATTTATAGTGGTTCAAGCTTCGAACAAGCTCTACATTCACTACCTTAGCTCCCACTAAGGATTTTGAAACCAATTCACTATTGAATTCAACCTTTTTCTAGTTCAAGGGATAACCTTTACAAACAAATCAATTTTCTACCCAAAATTGATTTAGATCTCACAAGGTGTTACAAGAAGTTTGATTTGGCTAAGAAGGATTCTCTCACAAGAAATAATAGCCCCTAATGCAAACAAACTCTCCCCAAACTTAATTTATAACTGATCAAAGTGAAATACACAAGTTGGGAGGATAAAGTATGCAATGAAGTGCTTTAAGTTGGATTTGTGTGCTTGGATGTTGCTTGAGATTCAATTCTCTTTTTATGCTTTCGAAAATGCTTCTTTTATACCTTCTCATTGATTTCTAACCGTTGAAGTTGTTGGGAAAGTAAATATGGACGTTGGAGCTTCATCTTTCCATCATAAATGCACTCTGCAGCAGGTGGTATCGAAACACGGGGTACCTGTTTCGAAATATGCCAAGAAAAGAAAGAGTCGTTGTGCATTTAATAAGGGGTGTATCGATACCTGTTTCGATACCAAAAGTTTCTGAGATGCTTGGTACCGAACCCTGTTTCGATACAGGCTAACCATCATTTAAAAATTAACTAACACCAACGGTCGACTCATTTAATACTTGAAAATAGCCGTCGGAGATTAAGGGTGTATCGATACCAGGAGTCATATTTTTAAAATTAAAAATAATTTGAAAATTAATCAAGATGTTTCGATACCAATATCGAAACATGGGTTGGCAGAAAGTTTTGGTATCGAACCTTGTTTCGATACCTGTTCTTGATCTCAAGAACAAGCCTTGAAAAATCCCAGGTGTATCGATACCTGTCCTCATGGTATCGATACCCTCGCGTAAAAATAGCTTATAAGAGTATTTCAAAGTTCTTGGTTTTAACTTAGAGATCAAGCTTTGACTTAAGGACCAAAAAGTTATTTCAAAATTAGTCCTTACATTTATTTGTTATATCAAAATCAATTTTAGTTTTACACTTCTGGTCCAGCAACGTTCTCCTTATTTTTCCTCAGTTCGCCTAAAATATTGCTACTTGTCCTTAATTGCTGACTCAATATTAGGTCCTGCCTCAGCCTCACTTGCTGTCGCGATAATAGTTTTCCTTCAAGATACAAAAATGCAATAAAACTTGCCTTTTCTATAAATATCATCTTTATAAGCATAACCTCTAAATATCTCACATTAAGTATATGCATTGGTCCAAGTATGTATAGATTGGGTGATATTGCCCATGAAAGGTGTAAAAAGTGATAGTGAGTTGAGTACTTATCAGCCACAACCAAAAGGAAAGATCCTGGTAGTTTCACAATACCATGCGCCATCGGTGATCAATACGTGGGCAAGGAACTGTGTGACTTAGGCGTCATCATAAATCTCATGCCTATGTCAATATTTCAGAAGCTAGGCATTGGGCAAGCAAAGCCAACAACAGTGATGCTGCAGCTAGCAAACCGCTCTTACGTGCAACTAGAAGGAAAAATAGAAGATATTCTGATAATGGTGGATAAATTTATTTTTCCTCCTGATTTCTTAATTCTTGATTGTGGAGCAGATGAACATGCACCAATCATATTAGGAAGGTCATTCCTAGCCACAAGAAGAACATTGATCGGTTGTGAGAAAGGAGAATTGATCATAAGGGTAAATGATCAACAAGTAAAGATTAATGTGTTTAAAACTCTAAGCATCAGGATGAACCAAATGAATGCAAAGGAATTGAAGCTAAAACTGAGTTTAACTTCAATCCAGAAACATATTGCTTGAACAAACCCTGCCAAGGCAACCTTTATCGAGGTAGCACGCCCTTTGAACAACATTACATTCGAAAGAAACCACCTGATGAGGAGACAGATACTGGGACATCAGCTTCTCCTCCATCCAAAAAAGGGAAGATGGTTGCTGTCGAAGATGCATCTTATTGCACTTCTGTAGTAACCTAAATTTATATCTCTTAGTCCCTAATTTTTTTATGTTTTAGGAATTAGAATATTATTTTTAGTTTTAGTTTTAGGATTTAGATTTTAATTTTCGAAAATTAGTCTTAAACTTTAAAATTTCCTCATAACTTGAATTTTAAATTCAGCTTTTAGGCCCAATAAAGAAAACAAAATAAAAAGATGACCAAGTCCAAAAACGCGGCCTAACTCAAGGCAAAAATATATCGACGACAAACTTGTCGCCCAAGTCGAAGCCGCATCATTTCTTCCGCCCAACGCAGGCCAGCTGGATCTGCGTAGCATGCATGCCAAGAATAATAATGACATTGCTGTCGCTTCCAACGGTTGGCCGCCTTCGCCTATAAATAGATAAGGAAGGCTTCATCTTCTTTATACTTCTTTTTACTACCATCACTCTACTAAAACAATTCTCTCAGTTTCACAAAATGGCAACCCAAAGATAATCCTCTGCCAGAGCAGCAAAATTCAAACGATTGTCTACATCGGCAGTCGAGCATGGATACGAAAGAAATTTTAAGAACCGTCAGATTTAAGAAGAGCAAAGGTTTTATTATACCGATGATGAAGACCTGGGCCTAGAAGCATTTATATTGTAAAAATTTACTTTCCAGCAATGGCAAAAATTTGCAAAGAAACTAGATCCGACGAACATCGAATGGGTTAGCGAATTCTATGCCCACCGCCCCGTACCCAACAACCCATATACATATCTGCAGGGACAGGCAATTCCGTTATCCAACATCACAATCAACGCCTACGTTGGCATCCACATCGAAAATAAAGAACATGCAGAGTTCGTAGCCGCCCTGATGGCCGGAGACTACAAGAAAATGAAAGCAGAACTCTGTCTGCCAGGTACCAAATAGAATACGGATAAACATCATGGATCCGTCAGCCGTCGCAATATGTTCATCAAAAGAAGTCTTCTACTAACATCTCATAACCAGACGCTGGACAGATCATGCTTGGTGCTAATCCACTCAATTATACACAACAGACGCATTGACGTTGGCATCATCATCAGCGAACAAATATTTGAATATACCACCAAAGAAAAAGGTATACTCATTTTCCCTTGTTTAATTACGGCATTAGGGAATTTATAAAGGGTCCCAAACATGCCTTTGGACACATACACACCATGACGAGTGGGCTGGACACGGGAGATTTACATGAAGAGAATGCAAGTGGAAGAAGCAGTTCCACAAGCCTTCATTCCTCCCACCGCTGAAGCAACGCCTGCCGAGGCAGGTCAACAATAAGACCCAGCTAAAAAAATAACAACAGGACTCTTGAAGATCCTGCAGAGGATAGAAAGAAGGCAGTTGGCCTTCATGGCATACGTCACGGATTTTAACAACGCCATCTTCACAACTATCCGAGAAGAACTCTCTTCATGCACGACTGTATTCCCTGACTTCACAGTCGATCTCTCCATATCCCAGCTCCCCCTACTACACCCACTGCTTCAGTCATTATCCCAGTTTCCTCCGCCGCCACAATCGTTGTAGCCGCAACCGAACCACTCTCAGTAGATTCAGTAGCTAAGTTCCTCCGAATGGACTCCACTAACAGAGGAGTTACTCCATAATAGTTAACAACATTCACATGGAGCGACTCAAAAGAAGATCTAACTAGCCAACTGCGAGCTGCCAACGAATTCATTGCAGCAACACAAGGAGGGCAAAAGCGACAGACAACATCCTCCTCTCCAATCATCCTTGACATAGAGGAAGAGTAGCAAGACCCCACTCTTGTTCGCATCCAACCACACCGCTCGGTAAAGAAACTAATGGAGAGCTCGCCAAAATCGACCGCCGAGCAGCCGACCAAAACCCATCGTAAACTACTCATCGAAAGTGACTCCGAAGATTCCTTTGGGTCCATAGAATTTTAAGGGCGATAGTTTTTCTTATTTTTTTTCTTTTATCTTTTGATTTTCGGTTATTTTTTTCTCTTTTTCTCTAATACTTAACCATGCATTGAGGATAATGTATCTCTCGAGTTTGGGGGAGCATTTGTCCAATTTTATAATATGTAATTATCTGCAATTTTATGAAAGTAATCTGAGTATCTTGTTATTTCCTTAAAAAATATCCTTAATATTCTTCCTTATAAAAATATAATTAATTTTTTTAGACTGTGAATTTTATTAAAAGTTCCTCAGTAGCAATATATTCTCCATCCGCCGAAACAGTTCACAACATTCACCAGACTTGAATTCAGAAAGGTCTACTAGGCTTAATACTTAGGACTAGACTATGAGCCTAAAATCATATAAACACTGCTAGTCTTAGTTGATTTTAAAATTTCTTTTCTTTAAAATGCAATAAGGACTTAGGATTAGATTTTTTAAATAGAGGTGCCTATCATCGGCTCTAGTTTAGTCCATAGATATGCCCATGACTGGCTCGAGGACTTAAGTTTCTCCCACTTACTAGAGGTCCCCAAAATTGGCTCTAGTAAGAAATAGATAAATACTTGAGGTGCCCAAAATTGGCTCAAGCAGTATAAGTATATAGTAGTATATATTTATATATCAATTTTAGGGAGAAAGAAGGAAAAAGAATCAAGAAAAATCTTAGTCGGAAGTTTTGAGCTAGAAAAAGGATTAGAACTTAGAAAATCAGCCTTGACATAGCTATGCGCACACACACTAAGACTTATAGTCCAATTCCGATGAACGCTTAGAACTTAGAAAAGGCCGAGTCGAGAAAGGAACTCTGTCGCGGTAGGCAGGACGGTATATTACTTGAAAATTTCAGGTTTAAAAATTATCTTTTGTATTGCTTGAGGACAAGCAATAGTTCGAGTTTGGAGGTGTGATGAGCATTGAAAAGTCCTCATTTTTCATATCATTTCTCCACTCGTTTATTTCTAATAAAGACAGACTTGAAGACGATAATAGATGTTTCTGGTTATATTTCATATCTCAGTATCCGAACAACTTTATGAATTTATCTATTAATTGATATAAAACATATACGTTTGATAGTTTTCTCTCTTAGACAGGAAACTATACCACAGAGATATAGCCAAATGAGAAAATGGATGCTGAATTGCAGTTGAAGCACCCGCCACGGCAGCACTCTGAAGGTCGTCGTAGTAGCATAAAAAATAACAACTGGTGCTCAACAAAAATAGGAAAAGATGTCGATCTTAACGGACAAAGAGCAAGAGAAAGAAGAAGCTCAGTTAGGAGGTCAAGCCCATATCAAATCCAACCGCGGGAAAGAAGAGATATTTTAGGAATTAAGATTAAATTAATACAGATTAATTAGGAATTAGATTCCTTTCTCATTTAGAACTCTTTCTTTTCATGGAAAGATAACTTAGGCCTTGGCCTATATAAGGCACTTATTAGGTTTAGTGTGGAGTCGAGACGGATTCTCACTTTATTATACCTTTAGCCGCCACCACCATCATGTTCTAAGTCTTTCAGAGGTTTGGATTGTTTGTGGAGTAATCGGAGATGAAGGTTATGTTATGTTTGATATTTATTAATGAAAAACCTATTTCATAGTTTATTCTTTCTTGGTGTTACTCTTCTTGCAAATGAGCTCAAAAGATAAGTATGTGAGAAAAACTAATTTGCCTAGCATCGAGAGATGTAGGTTCACGAAATGAGAGAATACAGTCTTTGCTCATGGGCATTGACTAATCCGTCAAGGATTTCGGCGACTAACAAGACGCATGTGTTTGGTTGTTATCCGCCCTCGATTCACGTCGGGAGGTATCATCAAGACGTGGGTTTCAACAGTTCTCTTCTCTTAGGGATAAAGAAGAAGACATACAAGGATGCTCTGTCAAACTATGAAATATTGAATTGTCGACAAGGCATAACCCCGCCTAGGCAGCTGCGACGACCCTTTTTGTGATCTGCCGAGGTGGCAGTTCAACCTAGTGCATTAATAAGTGGACACTTAACATAACTGGATTTTCCCCTATAAAGCATTCAGTCCTCGTTTATAGTTATCTTAGTCATAATTCAACCAATTCATTTACTTGTGTTTTTAGTTTCCTTAGTGCAGTCATAAGAAGTAGCGAGATTGACTTAGTCCTCGTGGGACCAACATCTTAAATACTACAATCTGACAAAGGTGGAATTAATAGGACTCCATAGCCTCTATCAGATTTGGCGTCGTTTTCGGGGACTAACGCTAAATTTTTTCTACCAATTATTTATGCACTTTTTTAATTATTTTAGTTTATTTTATTTAGTTTAGTGTTAGTTTAACTTTCAAGGGTTGTTTTGTGTATGACCAGGTCCAATCCGACTATCGATTAGTACTCTTACGATCCAGAAATTGAAAAAACTACACGAGATCTGAAACGTAAGGCATGCGAAAGAATGAACATAGAACCTAGCCAACAAAACAACGCTAGTATGAATGTCGTCGCGGCAGAAAACCGCGGTGCTTTTGTAGTTGTTGATCTAGTAAATATTACAAGACAGGAACGCACTCGAACTATTCAATATTATTTAGAGGAAGATTTAGATGGATTAACTACTGTTGTTGTTATGCCTAACATAGAGGTAGAGCACTTCGAACTAAAAACGGTCATGTTCAACATGATCAACACCCTAGGCCAGTTTGGGGGTTCGGCCAATGAAGATGCTCGGTAGCATCTTAAATCCTTTCTAGAAATTTTAACTCGTTCAAACTGCCGGGAGTCTCAGCCGACATCCTTAAGCTAAAATTATTCCCTTATTCATTGAGGGATAGGGCAAAATCTTGGTTAAATAACCTCCAGCCGGGATCGTTGAACTCATGGACAGAACTATGCCGAAGCTTTCTTGCCAGATTCAGTTACACCAATATGACTGATAAAATCAGAAACAAAATAACATCCTTTAGGCAAGACGAAGACAAATCAATGTATAAGGCTTGGGAAAGATATAGAGAACTATACAGAAAATGCCCTATGCATGGTCTGCTTGAGTGGACCCAAGTATCCATCTTCTACAATGCAATTAACACCCCTACGTGGATGATGCTTGATGCTTCCTCCAATAACACCCTCTTAGACCGCCCACCCACTCCATGAGAGTTTAGAAATTTTGGATAGGTCGGCAAAGAATGACTATCAACACCCAACCACCCTAAGAGGCATAAGTAGGCGAGGTATGACAACTTTTGATTCTGCAGATTCTATCCTAGCACAACTATCAGCCTTAACCAACATGGTCAAAGATCTGCATAAACCAAGCCTCGTTCGGGAAGTAAAAGTAGTCACCGTTCTTTGTGAAACATGTGGTGACAACCATGACTCGAACATATGCCCACATAATCCAGAATCTTTCATCTATGTTGTAAACTTTAATAGAAACAATATGTTCAACAATTACAACCCATCATGGAGGAAGTACCCTAATTTCTCATGGAGCAATCCCAACAATGCACTTAACACACAACATCAACCAGTGCAATATACGGGATTCCAGCAAAATAATAGATTTGCTTAGAAGCAGATGTCGCAGCAGGCACCGCCGCCACAACAGACAATAGATGTCTAGACTCTGGAGAATACACTACAAACATTTATGGCTCAGACCAGTGCATACATTGCAAACACCAACAAGTTCATCCAAATAGCCGACACTATCATGGACAGAAAAGAAATGAGAATGCAGAATAAGGAAGCTACTCTTAAATCGCTGGAAACTACAGTAGGAAACATGGCACAACAGATGAAAAACAGTCCCATAGGAGGTCTCCCTAGTGATACTGAAGTCACTAAAATTAGTCCTCATGAACAATGTAAAGCCATATCAACCAGAAGTGGATTACAACTAAAGGATCCTAAAATACCTACTCAAACAGTAGGTAAGACCCCTAAAACAGTAGCCCCTGAAGAAGCTACTGATAAAACATCTAAGGAAAAGAAACCAGCAAACACTTTCGACGACACTGCCATAGCAAATGATGCCATAGATTCACCACAGATAAGATTTCAGTGCGATAAAAATATCGAAGATCTGCACTTATCACCACCTTTCTAACAAAGGTTGAAATAACAAAAAAAGGAGTACTAGTTTAAGAAATTACTAGACATACTTAAACAGGTACATATAAACATACCTTTGGTGGTGGCAATAAAGCAAATGCCCAACTACGCCAAATTCCTTAAGGATATTATATCTAAAAGGAAAAAAATTAGGGAATTTAAAACAGTTGCCGCAAAGAATGATGTGTAGAAATCCTGCACAATAAGGCCACAACTAAAAGAAAAGATCCTAGTAGTTTCATAATACCATACGCTATCGGTGATCAATATGTGGGTAAGGCACTATGTGACTTAGGCGTCAGCATAAATCTCATGCCTAAGTTAGTATTTTAGAAGCTAGGCATTGGGAAATAAAAGCCAACAACAGTAATGCTGCAGCTGGCAGACGGCTCTTACGTAGAACTAGAAGGAAAAATTGAAGATATTCTAGTAAGAGTAGATAAATTTATTTTTCATGCAACTGGCAGACCGCTCTTACGTGCAATGATGCGTGTAAAATAAGCGCAATTAATTGCAAGTATACACGTTAAGTAATATAATGATAAGTATTTATCGAATATCGTTCTCCATAGGGACTAGTATACTTAATATGCCTTCTTCTCCTTCCTTGCTCTTGAAGTTAATAAAATAAAAACACAAGTAAAAAGATTTGTTGAATAATTAAAGAATAAAAACTTAAATAAAAGGCTGAGAACGAATAGAGAGAATAGGTAGGGTATTAGATTGATTTGTTCTTTGTTTAATACAATGGCACTACACTGCCTCGGCAATACTGCAGATACTGTCTCGGCAGCGACAATATTCTCTATCGTGGGAATCTCTTGCTCTTGGGTAGAATTACCAAAGTTCGGCAAAGTATCCTTGAATGATTCCGCTTATCTCTAAGTCGAAATACTGTTGATGACCAGTCCTTTATGATACCTCTCGGCGTGAATCAATTATAATCACCAACCAATACCATACTTCTTTTAGCCGCTGAAACTCTTAACCTATCTTTAGGCCTAGTTAGTGTTTACAACACCGCGCTTACCCCTTTCGTGAATCTAACTCTCTCGATATTAGATAAATGAATTACTTACAAGCTTCTCTCTCGAGTTTGAATGTAAGAACAAAGAATGGCAATAGGATAAGCAAACTTTGATATTCTTATTGTATTGAAACAAAGAAACAAAATATAATTTTCTCACACTAATATTCAACAACCTTTACCTAACCCTAAGAAAGCTTAGAACATATTGTAGTGAAGAACACAATTCTTAGAGTAAAGCATTCTCTCTAATTCAGCTCTCTTTCTATACATTGGACGACTCATGTATTTATAGTCTAGACCTAGGGTAACTTTTCCGAAGTAGAATATAACTTGGAGTAGGAAACAAATAATAAAAATATAATATTTCTAAGTTTAATTCTATCTAGAAGACTATTCACATGCGGCTTTTGACTTGATCTTTTCACATGCTAATCTGCTCCATTCCAAACGCTTCAAGTCCATGCATTCTCAGCTCATTTTCTCTTTTAATCGTCCAACATCAGTACTAGAACTTCTTCTGCCACAGCATTGCTTCTACCTTCGGCAATGCTTTTGCCTTCGGCACTGTTGCTTCCTCGGCGGGTAATTCCTACAACTACACAAAAACATGCCATAAAGCCTTCTTTTTTCACAAATATCATCTTTATATGCTATGGTAGCAAAATATCAATTATTGAATAATAAGTATTTGTATCAGTTCAAATTAGTGGGTAATGAGCACATATTGTTTAGGAAAAGAACAGTAAATAATAGCCTTTTTAAACCCTCATCATGCAACTAGAAGGAAAAATTGAAGATATTCTAGTAAGAGTGGATAAATTTATTTTTCCTGCTGACTTCTTAATTCTTGATTGTAAAGTAGATGAACATGCACCAATCATATTAGGAAGGTCATTCCTAGCCACAGGAAGAACATTGATCGATTGCGATAAAGGAGAATTGATCATAAGGTTCAATGATTAACAAGTAAAGATCAATGTGTTTAAAACTCTAAGGAATCAGGACGAACCAGACGAATGCCAAAGAACTGAGGCTAAAACTGTATTTAACTTCAATCCAGAAACAGATTGCCTGAACAAAACCTGCCAAGGCATCCTCTATCGAGGCAACACGCCCCTTGAACAACATTACATTCGAAAGAAACCACCTGATCAGGAGATAACAACTGGGACATCAGCTTCTCCTCCATCCAAAAAGGGGAAGATGGTTGCTACCAAAGGTGTAATTTATTGCACCTCTGCAGTAACCTAAAATTTCTATCTCTTAGTCTCTAATTTATTTTCATGTTTTAGGAATTAGAGTATTATTTTCAGTTTTAGTATTTAGATTTTAATTTTCGCAAATTAATTTTAAATTTTCTCATAGCTTTAATTTTAATTTCAGCTTTTAGGCCCAATAAAGAAAATAAAATAAAAAGATGACCAAGTCCAAAACACAACCCACACCAAGAAGAAATTCTGGGCGAAAATTATGCTACCCAATTCAAGAATTGTGTCATTTCCGCTGCCAATAGATAGCAGCTGTAATTACACTACGTACACGCCTAAGGGCATTAATCACGCCGAAACCAACCACTGAGCAACCGCCCAAAACCCGCCGCAAGCTCCTTATCAATAGTGACTCTAAAGATTCCTTCGTGTCTGAGGAATTTTAAAGGTGATAGTTTTTCTTTTTTTTCTTTCTTCTTTTTTTCTTTCTTCTTTTTCTTTTTGGTTATTTTTTTTTCTTTTTTATCTATTACTTGACCATGTATTGAGGATAATGCATCTCTCGAGTTTGGGGGAAAAATTTTCTAATTTTGTAACATGTAATTATCTGCCAATTGTATGGAAGTAATCAGAGTATCTTGTTATTTGTTTAAAAATTCTGCTTAATATTCTGCGTTATACAAATGCAATTTTTAATTTTTTTAGACTATTGATTTTTATTGAAACTGCCTCGACAGTAGTATATTATCTAGCCTACGCAGCAGTTCACACCATTCACCAGACTTGAATTCAAAAATTTCTACTAGGCTTAGTACTTAGGATTAGACTATAAGCCTAAATTCATATAAACATTGCTAATCTTAGTTGATTTTAAAAGTTATTTTCTTTGAAAAGCAATAAGGACTTAGGCTTAGATTTTAAACTAGAAGTGCCTATCACCGATTTTAGTTAGTCCATAGAGGTACCCATCACTGGCTCTAGGACTTAGTTTTTCTCGCACTTAATACAGGTGTCCGAAATTGGCTCTAGTAAGAAAAAGCTAAATACTTGAGGTGCCCCAAAACAAGCTCAAGCAGTATAAGTATATAACAATATATAGTTATACATCAATTTTAGGGAGAAAAAAGGAAACAGAATCAATAAAATCTTAGTCGGAAGTCTTGAGCTAGAAAAAGGATTAGAACTTAGAAAATCAGCCTTGACATAGCTACGCACACACACACTAAGACTTTTAGTCCAATTTCGAGGAACGTCTAGAACTTAGAAGAGTCCGAGTCAAGAAATAAACTTTGTCGTGACAGGTAGGACGGTATATTACCTTAAAATTCCAAACCTAAAAATTATCTTTTGCATTGCTTGAGGACAAGCAATAGGTCGAGTTTGGGGGTGTGATGAGCACTCAAAAGTCTTCATTTTTCATATAATTTCCTCACTCGTTTATTGCCAATAAAGACATAATTAAAGGCGATAATAGGATATTTCTAGTTATTTTCCATATTTCAGCATCCAAACACTAGCTATATGAAATTATCTACTTTCTGGCATAAAACATATACGTTTGATAGTTTTCTTTCTTAGATAGAAAACTAGATCATAGAAAAGGCCAAGAAAGAAAATAGATGCTGATTTACAGACGAAGCACCCACCACGACAGCATTCTGAAGGTCACTGTAGCAGCGTAAAAGATAACAATTGATGCTCAACATAAAGAAAAAAAGATACCGAACTCAACGAATAAAGAGCAAAAGAAAAAAGACTCAGTTAGGAGGTCAAGCCATGTCAAAGCCAACTGCGGGAAAAGAAGAGATATTTTAGGAAATAAGATTAAATTAATATAGTTTAATTAGGAATTAGATTTTTTTTCCCTTTTAGAACTCTGTCCTTGCATGGAAAGATCAACTTAGGGTTTGACCTATATATGGCAATTATTAGGTTTAGGTTTAGTTTAGAGTCGAGACGGATTCTCATATTATTATACCTTTAGCCGCCTCCTCTATCATATTTTAATTCTTTCGGAGGTTTAGATTATTTATGGAATAGTCGGAGATGAAGATTATGTTATGTTTGATATTTATTAAGGCAAAACCTATTTCATAGTTTATTCTCTCTTGGTAGTTACTCTTCTTGAATATGAGCTCGAAAGATAAGTATGTGAGAAAAACTCATTTGTCTAGCACCGAAAGATATAGGTTCACGAAACGAGAGAATACGGTATTTGATCATGGGCATTGACTAATCCGTTAAGGATTTCAGCGACTAACAAGACGCATGTGTTTGGTTGTTGTCCACCCTTGATTCACACCGGGAGGTATCATCAAGACGTGGGTTTCAATAATTCTCTTCGCTTAGGGATAAGGAAGAAGACATACAAGATTGCTCTTTCAAACTATGGAATATTGAATTGTCGACAAGGCATAACCCCGCCTAGGTAGCTGCGGCGACCCTTTATGCAATCCACCGAGGCGACAGTTCAACCTAGTTCATTAATAAGTGGATACTTAACATAACTGGATTTTTCTCTACAAAGCACTCAATCTAGCCTTGCTTTTATCTAATTATTTCATTATTTAATTTTATGCTTTTACAGTTATCTTAGTCATAATTAAACCAATTCATTTACTTGTGTTTTTAGTTTCCTTAGTGCAGTCATAAGAAGTAGCAAGGTTTACTCAGTCCTCGTTGGACCGACATCTTAAATACTACAATCTGACAAAGATGGAATTAATAGGACTCTATAGCCTCCATCAGGCTATGTGAACTCGAATAACCTGATAGGCTATGTGACCTTAGGGATGAACTGCTTGTGGCTATGTTGATCTAAGTATGTCGTGGACATATTTGTAGCTCGGTTGATCCAGATATGGTCCAACCCTACGGCTATGTGAGAATGTGTATGGTAGGTCTACGTTTGGCCGATAGTTTTGGATGTTGTATGCATGTATGTATGCTATGTTTTTTAGTGTTTTTTGGCCTTTATACCCTAAAGTTGTGTGAGTGGGGTAAGTATATATAACTCGGTAAGCTCTGTGATCTCGAGTAACTCGATAAGCTAGGTGAGACCGAGTAGGTAAGCGTGGAATAACATTTGTTCTTCTTTTAAATGTTGATGTCTTGTGATAAATAATTTGAGAACTCTTGCTAAGGTAGGTTAGGAGATGAACCTTAGTTTAGAAGTATTTCTATGCACTCTTAACTATCATATCATGCGTTCTTGTTTTGTGATATTCATGAATTGTAGTAGAGTAGAAATATACCACTAAACTTTGTTAGCTCAGTGTGCATAATTGTGGTTTTTACATTGCGTAGGTGACATGTAGCTTCAGAGGAGAACATCGAGAAAGACTTCCCAGCATTTTAGTCATAAAAGAGTGCAGTACTTGATCTTTAGTTTGGACTTATTGTATTCATAGGACCTTACTACAAATAGAGTCTGTATCTTTATTTTTGTATTTTATCTCGAGTCGGATAATGTATTTTAAATGAAGACTCAATTTCTATTTTTTATTACTTAGATTTTATATTATTTCAAATGGATGGACTCAATTTATGATCTTTTGGATTTTTGAAAAATAGGCTTTTAAGCGGAAATTTGTAAAACATGTTTTGTGCCGGAGGCCCAATGTGACATTTAGGTTGAGGGTGTTACATTTAGTGATATCAGATCTTAGGTTGAGTCGATTATTGGAAACCTCTGGTGGTAGAGTGATCGTGTTAAGTTGTCTAGTGAATACAAGTCCTTAAATTTGAGTTGTACTTGTAAGACTGAAAATCTTGATGTGTTGTCTTGTTTTTTGTTTTTCAAAAAAGGGTTGGTAGAGGGGGGAAATAGAAAAAATGGGGAGTCGTGATCTTACCTTTTCTCTATTGCAAGTTGTGCAAGCAATTCCGAGGTAATCTAAGACGCCTCATAAGACTCCTATTGAGAGGCTTCATTGGTATAGGCCCAAGAACTTTAAGGGCTCGAGTGAGGATGACCTGATCGAGGTTGATCAGTGGTTGTGTGACACAAAAAATCATGACAGAGATGAGGGGAAGCCCGAAGAATGGCCTCAATTGCATTATTTCCCTTCTAAAGAGAAATGCACACGAGTGGTGGGAGACCATCGAGCTTGGGTTATAACTGGTACTTCTAACTTGGGAAATCTTTTTGGATAAGTTACAGAAGAAGTACATCAGTAAGCTGAACATGGATGAGATGAGGGATCAGTTTCTATACTTAACCCAATAAGAGTGATCGGTGTTTTCTTATGATCAAGGGTTTCTACGGTTGAGTCATTATGCTCCGGAGCTGGTAGCTACAAAGAGTTAAGGTGCAAGAGGTTTAGGCAAGGGTTAAGAGTTGAGCTTCAGGTTCATGTGATAGCATGTCCACTCGGGACTTTTGTGGATTTAGCCAACATTGCAAAGGCTTTAGAAAGGCTTTAGGATGTAGCACATATTAGGTTGGGAGATCCAAAAGGCCACGAGGTAGAGACCCAAGATATTATATGTTCTTCTCAATTCTCGCACGAGAGTCTTTGTGCCCTGAAGAGTTCAAAAATGGTTTCTTTCATCATTTTTCGATGGTTAGTTCGGGATTTAGACTAAGGACCCGTAGAGGCTCCTTGTCATCTAATCTGGGAGGGAGTATTGTTGGATTAGTTAGAGCGTCGCTTCCACCGACATATGAGCATTACGTCCGATATCATCTTGGAGTTTATTTTTTTGCTTCGAAAGGTTTTTTACCGGTGGCGTGAACTAGGGCATATGGTGAAGGATTATCCAATCTTGGATGAGAGTTTTGTTCAAGTCTCCGGGAATGGTTTCTTTACGACATGGTCAGAGGATTGCTAGAGGAAGAGTTAGGGCACAATCAATTTACCGTGGTAGAGGATCCATGAGATCCACCGTTAGAGTTGACGGGTGAATTCTTTCTAGACAGTCCACCATTTAGGTTAGAGATGACAATTTTACTATCGAGAAGTTGTTATGTAACCGTGTTTTGTTCCAGTTTCAATTGTTGTTTGTTAGCTAGGGAATTTTCTATTAAGTGTTAAGTTGACCTTGGTTGAGCACGTATTTAGGTAGAATCTTAAGTGAGTTGGGTTGAACAGTGATTAGATCTATACCTTTTGCTAGAAAGGTCCTTACCATGGATGAAGGTTAAGAAATTAGAATAAGAGTTCTTACGAACTTATTATAATTACTCTCACTTCATAATTGTTAAGCTATTTGTTGTTTAAAATACCGTTATAAGTGCGAAGGGTAAAGATAAATATGAGTGTGAAGTCTTAAAAGCCTTAGTTTGCTTTAGACCACGTTGTTGGTGTTGAGTAGGTGGGATTTTTGCCTCCTTAGGAAATTTTGGGTTATGTGGTGGTAGTTGAAAGAGTTTCTTGTTATGAGATGTCTTGGCTTGCAAAGTAGACACGGAGATTTTATGCTTTAAGCCTTTGGGCCGTTGAAGTTATAATTTTTCTAGATTTTTTTGTTATGTTAATATTATTGTCTAACATTTATTTTAAGGGTGTTATAAAATATCTAACTCGATCTGATAAAAAATATTCGATTGTTTTAAAAAATTAAAAAATTTGAATCGGATATCCAATCTGACATTTCTCGAGTCAGACCCAAGTATTAAATTTAAAATTTTTTGAGCACCCGGATAATTCGGACACTCGCAACCTTTATAATAATTTATATATTAAAATAATTAAAAATATTTTGAAAAATATGTTTTTTTTTACCTAACTTATATCGATTGTTTTCCCCCAATTCCCCTACTTTTCTTCTTCACCAAATTTATGCAATCCCTAAAGAAATTTTCATATGGATGCTCTGCGGACTGAGGCATTGAATACCATCGACGATTGATGCTTATCTCGGCTCTAACCTCCTGCACGACAATCACCACACAACCAACAACAATCCCACATGATCTAGGATTCGTCGGTGAGAATTCAACTTTGTAATTCATTTCTTACTTGTTTCAACACCGTAGAATGTAGGTTGAACAATTGATTTTAATTTTAATTTTGTGGTTGTTGTATAATTTGCTGGAAGAAATCCATTTCTGCAGAATAATTTACTGAAAGAAATCCATTGCTGAAAGAAATCTTGTATAATTGTTGAAGATTGCATAATATTTTTGTTTGTGGCGGATGCTCTTATACGTAACTTGAGTGAAAGTTTTCGTTTAAGGTTTATGAGTTGTTTAGTTAATCTTATTTGTGTTTAAAGTTCTGTTGATTTTACGACTATTTGTTATTCAAGTATTACCTACGATATTTAGACTTGAACTTGGGAATAGATTTAAACCTGTAATGAAACAAATCTAAAACTATTTGAGCCTAATGAGAAATCACACTCAAACTTGCCATTTGCCATCTCTGAATTTAGTATTAAAAAAACTATTTAGGTATCCGATTATTTTACTTTCGGGGTATTGGGTATTCGGATATCCGAAATACTGGATACTCGAAAAATTCAAGTCGAGATATGGGTCAAAATATCAATTACCCGACTTTTTAGGTACTCGGTACTTTGGGTACCAGAATACCCAGGGTACTCAAATTTAAACACCCTTAATTTATTTTAGATAACAGAAATAATTATTAAAATGTACATGGTACAGTAGAATTGACAAATTTTCTCTCAATTAGTATAGTAGAATTAATAAATTTTCTATCAATTGATAAACGTCTAAACTTATTTTTCTTTTATTTTTTATTATAAAAATAATACAAATACTTATTATACATCCAGGTTTTCTCAAACATAAAGAGTGCTACATAAATAAGTGAGTCTAAGTTTTGTAGATTTGGAGATGGACAACATGGGAGAAAATAACAGTGTGTTTTGCACATTTTTAACTGAAAAAAATACCATTGATGCTAAAAAAATTTCACGTATTAAAAATTCATATGAATAAATATTCATTTAATGTATTTTATTTTTTTTAAAGCGTTAATTTATTTTATTTTAGCGAATATTAGGGTCAATTTTTAGCTCAGTTAAACATGACACTAAAAAGTAAAAATAGACAAAAATAACCTATTTATTAAATATTAGACTACTCTGATATCATTTATCATAGAATCATTACCCTCTTTTAAAAGATACGTTTATCTACCTTTTTTCTTTCAATAATAACTCATGATATTTCACCTTTAATATTATAATTAAATTTACTCTATTATACTCTTAATTAATGCTGATATTGTCTAATAATTTAGGGCTTTTAGACTTTCACTTCGATCAACCTTCACTTTTTTAAAGTTATAATTCTTTTTTTATTTTTTTATTATGTTGATATTATAATCTAACATTTATTTTATGTAACAGGAGTGATTATTAAAATATAATCTAATATAATGGAATTGTTATTTTTTTTCAATTGATGTATTTATTTTAATTTGAGTTCATCTAAGAATAATAAAGCACAAAAGTATAAATGTTTAAGCTTATTTTTCTTTTATTTTTTTATTACAAATAATATAAATACTTGTTATATATCCGGTTTTTCTAAAAAAATAATTTAAGATCACGCTATCTCAAGGACTTCACATATTTGTTTTTATTACAAAAATACTATAAATATTTGTGTTTTTCATATTTTTAACTGAGAAAGATACTATTGATGTTCAAAAAAGACTTCACGTATTAAAAATTCATATGAATAGATATTCATCTAACATGTTTTATTCTTCTTAAAGCATTAATTTATTTTATTGTAGTGAATATTAGGATCAATATTTTAGGCTCAATTAAACACCAAAAGTTCAAATGAAAAAAAAAACAACTAACCCATTTGTCGAATGTTATAATTATTCTGATATCATTTATTTTACCCTCTTCCTAAACGTTTACTTTTTTTTTCATTCTTTCAATTGTAACTCTTGATATTAAGCCTTTAATTTGTAATTAAATTCACTCTATTATACTCTCAATTAATGCTTATATTGCCCTAATAATTTACGGATTTTGGACTTGTAAGTAGATCAACCTCAACTTTGTTAAAGTAATAATTTTTCTTAAATTCTTTTTATCATGTTGATATAGCCTAATATTTATTTTATTTAATATGAGCGATTATTAAAATTCAATATGGCGTTTTAGAATTGGCAAATTCTTCATCTTTCACGCATTGTAAGAAAAAAAATTGATACACAAATTGTGTAAACTCAAGCTCGTTAATTTTAAGATATAAGATGTTAGTTTGGGGTTTAGAGGTTTATGGCATTGGGTTTAGAAGTTAAAGATTTAAATTTTAGGGTTTAAGGTTTTAAGATTATGAATTTAGATTCTAAATTATAAATTTTAAAAATTTTAGTATATTATATTTTCGAGTAGCTCATAAGCTTTTCGAATCGATTATCAAGTAGTTTGGCTCGGCTAATTAAGAACTCAAGCCAAGATTAAATTGAGCTTTAATCGAGCATTGACCAGAACGAGCTCGAGTAACTTATAATTTATCTCATTTATAACCCTAATCATTATCATGTATTGTTATATATTATTAATTATTTTAATAATTTTGAAAATCATTAAGACCTAAAGTATATATATATATATATTTGAGAATAAAATATAATGAAATATTATGTCAGATTTTAGATTCAAAATTAATAAAAATTATATTAAAACATTAAGACTATAAATGTAACACCCTCAACCCGATATCACATCGGGTCTCCGGCCCAAAACCTGTGTTTCAAAATTTCTTTTCAAAAGCCCAACAAAAGTTAAGTCCAAATGTTTCTAGATAAACTGACAACTAATGCTTCTAGAGCTGACAAAGACAAGTTTAAGAAACATATGGATGACATGTTAGATGTCGGATGTCTTATGCTTGCTACCATAACTCCTGATCTTCAAAAGCAACATGAGGACATGGTTGCACATGATGTGATTCAAAACCTCAAAGAAATATATGAGGAGCAAGCACGTCAAGAAAGGTATGAGACCTCTAAAGCTCTATTTCAGTGCAAAATGGTAGGGGATCTCTTGTAGGAGTTCATGTCATTAAGATGATAGGCTATATCCAAACGTTGGAAAAGCTAGAATTTTCTCTCAAAGATGAATTGGCTACTGATGTTATTCTGCAATCGTTGTCGAATAGCTTCTATCAATTTGTCCTTAATTTCAACGAGAATGAAATTAACAAAATTTTGTCACAGTTACTTGGCATGTTATGAACTGCTGATAAAAACATGTCTAAGGGTGGACTTAAGCCCATTCTGATGGTCCGCAAGGACAAAGGAAAGGGAAAAGCAGTGTCAAAGTACAAGGGTAAAGGTAAGTCTATGCCCAAAGCACATGATGCACTAAAACCCAAAGGGGAGTTAGCAAGGAAGGAAAATGTTTCCACTGTAATAAAACCGAACACTGGAAGAGAAACTGCCCCATCTACCTTGAAGAGGTTAAGAAGGTAAAAGTAGATGGTGCATCTACTTTAGGTATTTATGTTATTGGTGTGAATCTATCAGCATCTTCTTCTTGGGTATTAGATACCGGTTGTGGTTCTCACATTTGTACTTCTGTACAGGGACTACAAAAGAGAATGAATCTAGCTAAGGATACGTAGACCTACGAGTGGGAAATGGAGTAAGAGTTGTTGCATTAGCTATAGGAACATACGTTTTATCTTTACCTAGTGGACTTGATTTACATTTAGAATATTGTTATTTTGTACCTAGTTTGACTAAAAATATTATTTTTATTTCTTATTTGGACAAGATTGACTATGAGATTATTAGTAAGAATAATTGTTGTTCTTTTTATCTCGATAATATTTTTTATGGTTCGGCACAATTGTTTAATGGCTTATATATTTTAAATATAGAAAATGTCATTTATAACATAAATACCAAAAGATCAAAAACAAATGACTCAAATCAAACTTATCTCTGGCATTGTCGTTTAGGCCATATAAGTGAGAAACGCATATCAAAACTCCATAAAGATAGATTCTTAGATTCATTTGTTTTTGAATAACTGGATGTATGTGAATCTTGCTTATTAGGAAAAATGACTAAGGCTCTTTTTAATGGTAAAATTGAGCGAGCAAGTGATTTATTGAGATTAATACATAGTGATGTATGCGGGCCAATGAACACACAAGCTAAAGGCGGATTTCAGTACTACATCACTTTCACTGATGACTTCAGTCGATATGGTTACATTTACCTTATGCGCCATAAAATCTGAGGCTATCGAAAAGTTTAAAGTATTCAAGAATGAGGTACAAAATCAACTAGGCAAGAGTATTAAAGCACTTCGATCAGATCAAGATGGAGAATACTTAAGCATAGAATTTGATGAACTCCTTAAAGAATGTGAGATTGTCTCACAACTTACTCCACCAGGTACACCATAATGGAATGAAGTTTCTGAGAGGAGGAATCGAACCTTGTTAGACATGGTTTGATCAATTATGAGTCAAAGTGATCTTCCAACTTCTTTCTAGGGACATGCACTAGAAACAACTACTTTTACTTTAAATCGTGTTCCGTCTGAATCTCTTCAAAAGACACCATATGGGAACATTCTGGAAGATGCAGCGCACTAATTGGACCAGGCTAGCACACTGAAAGTTCAAGTCAAAGACCAAACGGGAAAATCTTTCTAGAAGGCTGCAAACTTGGAAACATCAGATCTCATGTAGAATACTTGCTCCCTACTCCAAGTTAGAGTCTATTTAGGAAAGATTTGCCCTAGGTTAAGACTATATATAGCCTAGCCGGCCACATTGTTAGAGAGAGCCAATTTTAGAGAAACCTTTCTCCTAAGATTTGTACCTATCGACATTATATTCTAAATCTCTTAGGGATGGGTGAAGGTTTTAGATATTAGTGAGAGGAGATTGTTTCTTGTTTCTTTGTTATAATGCAATAATAATATCGAAATTTGCTTATCCTATTGACATTCCTTGTTCTTGCATTCAAGCTCGAGAGAGAAGTTTGTAAGTAATCTATTTATCTAGCATCGAGAGAGTTAGATTCACAAAAGGGATAAGTACGGTGTTGATGACACTAACTCGGCCTAGAGATAGGTTAAGAGTTTCAGAAGCTAAATGAAGTGTTGGATTGGTTGGTGATTATCGTTGATTCACGCCGAGAGGTATCGTCAAAGACCAGTCATCAACAATGCTCTGACTTAGAGATAAGCGGAGTCAACTACGGAAACTTTGCTAAAATTTGATGCATTTGCCCAAGAGCAAGAGATTGCCGCGACAGAGAACACTAACGCTGCCGAGGTTGTATCTGCAGTATTGCCGAAGTAGTGTTGTGTAATTGCATTAGACAAGAAAAAGATCAATCGAATCCACCAATTGCCGCAGCTAGATCCTACCCACTTTCTCTATATCGTTCTCAATCCTTTATTTTATGTTTTGTTATTTAGTTACTTAGTTAGACAATTCCACTTATCTGTGTTTTTACTTTATTTTTCAGGAGCAAGGGAATAAGGGGAGACATATTAAGTATACCAATCCCTTTGAAGACGAGACACGATATACTTATCACTTTATTACTTACGACGTGTACACTGCATAGTTGTGCTATTATTACACGCATCAAGTTTTTGGCGCCGTTGTCGGGGATTGGCAACTATTGTTTTCTTTATTTTCTTGATCTTTAACCATTCTTTATTTAACTTTAATTCTAATTATTTATTTTTTTTAACTTTGGCTTATCTGGTATATGACCAAGGAAAACTCGAGTGGTCCATTGTATGAATTGGATCCTGAAATTGAACGCACAGGACACCATCTAAGGCGCAACCTGTTTCAGGTCATGGATGATCCACCAAGAGAACAAATTCCACCTGTTGGTCATAATGTACTGCCACCAGCAATGCCGCAGCAGTAACTGTCGCGACCATTACCAAGGTAGCTCACTGTTAGAGACTTTTTGGTGGGAGACCTAAACGGACTAAACCGTGGCGTAGTCACCCCAGAGATTGAAGCAACTCACTTTGAGCTCAAACCAGTGATGTTCAACATGTTGAACACAATTGGACAGTTTAGTGGGTCTGCTACTGAAGATGCAAGGCAACATCATAAATCTTTCATGGCCACCCCAATAGTTTCATGCTGTCGGACCTTCCAGGCCGGCCAGGTCTGCTGGAGTATCCTCTACCAACTAACGGCCGTCCAAGAGGCGAGCTGTTTTTAACTCTCCCCAACAGGAACCAATCCCTATGCCCAGTCTCAGCAGAGACAATCTGTCTCGCGAGATTGACGACTACCACAGTTCGTCACATGAACCAGTAATACCCACTGCCACGGTAGGGGGTAGGACAGAAATCATGCACACAGAAAATATTGACGAAGTGGAAGAAGGAGATGAAGTTACTGCACCACCGCACCTTACACCGACCAGTCGAGTTCAGCCACATCGGCAAGCCAAATAACAACAATCACAAGCACAAGGATCTAGACGAAAGGAGTCAGCAGCACGACCTAAGAGACTGCTCCGTACAAGCAGCTCCTCAGAATCATTATAAATAATTTTTTATGTTTCTGTCTATTTCCTTATTGAAATTGTTGTTTACCTTATATGTTGAGCATTGGGGACAATGCTCGGTTTGAGTTTGGGGGTATTTTAGGTGCAGAAACACTGTCGAGGCAATCCACTGCGGCGGCAATCCATTACCGCGGCATTACCATGAATAAAGGGAGTAATTTTTCTGAAACACTGTCGCGGCATTACCATGAAAAAAGAGAGTATTTTTTTCTAAAATTTTTTGCAATATTCTCTTTTCTTGAATTACTGTTTTTAATCTTGCACTGCTCTACATCAGCTTTGCTTTAGCTTACTCCTTTAAGGCTATAGAAATCTTTCTCCTTACCATGGCCAAGTTCTGTTTTGAAGGGATAACCATAGGATACTCATGGAATAAAACTTAGAAGCTTGCTTTAGGGTTAGAAAGAAAATAAACACTTTTTGGACTTGCTTGATTTAGGAGTTCTTTTAATGAACTTAGGTGATAAAGGCTTAGAATATTTTGGAAAAATAACTAGAGGTGCCCGAAACTGGCTCTAGTATGCTAAAGTTCGCTTAAAATAAAATAAAATAAAATATAGAAAACACATATCTTGAGGTGCCCAAAATTGTCTCAAGACTTGTTGTTTTAAGGAGATAGATTTAATCCAAATTCTATTTGTCTTGAACTTAGAGTTTATCTAAGAAAGCCTTGAATCAACCTTGTCCATAAAACGCACACACTCACCTAGCCTTATAGCTTGTTTCTTAGTAAAAGTCCTTGGGTAAACTAGTGGCTAAAACGGAGAAATAGTCATGACCATGGTAGGGAGAATAGATGGAAAAGTAAGACCAAAGGGGAATAAGGTTCGATAATTTGATGTCTTGCATTTCTTAAGGACAAGCAATAGTTTGAGTTTGGGGGTATTTGATGAGTGCCCAAAAGGCAGTTATTTATTACCCTTCTCATGGCACTTTATGCATCTACTATACTCCAACTTAAGCTGAAATATAGACTATTTGCAAAATATTGAATATTCCGTTATCACTACTTACAAAGTTGAAATTTATAGAGAATGCGGATATTATTACAGTTGTACATGCAGGAATATCCAGGGCCGAAGCAGCGGTGAAGCAGTGTTGAGGCCGAGGCTGGGACAAAGCCGCGGCAGCATCTAGAGTGGCAACATCAACATTGTAAGCGAATGAAAGACAAAAATATAGAGAACATTCTGGAAGATGCAATGTACTAATTGGACCAGGCTAGCACATTGAAAGTCCAAGTCAAAGACCAAACGGGAAAATCTTTCTAGAAGGCTGCAAACTTGGAAACATCAGATCTCATGTAGAAGACTTGCTCCCTACTCCAAGTTAGAGTCTATTTAGGAAAGGTTTGCCCTAGGTTAAGACTATATATAGCCTAGACGGCCACATTGTTAGAGAGAGCCGATTTTAGAGAAACCTTTCCCCTAAGATTTGTACCTATCGACATTATGTTCTAAATCTCTTAGGGATAGGTGAAGGTTGAAGATATTAGTGAGAGGAGATTGTTTCTTGTTTCTTTGTTCTAATATAATAATAATATCGAAGTTTATTTATCATATTGTCATTCATTGTTCTTGCATTCAAGCTCGAGAGAGAAGTTTATAAGTAATCTATTTATCTAGCATCGAGAGAGTTAGATTCACGAAAGGGATAATTACGGTGTTGATGACACCAACTCGGCCTAGAGATAGGTTAAGAGTTTTAGAAGTTAAAAGAAGTGTTGGATTGGTTGATGATTATAGTTGATTCACGCCGAGAGGTATCGTCAAAGACCAGTCATCAGCAGCGCTCTGACTTAGAGATAAGCGGAATCAACTACAGACACTTTGTTAAACTTTGATGCATCTGCCCAAGAGCAAGAGATTGTCGCGGCAGAGAACACTAACACTGTCGAGGTTGTATCTGCAGTACTGCCGAAGCAGTGATGTGTAATTGCATTGGACAAGAAGAAGATCAATCGAATCCACCAATTGACGCAGCTGGATCCTACCCACTTTCTCTATATCATTCTCAATCCTTTATTTTATGTTTTGTTATTTAGTTACTTAGTTAGAAAATTCCACTTATCTGTATTTTTACTTTATTTTTCAAGAGCAAGGGAACAAGGGGAGACATATTAAGTATACCAATCCTTGTGGAGATGATACGCGATATACTTATCACCTTATTACTTACGACGTGTAGACTGCATAGTTGTGCTATTATTATACGCATCAGCGATCAAAGAGTTTAGTTTTATCAAGAACGAATATGTGCCTTATGTTTACAAGAAGACAAGTGGGAGCATTGTTTCTTTCCTAATCTTGTATGTAGGTAACATACTTGTTATAGGAAACGACATACCTACTTTACAGTTAGTTAAGACTTGGTTAAGTAGTTATTTCTCTATGAAAGATTTGGGTGAGACAACATATATCTTAGGGTTTAAGATCTATAGAAATAGATCTAGATGACTTCTAGGTCTGAGTCAAAGTACATATATAGACAAAGTTTTGAAGATATTCAGTATGGAAGAATCTAAGAAAGGATTCTTACTTATGAGACATGGTATATCTCTTTCGAAGGAAGTGTGTCCTTCAACTCCACAAGAAAGAGAACGTACGAGTAAGATTCCATATGCTTCGTCTATTGATTCTATCATGTATGTCATGATATTTACTCGACCAGATATATCATATGCCTTAAGCATGACAAGTCGATATCAGGTAAACCCTAGTGAAAGTCACTGGGTAGTAGTAAAAAACATCTTTAAGTACTTGAGAATAACTAAGGATACATTTCTCGTCTATGGAGGCAGAGAAGAGTGATGCGTGCTAAAAGATGCACAATTAAGTGCTAGTGAACACGTCGTCAAGTAATAAAGTGATAAGCATTTATCGAATATCGTCTCCATAGGGATTAGTATACTAAATATGCTTTCTTCAGTCCTCTTGCTTCTATAAAAGAACAGTAAAAACACAATTTAGTTTGATAGCTATTTAACTAATAAACTAATCTAACTAAAATAATAACAATTATGAGAGAGAGGGAGTAGGATCCAGTTGTATCGTATTGTAGATTCGATTGTTTTGCTTCTTGTTCTAATGCAATTGCACTGTACTGCCTCGGCAGTACTACAGATACTGTCTTGGAAGCGACAATATTCTCTGTCACGACAATCTTTTGCTCTTGGGTAGATTTACCAAAGTTCGGCAAAGTATCTTTGTATGGCTCCGCTTATCCCTAAGTCGAAACGCTGTTGAAGGTTAGTCCTTTATGATACCTCCCGACATTAATCAATTATAACCAACAACCAATCCCACACTTCTTTTAGCCGCTGAAACTCTTAACCTATCACTAGGCCGAGTTAGTATCCCCAATTAAGTGAATACCACACTTACACCTTTTGTGAGTCTAACTCTCCCGATTCTAGACAAATAGATTACTTCCAAACTTCCTTCCCAGGCTTGGATGCAAGAACAAAGAATGGTAAAGAGTAAGCAAACTTTGATATTTTATGACATTGAAATAAGAATCAAATTACAATCTACTCTCACAAATACTTAACAACCTTCACCAACACCCTAAGAAAACTTAGAACATGATGGGAAGAATTATTCCTAAGACTTTCTCGAAGTGTGTCTAGCTAATTCTCTCTAATTTTCGCCTCTTTTTTTTCAAACCCTAAGACGGCTATGCCTTTATATAGGCTTGGCCTAGGGTAAACCTTTCCTAACTAAAGTACAACTTGGAGTAGGGAACAAGTTATGCACATAGATTAAATATTTCCAAGTTTGATCTTCTAGAAGGTTTAATCTCGCGTGGCCTTGTCCGTGGGCTTTTCTTGTGTTTGTTCAACTCTGAATCTTGGGTTTCTTGCTCAGCAATATTCTCCTCAATTTTCTCCTTCAATCGCCAGCCATATTGTCTTTTTCTTCTCTGCTGCCTTGGCATCAAGTCCTGCCTTGGCCTCATTCTGTTGCTTCGGAAGTACTTATTCCTGCACAAATATGAAAATGCAGTAAAGTACGCCTTTTCTACAAATATAATCTTTGATAGCATTTTCCTGAATATGTCACATTAAGTCCATGAATTGGTTTAAGTAGGTGTAGAATTGATGATAAGTGCCCATGAAAAGTGTAGAAAGTGATAGTGATTTGAGCACTTATCACACCCCCAAACTTGAACTATTGCTTGTCCTCAAGCAATGCAAACCATTAATTTTTCCAACTCTATTTCATCTTGGTCTTATGCTTCCATTTATTCTCCCCACCATAACTATGTTTATTCCTTAGACTTAACCTTTCGGTTTCTCAAGGGTATACCTAGAAGACAAACTATAAGGTTAGTGTGTGTGTGTATTTTTATGGACAAGTTTGAGTAAGGGTCTTCTTAGATAAACTTTAAGTTCAAGACAAGTAGACTTGATTTTAGTGTACTCTTCCTATAACAATAATTCCTTGAGCCAATTTCGGGCACCTCAAGTATTGTGTTTTCTATTTCTTAACTCTTGATTTCTTTTGCTATTCTTTTATGCATACTAGAGCCAATTTCGGGCACCTCTAGTCACCTTTCCAAAATCTAAGTCTTTATCACCTAAGTTTATTAAAAGAGTTCCTATAGCCAAACAAGTCCCAAAACTGTTTTTAATATTCAACCTTATAGCAAGCTTCTAAGTTTTTCTCCTTAAGTATCCTAGAGTCAAGCCTTCAAAACAGATCCTAACTATGGTAAGGAGAAAGATTTCTATTGCCTTTAAGAATAAACTAAGACAATACTGATGAAGAGCAGTGCAAAAGTATGGCAACAGTTTTAAGTACAGTGGTGGATATATATATATATATAAATTATCACTAAAAACTTCCTTTTCATGGCGGGGCCGCGGTAGTAGATAGCCTCGGTAGTGGCTCTACACCCTCAAACTCAAACCAACCATTATCCTCATTGTTTAATTTAGGGGTAGGTAGTAGGTAAAAATATATAAGTAGAGAAAAATATTAGAAAATAGTTTATATTGACAACAATAAAGAAGAACAATTAATATGATTCGGAAGAACTTTCTTCTACAATTTGTCTTCTCAGTCTGATTGCTGATGGTTGTGCCCTTAGTGATGGTGATGGCTTTGCTCTTCTCGACGGCTGAACTCTCGTTGGTTTGGCCCTTTTTATTGGGGTATTGACTTCTTTTCCTCCTTCATCTTTTGTATCCATGATTTCAGTGAATCCTTTGTTTGCCAGATCTGCCCCGGCAGGCTGGATACTAGGCTAGACAGTTGATGAGCTCTGATGAACGTAGGCATCTATCTCAGTTGATAGATTGCCCATTGGTATTGGCAATCTTGGGGGAGTGTTGAAAACTCCCTTTCTTTTCGAAGGTCTTCTACTTTCGGATGATGTCGCGACAGCGTCTGCTGCCCTAGATGGGCCAGCTGCATGGTATTACTGTTGCGGTCTAGAGGTATAGAATGGTCTCGGTCTTGGGGATGGAGTGGTCTCTGTGTAAGGTGCTGCCGTTACAAATATGTTTGTAAGGTATTCCGGAAATTGTACTCCTTGGCTGGGGAAGCTCTGCATCATCATCTGGGCGAGCGTGGTGTTGAAGTCTCGTTGGTATTCCATGTATCTTTGTTGACGAAGGTCCATGGCGTCCATCCTCTGAAGAATTTCCTGGTAGGGATCTGATGCGGCAGGGGCTTCGGCAGTACCAGGCATCTCTGCCGTGTATTGTGCTCCGGTAGTGAAATCAGCAGTAAATTGTTGTGGCGTTGCCTGGACAGGTTCTACTTGTGTGATCTGTATCACTCTGTGGCAGAATTCTCTCATCCATCCTTGTCTTGTTGGTGTGTATTCATCGGTATCTTCTACTGGTACTCCTGCAGCAATGCATAAAACAGATATTAAACAGGGGAAATATGATGGTCCACGTTCCTTCTTACCACAATCATGAATTTCTCGAAGGATAATTTCTCCAACATCGATGCTCCTCTTGTTGATGATTGAGTGAATTAGCACCAATCTCTTGCGGTCCACTGTGCTGTTGTGGGAAGTAGGGATGAGGCGTCTCTTGACAAATGTGCACCATATTTTTGCCTCGGGCTTGAGGCTTTGCCTTGTCATAGAACCTCTATAGGCACCGATTTCCCATGGAGTGTTGTTGTAACAGAGGTCATCCTTGATTTGCTCGTAATCTTGTGTGGTAATGTCGTCCATGAATTCGGCATGTCTGTCTTGTTTCGATGCTAGGCCGTAGAACTAATTAATTGCCTCAGCATCAAGGCATACAGGTCTTCCCCGACAGTGGACATATAGGTTATCCTTGTTGGGTCTATGTGCATAGAACTCGCGTACTATGGTTGCGTTGGTTTGATCAGGTTGAAGGCAAAAGAGTTGTCATTTTTTATGCTGAATTTTGTTGAACAAATAGTGCTCAATGTCGAGATTTTCTTCCTCGGATTGCTGGAATCCTGGTTCTTCCCACAGCTGCCGAGCGACAAAAGATCAACTGAATCTTTCCGCAATAGTGGCGGGGGCAATTCTTGTGTATGTTTCCATTGATGATTGTAGGTTTGAGAGTTTTTGATTCGAGAGTTCTGAAAAATTTCAAGAATGATGTGAGAGTTTTGTGAGAGCAAGAGTAGAATGCTAAAGAAATTCAAGAATGCAAGAGAGGAATGTTGCTTATATAGGCCTTGGCATTGTGACCGTTTTAATCACTAGCCCTTTTATAGCCGTTTTGAATTTACTTTTCGTTAGCACTTATTGCCGCGACAGAAAACTCGGCAGATAGCCGTTACACTATTTCTGCCCGTTGAGATTTCTGCGGCTTTTGACACTGTTTACTACCCTCGGTAGAGTTTTTGCTCTGAACTAATTCTCTTTTAATCTTAATATTTTTGTCCTAAAAAAAACTAAAACAAACTTAATAAAATAAAAATAATAAAAAAATCACTTAAAAGAAAATAATAAAGTAAAATAAAATAAATGAAATAAGCATATAGAATAAAAATAATCCTAATATAATATAATAAAATGGAAGGGAAGAGACTAAGTTACTGGTGGAGTGCATGTAAATGTATCTCCCAAATTTCTTGTCTCTTGTTGGCTTGGTTGTTCCTGTAGTTGCTGGTCAATCCCTTCTTTCTTTCTTGCCTCTCCATTGGTCTTAATTTTCTTGCCAAATAATCTACCGAGTGTGCTGCCTAGGCAGGATATTTTAGCATCAGCTTCTGTTGTTTGGAGGGCTTTGCACTCTTCTAGACTATCAAATTTTCTTAAATTGTGGAATGCATTGAGTTTGACTTGCTGATCATTGATCCTTATTGTCAACTCTCCATTTTCCACATCTATCAAGGTTCGTCCAGTAGCAAGGAAAGGTCTTCCTAGGATGATCGGTGCATTTTTATCTGCTTCACAATCAAGGACAAGGATGTCGGCAGGGAAAATAAACTTGTCAACCCTTACCAAGATGTCCTCAATTTTCCTTCTGGATGCACATAGGATCTATCTGCAAGTTGGAGCAGCACTATCGTCGGTTTTGCTCTTCCTATACCAAGTTTCTGAAAAACTAATTTAGGCATGAGATTTATGCTTGCCTTAGGTCACAGAGTGTCTTTCCTTCATAGTTGTTAGCAATCGCACAAGGTATAGTGAAGCTTCCAGGATCCTTCAGTTTGGGTGGCATGCGATTGTGCAACATTGCCATGCATCCTTCAGTTGTTGCCACTGTCTTAAACTCACCTAGCTTCTTTCTTTTGGACACAATGTCTTTCAAGAATTTAGCATAGTTGGGCATCTGTTCAATTGCCTCAACGAATGGTAAGTTGATGTGGACTTGCTTCAGTATATTAAGGAATTTCTTAAACTGATGGTCTTGTTTCTGTTTTTTTAGCCTTCGTGGGAACGGTGGTGGTGGTCGCATCTCATCCAGGGTTTCATTAGATTGGAATTTAATACCTAGGATCATTGTTTGTCTTGCTGTCTCGGTAGGAAGTGCAGGTGCTGCCAAGCTCTCTGCTGGGGCATCATCTTCGTGCTCAGTCTGTTCAGCATTCAAGTCCTCCTTATTTGTATCCTCCTGTATTGTTTGTAGATCTTTGGTTGCTGACTTGCCAATTGTTTCCTTCAGTTGTAGGCCACTTCTTGTTGTGATTGCTTTGCACTGTTCATGGCCCATTCCCTTAGCAACTTCAGTATTGCTAGGTAATCCCCCTTGTGGTCTTGTATTTTGTCTTTGAGCGAATTGACCAACTTGGGTTTCTAGTGATTTTATAGCAGCTTCTTCGTTTTGCAGTCTCATCTCTGTTCTGTTCATGAAGTCATTAGTCCTCTTCATGAAATTACTGTTCTCAGCCATATATGATTCGGTTTTCATAATAATGGCCTTGAGAGTATTCTCTAGTGAATTCATAGGTTGTTGCTGCTGATGCATCTGCTGCTGTGGCAGTGACTACTGCATCTGCTGCGACGGCAGTGAATGGTAATTGGAGGTCTGGTTGGTGGGGTTTAAGGCATTTTTGGGATTGCTCTATGATAAGTTTGGGTGCCTTTTCCAAGCCGGATTGTATGTATTTGATATCATGTTGTTATTCCGGTTGTAATTTCTCACATAAAACCCAGTTTCCTCGTCTTGCATATACTCAGAAAAATTTATAGCCTTCACTTCTTGAGTATTCTGTTGTACTTGCATGTTCTGTACCATTTTTGTTAAAGATGCCAACTGTGCTGTCATCGAATTGTTGGTTTCTAACTCATTCACCATGGCATGGCGTCTTAATCCTCCTTGCCTGGAAGTAGGAAATTGAAAATCGTTCCTTGCGAGTTTGTTCAGAATCTCTATAGCTTCTTCCGGGGCCTTGTCAAAGAGTGTGCCGTTTGCTGATGCATCCAACATCATTCTAGTCGGGGCGTTGGTGGCATTATAGAACATAGTTACTTGATCCATAATGGGAATCCATGTAGAGGACATCTGTTTAGTAACTCTCTATAGCGTTCCCAAGCCTCGTACATAGGTTCGTCATCAGCCTATCTAAACGAAGTAATCTCATTGCGGATTCTATCATATAGATTTGTAGGGTTAAATCTCGTAATGAATTCTCGACAGAGTTCACTCCAAGATCCAATTGATCCTGCCGGAATGATGTTCAACCAGGTTTTGGCCCTATCCCTCAGTGAATAGGGGAAAAGTTTCAGCCTCAAAATATCTTCATGAACTCCTTGGATTTTAAAAGAGTTGCATATTTCTATAAAGGATTTTAGATGTTGCCTGGCATCTTCTGTTAAAGACCCACTGAATTGTCTAATAGTATTGAGCATATTGAACATTACTGGTTTAAGTTCAAAGTGGGTTGCCACAATCTCTAGTATAACAACCCCAGGATTTAATCCATTTAAATTTTTCACCAGAAAATTTCTGACAGTTAGCTACCGCGACAGTGGTTGTAGCAGTGGTTGCTGTTGATGGCCTCCAACGCCTTCAGGTAGGTGCTGATTGCCTGGATTCACTGCCATGGCTCCTTGGATCTGTCTTCTCAGCCTCTGATAAGTCCTTTAGATTTTTGGGTCGATATCACGTAATGGAGTGCTAGGGTTAGCCCTGGTCATACACCAAAAACTATATAAAAACAAAAATAAAAGTAAATAAAAGCAAGAATATAAAGAAAACAAAATTTAGTTGTCAATCCCCGGTAACGGCGCCAAAAACTTGATGCGTGCTAAAAGATACGCAATTAAGTGCAAGTGAACATGTCGTTAAGTAATAAAGTGATAAGCATTTATCGAATATCGTCTCCACAAGGATTGGTATACTTAATATGCTTTCTTCAGTCCTCTTGCTTCTATAAAAGAAAAGTAAAAACACAATTTGGTTTGATATTGATTTAACTAATAAACTAATCTAAATAAAGTAATAACAATTATGAGAGAGAGGGAGTAGGATCCAGTTGTGTCGTATTGTGGATTCGATTGATCTGCTTCTTGTTTCAAAGCAATTACACTGCACTGCCTCGGCAGTACTACAGATACTGTATCGGCATCGACGATGTTCTCTGCCGTGGCAATCCCTTGCTCTTGGGCAGATTTACCAAAGTTAGAGAAAGTGTCCTTGTTTGGCTTCGCTTATCCCTAAGTCGAAACACTGTTGAAGGTCAGTCCTTGATGATACCTCCCGAAGTTAATCAATTATAACCAACAACCAATCCCACACTTCTTTTAGCCGCTGAAACTCTTAACCTATCACTAGGCCGAGTTAGTATCCCCAATTAAGTGAATACCAGACTTACACCTTTCGTGAGTCTAACTCTCCCGATTCTAGACAAATAGATTACTTCCAAACTTCCTTCCCAGGCTTGGATGCAAGAACAAAGAATGGTAAAGAGTAAGCAAACTTTGATATTTTATTGCATTGAAATAAGAATCAAATTATAATCTACTCTCACAAATACTTAACAACCTTCACCAACACCCTAAGAAAACTTAGAACATGATAGGAAGAATTATTCCTAAGACTTTCTCGAAGTGTGTCTAGCAAATTCTCTCTAATTTTCGCCTCCTTTTTTCAAACCCTAAGACGGCTATGCCTTTATATAGGCTTGGCCTAGGGTAAACATTTCCTAACTAAAGTACAACTTGGAGTAGGGAACAAGTTATGCACATAGATTAAATATTTCCAAGTTTGATCTTCTAGAAGGTTTAATCCCGCGTGGCCTTGTCCGTGGGCTTTTCTTGTGTTTGTTCAACTCCGAATCTTGGGTTTCTTGCTCAGCAATATTCTCCTCAATTTTCTCCTTCAATCGCCAGCCATATTGCCTTTTTCTTCTCTGCTTCCTCGGCATCAGGTCCTGCCTCGGCCTCATTCTGCTGCCTCGGCAGTATTTATTCCTACACAAATATGAAAATTCAGTAAAGCACGCCTTTTCTATAAATATAATCTTTGATAGCATTTTCTTAAATATGTTACATTAAGTCCATGCATTGGTTTAAGTAGGTGTAGACTTGATGATAAGTGCCCATGAAAAGTGTAGAAAGTGATAGTGATTTAAGCACTTATCAAAGAGCTTAGTATAAAAGGTTATACTGATGCTACTTTCCAAACAGACAAGGATGACTCAAGATCGCAATCTGGATTTGTGTTTTGCCTTAGCGGAGGTGTTGTAAGCTGAAAATGTTCTAAGCAAGATACAATAGCTGATTCTACGATAGAGGCTGAGTATATTGCAGCAGTGAAGCAACAAAGGAAATTGTTTGGATCAAAAAATTCATATCCGAACTAGGGGTTATTCTAAGCATATCAGATGCTATAGAACCCCGTTGTGACAACAATGGAGTCATTGCACAAGCAAAGGAACCTAGATCTCATCAACGATCCAAACATATTCTTAGACGCTTCCATCTCATTCGAGAGATCATAGATCGAGGAGATATGGAAATATGCAGAGTACACATGGACGAAAACATTGTTGATCCCTTGACGAAGCCTCTGACGCAACAGAAGCATGATCGTCGCATCGAGTCACTCGGTATTAGATATGTGAGTGATTTGTCTTAGTGCTAGTGGGAGATTGTTAGAGTATGCCCAAAGGCCAATCATATGATGATTGTAAAGATACTTTTATTTACCAATTTTATTGAATAAAGGCATTGCCATTGTTATTTTCAGATATGTGTCAATGTATGACATAAACTGAGAAACAATAAGGTCCATATAATAATATATGTATTATTATTATAAGATCCTTAGTCAAGTATTATTATGGGTATGGACAATAATAATACGCTTAAGACTAACATATGATTAATTGATGACAATGAGTTGTCATTGACATAGAGATGTCAGAATTAATACATGAATATATTAGTAGAAAATAATATATTGGATTGACCCACTATGAGCATATATCTTAGATTATTATGTGATGGTCACGATATTGCTCATAGTGATAACTATATGTATGATCCTTAGACTTGATATTATTACGATATCAACATATGTTGTTTTATGTTTTGATGCAGTTAAACGTGTCTCGTAATTAGTTACACTATAAAAACTGACATTGGACATATTACAATGTATGTAGTGATATGTGAATGATCAAGATAGTATTTGTCCTTCCTACATAATAGGAAATTATATCATAGGCCACTTGATTGAGTGAGACAAGAAATGCATGGCCATGCTTGAATATGTTGATATGATATATCACAAACTATTCATTAACAGTAGTCCACTCTAGATATCAAGAAACACTAATAATAGGCTATACAAGTGTGACTATTCCAAGACTTGTGCCTATTAAAGATATAAAAGGACAAAAGGATATAATACATTAAGAGAGTTGATCACGGACATGATACATCGAATCATGATCTCTTTTAACTTAGATGACAATGATATATTGCTAGATGTCACTCATTGTTTATAATATTAAAATTGTTCTAATATTATTACTAATGTTACAATGAGCCTCCAAGGTCACACCCAATGGTTGAAAAAGAGCAGAAATATATGTATAAGTAGTTCATATTTAATTCTGGATTTTAAACAAAGGATATATAATTAAAGTAATTATATCCCTTTTTAAATTCGAATTAAATATAGATTCTAAAATTTAAGGAAATAATTAAAGTAATTAATTCCTATAAACAAATTCGGAATAAAACTCTTATACTTAGGGTTACATCTATATAAAGGTTTTATTTGGTCTAGTAGACATACATCAGAGAATTTCGAATTCCCAAACCTTAGAATCACGAAAAATAGTTTTTCGAGATTTTGCTCTATCAACTGGGTGAACTGAGTAGAGGCAGAGACGATATTTGTGGAGGCTAAAGATTCGAATTGTCGAACGATCGTGATTGTAGCAAATCCAGTTGCCATTTTTGTTGTTTATCAAGGAACCCAATGTCAGTCATCGCATCTCTTCCTCCTGATTTTGGATTAAAAGTACATGGATCACTGGAAAGACCGTCGTAATTTTTTTCGGTTATGCCATGGGGTGTGCCAGCGGTCCCAATAATGGTTACATTACGAGGCTTCCCAACTCGTCCCTATGTCCATGGGTAAAATTTCCTAGGAGTATCGATACCCCTACTTGGAGTATCGAAACACCTTGTATCAATACCCTCACCAAGGGTTATCGAAACGACAGGTATCGATACCATCCCAAAGGGGGTATCAAAACCCTTTGACCAACTTCAAAGTCAACTAAGGAGTATCGATATGGGTATCAAACCGTGATGGTCACTGGACAACTCGGTATCGAAACACGGGTAAGGCGTATTGATACGCCTGCGTTTCTCTACTAAGTTTCCTCTTAGGGGTATCGAAACACCCCTCAAATGTATCGATATCCCCTGCACGATAAGTGCAGTTTTGAGACTTCTAACACGTAGAACTCTATCCAAAAATTATCATTTTGATCCTCAATCGACTATAGACTCTAAGGGAGTGATTCTAAGCATGTCTAAATCATTTTTACGAAGGTTCATCACTTAAGGTCAAAGCCACCATTAAAGGCCTCCTAAAGCTTCCAAGCATACCATGACAATCAACAAGCATGCATTTAAACTTAAAACATGATATGCATGATGATTAAGGGTTGGAGAAGTACCAACCTTAGCAACAAAAACAGCAAACCCAAACTCCAAGCTCCACTTCAAGATTCCTACTTCCCCAAGCTTGAAGATGGCTCTCCCACTTGTTTCTCTACAAATAGAAAGATGAACAATGAATTAGACACCAAGGAGATGATTCTTAGAGTCTAAAACACTAGAAAAAATAAGATTAACTCTCTCCAAAACTCATTCCCGAACTCAACCTTAAACCCCACTTAAATTCTTCTCTCCACCAAACTATCTCTTCTTTAGCTTATTTTATAAATCTTTGAAAGCCTTACAACTTTCCCTTCAAGCCAAAATCGGGATTTCTAACAAAACTGATAAAGATCTTACCTTTTGCTCTTCCTTTCCTTGCTAAAAAGATGGAGAAGAAGAAGAAGAAAAAAGAGAAAAGACGAGATCACTCTTTGCAGGGAAAATTAACACCCCTCTCAACAAGACCTCACTTAACACCCAACTCAAAGCCCAACAACCGGCCCAAAACTACCTAAACTCGGGGCCCAAAACTGACACCCAACACCTCGGGTTAACCTGACGCTCAAATCTAAATTTGGGTTAGGGGTGAGTAAAACTTGACTTGACTCGAAAAAACCGAATAACTCAATTTAACTTGAGGCGAAAATACTCGAATCGTTTTGACTCGACTCAAAATTTTATAGACTCGACTCGAATCAAAAAATTTTTAAATAAAGTTCTAGTTGTAAAATGGAAATTCGAATAACTCGAATAACTCAAAATTTTTAGAAATTAAATGATTAGTTTTTAAATTTGAGATGAGTGATAAGTGCTCAACTCACTATCACTTTCTACACTTTTCATGGACACTTATCATCAATTCTATACCTACTTGAATCAATGCATGGGCTTAATGTGATAAATTTAGGGATTAGCCATTGAAGATTATATTTGTAGAAAAGGCGTACTTTACTGCATTTTCTTATCTGTGCAGGAACAAGTATTGCTGAGGCAGCAGAATGAGGCCGAGGCAGTACCTGATGCCGAGGCAGCAGAGGAGAAAAAGCAATATGGCTGGCAATTGAAGGAGAAAAATGAGGAGAACGTTGTTGAACAAGAAGTCCAAGAATCAGAGCTGAACAACACAAGAAAAGCCCAAGGACAAGGCCATGCGGGATGAAACCTTCTAGAAGATCAAACTTGAAAATATTTACCCTATGTACATAACTTGTTCCCTACTCCAAGTTGTACTCTAATTAGAAAAGGTTTTCCTTAGGCAAAACCTAAATAAGGCATAGCCGTCTTAGGGGTTAGGGACATTAGATTTGGCTTATACAATTCCACCAAGAGAATTTAGGGACAATTCTTCCCATCATGTTCTAAGTTCTCTTAGGGTTTGGTGAAGGTTGTCGAGTATTTGTGAGAAGAGATTGGATTTTGTTTCTTGTTTCAATGTAATAAAATATCAAAGTTTGCTTACTCTTTGCCATTCTTTGTTCTTACATCCAAGCCCGAGAGGGAAGTTTGTAAGTAATCTATTTGTCTAGACTCGGGAGAGTTAGACTCACGAAAGGAGTAAGTTCAATATTCAACTGGATTGGAGGATACTGACTCGGCCTAGGGATAGGTTAAGAGTTTCAGCGGCTAAAAGAAGTATGATATTGGTTGTTGGTTATAATTGATTAACGCCGGGTGGTATCATCAAGGATTGACCTTCAACAGTGTTTCGAATTAGGGATAAACGGAGTCATTCAAGGACACTTTGCTGAACTTTCGTAAAATCTACCCAAGAGCAAGGGACTGCCGCGGCAGAAAACATTGTCGCTGCCGAACATAGTATTTGCAGTACTACTGAGGCAGTGCAGTACAATTGCATTGGACAGAAGCAGATCAATCAAATCCACTATACAACACAACTGGATCCTACCCTCTTTCTCAATATTTGATCTTATCTTATTTAGTTTATTTAGATTAATCATTACCCAAACTTATATGTGTTTTTAGTTTTCTTTTAGAGAAGCAAGAAGTTCAAAGGAAGCATATTGAGTATATTAATACCTGTGGAGACGATAACTCGATAAATGCTTATCACTTTATTACTTGACGACGTGTTCACTTGCACTTAATGGCGCATCTTTTTACACGCATCAAGTTTTTGGCACCGTTGCCGGGGATTGGCAACTAAATTTTGTTTTCTTTATATTCTTGCTTTTATTTTTAGTTATTTTTATTTTTATTTGGTTTTTGGTGTATGACTAGGGCCAAACCTAGCGATCCATTGTACGAAATTGACCCTGAAATCAAAAGGACTTATCAGAGGCTGAGAAGACAGATTCAAGGAGCCATGGAAGTAAATCCAGGAAATCAGAACCTACCTGAAGGCATTGGAGGCCATCAACAGTAACCACTGCCTCGACAGCTAACTGTCAGAGACTTTCTGGTAGAAGATTTAAATGGATTGAACCTTGGAGTTGTTACACCAGAGATTGAGGCAACCCACTTTGAACTTAAACCTGTGATGTTCAATATGCTTAATACTATCGGACAAATCAGTGGGGCTGCAACAGAAGATGCCAGGAAGCATCTCAAATCCTTCATGGAAATATGCAACTCTTTCAAAATCTAAGGAGTTCATGAAGATATTTTGAGGTTGAAACTTTTCCCCTATTCACTGAGAGATAGGGCCAATACCTGGTTGAATAGCATTCTGGCAGGATCAATCGGATCTTGGAGTGCAGTCTACCGAGAATTCATTACGAAATTTAACCCTACAAATCTATATGATAGAATTCGTAATGAGATTAATTCGTTTAGATAGGCTGATAACGAACCTATGTACGAGGCTTGGGAACGCTTCAGAGAGTTACTGAACAGATGTCCACTACATGGATTCCCATTATGGACGCAAGTAACCATGTTCTATAATGCCACCAATTCCCCAACAAGGATGATTTTGGCTGCCTCAGCAAACGGTACACTCCTTGGCAAGGCCTCGGAAGAAGCGATAGAGATTCTGAACAAGCTCGCAAGGAACGATTTCCAATTTCCTACTTCTAGGCGATGAGGATTAAGACGCCATGCCACAGTAAATGAACTAGAAACCAATAATTCGGTGGCAGCACAATTGGCATCTTTAACAAAAATGGTTCAGAACATACAAGTACAACAGAATACTCATGAAGTAAAAGTTATAAATTCTTCTAAGTATATGCAAGACGAGGAAACTGGATTTTATGTGGGAAACTACAACCGGGATAACAACATGATGTCAAATACATATAATCAGGCTTAGAAAAGGAACCCAAACTTTTCATGGAACAATCCTAACAATGCCTTAAATCTCACCAACCAGACCTCTAATTATCAACAATCACTGCCGCAGCAGCAAGTGTAGCAGTCACTACTGTAGCAGCAGATACATCAGCAGCAACAGCCTATTAACTCATTGGAGAATACTCTTAAGGCCTTTATTATGAAAACTAAATCATATATGGCTGAGAACAGCAATTTCATGAAGAGGACTAATGACTTCATGAACAGAACAGAGATGAGGCTACAAAACCAGGAAGCTGCTATAAAATCACTGGAAACCCAAGTTGGTCAATTCGTTAAAAGACAATATACAAGACCAAAAGGGGGATTACCTAGCAATATTGAAGTTGCTAAGGGAATGGCCAAGAATAGTGCAAAGCAATCACAAGAAAAAATGGCCTACAACTGAAGGAAACAATGGGCAAGTCAGCAACCAAAGCTCCATCAGCAATACAAGAGGATATAGAGAAAGAGGACTTGGATGCTGAACAGACTGAACACGAGAATGATGCCCCAACAGAAAGCTCAGTAGCACCTGCACTTCCTGCCGAGACAACGAGACAAACAGTGCTCCCAAGTATTAAATTCCAATATAATGAAACCCTGGATGAGATGTGACCACCACCACATTTCCCAAAAAGGCTGAAAAAACAGAAACAGGACCACCAGTTTAAGAAATTCCTTGATATACTGAAACAAGTCCACATCAACTTGCCATTTGTTGAGACAATTGAACAGATGTCAAATTACACTAAATTCTTGAAAGAAATTGTGTCCAAGAGAAAGAAGCTAGGTGAGTTTGAGACAGTGGCAGCAACTGAAGGATGCATGACAATGTTGCACAATCGCATGCCACCCAAACTGAGGGATCCTGGATGCTTTACCATACCTTGTGCGATTGGTAACAATTATGAAGGAAAGACTCTATGTGACCTAGGAGCAAGCATAAATCTTATGCCTAAATCAGTTTTTTAGAAACTTGGTATAGGAAGGGCAAAACCTACGACAGTGTTGCTCCAACTTGCAGATAGCTCCTATGTGCATCCAGAAGGAGAAATTAAGGACATATTGGTAAGGGTTGACAAATTTATTTTCTCTGTCGACTTTCTTATCCTTGATTGTTAAGAAGATGAAAATGCACCGATCATCCCAAGAAGACCTTTCCTTGCTACTGGACGAACCTTAATAGACGCGGAGAATGGAGAGTTGACAATAAGAGTCAATGATCAGCAAGTCAAACTCAATGCATTCCACAAATAAAAAAACATGATGGTCCAGAAGAGTGCAAAACCCTCCAAACAAATGAAGTAGATGCCAAGATATCTTGCCTAGATAGCACACTCGGCAGACTATTTGGTAAGAAAATTAAAACCAATAGAGAGGTAGAAAATAAAGAAGGGATTGGCCAACAACTACAGAAAAAAACAGGCGAACAAGAGACGAGCAATTTGGGAGATGCATTTACATGCACTCCACCAGTAACCTAATCTCTTCCCTTCTATTCTACTTTATTATATTAGGATTAGTTTTACTTTAGAAGTTATATGCTTATTTTATTTTCTTTTAAGTGATTTTTTTTATTAAGCGTATTTAAGTTTTCTTTTAGGATAATAGAGTCAAGAATAAAAGAGAAATAGTTCAGAGCAGAAACTCTGTCGAGGGAAGTAAATAGTGTCAGAAGCCTTAGAAGTCCCAACGGGAAGAAACAGTGTAACAGCTATCTGTCGAGTTTTCTACCGCGGCAGTAAATACCAACGGGCAGTAAATTTAAAACGGCTACAAAACGGCTAGTGATTAAAACGGTTACATTACCGAGGCCTATATAAGTAGCATTCATCTCTTGAACTATTCACTCTTGCATTCTTGAATTTCTTTAGCATTTTACTCTTGCTCTCACAATACTCTCATAATTATTCTTGAAATTTTTTAGAACACTCAATCAAAACTCTCAATCCCATAATCATCAATGGCAGCATACAACAGATTTACCCCGCCACTGTTGCAAAAAGATTCAACAGATCTTTTGCCGCTCGACAATTGTGGGAAGAACAAGGATTCCAACAATCTGAGGAAGAAAATCTCGGGATTGAACAATTTCTGTTCGGCAAAATTCAACATCAAAAATGGCAACTCTTCTACCTACAACCTGATCAAGCCAATGCAACCATAGTGCACGAGTTCTATGCACATGGTTCCAACAAGGAAAACCTCTTTGTCCACTGTCGAGGTAGACCTGTACACCTTGATGCTGAAACAATTAATAAGTTTTACTGCCTAGCACCGAGACGAGATAGACATGCCGAATTCATGGACGACATCACCACACAAGACTACGAATTAATTAAGGACGACCTTTTTTATAACAACACTCCATAGGAAATCGGTGCCCATAGAGGTTCTGTGACAAGGCAAAGCCTCAAGCCCGAGGCAAAATTGTGGTGCATATTCGTCAAGAGACGCCTCATCCCTACTTCCCACAACAGCATAGTGGACCGCAAGAGATTGGTGTTGATCCAGTCAATCGTCAACAAGAAGAGCATCAACGTTGGAGAGATCAGTCTTCGAGAAATTCATGATTGTGGTAAGAAGGAATGTGGACCACTATATTTCTCATGTTTGATATATGCTTTATGCATTGCTGCAAGATTACCAGTTGAAGACACCGACGAATACACACCAACAAGGCAAGGATGGACGAGAGAATTCTGCCACAGAGTAATATAGATCACACAGACAGAACCTGTCTAGGCAACGCCACAGCAATTTACTGTTGACTTCACTGACGGAGCTCAATATACCACAAAGATGTCAGGCACTACCGAAGCCCCTACCGCAGCAGACCCCTACCAGGAAATTCTTCAACGAATAGAAACCATGGACCTTCGCCAACAAAGATAAATAGAATACCAACGAAACTTCAACAACAACCTTGCTCAAATGATGATACAGAACTTCCCCAACCAAGGAGTGCAATTTCTAGAATGCCCTACAAACATATTTGTAACGGCAGCACCTTACACAGAGAACACTCCAACCCCAGGGCCGAGACCATTCTTTACCTCCAGACTGCAGCAGCAATTCCATGCAGCTAGCCCATCTAGGGCAGCAGACGCTGCCGCGACATCATTCTTAAGCAAAAGACCTTCGAAGAGAAGGGGAGTTTTCAGCACTCCCCCAAAACCGCCAATACCAATAGGTAGTCTATCGGTTGAGATAGACGCCTACGTTCATCAAAGCTCATCAACTGTCGAGCCCAGTATCTAGCCTGCCGAGGTAGATCTAGAAAATAAATGATGCATAGAGATTATGGATACAGATGATGAAGGAGGAGAAGAAGTCAATGCCCCAATAAAAAGGGAAACACCTACAAGAGTTCAGCCGCCGAGAAGAGCAAAGCCATCACCGTTACCAAGGGCACAACCATCAGCAGCTAGACCAAGAATACAAATTGTGGAAGAAAGTTCTTTCGAATCATACTAATTGTTCTTTCTTATTGTTGCCTATATAAACTATTTTTTTATCTGCCTATAATTTTTTTTAATTACTGCCTACCCCTAAACTAAGCATTGAGAAAAATACTTGGTTTGAGTTTGGTGGTGTAGAGCCACTGTCGAGGTTATCTACTGCCACGGCCTTGCCATAAAAAGGAAGTTTTTAGTGATAAAGTTTTTTGTTTTATATCTACCATTGTACTTAAAACTGTTGTCAAACTTTTGCACTACTCTTCATCAGTATTATCTTAGTTTATTCTTAAAGGCAACAGAAATCTTTCTCCTTACCATAGTTAGGATCTGTTTTGAAGACTTGATTCTAGGATACTTAAGGAGAAAAACTTAGAAGCTTGCTATAAGGTTGAACTTTAAAAACACTTTTGGGGCTCGTTTGGTTATAGGAATTCTTTTACTAAACTTAGATGATAAAGACTTAGAATTTGGAAAGGTAACTAGAGGTGCCTATGACCGGCTCTAGGAAAAACTCTTCTTCATGCTAGAGGTGCCCGAAATTGTTTCTAGTATGCATAAAAGAAGAGAAAAAGAAATAAAGAGTTAAGAAATAGAAAACACAATACTTAAGGTGTCCGAAATTGGCTCAAGGAATTGTTGTTATAAGAAGGGTAAACCAAAACCAAGTCTATTTGTCTTGAACTTCGAGTTTATCTAAGAAGGACCTTATTCAAACTTGTCCACAAAAGCACACACACTAGCCTTATAGTTTGTCTTCTAAGTACACCCTTAGGAAACCGAAAGGTTAAGTCTAAAGAATAGACATAGTTATGGTGGGGAGAATAGATTGAAGCATAAGACCAAGAGAGATTAGAGTTTGACAAATTGATGATTTGCATTCTTGAGGACAAGCAATAGTTCGAGTTTGGGGGTATGATAAGTGCTCAACTCACTATCACTTTCTACACTTTTCATGGACACTTATCATCAATTCTACACCCACTTGAACCAATGCATGGACTTAATGTGATAAATTTAGGGATTATGCCATTAAAGATTATATTTGTAGAAAAGGCGTACTTTACTGTATCTTCTTATCTGTGTAGGAACAAGTACTGCCGAGATAGTAAAATAAGGTCGAGACAGGACCTGATACCGAGACAGCAGAGGAGAAAAAGCAATATGGCTAGCAATTGAAGGAGAAAAATGAGGAGAACATTGCTGAACAAGAAGCCCAAGAATCAGAGCTGAACAACACAAGAAAAGCCCAAGGACAAGGCTACGGGGGATGAAACCTTCTAGAAGATCAAACTTGGAAATATTTATCCTATGTGCATAACTTGTTCCCTACTCCAAGTTGTACTCTAATTAGGAAAGGATTGACATAGGCAAAGCCTATATAAGGCATAGCCATCTTAGGGGTTAGGGACATTAGATTCGGTTTATACAATTCAACCAAGAGAGTTTAGGGAAAATTCTTCCCATCATGTTCTAAGTTCTCTTAGGATTTGGTGAAGGTTGTCGAGTATTTTTGAGAAGAGATTGTATTTTGTTTCTTGTTTCAATGCAATAAAATATCAAAGTTTGCTTATTCTTTGCCATTCTTTGTTCTTTCATCCAAGCTCGGGAGGGAAGTTTGTAAGTAATCTATTTGTCTAGACTCGGGAGAGTTAGACTCACGAAAGGAGTAAGTGCGGTATTCAACTTGATTAGAGGATACTAACTCGGCCTAGGGATAGGTTAAGAGTTTCAGTGACTAAAAGAAGTGTGGGATTGGATGTTGGTTATAATTGATTAACACCGGGAGGTATCATCAAGGACTGACCTTCAACAGTGTTTCGACTTAGAGATAACCGGAGCCATTCAAGGATACTTTGCCGAACTTTGGTAAAATTTGCCCAAGAGCAAGGGACTGTCGCGGTAGAAAACATTGTCGCTGTCGAAGATAGTATTTGCAGTACTGCCGAGGCAGTGCAATACAATTGCATTGGACAGAAGCAAATCAATCAAATCCACTATATAACACAACTGGATCCTACCCTCTTTCCCAATATTTGATCTTATCTTATTTAGTTTATTTAGATTAATCATTACCCAAACATATCTGTGTTTTTACTTTTCTTTTACAGAAGCAAGAAGATCAAAGGAAGCATATTGAGTATACCAATCCCTTTGGAGACGATAACTCGATAAATGCTTATCACTTTATTACTTGACGACGTGTTCACTTGCACTTAATTGCGCATCTTTTTACACGCTAATGCGTGTGGTATAAGCGCAATTTAAGTGCAAGTGTACACGTCGTCAAGTAATAAAATGATAAGTAAATCGCGTATCGTCTCCACAGGGATTAGTATACTTAATATGTCTTCCTTAGTTCCCTTGCTCCTGAAAAGAAAATAAAAACACAGATAAATTGATTTGTTTAACTAACTAAATAAATAAATAACAAAACATAAAATAAAAGGTTAAAGACGATATAGAGAAAATGGGTAGGATCCATTTGCATCAATTAGTGGATTCAATTGATCTTCTTCTTGTCCAATGTAATCACACAACACTGCTTCGATAGTACTGCAGATACCGCCTCGGTAACATTAGTGTTCCTCTGCCGCGACAATCTCTTGCTCTTGGGTAGAGGTATCAAAGTTCAGCAAAGTGTCTGTAAGTGACTCCGCTCATCTCTGAGTCAAAGTGTTGTTGATGACCAGTCCTTGACAATACCTCTCGGCGTAAATCAACGATAACCACCAACCAATCCAACACTTCTTTTAGCTGCTGAAACTCTTAACCTATCTCGTGAGAGAATCTACCAATGCATTCAGAGACTGTTGCTGTTGTACCTGCTGTTGTAGCATGGGCTGCTGAGTGTTCTGTTGCGGCAGGTTTTGGCTTTGATGTTGGAATCCAAGGGCTTGATTAATTGGATTCAAGACATTGTTAGGGTTACTCCCTGAGAAGTTCGGATGCCTTTTCCAAGATGGGTTGTAATTGTTGGACATCATTGGATTGTTTCTGTTATAGTTTCCAACATATAGGTTGATCTCCTCATCTTGTATGTAATCCGATTAGTTAACTGCCTTAACCTCATGTACATTCCTTTGGGCTTGCATATTCTGAACCATCTTGGTCAGAGAAGCCAATTGTGCTGCCACCGAACTTGATGTATCTAATTCATGGGCTGTGGCATGACGTCTCATTCCTCCTCACCTTGATGTGGGAAATTGGAAATCGTTCCTTGCGAGTTTGTTCAGAATTTTAATGGCCTCCGCGGGTGCTCTATCCAAAAGTGTCCCATTTACGGAAGCATCTAGCATCATCCTTGTGGAAGCATTAGTAGCATTATAGAACATGGAGACTTGCGTCCACAAGGGAAAACCATGTAGTGGGCATTTGTTTAACAATTCTCTGTAACATTCCCATGCCTCATACATCGGTTCATCTTCATCTTGCCGGAATGATGTGATTTCATTACAGATGCGATCATAAAGATTTGTTGGGTTAAATCTCGTAATAAATTCTCAGTAGAGTTCCTCCCAAGATCCTACGGATCCTTCTGGGATACCATTAAACCAGGTTTTCGCCCTATCCCTCAGTGAATAGGGGAACAATTTTAATCATAGAATATCTTCATGGACTCCTTGAATCTTGAAAGAGTTGCACACTTCCATGAAAGATTTAAGATGCTGCCTTGCATCTTCAGTAACAGACCCACTAAATTATCCAATTGTGTTCAACATGTTGAACATCACTGGTTTGAGCTCAAAGTAAGTTGCTTCGATTTCTGGGGTGACTACGCTAGGGTTGTGTCCGTTTAAATCTTCCACCAGATAGTCTCTAACAGTGGGTTGCCTCGGCAATGGTTGCGACAATGGCTGCTGCGGCATTGCTGGTGGCAGAACATTATGATCAACAGGTGGAATTTGTCCTCTTGGTGGATTATCCATGACTTGGAATAGATTGCGTCTCGGATTATGTCTTGTGCGTTCAATCTCAGGATCCAACTCGTACAATGGTCCACTCGGTTTTGCCCTGGTCATAAACCAAATAAATTAAAGTTAGTAAAAAAATAAAATAAATAATTAAAAAGTAAGAAAATAAAGAAAACAAAATTTAGTAGCCAATCCCCGGCAACGGCGCTAAAAACTTGATGCGTGTGGTATAAGCGTAATTTGAGTGCAAGTGTACACGTCGTCAAGTAATAAAATGATAAGTATATCATGTATCGTCTCCACATGAATTGGTATACTTAATATGTCTTCCTTAGTTCCCTTACTCTTGAAAAGAAAGTAAAAACACAGATAAATTGATTTGTTTAACTAACTAAATAAATAAATAACAAAACATAAAATAAAAGATTGAAGACGATATAGAGAAAATGGGTAGGATCCAGTTGCGTCAATCTGTGGATTCAATTGATCTTTTTCTTGTCCAATGCAATCACACAACACTGCTTCGACAATACTGTAGATACCGCCTCGGTAACGTTGGTGTTCCTCTACCGCGGCAATCTCTTGCTCTTGGGCAGAGGTATCAAAGTTCAGCAAAATGTCCGTAAGTGACTCCGCTCATCTCTGAGTCAAAGTGCTATTGATGATCAGTCCTTGACAATACCTCTCGGCGTAAATCAATGATAATCACCAACCAATTCAACACTTCTTTTAGCTGTTGAAACTCTTAACCTATCTCTCGGGCTTTCGAAGAGTCTAGGCCAAGTTAGTGTCTACAACACCGTACTTATCCCTTTCGTGAATCTACACCTCTCGATGCTAGATAAATAGATTACTTGCAAACTTCCCTCTCGGGCTTGAATACAAGAACAAAGAATGGCAATAGGATAAGCAAACTTTGATTTTATTATTGCATAAGAACAAAGATACAAGAGTCAATCTCCTCTCACTAATATCGACAACCTTCACCTATCTCTAAGAAATTTAGAATATATTATCGTTTAAGTACAATTCTTAGGGAGAAAGGTTTTCTCTAAAAATCGACTCCCTTAACAATGTGGCCGGTTAGGGTATTTATAGTCTTAACCTAGGGCAAACATTTTCCTAAATAGACTTCAACTTGGACTAGGGAACAAGTCCTCTTCAAGGAATCTGATATTTCCAAGTTTGCTGCCTTCTAGAAGGGTTTTCCCGCTTGGTCTTTTTCTTGGGCTTTTAGCACACTAGCATTGTCCAATTAGTGCGCTGCATCTTCCAGAGTGTTCTCTATATTTTTATCTTTCATTGCGACTCCATTGTTGGTGCTTTCACACTGGATTCTGCCGCGGCCTTGTCTTCTGCCTCGGCCATGTCTTCTGCCTCGGCCGCAACACTGCTTTTCTGCCACTTCGACTCTAGATATTCCTGCATGTACAGAATATGTAATAATATCTGCATTCTCTATAAATATTGACTTTGTAAGTAATGATAACAGAATATCCAGTATTTGCACAAAGAGTTCATAATACGGTTCAAGTTGGTGTATAATAGATGCATAAAGTACCATGAGAAGGGTATTAAATAACTGCCTTTTAGGGACTCATCACACGCATCAATTACTTTATCATTTTTTATAATATATATACATTGATATATAAAAATATAAAAAAAAAATATTGTTACATATGAGAAAAATATAGATATAGATACAAATCTTATATAATTAGAGAAAGTCGTTTAAATTAGAATCATATCATACTATAATATGATAAATAATTACAGTTAAATATTTATAGGAACTCGAAAACTCGAATAGATTCGACTCGACTTGAATTTCTTAAACTCGACTCGAATTTCTTAAACTCGACTCGAATCAAAAAAAATTCAAATAAAGTTTGAATCATAAAATATGACTCGTCAACTCGAATAACTCGAAATTTTTTGACTCGACCTGATTCGATCTAATACTCACCCCTAATCTGGATCATGACAATAAATAAAAAATTCTAAAAAGATAGTACAAAAAGTATTTCAACATATTTTATTCTAAAAATAATAATTACATTTTAAATTCTCGTAATTTTAAAAATTATTAAAATAATTAATAATACATATCATTATATTCACTATTTTTTTCGAAAAATTAAATAAACCAATTAAAACTAAAAAATAAATCAAATTAAAATTCTAAAAATAATCCATATAATTAAATATTCATTATTAAAACCCATCACTCAAATTAACCTTAAATTATCAACTACGTATTTACACCCATTTATACTTCAACTCATAACCCAATCCAAATACTACACATTACATTCAATTAGGGATGGACAAGACCGGGTACCCGATCAATTTAAATAAAATTGGTACTTGTCCTCGTAACTATCAATTCCTAAAAATTAGAGTCAGTCTCGGTTTCGGTTACACCAGTTCCTAAATTTTAAGAATCGATCCTGTTATTGGTTGGAACCGATACCAATAACGGGTACCCGGCGAATTAATTTATTCTTAAGAAAATTTGAGTAATCGGAATTTTTTTCAAACACCAATAATAATATAAAATAATAAAATTAAAATATTGTAGACTTGAAAATTAAAGTTTAAAACTAGTCATATTCATAATATTCATACATAAAGAAAAAGTTTGATAAAAAAAATAAACAAAAGAAAACCAATACCTGACATTTTGTATAGTCCCGATCTTGTAACTCCCTCGACCCGGTCTAGACGCCACCCGACTCGAACGAGCTAAATGGGGATTACAGAGGCTAATCCGGAGACTCGCCCCGATAAACAACCTTAAAAAATTAAAATTTTTCTTTTATCTTTTCTAAATGCTTTAATTGGATCCTACATGTTAATACAAGGACCAAGTTCAATTATAACGGAAACTAAAGAGAAACGAGTCCTAATTTAATCGAACAAGTTTTAGGGATCTAATTGTAATTTCTAGAAGTTTATGCCTTGATTGTGAAATTAAGGTGATCAATATTTAATTAAGTATATTTCATGCTTTCAAGTAAAATTTCAACTTAAAATAATATCTACAAGTCAAATAATTCCATGCTCAAAGTTTGGGACTATTTCAGCCTCCAACAGTTTCATGACATTCTCTATATGCAACTTTACCTAAAAACACTTTAAACACATATCATGACATATTAGCTAGATGTAATTCAACCTAGTTAGCAACAATATATTCAACTCCTAAGAGTATGCTTCAATATCAACAACACTCGAATTCACACATAGGGATATCAAGAATCAAACTTCAAAATAACTATATTATAACTAAAGGAATATCAATGGACAATTCAAGTCAAAGTCATAAAGCTAATATCAATATAGATAAATATCAAACATGTATAAGCATATGACTACTAAAAGTCTCATCAATATAACAATATTCTTAACATGGTAATCCATCCCCATTGCTCTCTTACTACTAATATTGTTATAAAGACATACTTGAGCATTCACTTGGCAGTTACCTAGTTCCTTGATTCTCTTCGCTGCCTCAACTTTATTTACTCTGCATTGTAAGGTAAATGAGAGGGTAAGCATAAGCTTAGTAAGTGAATAAAAACGAGTATAAAATCACCTTGCAATGCAGCCCATATCAAACCAATCTCATCAATTTAAAAACATGTCATGCTCTTTATAAAACAAAACAAACATGGCGAACAATATCACTTTTAAAACTCAGTAAGTGTCATCAAACCATGGCTAACAACACCATCAATAAATTTTAGTAAAAAACATTTTAAAATCACATGCTTTAAAAGTTAAAATACAAGTCTTACATGCTACTCACATAACAATGCTTACACATACATCTCAATGCACAAAGCTCAAGTCTTACATGCTAACAACATAGCAATGCTCAAATCACGTACATACCAATGCACAAAACCTCGCATGCATAATATCATATGCAATCAAGTAAAAATCATGACACTTACCTTAGAAAAATAAAAACATATATTGGTGCTAGTGATCCGATTTGTATCACACCAAATCGTTAGGATAAACGGGTAAGCGCATGTTAGTACCACTCCCAGAGTATGAGCATGTTGATACTACTCTCAACATGAATTATCTCACCTTGGTGTCCAATGACAATACCACTCCTATCAACCTGGATATGACAGTACCACTCTCATCACACAGGATTAGACTAAAAGCCAAAATGCAACACACAAGGAATTTAAACACCTATGACTTTTGAATATTTATAGTGCACTCTAGACCCTATTGATCGATCAACTTATCCCAATAGATACATCACTTAACTAGAAAATATATTATCAAAAACCAATGCTAAAGTTTCAAGTTAAAAACAATGAAATAAACTCATGCATCCCACCAATACATGCATCAATTGCATAAACCGATAAAAATTATTTTTCTCATATTTTTCAAACAAAACCGTGGGAGCATCATATACATATAAAAACCTTTGTAAAAACAATATTATGAAAATTAAAACACATGCATAATCACATATGCACAACAAAAATAAGAGCATGACAAATAACATAATAAAAACAAGGCATAATATGGAAACCTTTAAGAAATAAATACTTAAAACTTACTTCCAAGTATAGGGAGGTTTTTCATACCTTCCCTATACCCCCAAACCTTTGAAAACACATTTAAAACTATACCAAATTGGCAGCCCTCATAATTCACTCACCGATTTATCAAAACTTGCTCGACAAGTCACCCAAAAACGCGATTCGGCTTTCTAAACTCCTTCAAACTTGTTCCTCTACCTCTTGAACTAATTAAAGCATCAAAATCAGAGGGTTTAGTTCATTAAAACACACCCAAACATTCTTCAAGTCGTACCAATACATGAAAGCCCCTAAAAACACCATAAAACATAACTGAAACTCACCGAAACCTCTTCAAACACCACCTAAACCTTAGGTCCGGGATTAGATACTTAAAATTCATCTTAATTACATCTAAATAATTCAAGATTCATGTATTTAGGCATCAAAAACAGCCATGGAAAATCCTTGAACGAAAATCAAGAAAATAATAGAATTTTTATCAAGAAAATTGATTTTATTGATTCAAGACTTTAATGATTGTTTCAATCAGCCAAGAACTTAGGAAATTCACTAAAGAGCTTTAGGTTTAAGAGTTTTTAATGATTCTAAACTCCAAAATTGATCCCACCCCTTCAAAGGTTTAAAAACTAGAAAACCCGTAGAAAAACGACGAGATCTTGATGAAAAAAATATCAAAAATTCATCAAACGGATTTTTATTGAAAAGATTGGTGTTTAAACTTAAAAAGATGATTAAGAATATGTCTTGGGAAGGAAGAAACCGAAATCATGGAGAATGGTTTAAAGCTTGATGCAAAAATAGAGTTTTTCAAGTAAAACCAAAGAAAAACGAAGAGAATTTGAAGAAGAAAAATATAGGAAAATAAACCAACGAAATTTTATTAAAAATAATGAATATTTATCTTGAAAAGATAATGAAGAGGCTGCCTTGGAGAAGAAGAAACCAACATTTAAAGAAGGGATATTTTTAAAAAGTGAATTTTGTGGGTTTAGGTCAAAATTTGAAAATTTTAATTACTTATGTTAAAATAAGGGATTAAAGGTTGTTTATATAGATTCTTGAAAAGCCTAGATCAACTAGGATTAGGATTATATCAAATTTGACTTAATTTATAAAATTTTCCTCAATTTTTCAATTTTTACAAAATAGTCACTAATTTCAAAATCTTATGAATTCATGGGTCAATTTTCGAAATTAATTTTACCTAAGTCAAATATAAGTCAATTAAGAATTTTAGAATATTTTTCATAATTTATTTTGATTAAAAACCAATTTTTAAGAATTTAATCTCGAACTAAGCTAAACCGATAAAACTGGTCCACTAGGCCTCTAAACCGACCACAAAACTTCTAGGCCCAAATTTGGGGTGTTACAGATCCTATTGGGTACCCACCGGATACCAGATCCAAAAAATTAAGATTCAATCTCAGTTATAATCGGGACCTAAATTCTAGATCTAGTTTCGATCCCACCAGAACCAATACCAGATAAAAATCTACTGATCTTATCGGATCCAACACCAAAACAAGATAATCAGGGTTTTTTTTTCACCACTACATACAACCCATTTCCATAAATGAACCAAACCTAAACTTTCACTTGGTTAAATACCAAAAACCATGAACCTAGTCATGGCACACTATGACTCTTCACCTATCATGACCTTTCAGCTCCCTTAGCTTTTATTGTTGCTCATGTTAGTTGTCTCGTTGGCAGCCACATCACGTCTCACCAACGGACGACCACCACGTCAACAGTAAGAATCACACATATGATCCTTGTTTGGAAGATATTATATCATAGGTCATTCTCATTATGTCATCAATAGAACAAATTAATTAAATACATATATTTAATTAATTTTTATCCCATTTTTTATCAAATGAATCTCTTTCAATAAAAAATATTTTTAAACTTAATTTATAGTGACTATTAGTGAAGATCTCCTAGTAAAAAAGATAATATAAAAAATTATTTAATTGAATGTATTTGATTGATTGATTGACTTTATTGATGACATGATGAAAATTACCTATGACAAAATATATTAATTGTTATATGTCAGAGTAAGTTCTATAAGAATTTTGACAGTGTAGAATCAATCAATTTTTTTATTTTTGTTTTTATTTTTATTTTTTAAAAAATCAATGTAAATCAATTATAAAATCCAAATTTAAAAGTAATGTAAATTCTCGAAGGAGCGTGTGGATATAAATACAAAAAGTCTTAACTCACAAATAGGTGCCTAAACTATATATTTTTTTGAAATAGATGCCTAATGTTTATTTTGTCTAAAATAAGTGACTAAAGTATACATTTTTTCTGAAATAGGTGTCTAATGTATTTTTTGGCTGAAATAAGTGCCTAAAGTTTTATTTTGTTAGTGTTTTACTGTAACACCGTTAAAAAATTGTTTAACTTATAAATAGGTTCACAAATTATATATTTTTCTAAGATAGGTACCTAATTTTTTTTATTGAAATAATTACCTAAAATTTTATTTCATTAGAAAAAATATTAAAAAATCTTCTTATCTTTTTACGGAAAATATAATAATAAAAATAAAAATAAATCCAATAAATTGCGAAACACTTAAAATTTACACTACTGGCTACTGCCATGGATAATTAAATTTTAAATTTATATAAATCTAAAATATTAACAGTCTGCATTTATTTTTTTAATTTTTATTTTCATAATTATAATATTATTTTTTAAAGCAGACATTAGAAAAATAATAAATAAATTATTGTTGTTAAATATAATTTTTCGATAAAAATCTTACATACCAAACATCCTCTGCTGTGATTGACTTAGTCTTTGTATGATGTTTAATTGAGACATTATACGATTAATATTCTTATTATTACCTTAAAACATTAACATAACAAAATTTTAAGTATTTATTTTAGTTAAAAAAATATTACACACCTCTATCAGAATATATATATAATTTGGGTAACTATTTAAAAGTTAGACATTTTTTTAGTGGTGTTACTTTCAAACATTAACGGAATGAAACTTTAGGCACTTATTTCAGCCAAAAACTATATTAGGCACCTATTTCAGAAAAATATATACTTTAGACACTTATTTCAGTCAAAATAAATATTACGCAACTATTTCAGAAAAGTGTATAGTTTAAACACTTATTTTTTAGTTAAGCTTAAAAAAACTAGAAATAATTTAGATGTATTTTCTTTTTATTCTATTTTTATATTTGGAATTTAAAAAAGTTAGGGTTAAGATTTTGGACCTATTACGTGGTCTTTAACTGATTGTCACCCGGAGAGGCCGTCATTTTTTATGATATATGGTCATCCCTTAAGGACCAATGATATCAGATTTAAAGGTTTTTTGTTTTTTAAATAAAATTTTGAAAAATGAGAGTTTGATCTTGATTTTTTTTAGAGATTTTACGAAATTAGGGGTTAATTTTAGCTTGATAAACTTTATTTTTATATTATTGTCGTGGTCATTTTAAAACCGAAATGTGGAAATAGTCTGGCGAATTGATTTTAAAAAAATTAAGTTTATTACTCTTAATTATTAATTATGACAATCATATTTTATTTAAAAGCACATATTAATTGATTTTTAGAAAATGAACTGAAAATATTAAAAATTAATGATGTGTTAAAACATTTAATTTTAAAATGATTTGAAGTCGTCACTAGTCACTTTGGTAGGCCAGACACCATAAAATAAATCAGAGATTCGCTTTAAAACGTTTTGGGTTTGAGAGTCGGTTACACGTAAGGACGACCCTTACGAGCGCCTGAGATCGGTACCTTATCAATTACATGTGGCATTCTGGCATTTCGAATAATAATATTAATTTAATTCGTTATTGTCAAATAAATATCATTCGAATGAGAATATCCTTTTGGATAAGAAAATATATTTTTTTTAAAATACGAGCTTGAATAAGACGTCCTCTAGATAGGAAATCTTAACTCGTATTTAAAGAAATATAAGTTCTGCCCCAAAAGGTTTAAAATGCATGACTAGTTATCATCTTGTTCATTTTAAGTTCTAACCTATAAGACTTCATTAATTAAATATTTAAAACCCTACTTAATTATTAATTTTAAGTTCTAACACCCGAACGATCAGACACTACCATCTCGACACCGAACAAAATTAATAATACTATTAATGTTGCTAATTATTTACCTAATTAATTTTAATTCTAATCCTTAAATTATTGAATCCATTTCTAGGTTTCGATAGCATGTCAATACGATACCAAAATACACTCTTTTGATCAACGTCATATTACGTCAAAACACCGATCGCTTAGTGTATTCGTGGTATATGATTAAAATGTCATCGTTACTACAATTATCTTCCTATTTAAATTAATTATTTAATTAAAGTGACTAACCCTAGAAGTTTAATTTATTATGTGAAAATTAAGTGTCACCTTAAACAAATATGCAACATGAATTTAAAACATAGGAAATAAATTAAACAAACAAAATACATAAAAAAGATAAAGGCTTAAACCATAAATATGATAAAAATAAGACAAAAAAAACATACAAGATATATGGCAAATACTATGTTAGCTTTGTTGTCCTTAATTTTTCCTCTGCCGACCTTGCCTCTCTTCGGCTTGGTGATGGATTAATTCAAAACGAAACCCACTTGCATTTGCTTCCATAGCCCCCGGTGGAAGGCAACCAAAACACTTAAAAAATAGATCCGACCCCCATCTCTCTCTGTCTTTTCTCTTCCATTTTGCAGCGATTGAAAATGAAGAAAATGGTCTTCATTTCCCCCTCGTGAATGGCAAAACCCATGCAAAACAAAGACCATAATTCCCCCAATCATTACCTTCATCATTATCCTATCATCATTAACCCCATCATTGCCTCATCACCACACCATCATGCTTTAATCATTGCTTCCATAATCCATCATTGCATCACCATTTTTCTAATCATGATCTCTAATGATAGCCATCATCATCACTCATCATTGTTGCATCATTATTCTCCTCATCTTTGGCCTCCATCATTGCTTCATGATGGTCATTTTATTCCTCTGCCAAAGAACCAAAGCCTCTGTTACCTTTTGTTTCAGTTTCCCATTCCCGATGCAGCAACATCACATGAACTCCCTTTCTGTTGGATTTTCTCTCCCTCCTACTACTCGGTTTTCATAGAGAAAAAAAATGTCTCTTCTTGTTTTGTATCGGACCGACCTTCCCCCAAAAACAGTGCACTCTCCTTTTGTTCCCTCTTCTCCCCACCGAATGGCCTCCTCTTTCGAATTAACCCCCCTTTAAACCGAATGGAACTGCCCCTCAACCTTATCCCTTGCTAACAGACATTTATTAATTAAATTTTATTATTTTTTTGGTTTTATTTTATTTATAATTCAAATATTATTCATTTATTTATTTATATATTTTTTTTATTTTTTTTATATTGGATAATTATGTTCATTTTTTCAGATCTATTTTTTAAGGAACAAAGTCAGATACATTTTTTATGAAGAAAAAGAAACCCTTTAGGTAATTTTTTGACAGTTTTATAGTTCTATCAACTTTATCTTCATATTATGCTTATTTTTCAGAGTCGTAGCTTGATCGCAACTAATTCTCTAATCCTAGCTCATTGTAAATGGTGCAATAGATAAAATCTTCCATTATATATTATTTTCTCGTTAGATTCGTAGCTTGATCGAAACTTACTTTCAAGATCATCCTTCTTTGTTAGAATCGTAGCTTGATCGTAAATCTTTGGTTTAGATTTTGGGCATTGTGGGTTTTTTAATCCCTCCTCATACATAATTAACTGCCAAACCCATTTCAAATAAAATTTTGATTTTATGATATTGAGTTTACCTTATTCAAGTGATTGGTGGAAACTCTAACCTTTATTTTTAAAAATCAAAGTCGATTTATCTAAAATATATTTTACAAAATTTAGTCGCTATAATATGGTGATTCTGCAGGAGATTGATTTTTTTAAAGTTAAGTTAAAATTATGTTTTATTAATATTTTTTTTTAAAATTAAAGTTGAGTTTAGTTAACTTGTTCTTCCTTAAGACACATTTTAATAGGTAGGCTTTGATAATTAGGATTTGTATTAATTATTTATTTAACTTATAAGAAATCACTAATATGTGTTGTATCATAATCGTCGAGCTTTTTACTCGGGCTTTATCTCTTAAATAGGAGTGGAGTGCCATATACCCACATGAGCAACCCTTCATAGGTCAAAATTCAATCTTGGAATTCACACTTTTTTTATACTTGAGTAGCCCTCAATATCATTAGGTCGTACTTTCTCCTGAATTTAATTTACAAACCTAGTAGACCAAAATCGTGTTACCTTAGTAGGTAATAACATAGATTTGAGTATCCTTGTTTAGAACCAAACCCACATGTTTGAGATTCTAAGAAGCTCTCTTCATTAGAGCCCTGCGATAATATTAGAAATCAAGAATATCATATAAATATGGTTTATTTTGTGCTAAAACATGTATGTAAAGTATATACTGGATAAAATTATTTTTTTACAAATCGATCAATCAATTGTCATTGGGTGTCTAATTTATATGTTCTCTAGATCATAATCGTACTCTATTGCGCAAAGAACTTCAAGGTTGAATCCTCTCCTCTAACAAATGCATCTAACTTTTTTGTCCATGATAAATCAAATATGTATTGATATAAAATGCTTATAAATTGATTGTGATTTGATTTAACTCAATGGATATGAACCTGAAAAAAAAAATTGAAATGCTTCATGCATGTGAGATTGAAGATCTTAATCAGATAAGGAACAAGTGTTTGATTGTATGAGAAAATCGATATAAAATTTCATGTGATGTTATCCGAAGATAATAGTTATGTTTGAGAATATTTTAATAGAAATGAGATAAAAGGATTATGAATGTAAAAGAAATGTGTTTATGATCTAGACGAAGTGTATATTTTATGGCGATATTGTTATACACAAAGAAAATAGTTTTCTGATTGTTACGATGAAGATATAAGATATATGTTCGATCGATGTTAAGAAAGGCTTACTTTCTGATAATGTGACATGGTTTACTATTATGTATCCATTCAAACTAAAATTTGATGTATGTCTCTTGAATCTATGATGTTCGTTGGAGGCTTGGAGTACTTGTTTGAACTGTAGTTAGAATTTGTTCATCTACAAATTGATAATCAACCTAAAAAGAGAAATACAGATTCTAAAAGATATATTTATAGGTCATATGATAGACTTGAGTGATAGTTGAAAAGGTTTCATATACTTCGATTGAATCTGTTTATAATAGCAGTTATGAGGTAAATATTCATCACACGGTATGAGGTTCTATATAGATATAAATATTGTATTAGGACCAGCTAGATTAAGAGGTATGATGGGATGTCTTTTAGTTCAAGATAATTTGAATAATTGGGGAATGTTGCTAGATTGATCTGTAATCATCTACGAGACTCAAGGAATAAGCATACTTTGATGGATAAGTTTTAATATGTGAATAAATGGTATGATATTTTTTACGTTCTTTCGAGTCTAATATAATTTTGAGGACAAAATTTTATTTATGAAGGGATAGTTATAACACCCTAAAAATGAATGAAAATGAAATAAATAAATAAATAAATTAAAGTATTAAGATTGATGGATGTTAAACCTATGACCACAAGCCTTAGCCTTACACCTAAATGTAACCATTGAGCCAAAGGTTCAATCTTATCTGGGGTCAACTAGAATATGGAAGAGTTATAAAACCCTAAAAAAACAAAATAAATATATAAACTTGTTTTGTTTCTCTTCGATTTTGGTCGTCTTTGTTATAGTTAAAGTACGTCGACAGCCTAGACAAGATCACTAAGGTGAGGAGTGCAAGACCCGTTTAGCCTATCGTTCGTTCAACTGCGGAAAAGCTCACAACAGGGCCTCATATTTTTTCAATGAAGGATGACATTTCAGTTTGACAACTTTTGGTGTTTCCAATGATATTTTTTAGTCATCGTCTAATGACCTGAACCGTAAGGGTATTCACATATCTTCTTACTCGAGATATTGAAGATGTTGAATTCAGGTGCAAGAGAGATCGAATAGAGTATCGTAGGTCGACCGATGAATCATCGAACTTAGTTAATACTTTACTACATATGGATGATTTGTGAAACATAATAGTATTTGGCTAACATGCATGAATACAATTAAGCGTATTGTTATCTTTTTTTTATGTTAAACTAATTTTAAAATATAAGATATAAAATTCTAGACAAGTCAATACATATTTGAATAAAAAGTTTGATAATCGTAAAGACTTTCCGGTTTAGTAATTAATTATTAATTAATAAATCTCAAATTCTGATTATTCTTGTTTATGGAACTAATTTCCTAAGAAATGGATATGAGACGATCAATTTACCCTTAAATTGTATAAAGGACAAATATATCTCGCCAACTATGAAAAATACTTGAAATTTAAATTCGATATGATAAACCAACTTTTTTATCGAAAATGAAAGAAGATCGAAAAATCTCAAAAATTTAATATGTGAGTGATAAATAGCTTAAATTTATTCTTGAAATCTTAATAAAGAATTAGTGCTAAATTACCGGCAGTGTCGCGAAATACTGAATTTATCTAAATGATCAAATTAACTATAATACTCTCAAGTGTCGATTTTGCAAAATTGTATGAATTGAAAGATATGATCCTGAGTTTTGAAAATGCATAAATTTTTTAGAGTGACTACAAAAACTACAATAATCGTTATGATTAAAATATCATCGAGCGTCGATTTATGATGATTAAAATATCTATAAAATTAGAGTTAATTAAATTACTCTCATAACTTTGCATAAGTGTATACCTTGGATGAGTAATAATTTTAACTAAATCTAATAACCATATTATTTTTAAAGGTTATGATTTCAAATCTAAAAATATTGGTCATGTCTAATTATAATATTGGGTTAATATAATACAAAATCGTATTTGATTGTATGATGAAAGATTAATAACAAATATGAGAATGATGGTTCAATTATGATGCTATTAGTAGTATGGTATAGACACTTGTGAGGTGTTTCCGTTTAAGTGTTGAAAACCGCAATGATATGGTTTTTAGTTAAAGTGAATGATTTTAAAAATTTGATTAAAAGCGCAAAATCACGAATATTTTAATTTTAGTTTTACCCCTGATGAGCTAAACCATCAAATTATTCTTGAGAGTCAAAATAACCGAAATATTATTACGAGTAAATTGGATGTAATTCTCCAAAAATACTAAAGATATTAAATAAATTTATTATACTTGAAATCGTATTTCATCATGATCTACTCCAAATTCTAAAATTATCTTAACATAATCAGTTTCTTAAATGCTCAATATATATATTATTTCTTTGAATGAAAAGTAAAATTGTAATAACCATTTTTGTCCGGGGTTCGAACCAAACCCTAAACCAAAACCCTACCCATAAACTAAAACTCTAAACCTATCCCTAAATTATAATATTAACTATATATATGAGATAAATAAATAAATAAACCAAAATTACAAAAATATCATTATTATTATTATTCAAAATCCAAAAAATACTATATAATAAAAAGTCCATTACAAATTTTTAATCCAAAAATAAATAATACATGACCCATATAATATTATTTACAACCATTATCCCAAGCCCATTACACTATCCCATCAATTCAAATCAACAACCAGACCCATATTCCAACCCAATTACAAAACTAAACCCATTATCACTTCTCAAACCCTGATTACCAAACCGATAACCCGATTAACCCGTATACCCGGTTCCCCAACCCGTTTGAACCCCCGACCTTTCATCTCCCATCTGCCTCTTCAGATTCTGGGAATTCCAGAACCATCCAGAATGAGACCCTTCATCTCTCAGCAATCATCCAACTACCCAAGCCACATCAGCTCCACATTGCCATCAAATCAAGACTCCACGTCGGCGCCACGGAAACAACATTGCCATGGCAGCAATCCATCCTCAGCAAACGGTCAAAACAGAGACTAAGTGGTCCCTCCTACTCGTACAATTCCAGCAAGAAAAAAACAACAGAATATCAAAAGCAAGCCAACAATTTTCTTTTCTTTTTTTATCAAATGTACTCGGCTATAAAAAGCCTAAATCAAATCAATTGTAACCCTGGACGGAATTTTTTTATCAAAGAATCAATACAAAGGTAAACCATTTTCCAGAACATCTATTTTTCTTTCTTTTCTTCCTAATAACAAATCTGAAAATAAGAGTTTAAGGGGGTCTTACCGTTTGGGTCGTCGGTTTTCCGTCGCCGGCCGCCTTCGTCATTTCATTTCGTCGAAGTTCCTGAGCCATTTCAAGTCAATGAAAGTGGTTTAGGGCTTTTGTTTTAAATGTTCAAAGAGGAGAAAAAAGGGGGCATTTTTTGAACTTGGTTTTTAGATCTGGTTTTGAATCAAAAAAGAAGACTTGAGGGGTTCGATTTTGTGTTTAAGCCAAGAAAGGGGTTCCATTCTTAAATCTGGTCTTTGAAAATAAAAAATATAGATTTTTTTCACTCTATCGTTTTCTGGGTTTATAAATGGGTGAAAGTTTTAATTTACAGAGAATTTTTCACTTTGTTTCGGTTTTCAAGTAAAAGTATAAAGCAATTGGGATTTTCAACGTCTTTTAATTTGTTTTTCTCTCTTTCTTTTTATTGGCATTAAATGCCATTAAAACTTTGTTTTCCTTAAAAATCGTATCTTACGCTTTGTATGTAAGAATAATAGCTGTAAAAGGCTATCTACTTTCTTTCTTATTTATTTATTATTTTAAATTTAAAACTTAAATAAAAGTCAGATCCTTTTTCTAGGTTACCGTGAGTAACCTTTTCTTTTTTATATATTATATAATGTATTTTACTATGGTTATTATATTATATTTATATGATAGTGTATAGCTTTTTTATATTATCATGTAAATATTTCTTTAACATTATTATAATATATACATTGTATGATATCTATATTGTATTGTTGTGCGATATTTTACATAGTTTTAATAAAATAATGTAATGTATTATATACTTATTATATCTATATTACAGTTATATATATTAGTTTTGTATCATATGTACGATATATATCTACATTATATTCTTGCATTATCATGTATATACATTACAGTTTGTTCGTTGTTACTTTCCTTTCTATTTAATTGTTATTCTTTATTTATTTATTAGTGTGTTCGATCGGCTTTACGGTGACCCGCAACGGGGAGTGATCCGTATTATTTATAGCTCGTTTAGTGTAAATAATTAACCTCTAACATTTAATTTTTCGCATTTTATTTTACTGCAATTTAATTTTCTCGTATCTAACATCTAATATTTAATTTACGCACTTTATCTTATCATATTTACATTCTCGTATTTAATTTATCGCTTTTAATTTCTCGTATATATTTGTTGTAATTTAATTTCTCACACTTTACTTTCCACTTTATTTTATGTACTTATTTGTATATTCGATTCATTTATTCATTATTCGTCACACCACATTAATTAATGAATCTTAATTAAATACGTCTTTATTCGGTCGTAACGGGTCCGTGTTCCAATGTAGTGGTCGCGGTGTATGCGTTGTCTCCGAATAAAGACACGGTAAAAGTAAAATTGATTTGAATCTTTAAACAAAAATTAATTTAAATGCCACTTTAATCCTTAAAATCTAAAATTAATTAAGCGGTAATTTGTAAAGTTGCCAATTTTGGGCGGTTTTAAACCCTAAACTCGTTTTTAACCGTAACCTACTCTCGAACCTAAATAATTTCGAATCTCTTGTTTTTACGGTGTCCGGCCTATCAAAGTGGCTGGTGGCGACTCCACCTTTTTTTAAAAGGTTCCTAATTTCAAAATTTCCCTTTTCAATCTAAAGTTTCTTTTCTCAAATCCCTAATTTTAACCTTTCAATTTCTATTTTTTAAGAACCCTAGATTTCAAGTTTCTTTTAACATTTCAAAATTCCCAATTTTTTATACCTAATTTAAGAACCTAATCTTTAATTTTCAAATCCTAATTTCCACTAGCGACCCTTTTCTTTTTTTTACTACACCTATTATTATTTTTAAAAAATTGAGGGTGGCTACAAAAATTATATCTCTTTGATCTGAATCTTAAATATTATTTGTTTAAGTGTGTATTGTCTGATTTGAAAAACATACTCTCTAATATATGATATTTTAAATATATAAGTATAATTAATATTTTATTGTTATCGTTATTGTTATCAATAAACTATTTAATTTAGGTTATTCTGAGATATGATTTGAATTTTTTTTGTATGTTCACCGCTGATAATTTCTTCTATATTAGATATTTAGTCTTCGACTAGGATAATTCTTTCTGTATCAGGTTCTTAGTCTTCGACTGGGTAATTTTTTCTATATCAAATGTTTGATCTTCGACTGGGTAATTACTTCTGTATCAAGTTCCTAATCTTCGACTAGGGTAATTCCTTTTGTATTAAGTTTCTAGTCTTCAACTAGGATAATTCTTTCTATATTAGGTTTCTACGCTTCGGTTAGGATAATTTCTTATATACCTAACGTATTTTCTTAGGATGGTACTCATATCGTATGGGCTTAGATTCATACCAACATATGATAGTTATGTTAAAGGACAGTTATAATGGTATTAAATTTTTTGTTGTTAACTCTTATTTATATTAAAACTCTGTAATTGTTTGAAAATGTATGTCTATCAATCTTGATCTAAAATTTGTTGAAACACACCAACTCTTTGGATCAATTCTTGTAATCTATATTTCTCTCTAATTTTTTAAGTTATACATATTATCTTACTATCAGATAACTTAAATTAGGAATGATTTTATTACCTTCAAAGATAACAATAACATGAATTGTACTCTACATCAGAAACATATTGATAATGATTCACCGCATTAGCTTTAGTTAACCTTATATTTTATTGTTGTATTTTATCACCATCGATAGTTTTATATTAAGACTTTTTTAAGTTCATGTTTTTACCATCGTAGATAAAGAAAATTTTGACAATGTTTCAACAATCGATATCATTATAAAAGTTCCTTCGGTGTTGCATTCAGAGTACGATATTTATATAATAATGAGCATATATATGTCATGTCGCATGGTGTATTTGAACATAGTATATCTTTTTTATTTTTTTATTTATATTTAAATAATATTTTTAAAAGAATTCATATTTATGGTTATGAAATTTTTTATTTGAACTTCTATTGTGGGTTTCTTATGTGATTCAAATGTTACCTCCTAAACTTAAGTGTATCGCATAAGTATGTTCAGGGATTTACATCCTTCATCATATAACATGTAAACAAACGAATTACAACAAAAATAAGAAATGAGAGTACGTTATATGTGAATTTTGATAGAGAGAAACCAACATATTTTTGTTTTTAATTTTATTTTTTTCTCTAAAATCTATGTAAAACAGCTAAAAACCAAATCCAAAAGCAATGTAAAACCTAGAAGGGAGCATTCGAATGTCAATATAAAAAAGTAAGCAAAAATTTATAGGTATTTTTATTCAGCTTTTACATTTTGAATCGTAAACGAATTAGGGTTAGAGTTTTGTACCTTATTTGTGTTCTTCAAATGTTTATCTCCTGATGCAGTCGTCATCTCCGATGATAGATGGTCATCCTTTAAGGACCAATGATATGAGGTTTTAGGATTTTTTTTTTTAATTTAGTTTTTAAAAAATGTTTAATCTGAGTTTTAAAGGTCTCAAGAAATTGAGGATTACTTTGAAAAAATGAAGTCAGATCTGGATTTTACGGAGAAAAAAGACTTTTTAGTAAGATTTTAAATTTTTCACTCACCGATAAGTGACGATCGACGCTGTGATTAATGGTAAAAATGTAAAGATTATCCCTTGAAAAAAATAAGAAAATAATCTTTGTTATTTATTATCATCATCTAACTATTTAAAATTAATATAAAACTAAATGAGTATTACACTATATAAGTTGACCCTAGTCCTATATAGTACTATATAATATATTTATTTATATTTATGTATTTATCGTTTATGCACTCATTTTGGTTTAATCACGTTTTATATTCAATTTTATGATGACCCGTAACATGGTATAATTTATTATTTATGGCCTTTTTTAATTTAACTAACTCACTAACATCCAAATTTAATTGTCGAATTTATTTATTTGATTTATTTTAAAATTTTTGTATTTATTTTCTTGCCTCTTTTTATTTGTATTGTTTTTAATCCATGCACTAAATTATCATTCATTTAATTTTTATTATATTTACTTTGATAATTAATTAATTTAAATTATATAAAAAAAGATATTTTTATTAAATTGAATATTTATGTCATAATATCTTAGTTTAATGGATATTGATTAAATATTTAACTTTTTTTTTATTGCTCTTCTGGTTTCAGAGTCTCCCAGCAAGAATTTTCTACGTACATAACATTTCGAACCTAAAACTTGCTTAAACGGAACCAAACTGCTTACCACTTAGATCAACTCTTGTTTGTTAAATATTTAACTTAATTTATATTGTCTAAAGATAAATATTAAAACAGATAAATTTTGATAAGTCATAACATCATATTTAACTGTTTGCATCATGCATAAAATTGATTTAGTTTATTTAAACAATAAATTAATACGATAATTGGGCTTATCTAATATCAGTTTACCTTATGATCTAAACATAAAACCATTCTTATTAATTAAATAATTAATTAATTCAAACTCATTAAATGTCAAAAGTCAAAACTCATTTAATTAGAAATTGTATTCAATTAAAATAAATTAATAATATAATTTAATTTAAGTTTTAATAATTTTCATCAATAAAAAACAACATATGATCAATTCTGATTTCGGGTATTGTGGGATAATAATCCTTCTACATTAAGCAACTTCTAAACCCATTTTAAACAAATCTCTAATTTTATAACGTTTGATCTATATCTTATCCAAGTGGTTATAATGACCCCTTCAATCACACTAAAGCCTAGATGTAGAAGAAGTTGCTGCTGCACTCTGCAGAGACACAAAAAGTGAACGCGTCAAAAACTCATCATAATCATTGGGCTTAACTACAACCTTAATCCATGCAATGTTTGGACTTCAAAACTTAATCCATCTACTTATAATTTTAAAACCTCAATAACTTTAAAAAAAATAAAAATATCATTTCAAAATAATGTTTATATAATAAAAAATATTTTATCAATAATCAGTTGATCAATAAAATATTAGATCTCATAAACAAGATCAAAGGTTCAAACTCCGATATTATAAATAAAATAAATTAGATTGTGAAGTCTTCTATAATAAATCACTATAATATACGATCTAAACTAATTAATTAATATGAATGAATATATTAAAAAAAATATTTTTTTTATTAAATGAATAGTAATTTTGAGATGTTAGGACTAAACTTTGCCGTGCAGAAACGTTTTGGAAGTGGGTGAAAAAGAAACTGAGCAGTGTATACAGCACGTGATATATAAGGGTGAGTTTAAGGTGCAACAACGTTACAATACGGCTACGGGTGCGATAATAATTAAAATGTTATAAAAATACAGAATCTAAAATATTACTTACCAACTTATAATATTATAATTCTTAATATGTTCCGAATATCGATACTTGTTACTTTTGATAACATTTTAAGTTGGTGTAAAGTATCAAAACTTATTTCTGTGTACCGATACTTACTGCGAGATCACCAACTTAAAATGTTATAAAAAATATAACATTTTAGATCGATTAATAACATTTTAAGTATTGTATTTTGTAATATTTCGGTTGACGCCGTATTGTAAACGTATTTTGTTGTACGACTCCCCGGATATATACGGAAACACCCGGCAAAGAAAAAAACAAACAAAAAAGGGGATAAGGTTCTTACCAATGGGATGCCCTTAGTGGCTCTTTCTTCCAAATACTTTGATGGTTTATAGAAGCTGCCGTACATTTCTGACCATTTCTTTAGACTCTTATACACGTGATTTGCTCCCACTGTATCTGCCCAAAACACTAAACCACCACTGCCAAAAATGACATAAAATCTGTTATGAGAGACTTACCAAATTAGCAATAAATAAGACAATAAAAGAAGAAAGGGAGACTTACCGGTAAGATGGGAAGCTCATTCCAAGCAAAGATGCAGTATCAAGGTCCGATGCTCGAACAACGACTCCATCATCGAGAACCCGACATGCCTCATTGACTACCGGGAATAATACCATCTCCAGGATTTCATTATCAGCAACTGTTATAGGCTGTCAAATAAGTCCAGTAACAAATCATTAGCTGATTTTAGATCTAATCTCATATCATTTGGATTTTCGAATCATTTCAGTTTGGATCAATTTCATATTCTAGTAATTTTTGAGTTCATGTTACTTTCGATCAAGATCATAGGCTAGATACGAAGCCAAGATGAAACATTGAGAGACAAATATAAATCGTGATAGAATTCAACAAGATGCAATAACATTCATGGGGGCCTAAGACTCGGTTTGTCTATTTTAGAAATTACTAGGGACCTAAAAAGTAATTATATAAAAAAGTTTGGGGGTCAAGGTTCAATTTGAATCATTTTGAAGGTAAGCGAGCCTACCTTTCCACCAGGCATAATTTTAGTTTGCTGTTGACACTCCTCAATAATAGGTAATATCGAAGGATCAGGTTTTGGCTTGCTCCCCTTCTCATAATTATAATATCCCTTCCCGTTGATTTTCCCTGTAATTTACCAAAAGTTCATAAAATGTCTCGACAACTAAGGAGCATGCATTGAAAAATTCCGGTAAAAGAATGTCATAGGAAGAAAAATATAGTTTTGTTTACCATTTCGTCCATTTTTCATCAAAAGTTCAACCAATGGAGATACAAATACTCGATCTGGGAATGACTTCGAAAATTCTTTCCAAACTGCCAAGAACACTCCGTAGCCTGATACATCTTGAAGCCTGCAAGTGTATAGCAAAGGAGAATCATTAACTTGTCACCATCCATCTATAATATACCCGGACATATAAGTTCATATGTATCATTTATCTAACACTCACATCCGAGTCTGTGTAACTTAGTTCTGAGATAATATAAGTAGGAAACATATGTACTCGGTTCATGAAAATGTTATCCAAGCTAAGGAAAGAAGCTTACTGGAAAGGACCTATAGGGATGCCAAAATTGCTGATCACCCGGTCGATTCTGAACAAGTCGACGCCTAAATTGACCAACAAATGTGCACCTTGTGTGTAGGGGAAGAACGTCCGGTTGACTGCAAAGCCGGTGCAGTTACCGACCACAACGGGAACTTTATTTATGACTTTCCCGGTTGCCATAAGATCAAGAATGACTTGTGGGGAAGTTTTTTGTGTACGTACAATCTCCAAAAGAGGCATAACATGGGCAGGGCTGGCAAATGAGAGAGCCAAATCAAATATGCAGATAAAAAAGTTGGACCAACTAAATTACTTATAGAAAGTGAAAATGAATTTGATCACCTGAAAAAGTGAGCTCCTACAACACGATACGGTGATTTGATTTTTGCTGCAATTAGATTCAGGTCAATAGTGGATGTGTTTGTCGCCAGAATGCAGTGAGGAGGGCAGACCTTCTCTATTTCACTAAATATTTTTTGCTTCAAAGGAACATTTTCAATGACAGCCTGCAAACAGGAACAACATTAGAGATATTGCATTTTCTCAACAAAACAGAAAACAAAGTTGTAAGTAGGGATTACCAAATTATGATAAAAGACATGTTATAAATTCCATAACATAGCTCACCTCAATGACCAGATCTACATCTTTAAACTCAGAGTAATCCAAAACTCCTTTAAGCCTTGAGAGAGCCTTTTCCGCCTTATCCTTTGTCAATTTTCCTCTAGTAACTAAAGCTTGAACATTTGCTGCCAACAAAAATAAAGAAGAAAAATGATGGTATTACATCTCTTTAACATGTATGTAGTTCCACATACAACATGATATTAATTTTATATTAAAAGGCCTAATTACATCTTTAGCCTTCAAACTTTTCAAAAAATCATTTTGACTCGTAAACTTTTTTCGTCTCTTCTGGCTTTTGTACTTATTTTTTGTCAATTTGAACCATGTACCAACTGACAAAAAATGTATGGAACATGTTAAGCTAATGTCAACTATTTTTTTTTACCAATGCAAATGTAAGTTATATTGTCCTTTTGTGGAATAAATAAATAAACTAAAAAATAATAAAATATATTTAAATTATAAAAAATGTAAAAATAAAAAAAAAATCAGGAAAAAGGTAAAAAGAAAAGAATATCTTTAAGTAAGTTTAATTTGATAAAAATAGAAGTTTGAGGGTCAAAAGAGGTGAAAAAAGTTGAAGGGTTAAAATGACATCTTTTGAAAAATTCAAGGGTCAAAAAAATGTCATTAGGCCAATTTAAAAACAATAATCAGAATGCCTTTTCACTGGCTATTAAAGAATGAGAAACTATTAATAATCACCTTGAATCGTTTTTATTCCCTTCTGGAGATATTCAGAGTTAACTTCCTTGAGAAGGACAAATATATTGCTTACTGTAAAAGCCGTTGCTATTCCCGAACCCATTAGGCCTCCACCAATAATGGCAACTTTCTTTATTTGCCTAGATTTTAGACCAAGGTCAGTAACATTCGTCACCTGCAAAAGCAAAAGTTCAGGGAGTGGGGGGGAATTTATACAATGGAAGATCCCAATTGGTTTATGAGACTTCAATATGTAGTTTAAAGTTTGAATTCACAGTGCAAGTGAAGCAGCCACTGGCTTAATTATTGCTGGAGCAATCACCTTTGAGGTAGCACGCTGGGCAAAGAATGTGTGGACAAGAGCTTTTGCAGTGTCTTGAAGGACTAACTCCTTCATAACTTTGACCTCCTGCATGTATAGATCCAAATGTGAAAACATGAATAGATATAGCAAACTAAATCTTTAGGTGCACCAGAGTAGAGATTTTTATGAGACTACACATCATCACAGGTAAGATAAATGTAAGGGGTCCTAAAAAACTACCTTCAAAATTCCAGCATATCCTCCATGGAGAATCCCCTCCTCAATTACATCCAGGCAAGCCTGATGCTGAGGCAAATTCGGGGCAGTCCTTCTGGCTTGTTGTCTTGCAATTTGTATCACCTCCTTTGCTTCAGAGACGGATCCGATCTTGACCGTTTTGTGAAGAGAACGCACCCATGGTTTACGTTTCTCTGCAATGTCTAACGCCCACCTGCGAGAAACTTTCAGCAACTCTTCTGAAGGGACAATAGCATCAATAAGACCCAGTTTCTTTCCTTCTTCAGACATGATTGGTTTCGATGACTGCAATAGGATTTTACATATAGTGAAAAACAGGATAGATAACAATGAAGAACTAATCACAAGACATTAAAATTTTCGGAAAGCATCCCAGACAGAGAGTATTACCAACATAATTTCAATAGCCTTTGGGAGCCCGATGAGCCTCGGAAGACGTTGTGTGCCTTTTCAAAGAGACATAGTATAACAAGTCAATCAAAGCTTGTGGAGTCGGTTACCATTTCAAACACAAAATAATTTCCCATCTGAACATGTTTATTTTCTCTAAAATACACTGGTGGTCATACCTCCAAATCCGGGAATTATTCCAAGTGACAATTCCGGCAAGCCAAGTTGAGCTTTAGGGGCAGCAATCCGTCCATGGCAAGCCTGCATAAGTATAACATGGATTAGACAACTAAGCAAATTAAGAATCAAAATGGTGGAAATATTCATCAAAAGAAGGGAGATAAAAAGAAACAAACAATTGTCAATTCTAAGCCGCCTCCAAGAGCTAATCCTTCAACGGCAGCCACAACAGGCTTCTTGCACTCTGAGAGGATTTGAAAAAGAACAACATAAGATGAGCCATAAACAACAGTGAAAATAAACACTTCCAATAAGTAAAAGGATGAGGAAAGACCTTCAATGGCATTAAGGACAAGATCAACGGAAACATCAGGCATAACAGATATATCACCTGGTTAAGCACCATCATGTTAATTTCCACTCCTCACGAAATTGTAAATTAGCAAAATTAACCGTACAAAAAGAACTGCAAAGAATCTAACTAATTAATAAACTCATACCAGTTCCATGAACTTTCTGGAAAACGTTGATATCAAAACCACCGGAAAACTTTCCTCCGTTGCCTTAATCAACAAAATCAAACAGATAAATAGAAATCTACTCCTATAATACAAATTTAACATGAGATAAATCATAAAAAAATAGATTCTAATGAAATGAATGAGAACTCACCGGTTAAAACAACCGCTTTGACATCGTTTCTCCTCGACGCCTCATCAAATTTCTCCATCAATCCCGCAATTACTGCAACGTTTGAAGAGAGAAAAAAAGAGCAAATAAAATCACCGCATCAAAAATGACGAACTAAAAAAATAAGAGAAACATAAGCGATTAAGCTTGCAGAGCTTTACAAGGAACAGCAATGGCGTTCACGGGAGGATTGAAGATGGTGATAACTGCAACGGCGTCGTTTCCGACCTCCATCGTCACTCGTACTTGCGACATCACTCTTTTAGCTCTTTATTTACCTTCGTTTTCTCTGTCGATTTCCCCAAGGAAGATGGAATCTGAGTTCGAGTGCTAGATCCAATGGGTTTATTTATATAGCCGTTGAGTGGAGAAATTTTGGTATTTTTTTAATATGGATCTAAAATTATGTAGGGAAAATTACACAACTGATCCTCCAATCATCATCATTTTTCTGTTTTTTATTTCCTAATATGTATCATTGTTGATAGTTGGATGACCACTATGTAATTTTCCCAAATATTGATGATTGACTCTAAAATGGTGAAAAATCTCTCAGGTCCCTATTAATTTCAAACTCTGACAAATGTATCATTTTTAGAAAAAGAAACAAGTTAGTTATGTTAATTTCGAGAGTAAGTAATCAATAACAGTTAATCATTGTTTTGGAACTTTTTTCTTCAATTTTATAGAATTTTAATTAACATTATAATTAAATTTAATTTTTTATATTTATACATTTATTAACTTAATAATAATTCTAAAAAAATGCTAGCACATAATTAACACATTTTATATATATTCAAGCTAAATTAGTTAAACATTTTAAAATTAAAGCCAAAGAGAAAATATATATATATATATATATATTATCATGTCAATTAAAGTTACATAAATCAACGAAAGATATTCACACTGATTTTTACTTCGGACTCACACTCAAGAAAAAATCCTCATGCGTCTATGGCTGTAACTATGCTTTACAGTGAAGAAGCCTGATTACGGGTGAGTTTACGGGATAATAATTTAATTTAAATTTAAAATAATAAATTTTAATATTCATGTAAACGATCTAAAAGATAATATTTTTTAATATTTCAGTTTTTTAAAAAATTAAAATTTATCAAAAAAATATTAACTAAAAGAATTTAAAAAATTAAAAATTGTCAGAAAAATACTGACCTTAAATGTTATATCAACCCAAAGTATAATAATATTTTAGTTTATTTTAATAAATTTTAAAATTTACTCAAGTTGTTGTACTGTAGATATTTCGGCACAATCATTAAATTTATATTATAAGCTAATTAATGATTAATCAAGTTAACTTAAGTTTAATAAATAAATATATTAATGATATGTAATTTTATGTTTATATAAAATATTATTTATTCGTGGTTTAATATATTGAAGAAAAATAATAAAATATTTATTTTTGTTTTTTTTTATTTTTTAAATATTTTGATCGTGAGGTGTTCAACAACCTTTATATTTAAAAATGTTATAAAAAATATAACATTTTAGGTTATTTTGACGAGTTTCAAAATTTACTGTTTTTAACTATAGATTAAGTTATAATACTGTAGATTTTCTGGCATAATCATTATCCGTTTTTCTTCATTTTCATATTTGGTTCAATGACTGTTTTTTTAATATAAAAAATTATTAAATAAGTTTAGTTCACCCATCATTCATCATTTAAAAAATATTTTAATTTTTTAAAATAAATATTTTTTACACATATAATTAAAAAATAATACTCAAGATAGGTAGGCCCCATCCTAAAAATATTTATTAAATCTTCTTTTATTTATTTCTGCGCACCCTAGAATTTATTTGCCCTGCTTAGAATTAAGTCAGTGTGATTAATGTGGTTGGTATTTCATATAAAAATCTTATATATAATTAAATGATTAAGATAAGAGATTTTCTGAAGTAATGAAAATTTTAATGACCGTGAATTAAGAAAAAAAAAACTTTTTTTATACTTTTTGGTATCTCTATTTATATTTAAATATTAAAAAATAAATCATACAATTTAATTATAAAATTTAAATCATAAATCATAAACTTTAAATTTATATAGTATATTTTTAAAATATAAATATTATACTTAAACCTTAAACCAAATTTGCTTAATGTTAGGACATATATAAAAATACCAAAAAAGATAAAAGAATTTATAAATTAAATCAAAAAACTGCTATAAAGAGATCTAGATATATTCGTTGAAGTTTACATTATAAAATTATTACTAGCATGATCAATATATATTCTTTTATGATGAATGTACTTGATATTATTAAAGAAAATGAAACACACTCAGAACAAATACCTGAAGTTTATATGTTATTAAATTCTTTATACTTTTATGTAGCTTGTGTTTAATTTGTACTAGATGAAAAATATATCGGGGTTAATAATAAATTAGCTTAAACATTATGATAGAGTGATTAAGACGGTACGGATATTATGTATTTAGCTAGTTTATTTAAATAACGGTTATAAATGATAAAGACATGGAATAACAATATTATTGATTCATGTAGTCTAATTTTATCTTTATAAATTTAGTTCTTATGTTATTTATTGTCAGTTGATAATTATATTTTTGATGTTTGATCAGGTAAAAGATTTTATGATTTGAAAGAATTTTTTATTAATTAAAAAAATAATTGAGATAAATAAGCATGTTGTATACACATTTATGTATTTATTTTTGAACTTGGTTTGGATTTATAATACAATTTATAAAAAAAAATTAATTACATAAATGTAGGAAAGAAAATTTGTTGAATGATTTTTTAGTTACTTTAATTGATAAAAATATGCTTAACAATATAAATAAAAAAATCATATAATGATATAAAAATAAGGTGTAGAATAAAATAATTATAAAATTTATTATTATTATATTTTTATATGATTTTTTATTATAACCAAATTATTATTATATATATCCAACAACAAAAAATATTATCAATTTTTTTATCTTTAAAAATATTAATGAAAATAGTAAAGGATGAGTCTACCACGTGCGACGAACATCGCTGAATACCACTATTACTGAACATTGTTGAACACTATTAAATTAGTTAATAAAAATTAAAAATTTAAAGGACTTAATATACAATTAAATTAAATTTATTTCCATATATGTTAAAATTTAAAATTTTTTAAATAAGAATAAATTATATACTTAGTATCTCAGTTATTTTTGTGTTTCTATTTTGGTACTCAAACTAATTTTTTTAATAGAAAAATACCTAACGGTACATATTATTTTTATTTTGATACCCTAATTATTAAAATTAAAAAGAAGCATAATATTTCTTGGTCAAATAATAATTTTAGACCTTAAAACTTATACAATGTATCAATTTATTCTACAATGCTATCAATTTAAATATTATTTTTAATTTTTAGATTAAAAATGTAAATTCTCTCTTCTTCTTCTATTCAAAGTATAAAATATTAGATATCGAACAACTTCTTTGTTGTTAATATAATTTTTTGTAAAATTTCATCTATTTTTTAATTTGTCCAAAAATAATATTAACTTTAATAATAAAAAAATAAAATATGAAAAAATAAAATTCAACTAAAGGAAATTAAAAAATAATAGAGATTCCACAATGATGTTGGATTTTTTCGAAATTAATTTAAATTAATCTTCGTTTTTTAATTAAAAAATATTTTTTGCGTTAAGAATTTTAAACAAAAATAATTTTTTTCCTAAAAGTTTTTTAAACAGATATATTTTTATATATTTGATCATTGTTTCACTCTGGAATTTTTTAACCGACCAAAATTTATTGTTTAATTTTGTTTTTTAATGGGTTAAACTTATTTTGGTTTGCGATATCTTTGAATTTTTTAATAATTATTTTTTTTCTTTTTTTTTGGTTTTACATTATTTCATTTTGTTCCAAAGTCGAAAGGTTTTGGTTACAAGTTCTTCAATAATGTGCTGAAAACAAAAAGATTTACTTTGGTGATTGTAGGTCTTTGTCAAGGCTCAGAAAATCAAGGCTTACTTAAAAATGATGTTTAAATCGAATAAAGTGATAGGTTGTATAAATTTTAGGGACTAAAATTGTTATTTGTTCTAGCAACCTCTTTTTTTCATTTATTTTTAATAGTTAAGGTACCAAAATAGAAATAATGTGTAACATTAGATATCATTTTATTAAAAAAAATTATTTGAGTACCAAAATAGAAATACAAAAGTAGGTGACATACTAAATGTATAGTTTACCCTTATTTAAAAAAATAAATTTTAATATACATGAAAATAAATTTAATTTAATTGATTTTTTTAAAATAATTAATAATTATATGTTGAGTCCTTCAAATTTTTATTTTTTATTAATTAATTTAATAATATTTATCGGTGTTTAACGATAATGATGTTCAGTATAGTTCGACACCCGTTATAGAATTTTCCAATAGTAAAATAGATCGACTTGTTCAGCATTAAAGTTGTGTTACGTGTGGAAAATCCTCTCAAAATAATGTTAAATTTAAACCGACTAGAGAATAAGACTTTATTTTTAAAATTAAAATATAAAGATTGGATATTCCAACAATAATTAAATCATATTAATCAAAATTAAAAAAAAATTAACAGAAAATATTAGAATTGTGATTCTCATTTTTTAAATTTGCGTGAACTATATTACTTCCTTTTAAAGCTATAATCTGTCTAGTTTAAAACTAATGGGACCTAACAAATTTTATACCGACTTAAAAATGTGTATATAATATATGATAAATTATATAATCATTAATAAATTTTATCTTTAAATTTAATTTTGCTATTAAAATTTTAAAATACTCAATTCGCTCATTAAATTTAGATATCGAGCGTTTTTATTATGATTTCACTAACTTTTTGATAATATTATGACATGGACGTCGTTTATCGTTTATTGATTGTGGTCGTGATTAGAGATCGCTCGATCTCAAATTTTATCAATCATTTCATTTTATCTCCTAAGTCTGAATTTATCCTTCATTTTATCAGAAAGTACATCAAAATCTATAAATTATATAATTTTTTAAAATTTTCTCTCATCGATCTTTCTTCTCTTTGATCGAATCAAACTCGTTTTTTTATATATTACTTTTTCGTGTTGATGAAAATTTCTATTATTCAAATTTTGTAAAAAAATTTGTTCATCGAAAATTGAATTCAGTTAAAAATTAACAAAACAAAAATATTTAATGTTTAGATTTAAATAAATAAATTAAATATTTAAAATTTTAATAATTAAAATAAATTTAAAAAATAAAATCTGATAATAATTTAGACAATTTATCAATTTATTCTAATATATATAACTTCCCGTTTTCCTACTTATCAAAGGAAAAATCCCATTTCCACATTTTTTTTATTTTTAAATATTTTCCGCGAAAGTTAGAGCCGTGCAATTTTTCTCTTTGGCGTTCCGACCCGGCAGTCATGAAAATCATGTTGGGAAAGAGGCCAAAATCACGTGGTTTTTTCTTTGATTTTTAACAACCACAGTCAACCTTTGAAATTATTTTTCATAATATTAAAAATATCTTAAGATTTGATTAAATAATTATTTTTATTTTTATGTAGTTTAGAATTAATATTTTATTTCAAATTAAAATAGTTTTTTTAAAACTATTAATTAAACTTACGATAAGTAATTTAATAGAATAATATGTTAAAAGAAAAATTATTTTATAGTTGGCATAAAGATAATTTTAACCCTTAATGTTTATAGTTTTTGTCGTTTTGACCCTTATTCTTTTTTAGGGATAAATTTAGTCCTTAACCTATATCTTTTTGACAAATAGCTTATTTTTTAACTAGCTTGATGATTAGACCGTTAAAAATTTAATGATGATATAAATATGGAATATAATTTTAAATGACATGGAATGTAACCTATCAAATACATATATATATATATATATATGGAATATAATTTTATTTTAATATAAAATATAAAATAATTAAAATTCAAATAAAATATTAAAAATTAATTAATTCTAAAATAAAAGATTATTAAACATTTTTAACCCTAACTACGATAAAATCAAAATCTTATTCGAATTGTGCTTATATTTTTTTATTATATTTTTTGATTTTTAAATAAAAATATAAACACAATTCGAATAAGATTTTGATTTTATCATAGTTAGGGTTAAGAATGTTTAATAATCTTTTATTTTAGAATTAATTCATTTTTAATATTTTATTTGAACTTTAATTGTTTTATATTTTATATTAGAATAAAATTATATTATATATATATATATGTATGTATTTGATAGGTTACATTTCATATCATTTAAAATTATATTTCATATCTATATCATCGTTAAATTTTTAACGGTCCAGTCATCAAACTAGTTAAAAAATAAGCTATTTGTCAAAAAGATATAGGTTAAAGGCTAAATTTATCCCAAAAATAGAATAATGGCCAAACGACAAAAACTATAAACGTTAGGGGTTAAAATTATCTTTATGCCTTTATAGTTTATATAATTATATAAGATTATTTTTTATTAATATATCATTATGGAAAGCTAATTTTTTTTTCTTATATGACATTACTATTATATTGCGTATTATTATATAAGTTATTATGTTATTTTAATTTATTTATTATAGTTAATTAACAATTTTCGTTTAACTTAAATTAAAACATTAAAATTTAAATTAATTTTTTAAAAATAAAATAATTATTTAATTAAAATTTATAGTATTTTTTATTATCCTTTATGAAAGTAGATGTTTCGAAGAAATATATAATTATGCCTTTCTTTTGTTGATTTTAAATTCATGTACCATTTTCCTGTCAACAGTTTTAATATTTTTATTCACGTTTCACATGTTAAATCGAACGCATATTATGTCGATTAAATTTGTAATACACTAATAAAAAATTAGTTTTTTAAATAAATATTTGATTTTTAATATTAATTTCAGACAGACGAATCTTTTCTTATCGAACAATAAAAAAAAAGGTACACGATTTTTTTATTGGTCGGATGAATCTTTGTTGGAGGAAGACCGGAAATTCAGTACAAGTCTCAACTTCAGTTACATGGTATAGTAAAAAGTACGGGCGTTTAAAAGTACCCGGTCTGAACTATTCGACTTATCGATTTATTTATCTGATTGAAAATTATTGAGTATTAATTATAAAATATTTAAATTTTTGGATCGGGTATTTGACCGTATTTTTTCCCGAGTAGTCGGGCTGGATTATGATCGATTTTTTTAAAAATCGGGTATCCCGATTCAACCCGGTAATTTTAATAATTATATGTTTTAAATTTTAAATTGTTCTTTTATTTTATGTTTCTTATTATTTTTTCCTAAAAGTAATTTTAAATCTCTAAATTCTTTTCATACTTGTATTATATTCTTTTAAGTTTTGAATTTTTCATAAATATTTATATTAATTTATCAATATGAAATTCGAAAGAAAAATCATGATTGAGATTAATACATTCTTTATCGATAAACTAATATGCATATATATCCAAATATTTATCTCTTAAAATTAACCTCAAATCAATATTTTTGCGTTTAAAATATATAATAAAATTATATGTGTTTCCTATATACATATATATATATATTAAAAAGTAGATTTTAAAAAATATATACAAAATAAACGGGTATCTAAATTTTGCAGGTACCCGATTTTTATGGGTCGGCACGTGCCTATGTTTTGGTACCCTAAATTTCGGGTACCCGGATATGAACACCCATAGTCAAAAGTGTAGACATTAAATATTTCGGTAGTTATTGTAAATTAAAACAAAAGTTACTGAATTATAGGTATAGTTATATTTGAGTCATTTAATTATTAAAATTTTTATTTTGGTCATTCATTTATGTGTAAAGTTATATTTAAGTCTTCTAATTATTAAAGATTTACGATTGAGTCACCCTTCATATTTAAAAAATGTACACCAATTTAGTCATTTTCTCTTCCAAATCACTTGTATAACCTCGTTAACATTAAAGTACTTCATTTGAAATCATCAATTAATCTAATACATGAATCGGTAAACTTTTTTTAAATATGAAGAGCGACCCAAATGTATCATTGCCTATAATTGAATGATCTAAATGTAACATTTTATTAATTATCTGACTCAAATATAACCTTACACATTATTGAGTGGCCCAAATGTGATTTTTAATAATTGAGTGATCCAAATATAATCTTATCCATAATTTAATGACTTATTGTAGAACTAATGTTTTGATGTAATAATTGAAAAATAGTTTTGTACTAACTTGAAAAGATCTCAAAATGTTTCTTATGTTCAAATAACTTGAAAATATATTTAAGAGGTTTTTGAGAGATCTTAAAGGTGTTTTAAATGATTTAAAGAAACCAAAGAAGTGTTTTTAACTTAGGAGTTTCGATACACCTTCAGGTGTTTCGATACAACCATGCTTTTCAAAGGCAAAATTGCGCAGGAGTTTCGATACGGTCTTGAACTGTTTCGATACTGTTTTGTGAGTATTAGTTTCGATACTTGTTTCGATACACCTCCAACGGTCATTTGAAAAACCTCCAACGGTTAGGAGCAGTATCGAAACGGCTAAGGCTCGTTTCGATACCATGAGCTAAGGGTTTCGATACACCTTTTAGATGTTTCAATATCGATTCTTAAATGCAGGTTCAACGGCTATTTCCCAAAGCAGTTGTATCGATACCACTTTTAGGCGTTTCGATACCACTTGTACCAGAAGTAGAAATAAGCCTTGAAATTAGCTCCAAACGGCTCCAAATCAATCTCAACGGTCACCAACGGCTAGAAGCTCGTTTAGGATGATAAAAGGAAACCTCAAGCATTAAGAGAAAACTAATGCTTACATTATAACAACTATATGATCAAAGATTTGTCTTAGAGCTTAATTTTCATCTCTTGGGTAGACAACACTTGTGAGCTTAATGTTTATGAATGCTCAAGTGTCTTAGGATTGGGTGAGGGCTTAGTTGCAAACAATTAGCCTTATTAGAAGGATTCAAGTTTCCTTAAGAATTCTCTTTGTGAGTGAATTCCCAAAGTTCGGTTGTGAATTTTAGATGCTTGATTCGGTTTGTGAATCAAGGTTGTAAGGTTATCCCTTTGTTTCTCAAAAGGTTGAATTCTTAGTGAATTGTGGAAATCTTTAGTGGGAAGCTAAGGTAGTGGATGTAGGTGCTTGTTCAAAGGCCGAACCACTCTAAAATCCTTGTGTTCAACTCTTATCTTTTTGTTTCCTCAACTAACACCCAAATTAAGTGTTTCCCATCACTTGACAAGGTTTAATCGGTTATCAATCAAGCACATTCAAGCCCAACAATTATAGTTTAGCCCTTTAATTTTAGTAAGTTCAATGATTTTGGAAAAATGTATTTTATTTTGTAAAAAATGTATTTTATATTGTAAAATAAAATCTTTGTAATATGTTTATTTAAATTTTTTATATCTCCTACATCTTATGTTCATTTTTATTGTTAAACTGATGGCCTAGCATTTATTAAAAATTAAAAAAAAAATCTTTTTACCTGTTTATATTATAAGTATTACAATATAACTTTTAAAAAATATATATATAAATTATTGAACACTTGTATCATTTAAATAATGATACGTTTTGTTTTATTTTTTGGATTAAGGGTTCAATAAGCCCTTAAATTTTTGCATAAAAATCAATAAAGCCTTTAAATTTTTTTTTGTACCCAATTAAGCCCTTAAACTTTTGTAAAAAATCAATTAAGCCCTTAAATTATATTTACATCCAATTAAGCCCTCAAACTCAAGAAAAAAAAATAATTTGGACCTTTAACCAACCTTGACCGTTAACTTTTAAATTTTTTAAAATTTTTTTTAACACGTTCCGAAAAAAATTATATCACTTTTCATTTCTAGGAATTTTTAAAATTTTATTTTAAAATTATATAAAAAATCCTAAAAAATATTTTTAATTCTAAAATTTAATTTAAAATAATAAATAATAATTTTTTAAAAGATTAAAAACTAAAAATTAAAAATATTAAATATTAGTATACAATTACAAAAAATGTTTAGATTTTTATATATTTTTTTAAAAATTAAAATTTCCTTAAAAAGATAAGTGGTATTATCTTTTTACGACATGTTTCAATTTTTTTTTAAAAATAATCATTAAAGTTAAATACTAAAATTGGTGAAAGGGTCAAATTGATTTTTTTTCTTGAGTTTGAGAGCATAATTGAACGTAAAAAATATTTAAGGGCTTAATTGATCTTTTGCAAGAGTTTAAGGTCTAAATTGAATTTTTTCTTGAGTTTGAGGGCTTAATTGTATGCAAAAAATATTTAAAGGCGTAATTGATTTTTTTACAAAACTTTAAGGGCTTATTGAACCTTTAAACCTATTTTTTAATATGTTTAAAATGATTACAGAAATATAAACACAAGGAATTAATAAGTTTTTTTATTTTAATTTGATAGTTGTTAGATAAACCAATAAGGATAAAAATAGAGATAAAACTATATGAAGTGGAAAAGAATAATCGTCCTCACCTTCGAAGATATTTTTTTTTGTCTTTATATTTAATTAAAAAATAATTTATTTTTGAATTTATTCTTTACGCTTTTAAACATTTATGTTTTACCTCTCAACCTCAAATTCTGACTGTCCCTAGATAAAAATAAACATAAATCATGAAGGGATCAAGATTTTATAGTTATTTTTTTATTACTCCATCGATTTAACAGATAATAACATTAATTTTTAAATTATTTTATTTATAAAATATATAAATATTATTAAAAATAAAAATGTATATTAATATATATTATCTTAAAATTATTATTAAAAAATATATACAAGATATTAATATAAAATTCTAGTCAAAATGAAACTTTATGTCCACCATAAGTAAAGTCGAGTATGTCCCATTCACATTCTTGTAGTCTTCTTAGCCTCTCTTTCCACATTGTTTTATGGGTCCTGATCTTGGTGTAAGGTGGCGTGAACCACGAGTCAAACATAAGACAATATTGGAATTTAAGAACAAAATATAATAAAATTTCAAAGTTATTTAAGTAATTAAAATAGTATATCTTTTGAGAAAATTTCAATAAATATGATATTCAATTTGTTTATTTTTAAATATAATATGAATTATTTTGATTTTATATAAAAAAATATTTTTTATAGTGAAAATGAAACAAAAATTATTAGAATCTGATTATGAACGTAAAATATTATTTAAATTTAAAGGCTATTGTTATTGATTTTTAATATATTTTACTATTTAAAGTTAAAGTCTCTTGTCACTGACTTTATTTTTTTAATTTAAAAAATAAATCACCGTCTAAAATTAGATTTTAATGGTTTTGATTTTACTTTCGCGATAAAAAATATAATATTTATAAAATTAAAATGACTTGCGTCATATTTGAAGGAAAAAAAATTGTGTGTCATGTTTATAAAAACTTTATGATATATTAGGTTGATTTTTTTATGATTTTTCTCGGATTTAAAAATTTGTTAAAAAATCAATTTAAAAAAATATATAAAAGAAATATATGATTTTTTAACCTTAACTTAATCTAAGTTGTTTCGATTTGTCCCCATTTCCCTTTTCTCCGATGTCTTGACTGATTTTTATAACAAGTACTGAACGTGTTTGACTTTCACATGAACCAAACACAAAATTGTTGACCGAGAAAAACCAGCCACAAATCCTTCGTTTCTTGTCCCTACCATACTAGTTGAAATCAGCATTAGGAAAAGACTAATCCAACGTTTTTTAAAGGGAAAAGAAGAAAAAAAAAAACAAAAAAAAACACCAACTATCTTATCTTAATGGTTAAGAGAATAATTATTGTTTCTAAAAGTTATAGGTTTGAGTAACCGTAATATTAATACAATGTTTGAACGAGCAATATTTAATGATTGAGAGTATATTCTAGAACAGATACTACTATAACACTATCAGGGGCGGATGCACTTTGGTGCAAGGTAGGTCACAAGACCTACCATTAAAAATAAGGTAAATTATATTAGTAGTAATTGAAGTTTTAGGATATTTTTATTTTAGTCACTAAAATCAAATTATTTTATTATAGTGATTAAATTTGTAATATTCTTTCATTATGTTAACTTCTCTTACCCGATTAAGAAATATTGCCGTGATACGTAAAGTTTTTTTCTCAAAAAATAATCTTAACTTTTTAAATTTATAATTGCTACTAAGGTCAAAATTTTGATGGACGAAACAATTCCGTTGGAAAACATTCACTTTGTTAGAAATTTAACATAATTTAATATCAAATTGATCTATTTGTTAGAAATTTAACATAATTTAGTTTCAAATTGATCTAATGATTAATAGTGGTGAACCAGACTGAGAATCTCAAGATCCTAAAATTTAACATCAAAGTATTAACTCTAAAAATTATGCACATGACCCTAAAATAGCTATACTTCATTTGATGAGGTTCTATAACTTCAAGAGTAATCACTTTATTGATGATTCTTTGGTTATCATAACTTTTTGATAATGGATATAGTCCTAGAAGTATACTATAACAATGACTTTAATTCTAATGGTAATAATCTTATTTATACTTTTAATATAAAATAATATTGAATAATTAATTTTAAATATTATCGAACATATATATAATTTATTATTTATCGATGAACTACCAAATTAAAATTTCTAGATCCGTCCCTGAACACCGTAGTTATTCAAAACAAAATAAAGGGAAAAAAATCTGTGTATCGTTAAAGTAGAAAACCGTTGTTGGACTACAAATGAATATTAAAAAAATATTTTTTAAATTATTAATAAACAGACGTTTAAACGTTAAACGATGATAGACAAACGTTTGTTTATATTAAATACAATGTTGTTTAATATTAAAATTATGACGATGATAAATTTTTAATCGTAAAATAAAAAAAAAACGCAAGTGCAGTAATGACTAAAATGATTTAAAATGATCAAGTTGGCAAAGTGCCGAAGCATAGGTTTTCAACTGGTTTGAAAGTCCATTTCTTTTATATGGCAGCCTAAGCGTTTCGGCCATCCACTTAGTTCTATGTTGCAAAATGTCCAATTCATAGTCAAAGCCTATATAAATTAGGGGCGAGTTTATGATAGTTTATTCAATTTCTCTTAATATTCAATTTAAAGTAAGAATTTTATTTTTAGTAAATTTTAGAATATATAAATTAAGAAAATATGAGAGTAAATACAAGTAGATTGATTGATCAACCAAATATTATGTTAAAATATCACCACCAATTTAATTATTAATTAAGTTCATTTAACGTTTTCAAAAGTTAAAATTAAGTTTGTATTTTTAATTAATTAATGGTTTTAAGTGTTAATAAATGTTAATTAAGTTTAACATTTATTGAACTTTTCTTTATTGCCTATACAAAGGAGTTTATATGTCACTTGTAATACACATCGAAGAAAAATAAAATATCTTTATTCTTATATTCGAGTATTTTCTTTTGTTCTTTAAATGTTTTAATTGTGGGGTGTTCAACAATTGGTATTAGAGCCTCGTTGAAGGTTATTTTGGTTGCTCGATTAATACAAAATAGTGTGGTATAGTGACGATGCATATCTAGAAAAGTTCTAACTAGAAAAGACTTGGTATTTGAGTGATCTGAGTGATCCAACTCTCTTTCCCGGGAGCTTACCTGGTGTACGTTATACATACTTTCACTGGTGTATTTATTTTGGTGAAAATCATTTGTTGGCACAATGACAGACCTACATGTTCAACGGAATGAGGAAGCTTAACAACAGAATGATATGACAATCAATGATTATGAGATTGAGTTTTTGCGATTACTTCAATATGCTCCGGGTTTAGTTACTACTGAGAAACAAAAATATGAGTTTTTATGAAAGGAATCCGGGTGCCGATTAAGATTGGAGTAGCTCTATATCATGATACATAATACAAGATGATCACCCGACGAGTTAGAACAACCGAGCGCAATAAGAATTTGACGATTCAATAGGGATCTTAGGGTTCAGAACGAGGTAGACAACAACCTACAACATCAGTATAGTATAGTCAGGAAAACCAGTCAAGGAAGAGGGAAATGATGATTTTGAATATCAGGGTTCTTCTCAGGCTAGGCCAGTAGCTTGTGTTGTTCCGACTGCTAGTGGTGCTGGTTCCACTAATACTCGTGCTTTTCCACAATGTTCTTTCTGCAAGAATTGACACTCTAGTGAGTGTAGGGTAAAAGTAAAACTTGTTTTCGCTGTGTGTCTTTTGAGCATTGTAACATTCCGAATTTAGGTCTAGAAGTTTTGGTACTGTTTAGGGAGGTTCGATTCGGGTTGAATCGGATTTTTTTGGTTCATTAATTTCGGATAATTAAAATATTAAGATTTTAATCGGGTGAATAGTAAATTTCTAGAAAAAAATCTAAAAATGTTAAAAATAATGTTTTAAGGCTAATGGAATGTTAATTGAGTCTTAGTTTGGTTTGATTAAGCTTAATTACTATTTTAGTGATTAAAATGTAAAATTTGAAAATTTAGTGGCAAAATTGTAATTTTGCCGAAAATTTAGTTTTTGTGACTAAATTGAAAAGTAAGATAAAGCTTAGAATCCTTAGAGGTCCATTAACCCAAAATATTTTAATTAGAGATCATTCATCAAAATTGGTTTTAATTGACGGTTAATCATATTTTCTTTTTTCACTCTATTTTCTCATCATTTTCTCTCTAATTTTCTCTCTATGGTTTTCCCAAATCCTTTGCTGAATTCTTCTCCACTTATATCAAGATTCATCTCATTTCAATTAGTATTTCATCCTCATCAAAACCTCTCCATTTGTTTTACAAAATCCTAAGTCAATTTCAAGGAAAATCAAGAGGAGAATTCACGTCAATTTTGGTAAAAACATCTCAAAGGTAATTTCTTTTTTCCTTTTCAATTCTAATGTTCTTTAAATGATATGCCCAAGCATTTGGCTTACAAATCATTAATCTTAACTTGATTTTGTATTTTAATTCAAGATTTGGGAGTTTTAAAGGAAATTTCAAGAAAATATTTAGGATCTTGTTTGAGGTTGTAATTAGGATGAATCTTTATGGAATTATACTTATTTAGGTGGTTAAATAAGTTCTATAATGATCTCATATGGTTTTAATCCCGGAATAAATGAATCGGTGTTGTTAGAAGTAGTTTTCGGGTGGTTTTATGGGTTGTTTTTGATGTTCTTCTTTTGTTGGAGGTATAAGGAAGGTTTGAAGGTGTGTTTAGTTCATAATTGAGCAGGTTTAGGTGTTGGAATCGTTAAGTTAGTGGTTGGTGTAGTTTTTGGGTGTTTTCGGCTTAGTTTCGGCCTTTTCGTCTTGGTTTTTGGTAGAGTTAATGGAGACTTAGTGTTGTTGCTGTGTTGAGCATATTTTAATATGTATATACTCTGTTTTGGTGATTTAAAGGAAGTGAAACAAGGCTCTTGAGTGGCTGGTGCATTGGCGTTACCGTTGGAGCATCGACGAAGGTTTATTTTGCTTGTCGGTGAGTAAATTTGGGTTAAAAGTGATTCGCAAATGTTTGGTTCTGTTTTGAGAATTATGGAATAGTGTATAAGCTTTCCATAGTTCAAGAGTAAGTAATTTATATGGTTTCGGAAGCATTTCCTAAGTTTTGACTATTTTGCAATAGTCTTGTGGAAAATGTTTTTGTAGAGATTTTCTGAATGTATAAATTGAATTTTGAAATGATTCATGCATGTGTTAATTGCTATAAACACATGGTTTAGAATGGTATTCATGGCTTTTGAAAGCAAGAAAATGATTTGGAACAAATTATGGTTAGTTTCCTTACCTTTGATTAAGCCGTTGAGCATGATTTTGGTTCACTTGATGAACATATTTTGAGTGCATTATGAACAGTAAGTTAACATGCATGATCGAAATGATATTGAATTAGTGACACTATCTATAGTTACGAATACAAATGACATATCATTAGGATAAAATGCACTATAAAGATTCTGAGAATATTGATGTTACCTACACGTAAACAAGGGTGACTACGTGTCCGACCGTGCGTATAGAGCTTGCCTATATGTAAACAAGGGTGACTTTGTGTCCGACCGTGCATATAGATGACCCATACGTAAACAAGGGTGGCTTTGTGTCCGACCGTACATAGTGGGGTAACATGTATACAAGGGTGGCTATGTGTCTAACCGATGCATATTAAGACCAAGTGTCTCTAATTATGGTATAAGGAATCCGAGTATTCAGTGAGCTTAAGGTTCACAACAAGTTGTCACTTGAACGCCAATATGCATGATTCATGAAATGATTTGAGAATGTATACGAGCATGATTTATCTAAGGATGTTTTAACTTAGCATAAAAACTACTTGTTATGGTTTTAAACGTTGCATTGATGAACTTGTTTTAGAGCTACCTCACTAAGTATGTTTTGTTTAAGCTTTCTCTTTTCATCTTTGCAGAGAAATAAAGGCATTAAGGCAGCATTTAGTGCAAGTGTTCCAAGGGAAAAACTTTACACGTTTGTTCTTGCGTAGCTAATGGAATTGATATGTTTTGCTTATTGATTTGGTGGATTGATATGTTGTTGAGTTTGCTTGAAGCATGTTTGTTCTTGCGTAGCTAATGGAATTGAGTCAAGTTATGAAGCATGCCTATAGATGTTACGAGGTCTATGATGTCTATAATCGATTGTATAATTTGCAATTAATGTTTAGGAATTATACATATAGTTAATGGTGGTCAATGGTTTTGTCTTGTATGGGTTAAATCTACTTAAAAAGACTGATTTTATGTTTCTGGGCACAAAAGTTTCGAAACTTTAAGGGAAGTTTCGAAACCTTTATTCAATAGTTTCGAAACCTCTAGGTAGGTTTCGAAACCTTGCGGGTTAGTTTGATACTGGAACCTTACTAGACATGAAAAGTTTCAAAACTTTAAGGGAAGTTTCGAAACCTTTGCCATAAAGTTTCGAAACCTACATTGAAGGTTTCGAAACCTTTGGCTGTTATGAGTTGATAGTTACCATAAATTATATTTTAGTTCCGAATATCTTTCTATGTTCAATTATGATAGTTATGAATGTTATTTTGAGTTGAAATTTCACCTTGATGCATAAAGTTGACTTAATTTCAAGTTTGATAACTTAAATTGGATGTAGTCCCTAGAAATTAAAAGATTTATATTTTGGTCCTTAGTTAGTGAAACATGTAATTGATGATTTTAGAATGCTCCGTTTGGTTTGAAATTTATCGTGAGGGTTATTTGTATGTTTAATTGAACTTTGATGGAATGAATTTTTATCTTGCCAATAGAATTTAAAAGATTCACGTTTTAGTCCTTAACATACTCATGTGTGAATCGAATGCTCAAATATGGTTGAATTGTTTCCGTTCTTGTTTTGCATGTAATCGAAATATATAAGAACATAATTATGCCTTTAGATAAGAAAAAAAAATATAACAAATTTTAGGATTATTTATCGGATTTGTCTTTCACGAGTTTGGTTCGGTATTCTCCGTGTAACTGACTAGAGTCGGTTCCGTCTAGGCCGGGCTAGGGGGTTGTATTTGATAGTATCAGAGCAAGATTTATTGTGTGTGATTGGATATATTTTGTTGTTAATATGTTGATAATTATGTTCGGTGAATGTGTTTTAGGTGGTGGTTATTTAAAAGAGTCAAAGGTTACACATTGCCAATGTTAATACATTTTTAAATGTTTTACAAATTTCCCTTGTATCTTTCCCAAATATAATTCTAATATGTTTTGATTATATGTTTTAATTTCATGTTTGAAGTTTTTGAGTATGCTTTCGAATCGCTTTTGTGTGAAAGTTTTTGGGTCTGTAGTATGAGGATGCGAGGAAACATGAATTCATGTCTTTAGTTCAAGGAACGATGACGTTGGTAGAGTATGAGATACATTTTGTTTGGATGAGTCACTATTCCTCTGAGTTGGTCCATACTGATCAGAAGAGATGCGATAGGTTTCGGTATGGGTTGGATCATGAAATTAAGACATACATGTTGGCTACTGAGTACACTGAGTTTAATGTGTTGGTGAATAGAGCCAAGGAAGTTGATGAGTCCCTGAGGGAGGCTAGGAAGTCTTCTGATGTTGGTGAGAGGCCTGTTGAGGCTAATGCTCAAGGTAAGCAGGGTAAGAGGTTTCGTGATAACCAATACATAGTTGATTGACGCCGAGGTGACTTTGGACGCGGTGTTCGAGCTCAGCAGTTTGGTAGAGGTGGTGGTGATGTTCCAGTTTGTAATCTTTGTTCTAAACGTCATCTAGAAGAATATTGGTGGGCCACTGATACTTGTATGGGTTGTTGATCGAAGGATCACATTAGGCGTGATTACCTGAGGTTTACTAGTAAGTCTGGTGATCATGCTGAGGCTGCTGTGATGCCTGTAGAGGATGTGGTCGAGGTAGAGGTCCTTTTAGAGGCAGGGAGAAGGGCTCAAGGTTTATGCGCAACGTGGGACTCGTAATACCACAGATGTGATTGCAGATACTTTTTCTTTGCAAAATACACCGTTGTTTTCTTTGGTAGATTCAGGATCTACTCATTCTTATGTTTTGAATGAGCATGCACATTTTTTGGATGTTCCAATTGAAGTTCTAGATGTAGGTTTGGTGGTTACCAGTTCTTCGGGTGAAACAGTCACGGTTAGGAGGTTGTATAAAAGGTGCCCGTTGGAGGTGCAAGGGTATGTCTTTGAGGTTGACTTGATGGAGTTACCTTTCCATGGTTTTGATCTTATATTGGGTGTTGATTGGTTGGCGGAGCACCGAGCGGTGGTGGACTTTGAAAAGAAGAGGGTTACCTTGAGGTTGTTTGATGGTAATGAGGTTGTGGTGAAGAGTGAATATATCGGATTATTTTCCAATGTGGTTTTGGCTTTACAAGAGAAAAAGATGTTGCAACATGGTAGTATGGCGTGTCTAGCCTATGTGATGAATCCGGGAATAGGCGATATTCGGGTGCAAGACATTTAAGCAGTGTGCGATTTTCCGGAAGTGTTTCTTGAGGAGTTGCCAAGATTGCCTCTCGATCGCGACTTGGAGTTTAGTATCGAGACTTATGCTGGACATGTAGTTCCAAGAGTTGCTTGACCGTGGGTTCATATGACCGAGCTTATCACCATGGGGTGTGCCGGTGTTGTTTACGAAAAAGAAGGATGACACTATAAGAATATGCATTGATTACCGACAATTGAATAAGTTGACCGTGAAGAATAAGTATCCTTTGCCGAGGATTGATGATCTTTTTGATCAGTTTCGAGGTGCAAGCGTCTTCTCGAAGATTAAGTTAAGATCGGGGTATTATCAGTTGAAAGTGAAGGAAGCAGATATATTGAAAACGACTTTTTGGACAAGGTATGGTCACTATGAGTTTTTGTTGATACCGTTTGGATTGAAGAATGCCTTTTCTGCTTTTATGGAAATGATGAACCGAGTGGTTCATGAATACTTAGACCAGTTTGTGGTAGTATTCATAGATGATATCCTTATGCATTCGCGTACCGAGAAAGATCATGATCGACATTTACGAATTGTGTTGCAAGTGTTGAAGGAGAATCAGTTGTTTCCTAAGCTAAGAAAATGTGAGTTTTGGTTAAAGGAAGTGGTGTTTCTTGGTCATATGGTTTCGAAAAAGGGTATCAGTCTTGACCCAAAAAAGATAAAAGCTGTTATGGGTTGGAAGCAACCAAAATCAGTTTTAAAGGTTCGAAGTTTTCTAGGGTTGGCTAGATACTATCGTAGGTTCGTTCAAGGGTTTTCGAGCTTTGTTGCTTCTATGACCAAGCTTTTGCAAAAGGTTTCTTTTGAATGGAAAAAAGTTAACAAAAGAGCTTTGGGAAGTTAAAGGAAGTGTCGACTAGTGCTCCGGTGTTAGTTCAGCCTGAGTCGGGTAAAGAATTTATGGTTTATAGTGATGCATCTTATATTGGTCTCGGGTGTGTTTTGATGCAAGAGGGGAAAGTTGTGGCGTATGCCTCTAAACAATTAAGAGTACATGAAAAGAATTATCCAACGCATGATTTAGAGCTTGCGGCGGTGGTTTTTGCTTTGAAAGTTTGGAGACACTACTTGTATGGTGAGAAGTGTACCATATACACGGATCACAAGAGTTTGAAATATCTCATGTCATAAAAGGATCTAAAACTTAGGCAACAAAGATGGATGGAGTTTCTTAAGGATTATGATTTGACTATCGAGTATCATTCGGTAAAAGCTAACATGGTGGCAGATGCTTTGAGCCGTAATACAGCGGTAGAGTTGAGAGTTGTGTTTGCTAAGTTGAGTATTTCAAAGGAAGGTGATTTAGTGGCGGAGTTGTAAGTAAAATTTGTGTTGGTTGAGATGATAAAAGCGAAGTAGTTAGAGGATGAAGCTTTCGTACCTCGTGTGGAGAACATTGCTGAAGGTAAACCACCGAGTATCATTTTGATGATGATAAGGTTCTTTGCTTTGGAGGCCGGATAGTGGTGCTGGATGATGTCGACTTGAGACAGGCTATCTTGACAGAGGCTCATACTAGTCCGTTTTCTATGCTTCCCGGTAGTCTGAAGATGTATAAGGATCTCAAAAGTGTGTACATTTTGGTTGGTTTGAAGAATGATGTGAAGGAGTTTACGGCGCGGTGTATGGTGTGTCAGCGAGTGAAAGCTGAACATCATTTTCCTGTGGGTTTGTTGCAACTGGTTCAGGTTTCGGAATGAAAGTGGGAGAAAGTGACTATAGATTTTGTGACGGGGTTACCGTTAACATCGTCCAAAAAGGATTCTATATGGGTGATTATTCACAAGCTTATGAAGTGTGCGTATTTTCTTGTTGTGAATATATACGACGTATACAATGGATAAGCTAGCGGATTTGTATGTTTCTGAGATAGTGAAGTTGCATGGTGTGCTAAAGTCGATCATATCGGATAGAGATCCGCGTTTTATCTCTAAGTTTTGGAAGAGTTTGCAAGTGGCTTTGGGTACAAGGCTTAGCTTTAATACAATTTATCATCCTCAGACGGATGGTTAGTCTGAGCGTGTTATTTAGACTTTGGAGGATATGTTGAGGTGTTGCATCATTGAGTTTCAAGGTACATGAGAGAAACAGTTTCCTTTGGTCGAGTTTGCTTGTAATAATAGTTTTCAGGCAAGTATACAGATGGCACCGTTTGAGGCTTTATATGGACGTAGGTGTTGTACACCTTTGTGTTTGAAGGAGGTTGGACAGAAGTATGTCTCTTTACCGCAAGTGCTGAATGACACCGATGAGAAGGTTAAGCGTATATGTGCTAAGCTTAAGTAGGCTTCGGATAGGCAAAAGTCTTATGCCGATATGAAGCGCAGAAAGGTAGAGTATGATGTCGGGGATAAAGTGTTTTTGAAGGTTTCGCCAAGGAAGAAAGTGATAAGGTTTGAATATAAGGGTAAGTTGAGTCCTCGTTTCATTGGTTCGTACGAGGTGTTAGAGCGTGTTGGCCCTGTTGCTTATCAGTTGAGGTTGCTAGGGGAGTTATATAGGATGTATGATATTTTTCATGTGTCGATGCTTCGTAAGTATAGGTCAGATCCTTCGCATATTGTTCCAGTTGAGGATATTGGATTAAGAGCGGATATGACTTATGAAGAATAACCGGTGACCTTAGATGTAGATAGAAAGTGATAATTGCTCAACTCACTATCACTTTCTACACTTTTCATGGGCATTAGTCATCAATTCTACACTTATTTGGACCAATGCATATACTTAATATGATATATTTAGGGATTGTGCTATTAAAGATAATATTTATAGAAAATGCATACTTTACTGCATTTTTATGTCTGTGCAGGAAAAAATAGTGTCACGGCAGCAAACTGAGGCTGAGGCAGGACTTGATGTCGAGGCAGCAGAGGACAATTAGCAATATGGTAGGCAAACTGAGGAGAAAAATGAGGAGAACGTTGCTGGATAAGAAGCCCAAGGATCGGAGCTGGACAACACAAGGAAAGCCCAAAGACAAGGCCACGCCGGAAAGCCTTCTAGAAGAATTAAACTTAAAAATATTTAACCTATGTAAATGACTTGTTCCCTACTTCAAGTTGTATTCTACTTAGGAAAGATTTTCCATAGGTCAAACCTATATAAGGCATAGCCGTCCAAGGGAAGAGGAGAGCCGAATTGAGAGTGTTCACCCTAGGAATCATTGTTATTCTTTCCATCATGTTCTAAGCTTTCTTAGGGTTTAGGTGAAGGTTGTTGAGTATTAGTGAGAAGAGATTGTATCTTGTTTCTTGTTTTCAATGCAATCAAATATCAAAGTTTGCTTACTCTTTGTCATTATTTGTTCTTGCATCCAAGCTCGAGAGAGAAGTTTGTGAGTAATCTATTTGTCTAGACTCGGGAGAGTTAGACTCACGAAATGAGTAAGTACGATATTTGACTTGATTGGAAAATACTAACTCGGCCTAGGGATAGGTTGGACTTTCAGCGGCTAAAAGAAGTGTGGATTGGTTGTTGGTTATAATTAATTAACGCTTAGAGGTATCATCAAGGATTAATCATCAACAGTGTTTCGACTTAAGGATAAGCGGAGCCATCAAAGGACACTTGTCCAGAATTTGGTAAAATTTACCCAAGAGCAAGGGATTGCCGCTGCAGAAAACACTATCACTGCCGAGAAAGTAATCTGCAGTACTGCCGAGGCAGTATAGTGCAATTGCATTGGATAGAAGCAAATCAATCAAATCCACTATACAACACAACTGGATCCTGCCCTCTTTCTCAATTTGATCTCCTTTTATTTAGTTTTCTTTAATTACTTTATTTAGTCTAATCAAAAATCAACTACTTGTATCTTTATTTTATTTTCTTTACAGAGTAAGGAGACAAAAGAAGACATATTAAGTAAACCAATCCCTGTGGAGACGATATCTGATATACTTATCATTTTATTACTTGCGACGTGTTCACTTGCATTAATTGCGCATATTTGACACGCATCAGAAAGGTTCTTAGAGGAAAGATCATAGATTTGGTAAAAGTGCTTTGGAGACACCGAGGTGTTGAAGAAGCTACTTGGGAGACAAGAGAAAGTATGAAAGAGCAGTTTCCTCACTTGTTTGCTTCAGGTAAATTTCGAGGATGAAATTTCTTAAGAGGAGAGAGTTGGAACATCCCGAATTTAGGTCTAGAGGTTTTGGTGATGTTTAGGGAGGTTCAATTAGGGTCAAATCGGATTTTTTTGGTTCATTAATTCTGGGTAATTAAAATATTAATATTTTAATCGGGTGAATAGTAAATTTCTAGAAAAAATCTAAAAATGTTAAAATAATGTTTTAAGGCTAATAGAATGTTAATTGAGTCTTAATTTGGTTTGATTAAGCTTAATTACTATTTTAGTGACTAAATGTAAAATTTGAAAAGTTAGTAGCAAAATTGTAATTTTGCCGAAAATTTGGTTTTTGTGATTAAATTGAAAAGTAAGACAAAGCTTAGAATCCTTAGAGGTCCATTAATCCAAAATTTTTTAATTAGAGATCATTCACCAAAATTGGTTTTAATTGACGGTTAATCACATTTTCTTTTTTCACTCTATTTTCTCATAATTTTCTCTCCATGGTTTTCCCAAATTCTTTGCTGAATTCTTCTCCAATTTTATCAAGATTCATCTCATTTCAATTAGCATTTCATCCTCATCAAAACCACTCCATTTGTTTTATAAAATCCTAATCCAATTTCAAGGAAAATCAAGAGGAGAATTCACGTCAAAGGTGTTGAAATCATTAGGTTAGTGGCTGGTGTAGTTTTTTGGTGTTTTCGGCTTTGTTTCGGCCTTTTCGGCTTGGTTTTCAGTAGATTTAATGGATGCTTAGTGTTGCTGCTGTGTTGAGCATATTTTAATATGTATATGCTCTATTTTGGTGATGTAGAAGAAGTGCAAGAAGGCTCTTGAATGGCTTGTGCAATGGCGTTACCATTGGAGCATCAACGAAGACTTATTTCGCTTGTCGGTGAGTGAATTTGGGTTAAAAGTGATTTGCAAGCATTTGGTTTTGTTTTGGGAATTATGAAATAGTGTAAAAGCTTTTCATAGTTCAAGATTAAGTGATTTCTATGGTTTCGGAAGCATTTCCTAAGTTTTGACTATTTTGCAATAGCATTGTGAAAGATATTTTTGTAGAGATTTTGTGAACGCATAAATTGGATTTTGAAATGATTCATCCATGTGTTAATTGCTGTAAACGCATGGTTTAGAATGGTATTCATGGCTTTTGAAAGCATGAAAATGATTTGGAACAAATTGTGGTTAGTTGCCTTACCTTTGATTAAGCCGTTGAGCATGATTTTGGTTCACTTGATGAATATATTTTGAATGCATTATGAGCAGCAAGTTAACATGCATGATCAGAATGATATTAGCTTAGTGAAACTAACTATATTTACGAATACAAATGACATGTCATTAGGATAAAGTGTACTATAAAGATTTTGAGAATATTGATGTTGCCTACACATAAACAAGAGTGACTATGTGTCCGACCGTGCGTGTAGAACTTGCCTATGTGTAAAAAAGGGTGACTTTATGTTCGACCGTGATATAGATGACCCATAGGTAAACAAGGGAGACTTTTTGTCCGACCGTACGTAGTGGGGTAACATGTATACGAGGGTGACTAGTGTCCAACCGATGCATGTTGAGACCAAGTGACTCTAATTATGGTATAAGGAATCCGAATATTCAGTGAGCTTAAGGTTCATAACAAGTTGTCACTTGAACGCCAATATGCATTGTAGAACTAATATTTTGAAATAATAATTGAAAAATAGTTTTGGACTAATTTGAAAAGATTTCAAAAATGGTTCTAATGTCCAAACTACTTGAAAATGTATTTAAGATATTTTTGAGAAATTTTAAATATGTTTTAAATGATTTAAAGAAACCAAAGAAGTGTTTTTAACCCAGGTGTTTCGATACACCTTCAAGGTGTTTTGATACAACCATGTTTTCAAAGAAAAAATCACATTGTTATCGATACCCGTTTCAATAACCTTTCACCACTGCGAGATTTGGTTTCGATACCTGTTTTGATACATCCCCAACGATCATAAACGATTTTATAAAAACCCCAATGGCTAGGAGAGATATCGATACCCGTTTTGATACTTGTTCATAATTGCAGGTTCAATGACTATTTCCCAAAGTAGTGGTATCGATACCTCCATTAGGTGTTTCGATACCACCTACACTAGAAGAGGAAATATGCCTTGAAATCATCTTCAAACGGCTCTAAATTGATCTCAACACTTGGAATGATAAAAGGAAGCCTCAAGAATCAAGAGAAGACTAATGCTTTATTTTAAACAACATTATGATTCAAGAATTGTCTTAAAGCTTAATTCTCACACTTTTGGGTGGACAACACTTGTGAGCTTAATGTATATGTATGCTCAAGTGTATTATGATTGGTTGAGATCTTTGTTGCAAACAATTAGCCTTGTTAGAAGGATTATCAAAGTAATTAGCTTTGTGAGATCTTAGTTGCAAATAATTAAAGTAATTAATTCCTATAAACAAATTCGGAATAAAACTCTTATACCTAGGTTTACACCTATATAAAGGTTTTAATTGGTCTAGCAACCACACATCATAGAATTCCGAATTCTAAACCCTAAAATCACGAAAACAATTTTTCGAGATTTCTCTCTCAACTGGGTGAACTAAGTAGAGACCGAGACAATATTTGTGGAGGCTAAAGATTCGATTGTTGAATGATCGTAACTGTAGTAGATCTCGTTATTGTTTTTGCTGTTTATCAAGAAACCCAATGTAAGTAATCGTATCTATTCCTCCCTATTTCGGATTAAACGTGCATGATTCACTGAAAAGATCATCGTAATTTTGTTCCGCTACGCCATGGGGTGTGCCGGTGGTCCCAACAATTTGGATATCAAAAGTTTCTTGATTGTTTCATTCTAGGTGTGATGGAGGTGTAAGCAACTGATAAGTGCTTAATTAACTATCACTTTCTACACTTTTCATGGGCACTTATCATCAATTGTACACCTACTTGAAGCAATGCATGTACTTAATGTGATAAATTCAAGGATTATGACATTGAAGATGATATTTGTATAAAAGACATACTTTACTACATTTTCATATATGTGCAGGAACAAGTACTGTCGAGGCAACAGAATGAGGCCGAGGCAGGACCTGATGCTGAGGTAGCAGAGGATAAAAAGCAATATGACTAGTAAATCAAAGATAAAAATGAGGAGAATGTTGCTGAACAAGAAGCCCAAGGATCGGAGCTGAACAACATATCAAAAGCCCAAGGACAAGGTCACGCGGGAAAGAAACCTTTTAGAAGATTAAACCTGGAAATATTTACCCTATGTACATAACTTGTTCCTTTCTCAAAGTTGTACTCTAATTAGGAAAGGTTTGCCCTAGGACAAGCCTATATAAGGCATAGCCGTCCTAGGGATTGAGAGCAAACCTTGAGAGTCGAATTTGAGAGACTTTACCCTAGGAACAATTCTTCCCATCATGTTCTAAGTTTTCTTAGGGTTTAGGTGAAAGTTGTTGAGTATTAGTGAGAGGAGATTGTATATAGTTTCTTGTTTCGATGCAATAAAATATCAAAGTTTACTTACTCTTTGCCATTCTTTGTTCTTGCATCCAAGCCCAGGAGGGAAGTTTATAAGTAATCTATTTGTCTAGAATTGAGAGAGTTAGACTCACGAAAGGAGTAAGTACGGTATTCAACTTGATTGTAGGATACTAACTCGACCTTGGAATAGGTTAAATTTTCAGCGGCTGAAAGAAGTGTGTGATTGATTGTTGGTTACAATTGATTAATACCGGGAGGTATCATCAAGGACTGACCTTCAAGAGTGTTTCGGCTTAGGGATAAGCGGAAACCATCAAAGGACACTTTGCCGAGCTTTGGTAACTCTACCGAAGAGCAAGGGATTGCCGCGGAAGAGAAAATTGTCACTGCCGAAGACAGTATATGCAGTACTGCCGAGGCAGTGCAGTGTAATTGCATTGGACAAAACAGATCAATCAAATCTACTATACAACACAACTGGATCCTGTCCTCTTTCTCAAATTTGACTTCACTTTATTTAGTATATTTTATTTATTTCAGACAACACCCAAACTTATTTTTGTTTTTATTTTTGTTTTATAGAGCAAAAAGATCAAAAGAATCATATTAAGTATATCAATCCCCGAGAAGACGATAACTAGATAATACTTATCACTTATTTCTTGACGTGTACACTTGCACTCCAATTGCGCATATTCAGCACGTATCAAGTTTTTAGCGCCGTTACCGAGAATTGACAACTAAATTTTGTTTTCTTTATTTTCTTTCTTAGTTATTTTATTTTTATTTTTATTTGATTTATTTTTGGTGTATGACCAAGTCTAACCCTAGAAATTCACTGTACGAGATTGACCCAGAAATTGAAAGAATCTACCAAGGGTTGAGAAGACAGATCCAAGGAGCCATGTCAGTAAATCAAGGAAACCAGAACTTACCTGCAGGCAATAGAGACCATCCACAGCAACCACTGCCGAGGCAGTTAACTATTAGAGATTTTCTGGTGGAAGATCTGAATGGATTGAACCCTGGAGTTGTTACACCAGAGATAGAAGCAACCCACTTTGAACTTAAACCTGTTATGTTCAATATGCTGAATACTATTGGACAATTTAGTGGGTCTGCAACTGAAGATGCTAGGCAACATCTCAAATCCTTCATGGAAGTATGCAACTCATTCAAAATTCAAGGAGTCCATGAAGACATTTTGAGATTAAAACTTTTCCCCTATTCACTAAGGGATAGGGCCAAAACCTAGTTGAATAGCATTCCGGCAGGATCAATTGGATCTTGGAGTAAACTCTATCGAGAATTGATTATGCGATTTAACCCCACCAATTTATATGATCAGATCCGTAATGAGATTACTTCTTTTAGATAGGCTAATGACGAACCTATGTACGAGACTTGGTAACGCTACCGAGAGTTACTTAACAAATGTCCATTACATGGATTTCCACTTTGGACGCAAGTAACCATGTTCTGTAATGCTACCAATGCCCTGACAAGGATGATGTTGGATGCCTCGGCAAATGACACACTCCTTAACAAGGCTCCGGAAGAAGCTATAGAGATTCTGAACAAACTCGCGAGGAACGATTTGCAATTCCTCACTTCTATGCGAGGAGGATTAAGACGCCAAGCCACAGTGAATGAACTAGAACCTACCAATTCAGTGGCAGCACAGTTGGCATTTTTAACCAAGATGGTTCAGAACATGCAAGTATAGCAAAATACTCATGAGGTAAAAATGATCAATTCTTCTGAGTATGTGCAAGATGAGGAATCTGGTTTCTATGTGGGAAACTACAACCGGAGCAATAACAATATGATGTCAAACACGTACAATCTGGCATGGAAAAGACACCCAAACTTTTTATGGAGCAATCCTAATAATGACTTGAACCCCACTAACCAAGCCTCGGGATATCAACATACACTATCGCAGCAGTAGATACAACAGTCACTTCCGAGCAACAGATGCATCATCAGCAACCCCTGAATTTATTGGAAAATACTCTTAAGGCCTTCATAATGAAAACATAATCATATATGGATGAGAATAGCAGTTTCGTGAAGAGAACTGATGACTTCATGAATAGAACAAAGATGAGGCTGCAAAACCAGGAAGCTGCTATAAAATCATTGGAAACCCAAGTTGGTCAGTTTGCTTAAAGACAAAATACTAGACCACATGGGGACTACCTAGCAATACTGAAGTTGCTAAAGGAATGGGCCATGAACAATGTAAAGCAATCACTACAAGAAGTGACCTACAACTTAAGGAGACAACGGGCAAGTTAGCAACCAAAATTCCACCAGCAACACATGAGGAATCAAACAAGGAGGACTTGGATGCTGAACAGACTGAACATGAGAATACTTCCCCAGCAGAGAGCTCGGCAAGACCTAAACTACCTGTCGAGACAATAAGAAACACAGTAATTCCAGGTATTAAATTCCAAACCAATAAGACCCTGAAAGAGATGAGACCATCACCACCTTTCCCATAAAGGTTGAAAAAGCAAAAACAGGACTACCACTTTAAAAAATTCTTAGATATTTTAAAGCAAGTCCACACCAACTTGCCATTTGTTGAGGCAATTGAACATATGCCAAACTATACTAAATTCTTGAAAGACATTGTGTCTAAAAAAAGAAGCTAGGTGAGTTTGAGACTGTGGCAACAACTGAAGGATGCATGGCAATGTTGCACAATTGCATGCCACCCAAACTGAAGGATCCTGAATACTTTACCATACCTTGTGCGATTGGTAAAAATTATGAAGGAAAGACATTATGTGACCTAGGAGCAAACATCAATATCATGCCCAAATCAATCTTTCAAAAGCTTGGATTAGGAAGAGCAAAACCTACGATAGTGTTGCTCCAACTTGCGGGTAGATCCTATGTGCATCCTAATGGAAAAATAGAGGACATATTGGTAAGAGTAGACAAGTTTATTTTTCCTGTCGATTTCCTTGTCCTTGATTGTGAAGCAGATGATAATGCACCGATCATCCTTGGAAGACTTTGATGATCCAGAATAGTGCAAAGTCCTCCACGCAACAGATGCAGACACTAAGGAATCCTGCCTAGGCAGCACGCTCGACAAATTATTTGGTAAGAAAATTAAGCCCAAGGTGGAGGCAAAAAATACAGAAGGGAAAGGCCAATACTTGAAGGAGAATCTAGGCCAACAAGAGATGAGCAAATCGGGAGATGCATTTACATGCACTCCACCAGTAACATAATATCTTCCATTCTACTCTATTTATTATATTAGGATTAGTTTTAGTTTAGGATTTATGTTTTTATCTTTTTAATTTTTAATTTTTATTGATATTTTTATTTTAATATTTTTTTAGGACAATAAAAACAAGAATAAAGAAGAAATAGTTTGCAGTAGGAGACCTATAGAGGCAATAAACAGTATTAGAAGCCGCAACAGTCCCAACAGGAAGAAACGGTGAAATGTCTATTTGCCTAGTTTTCTGGCGCGGTAATAAATGCTAACGGACAGTAAATTCAAAACGGCTACAAAACGGCTAGTGGTTAAAACGGTCATACTTTCAAGGCCTATATAAGCAACATTCTTCTCTTGAACTATTCACTCTTGCATTCTTGATTTCCTTAGAATTCTACTAAATCTCGCTCTCACAATACTCTCTATGCACTCACAAGTCTTCTTGAATTTTTCAGAATCTTTCCCAAACTCTCAATCTTTATAAATCATCCATGGCAGCATACAATCGATTTGCCCCAGCCACTGTTGCATACCGATTCAACAGATCGTTCGTCGCTCTGCAGTTGTGGGAGGTGCAAGGGTTCCAACAATCTGAGGAGGAAAACTTCGGCATTAAACGTTACTTGTTCAACAAGATTCAATATCAAAAATGACAACTCTTCTACCTACAACCTGACCAAGCAAATTCCACCATAGTGCGCGAGTTTTATACACATGGTCCGAGCAAGGATAATCCTTACGTCCACTGCCGAGGCAAGCCTATCCGCCTTGATGCTGAAGCAATCAACGAATTCTACGGCTTAACAACAAAACGTGATATGCATGCCGAATTCATGGACGACATCACCACCTAGGACTATGATTTAATCAAAGTTGATCTTTGTTACATTAACACCCCTTGGAAAACCGGTTCCCATAAGGGTTCTCTAACAAGAAAAAGGCTCAAGCCCGAGGCCATGTTGTGGTGTATCTTTGTCAAGAGACGCCTCATGCCCATCTCCCACAACAGCACAATGGACGCAAGAGATTGGTGTTGATCCAATCCATCATCAACAAGAGGAGCATAAATGTCGGAGAGATCATTTTAAGAGAAATACACGATTGTGGTAAGAAGGAATGTGGACCTTTATATTTCCCCTATTTAATCTCTGGTTTATGTATTGTTGCAGGAGTACTAGTGGAAGACACGGATGAATACACATCAAATCGACAAGGATGGACAAAGGAATTCTACCATAGTACAGATCACACAAGCAGAACCTGTCCAGGTAACCCCTCAGCAGTTCACTGTTGACTTCACTACCAGTATACAGTACACGGCAGAGATGCCTGAAACTACCGAAGCCCCTGCCGCAGTAGACCTCTACCAAGAAATTCTTCAGAGGATGACAGCTATGGACCTTCGCCAACAAAGATATATGGAATATCAGAGAGACTTCAACAGCACCCCTGCCCAGATGATGATGTAGAACTTTCCCAACCAAGGGGCGCAATTTCTAGAATTCCTTGCAAACATGTTCGTAACAGAAACTCCCTACACAGAAACTACTCCATCCCAGGGCCGAGGCCATTCTTCCCTTCTAGACCGCAACAACAATTTAACGCAGCTGGCCCATCTAGGTCAGCAAACACTACCGCAACATCATTCGCCAGCAGAAGACCTTCCAAGTGAAGGGCAGTCTTCAGCACTCCCCAAAGATCCCCAATCCCAATGGGCAGTCTTTCAAGGGAAAAAATGAATACGTCTACCATGGTTCATCCGATGCTGAGCCAAACATCCAGAATGCTGGGGTAGATCCAAAGAACGAAGGAGGAACAAAGATAGTGGTCACCGAAGATGAAGGAGGAGAAGAGGTCAATGCTCCAATACAACGGGCAACACCAACAAGAGTTCAGCCACCAAGAAGAGCAAAGCCATCACCATCACCAAGGGCACAACAATCAACAGCGAGATCGAGTGTAACATCTCGATTTTGGGGTTAGTAGTTTAAGTGATGGTTTAGGAAATTCGATTCGGGTCGAATCAGGTTTTTCAGTTCTTTATTCTAGGAAAATTAAAATAATAATATTCTAATCGGACAAGTAGTAATTTTGGGAAATGGTTTAGAAATATTAAAATGATATTTTAAAATGAAAGGAATGTTATTTGAACTTCAATTTGATTTATAATTAAGTTTAATTATGTACTAGTGACCAAATTGTAATTTTGGAAAAAGATTTGATGGTTTAATTGGTGATTTTCGAAAATGGGCATTTTTAGTGATTAAATTGGAAAGCAAGCTATACTTAGAATCCTTAGATGACCATAAACCCAATTTATTTTTAATTAATGATTTATCCACCAAAATTGTTTTTAAATAGTTTTAAAAAGATGATAATTTTATTTTCTCTCATAACCACTTATTTTCTCATCTTTTCTCTCATGATTTTCTCTCCATCTTCTTCTTCAAATTTCTTCAATTACTTGTTGATTTCTTCATCATTTTCAACAAGATTTATTTCATTTTATTCATCTTTTCATTCTCTACAAAGCCTATTCATCAATTTTGCAAAATCAACATCCATTTTCAAGAAATCAAGGAGAGAATTTCTCATCTTTTTGGTGGAGTAAATATCAAAGGTAACTTGCTGAATTTTAATCTTTTTTCTAAGGTTCTTTACTGAAATTCCCAAGTATTATCTTGCTAATCATTAAGTGAAATTTGATTTCATGTTTATAAATCTAGATCTAATGATTTTATGAGGATTTTTGTGAAATCTTTTTAGATCTAAATTAATGTTTTAATTAGGTTGATTTAATTATGTTATTATGTCAATTAAATTATTAAATGAGTCTTGAAATGATAGCACATTAATTTAATCTCGGAATAATGTAATTGATATTGTTTTAAGGTGATTTTTGGTTGTTTTAGGGCTGTTTTAGGTGTTTTAATTTTTTTGGAGGTATAAGGATGGTTTGGATGTGTTTTTGGTTCATAATTGAAGTGGATTAGATGTTAGAATCATTAGGTTTTGGGCTGATGTTGTTCGAATGCGTTTCGGCTTAGTTTTTGGTCTTTTCGGCTAAGTTTTCGGTAGTTTTGTAGAGGTTTGATGTGGTTGTTGGTTTGAGCATGTTATGATGTGAATATGCTCTGTTTTTAATGATGTAGAGGTAGTGCAAGAAGGTGCTTAATTGGCTGGTGCATTAGCGTTGCCATCAGAGCATCAACGAGGGCTCGTTTCACTTGTCGGTGAGTATTTTCGGACTTAAAGCAAATCACATTGGTTCGGTTCTGTTTTGGGGAATATATGGAATAGTGTGAAAAATTTCCATAGTTCAAGAGTAAGTAAAGTAAATGATTTTAATGCATTATTATGAGTTTCGGCTATTTCCGATAATGGTATTATGTTGATGATTCAAAGAGATTTTTAGAAATGCATAAGTATGATTTTGAAATGATGCATGCATGTGATACTTACTGGAAATTCATGGTTTATAAAGGCATCCATGGTTATGGAAATGAGAAAAATGAATTAGAATAATATATGGTTATTTGCCTTACAATTAAAGGTGCCATTGGGCATGACTTTCAGCTCATTTGTTGAACACATTATGGATGCATTATGAGCTGAAAATGAATTGGAATATAATGTGATTATTTGCCTTATATATGATGGTGCCATTGGGCATGACATTTGGTTCATTTATTGAACACATTATGCATGCATCACGAGCAGCAAATTATCATGCACATTGGAATATGATATTGTCTTAGTGACACTAACTTAGACTCGAATACGAATGCCATGTCATTAGGATTGTCTTTGAGTGCACTATAAATATTATTGAGAATAAAGAATATTGCCTACACGTAAAAAGGGTGATTTTATGTCAAATCGTGCGTGGTAGAGCCGCCTACACGTAACAAGGGTGACTATGTGTCTAACAGTGCGTGGTATAGCTAATAACGGTGACTTCGTGTCATGTCAATGGTGACTTCGTGTCATATCAATGGTGACTTTGTGTCATGACAAGACTAATGGTCTCTAATAATGGATCCGTATATTCGGTGAACTTAAGGTTCAAAATAAGTGATCAATAGAAGCCAATATGAATACATGGATTAAAAGAGAACATTATGCATCATTCATGAAATGTATTGATAATGTTGAACATACTCAAGAAAAAAACTTTGGTTTTATGAACATAAACATGAAATGTTAAGCATGCATGATTTAGCGTTGCATTGCAACTATGATTTAAATATGGTTTTAAAATTGTTTCATAGATGACCTTGCTAGAGCTTCCTCACTAAGCATGTTTTGCTTAAGCTCTCTTTTCATCTTTGTAGAAAATTAAAGACATTTGGAGCTTCATTTTGAGAAAGAGGATCAAGGAAAAAGACTACAAAATTTTGGTATGATTTGACAAATAAGTTGGGATTTGGCAATGTGTAAATCGAAACCCATATGAGAGTGTGTTTGGTTAGTTTGAAGCTTAGTAATAAAACATTATAATCCTTGAGTATCGGTTGATGAACTATGAGGTTACTTTTGATTTCTTAAAGCATGCCTATATACGATTGTTCTTTGCCTTAAGCCTTAACATGGAAAGCGTGCACACTTGCACAAGCATGAACATCCTTGTTTCTAACCATATTTTAGGAAGCATGCCTATAGGTTATTTGAGGTTCTTGATGTTAATGTTTGTGTGGTTTATGTTATTTTTATGCTTAGGAATTATGCATATAGTTGTGGGTGATTAATGGTTGTGTTTGAATGGAAGAAACCCCTTTAAAATGTTCGAATTAGTGTTTTTGGACAAGGGGTATCGAAACACCCTGTGGTGGTATCAATACCCCAAGGCTTAAAAAGGGGCGACATCGAATGGTGATTTGGTACAATTATGCCACTGGATACATCTATTTTGATACCACCCAAGGTTGTATCGATACCATTAACTTTTGAAAGGCTTAATTTGATTATTTAACGTAAAGGTATAAATACTAGGAATAAAGGTATCGATACCCCTGACCAAATAGTATAATTTTAGTGTTGTGAATGCACGTTAGACCGGATATTTTCTCATAATCGAATATAGATGCTATGTATACCATGTTGAGCTGTTATGACACCCTTAGGCAAGATATTAACTTAATTTTACCTTAATTAAACAAGGATAGATGTAGAACCAAGATTTTTACCTATTTTACATTTAGGTCCCTAATTAATAAAATGTGAAATTGGTGATGCTATGATGCTCTGATTGATCTGAATTTTATTGTGAGTATGTTATGTATATTTAATTAAATTGTGGTAGATTAAATTTCCCGTTGATGTTTGTAATCGAAATATTTATGTTTTGGTCCCTAGTTATGTACGCGTTAATTGAATGATAAATTGTGGTCCGATTACCTTCATTTTCGTTTTGCTTGAACCCGTCTCATATAGGAATATAAATGTGCATCTAGTTTAAGATAAATTAAAATAAAATATATATATATATATAACGGTTTTTAGGGTTGTTTATCGAATCAGATCCTTGCGGGTTTAGTTCGATATTCCCCATGTAACCCATTAGTGCCGGTTCCGTCTAGGCTGGGCTAAGGGGGTTACATCGAGGAGACAAATTGTGGAAGAAAGCTCTTCCGAATCTTTATAATTTCTCTCCTTTCTTTTCATTTTTGCTCATATAATTTTTTTTTCTACTTATATTTTTTACCTATTACCTGCCCTTAAATTAAGCATTGAGGACAATGCTTGGTTTGAGTTTGGGGTGTAGAGCCACTGCCGAGGCAATCTACTGCCGCGGCCTTGCCATGAAAAGGAAGTTTTTAGTTTTTTATGTCCACCACTTTATTTGAAATTGTTGCCATACTCTTACACTGCCCATCATCAGTATTGTCTTAGTTTATTCTTGAAGGCAATATAAATCTCTCCTTACCATAGTTAGGTTCTGTTTTGAAGGTTTAACTCTAGGATACTTAAGGAGAAAAACTTAGAAGCTTACTATAAGGTCAAACTTCAAAACACTTTTAGGACTTGTTTGGCTATAGGAATTCTTTTAATAAACTTAGGTGATAAAGACTTGGATCTTTGGAAAGGTGACTAGAGGTGCCTATAACCGACTCTAAGAAATACTCTTCTTCATGCTAGAGGTGCCCGAAATTGGCTCTAGTATGCATAAAAGAATAGCAAAATAAATAAGGAGAAGAAGACACAATACTTAAGGTGCCCGAAATTGGCTTAAGAAATTGTCGCTTTAAGAAGAGTATACTAAATCTAAGTCTATTTGTCTTTAACTTAGAGTTTATCTAAGAAGGCCTTTAATCAAACTTGTCCACAAAAATGCACACACACACACTAGCCTTATAGTTGGTCTTCTAGGTACACCCTTAGGTAACCGAAAGGTTAAGCCTAAAGAATAGACATAATTATGGTGGGGAGAATAGATGAAAGCATAAGACCAAGAGAGAATAGAGTTTGACAAATTGATGGTTTGCATTGCTTGAGGACAAGCAATAGTTCGAGTTTGGGGGTGTGATAAGTGCTCAATTCACTTCACTTTCTACACTTTTCATGGGCCTTTTCATCAATTCTACACCTATTTGAACCAATGCATTTACTTAATGTGATAAATTCAGGGATTATGCTATTGAAGATGATATTTGTATAAAAGGTATACTTTACTGCATTTTCATATCTGTGCAGGAACAAGTACTGTCGAGGCAGCAGAATAAGGCCGAGGGAGGACTTGATGCCGAGGCAGCAGAGGATAAAAAGCAATATGACTAGCAAATCAAAGATAAAAATGAGGAGAATGTTGCTGAACAAGAAGCCCAAGGATCGGAGCTGAACAACATATCAAAAGCCCAAGGACAAGGTCACGCGGGAAAGAAACCTTTTAGAAGATTAAACCTGGAAATATTTACCCTATGTACATAACTTGTTCCTTTCTCAAAGTTGTACTCTAATTAGGAAAGGTTTGCCCTAGGACAAGCCTATATTAGGCATAGTCGTCCTAAGAATTGGGAGTAGACCTTGAGAGCCGAATTTGAGAGAGTTTTTCCTAAGAACAATTCTTCCCATCATGTTCTAAGCTTTCTTAGGGTTTAGATGAAAGTTGTTGAGTATTAGTGAGAGTAAATTGTATATTGTTTCTTGTTTCTATGCAATAAAATATCAAACTTTGCTTACTCTTTGCCATTCTTTGTTCTTGCATCCAAGCCCAGGAGAAAAGTTTGTAAGTAATCTATTTGTCTAGACTCGGGAGAGTTAGACTCACGAAAGGAGTAAGTGCGATATTCAACTTGATTAGAGGTTACTAACTTGGCCTAGGGATAGGTTAGAGTTTCAGCGGCTAAAAGAAGTCTGGGATTGGTTGTTGGTTACAATTGATTAACGCCGAGAGGTATCATCAAGGACTGACCTTCAACAGTGTTTCGACTTAGGGATAAGCAGAACCATCAAAGGATACTTTTCCGAACTTTGGTAACTCTGCTCAGTAGTAATAGATTGCCGTGGTAGAGAATATTACCGCTACCGAAGACAGTATCTACAGTACTGCCGAGGCAGTGCAGTGCAATTGTATTGGACAGAAACAGATCAATCAAATCCACTATACAACATAATTGTATCCTGCACTCTTTCTCAAATTTGACTTCACTTTATTTAGTATATTTTATTTAGTTCAGACAATACCCAAACTTATTTGTGTTTTTACTTTTGTTTTTTTACAGAGCAAGAAGATCAAAGGAAGCATATTAAGTATATCAATTCCTGAGGAGACGATAACTCGATAATACTTATCACTTATTACTTGACGTGTACACTTGCACTCCAATTGCGCATATTCAGCACGCATTAGTAAACAAGTGCAAGATTAATGGGGAGATCCACACACACAAGTAGGACACTTGAAAAAGGAAAGCTTCACATCCTACCTCTGATTCAAGTGTGGTAAATTTCTAGTTGTTTTTTGCTTTTCATTTGTTTATTTCTTATTTCAACTAGAATTATTATAATTGCTGGACTAATACTTAATGATGCCTTGAGTAAGGGGGAGTCTTTTGTTTTCATAAACTAAGTTTTGATATTTGATTTTAAAACAATTTACATTTAATAATTCTCCTATGTTATGAGCTTTAAAGATTTTTCAAACTTGTTTTGAACCATTTTTGATATAACAAAAAGTGAGAGAATATTGTGAAAAATTGTTTTTCAAAGGCTCTCAAATGGATAAGAGGGAACTTTATATGATTTGATTCTTTAATTCTCTTATTCAAAGTTTATTTCATAATGGGTAGCAATCTCAAAAATAATTTTTCAAGTTGGTTTTATTATATCAAAAAGGGGAGATTGTAAAACTAATGTTTTGATATAATAATTGAAAAATAGTTTTGGACTAATTTGAAAAGATTTCAAAATTGATTGTTATGTCCAAACTACTTGAAAATATATTTAAGATGTTTTTGAGAGATTTTAAATATGTTTTAAATGATTTAAAAAAACCAAAGAAGTGTTTTTAACCCAGGTGTTTTGATACACCTTCAAAGTGTTTCGATACAACCATGTTTTCAAAGGAAAAATCACAATGGTATCGATACTCGTTTTGATAGCCTTTCACCCCTATGAGGTTTGGTTTCAATACATATTTCGATACACCCCCAACGGTCATAAACGATTTTATAAAACCCCCAACGGCTAGGAGCAGTATCGATACCCGTTTCGATACTTGTTCATAATTACAGGTTCAACGACTATTTCCCAAAGTAGCGGTATCAATACCTTGTTTAGGTGTTTCGATACCACCTACACCAAAAGAGGAAATATGACTTGAAATCAACTCAAACGGCTCCAAATTGATCCTAACGGTCACCAACGGCTAGAAGCTCACTTGGGATGATAAAATGAAGCCTCAACCATCAAGAGAAGACTAATGCTTCATAGTAAACAACATTATGATTCAAAAATTGTCTTAGAGCTTAATTCGCACACTTTTTGAGTAGACAACACTTGTGAGCTTAATGTATATGTATGATCAAGTATATTAGGATTGGGTGAGAGCTTAATTTCAAATAATTAGGCTTGTTAGAAGGATTATCAAAGTTTGCTTAAGATTATCTCTTGTTTGAGAGGATTCCCAAAGTTCGGGTTGTGAACTTTGTATGCTTGATTCGGGTTTGAATCAAGGTTTGTAAGGTTAGCCTTTTATCTGCAAAAGGAAGAGATTTTTAATTAATTTGGGTAATCTTTAGTAGGAAGCTAAGGTAGTGGATGTAGGTGCTTGTTCGAAGACCGAACCACTCTAAAATCATTTTGTTCTTTATTTATATTTTTGCTTCCACAATAAACCACCTAAATAGTCGTTTCTCCATCACTTGGAGAATTTAATTGGTTATCGATCGAGCCATATTAATCCCAACAAATGATATCAGAGAAAGGCTCAATTAAGAGGGATTAGCATCCTATTGAGAAGATCCAGAGAGCTCGACCAATTATCGATCCAACCAACATTCCATGGCTCAATCTATTGACAAGCCACCTTTCTTTGACGGGTCCAACTAATCCCAATGGAAGATAAGGGTAAAGTATTTCATCAATTCAAGAGACTATAAGCTTTGAGATATAGTGGAAGATGAACCATTTGTGCCAAAAGGAGCAAAGGCGGAATAGAGCGTGAAAGACCGCAAGAAGATGGTGCTAAATCACAAGGCTTTGCACATTCTTGTTTGTGCATTCCATCCAAGCATCTATGGGAAGATATCTTCTTGTGAAAGTGTCAAGGAAGTTTGGGACAAGCTCGAAGTTGCATACGAGGGGATAAACGAAGTAAAAGAGACCAAGATTGGACTCCTTAACCAAGATTATGAGAACTTCAAGATGAATCCGGAATAAGACATTGCAAAGATGTTCGATCGTTTCTCCACCATCACCAATGGACTTAAAGGATATGGAGAGATTATTTCGGAGGAAAAGATTTTTCGTAAGCTCATCTATTCCCTTCCCGAGTAATGGGACTCGGAAAGGACCGCCATCATCGAAGCCAAAAATATAAAGACTCTCAAGCTTGATGAGCTCATGGTTCCCTCCTCACACATCAAATTATGATGAAAGGAAGACAAGAGGAGAACAAGAATGAAGAGATTAAATCGATGGGAAAGAAGAAGGTCCAAAAGCTTGTGTAAATGTCAACATCATTGCTCTAAAATCCTACAAGTGCATCCACTTTGAAGATTCAAGTGATGAGGATAGTGAAGAAGATGAAGAGCTTGCCCAACTCTTCATTGACTTCGATCGATTCGTGAGGAATAAAAGTAAGAAATCCTCAAAGCACGAATCAAAGAAGAAGATGGACTCTTACAAGTCTATCATGAGGAGATCATCTTCAAAGAAACAAGCATATGTGGCTACTTGGAGTGATGGGGACTCCACCGAAAATGAAGAAGCCAATCTACGCTTGATGGCACTCAATGAGGGGGAGGTAGCTTCTAATTCTCAAACTTTAAATTATTATACATTTGATGAGTTGCAAGAAGCTCATGATAAATTGTTTTTTGATTTCAAAATCTCAATTTCAAAGAAAAATAAATTAATTTCAAAATTGAAAATTGAAAATGATTTGCTTATGAAAACCAATTTGGATTTTGAAACAAAGATTAAGGACTTTGAGCTTAAAGTTTTAAACTTGTAAAATTTGCTTCAAAAGTTGGAAGAAGATCATCACAAGGAAGTAGATGATCTTAATAAGAAAAAAGATTTGATTTTCAAACAACTTGAAAAGAAAAATAATTTGAGAAAAATCAAACTTTTATTTGAAACAATCTAGTGCCCTATATTTGAAGATGGAAAATGTTTTAGAAGTGTTTGGGTCGCAAAGATTTTTCAAACTTTTATTTAAAATTTACATTTTAAAATTGATATTTTAAAATTTTTCTATGTTATGAGCTTTAAAGATTTTTTGAACCATTTTTGATATAACAAAAAGGGGGTGAATATTGTAAAAAATTGTTTTTTAAAGGCTCTCAAATGGATAAGAGAGAACTTTATATGATTTGATTCTTTAATTCTCTTATTCAAAGTTTATTTCACAAAGGGGGAGAAACCTCAAAAACAAATTTTTAAGTTGGTTTTATTATATCAAAAAGGGGGAGATTGTAAAACTAATATTTTGATATAATAATTGAAAAATAGTTTTGGACTAATTTGAAAAGATTTCAAAAATGGTTGTTATGTCCAAACTACTTGAAAATATATTTAAGATGTGTTTGAGAGATTTTAAATATGTTTTAAATGATTTAAAGAAACCAAAGAAGTGTTTTAACCCAGGTATTTCGATACACTTTCAAGGTGTTTCGATACTGCGATGTTTTCAAAGGAAAAATCAAAGTGTTATCGATACCCGTTTCGATACCCTTTCACCACTGTGAGGGTTGGTTTCGATACCTGTTCCGATACACCCCCAACGGTCATAAAAGATTTTATAAAACCCCAATGGCTAGGAGCGGTACCGATACCTGTTTCAATACTTGTTCTTAATTACAGGTTCAATGGCTATTTCCCAAAGTAGCGGTAATGATACCTCCTTTAGGTGTTTCGATACCACCTGCATCAGAAGATGAAATATGCCTTGAAATCAACTCTAAACGGCTTCAAATTGATCCCAACGGTCACTAACGGCTAGAAGCTCACCTGGGATGATAAAAGGAAGCCTCAAGCATCAAGAAAAGACTAATGCTTCATTGTAAACAACATTATGATTCAAGAATTATCTTAGAGCTTAATTCTCACACTTTTGGGTAGAAAATACTTGTGAGCTTAATGTATATGTATGATCTAGTTTATTAGGATTGGTTGAGAGCTTAGTTACAAACAATTAGCCTTGTTAGAAGGATTATCAAAGTTTGCTTAAGATTATCTCTTGTTTGAGAGGATTCCTAAAGTTCGAGTTGTGAACTTTGGATGCTTGATTCGGTTTTGAATCAAGGTTTGTAAGGTTAGCCCTTTAGCCTCAAAAGGAAGAGATTCTTAGTTAATTTGGAAAATCCTTATTAGGAAGCTAAGGTAGTGGATGTAGGTGCTTGTTCGAAGGTCGAACCACTCTAAAATCATTGTGTTCTTTATTTATATTTTTGCTTCCACAACAAACCACCCAAATAGTCATTTCTCCATCACTTGGTTAATTTAATCGGTTATCCATCGAGCAACATCAAGCCCAACATGCATGATTCATGAAATGATTTGAGTATGTATACGAGCATGATTTATCTAAGTATGTTTTAACTTAGCACAAAAGCTACTTGTTATGGTTTTAAAATGGTTTTAAACGTTGCATTGATGAACTTGGTTTAGAGCTACCCACTAAGCAAGTTTTTCTTAAGCTCTCTTTTTTCATCTTCGTAGAGAAATAAAGACATTAAGGGTAGCATTTAGTGCAGGTGGTCCAAGGGGAAAGACTTTACACGTTTTGGTATGATTTGACAAAATAAGTAGGACTTGGCAATGTGTAAAACCGTTTCCTTTTAGAGTGTCTTTTTATTAGCAAAAGAATTGAATAAGCAACCTATGAACATGTTTTTCTTATTGATTTGGTGGATTGATATGTTGTCGAGTTTGTTTGAAGCATATTTGTTCTTGCGTAGCTAATGGAATTGGGTAAAGTTAGGAAGCATACCTATAGATGTTACGGGGTCTATGATGGCTATAATCGATTGTATAATTTGCTCTTAATGTTTAGGAATTATGCATATAGTATATGGTGGTCAATAAATCTTCTTAAAAGGATTGATTTTATGTTTCTGGGCACAAAAGTTTCGAAACCTCCAGGTAGGTTTCGAAACCTTGCAGGTTAGTTTGATACTGGAACCTTACTGGACACGAAAATTTTTGAAACTTTAAGATAAGTTTCAAAACCTTTGCCGTAAATTTTTGAAACCTACATTGAAGGTTTTGAAACCTTTGACTGTTATGAGTTGATAGTTACCGAAAATTATATTTTAGTCTCGGATATCTTTCTATGTTCAATTATGATAGCTACGAATGTTATTTTGAGTTGAAATTTCACCTTGATGCATAAATTTGACTTAATTTCAAGTTGGATAAATTAAATTGGATGTAGTCCCTAGAAATCAAAAGATTTACATTTTGGTCTCTAGTTAATAAAGCATGTAATTGATGATGTTAGAATGCTCTGTTTGGTTTGAAATTTATCGTGAATGCTATTTGTATGTTTAATTGAAATTTGATGGAATGAATTTCTATCTTGCCAATAGAATTTAAAGGATTCACTGTAACCCCCTTAGCCCGGCCTAGACGAAACCGACACTAATAGGTTACGCGGGGAATATCAAACCAAACCCGAAAGAGTCCGATTTGATAAACAACCCTAAAACCGTTATATTTTTTTATTTTATCTTTCCTAGATGCAGAATCTTATTCCTACATAACAAGGTCTCATGCAAGGCATTACTGGTAACACATTAATTAAAAACATACATCCGATGAAGCACCACGTAGATTAAAGACTAAAACGTAAAACTTTTAAATACGATTAGTAAGGTAGAAATTCTTTCCATCAATGTTCAATTAAACACCCAAATATTCTTCACAGCAAAATTCAACTCAAACGGATCATTTTAACATCATCAATTGCATGTTCTTCTAATTAAGGGACCAAAATATAAATCTTCCAAAATAAAAGGACTTTATACAAATTAGATTAACCATCTTGAAATTAAGTCAACTTTATGCATGCATGCAATATTTCAGCTCAAAATAACATCGGTAAGTACCTTATTCGAACAAAGGAAGATATCCGGGACTAGAACATAATTTCTAGCAACTTTCAATTCTTGGTGATCAAAGGTTTCGAAACCTTCCCAGAGGTTCCGAAACTTTTTGAAAAAGGTTTCGAAACTATCCTGGAACTTATCGCGTCCAGTAGCTCCCCAGAATTGAAACTGCTCACAAGGTTTCGAAACCTTGTGAAGGTTTCGAAACTATTTGACAAAGGTTTCGGAACCTTCACTCAAAGGTTTCGAAACTTTGGGTCTGGAACCAAAAGTTTCGTTACACTAAGTGCACAACAATTACTCAATACTCAATCATTAACTAGAACCACTAGATGCATCAATCCTAGGCATATTCAGCAACGTATGGCACATAATCAACAACGTCACGGACATCAATCAAGCTATAGGCATGCTCCCTAGAAAATGATTAACGGCATAACAATCATGCTAGTACATGCTTCAACAATTCAAACAATTCCAAAGTTTAACAATTAACAACCAAACAATAATGACCTTATTACAACATAAACCAAAGCCTAATTACTCACTCTTCACATAGGTTGGGTTACACATTGCCTTGCCCAATTTATTTGCCAAAAACATACCAAATTCGAGTGATTTTTCCTCTTGGTTTCCTTGCCTCGAACGAAGCCCCAAACGCCTTTATTTTTCTGCAAGGATGAAAAGAGAGCTTAAGCAAACATGCTTAGTGAGGCAGCTCTTCACAAATCATCAATGCATCTATTTAAAACCATGATGGAACCATAATTCACAATACATTATCAAATCATGCATGCTAACATCTCATGCTCATATTCTTTAAACCGCATGCATCCTTGATTTTACATAACCTTGTCAAAGCAATTTATAAATGATGCACAATGTCCATCTCAAATTCATGTATGTATATTGGCATTCTATTGACCACTTAACGTGAACCTTGAGTTCACCGAATACACGGATCCATTGTTAGAGACCATTGTCTCGACATGACACGAAGTCACCATTGACATGACACGAAGTCACCATTGACATGACTCAAAGTCACCATTAACATGACACGACGTCGCCTTCAGCACTACCACGCACGATCGGACACATAGTCACTCTTGTTACATGTAGGCGGCTCTACCACGTACGGTTGGACACAAAATCACCCTTGTTACGTGTAGGCAATATTATATATTCTCAATTTTGTTTATAGTGAACTTAAGACAATCCTAATGACATGTCATTCGTATTCGAATCTAAACTTAGTGTCACTAAGCCAATATCATAATCAAATGTGCATGATAACTTAATGCTCATAATGCATGCATAATATGTTCAACAAATGAAACAAAGCCATGCCCAAAGGCACCATCATGTATAAGGCAATTAACCATATTATATTTCAAATCATATAACTTGCTGCTCATAATGCATGCATAATATGTTCAACAAATGAACCAAAAGCTATGCCTAAAGGCACCATCATATATAAGGCAAATAACCATACTGTATCCCAAATCATTTCTCAAAATTTTTCACAATCATGGATGCTAAATAAGTTATGCATTCCAGCAAGTAATTCTCATGTATGCATCATTTCAAAACATGCTCATGCATTTCCATAAATCTCATTGCATTACCAGCATAATACCTTTATCAAATGTAACCGAAACTCATATCGGTTTATCAAAAACATTTACTTTACTTACTCTTGAACTATGGAAGGTTTTCACACTCTTCCATAGTCCCCAAAACAGAACCGTACCAAACGCGATTCGCTTTAAATCCGTAATCACTGACCAATAAGCGAAATGAGCTTTCGCCGCTCTCCGATGATCGCGCCAACGCACCAGCAATCAATCACCTTCTTGTACCTCTTATACAACATTAAAAACAGAGCATTCTCACATCATAACATGCTCAAACCAACAGCCATATCCGATCACCATTAAACTACCGAAAAGACCGTAAACTAAGTCGAAACGCATCCGAACAACATTAGCCCAAAACCTAATGAATCTAACATCTAATCCACTTCTATTATGAACCAAAAACACATCCAAACCATCCTTACACCTCCAGAAACATTTAAGCATTTAAAACAGCCCCTAAAACAACCGGAAAGCACCTTAAAACTACACCGATTGCATTATTCCGGGATTAAATTAATGTGCTATCAAATGAAGATTCAATTAATCATTTAATTAATATAAAAAAAAATTGAATCCATCTACTTCCAGCATTAAATGAGATCCAAAAAGATTTCACAAAAACTTTCACAAAAACACTAGATCTAACATTAAAAACATAGAATCAAGTTTTTATTCAAAGATTAGCAAGCTAATACTTGGGAATTTCAATAAAGAACCTTAGAAAAGAATAAAAATCCAGAAAATTACCTTCAAGATCTATTCACCAAAAAGATGTAATTTCCTCTTCTTGATTCCTTGCAATTTGATGTTGATTTGATGAAATTGATGCTTAGGTTTTATAAAGGATGGAAAGATGATGAAAATGATATAATATTTTTTGAAAAAGATGCAAAAATCAGCAAGGAATTGAAGAAAAAAGATGAAGAGAAAGTGGAGAGAAAAAGATGAGAGAAAATGAGAGAAAAGTGGTTTTGAGAGAAAATGATTAAAAATCTAATTAAAGTAGTTAAAAATACATTTTGATGAATAAATCGTTATTAAAAATTAGAAATGAGTTTATGGCCCTCTAAGGATTCTAAGTTTAGCTTGCTTTTCAATTTAGTCACTAAAACATTGATTTTTCCGAAAATTACAAAATAGTCCTCCAATTTTCCAAAAATTACTAATTGGTCATTTATGCATAATTAAGCATAATTAAAAATCAATATAAAGTCCAAAGTGCTTCCTTTTAATCTTGAAACACATTTTCAATATTTCAAACCATATTCCAAAATTATTATTTTTCTTAATTAAAAATATTCTTATTTTATCTTTCTCGGAATAATGAACCGGAGAACCCGATTCGACCTGAATCGAATCCCCCTAACTAAGCCTAAACTAATAACCCCAAAAACGGGATGTTACATTCACGTTTTAGTTCTTAATATACTCATGTGTTAATTGAATGCTCAAATGTGGTTGAATTGCTTCTGTTCTTGTTTATCGGATTTTAAGAAAATTCATTCCATCAAAGTTCAATTAAATATACAAATCGAATGCCCAATCCGATAACCTTCAGATAAGAAAAAACCCGTAAAGGCCCAATCCGATAAACAATCTTAAAACCAAATTTATCGTGAGTGCTATTTGTATGTTTAATATACTCATGTGTTAATCGAATACCCAATCCAATAACCTTCAGATAAGAAAAAATATATAACGGATTTTAACGCTATTTATCGGATTGGGCCTTTACGGGTTTGGTTCGATATTTCCTGTGTAACCTATTAGATTCAGTTTTGTCTAGGCCGGACTAAGGGGGTTACATGAGCATCATCTTAAGGATTGTCCAGTTTCACCACAGTTAGCTTATGCTTCGAGTTATTCTCAAGCTTTGGGATTTTTAGTTTAAGAAGAAGAGAGTTGTAATACCCCAATTTTTATTCATAATTTAAAAACTAACTTCTTAAATCCGTAATTCAAATACCTAAGATTTGGGATTTTTAGTTTAAACATAAATTGGGTTTTCAGTGATCAATCTGTAATTTTTGGAAGTTAAGTGAGACTTTTGAAAAATTAAGAAATTTCAGATCATTGTTATATAATTCTACCTTTTTGTTTCTGAAATTAATTCCTTTCCCTTTTTCACATTTTTGTTTTGTTAAGGGAAATGAATTCCTTTATTTCCCTTTTTCATTTCTAAATTTCATTATTTTGGATTTCAAGCCGTGGAGTTTCCTCTCTCATTTTAGTTTCTCTCTATTTCAATTGTGGGTGTGTTACAGGTAACTCTCTTGGTTCCTTTTCCTTTTCTATTTTATTAAGAGTTAGGAGAAAGGTTGTTCTCTGTTTTATTCGATTATGTGTTTTTTGGGTATTATTTATTTGGTTTTAAATCGAGTTTCGGGTAGTTAAAGGTGTGTATTTCATGTTTGAATCAGGTTTAGGGGGAAGAATCGAAAATCTAGAAACCAAATTCCTGGGGAATTCTGGAAATTCAAAATTTTCTCTGGAAAATCTAGATTTTCTAGATTTTCCAAGAAAGTCTGGAAACCCGACCCGACCTAACTCGACCTATGACCCGTAACCTGACCCGTTGACCAACCTCACCTAACTCGCTAATGTCATTATTGACGTCATCTACTAACTTCATTGCTAGCATTATCTGATGATGCCAGCGATGACAAGTACTGATATTAACGTTGACCAGTGTTGATGTTAGCGTTGAGTTTTTTCAACCTGGTCTCACTTTATGTTTCTCGAAACTGATCTCACCTGTTTCGATACCTATTAGCTAGACTTTGCATTTTAGGCTTCTAAAGTACTAGAAATGAGTCTCTAATGTTATGACATGATTAAAATGCATAAACAAGATCATACTCCCCCTAGCAACATTACATAGAAGCAAAAAGATGTAAATTAACATATGCATGATTTCAATCAAGATTCAAGCAAGTTTTGCACAAAAATAACACACAAAGGGTCAAGATAGGCAAGTTAGACCTAACTCTCTCCTAAGTGTCTAAAAACGTTCTTTGTTTAAAGGCTTGGTAAAAATATCCGCTAATTGATTTAAGGTGTCAACAAACTCTAGAGCAACATCATTTTTAGACACATGATCTCGAATGAAGTATGTCTAATTTCTATGTGTTTAGTTCTAGAATGTTGAATAGGTTTCTTAGTAAGACATATAACACAAGTGTTATCACATTTTAGTGGTATAGTTTCAACTCTAATGCCATAATATAAGAGTTGTTGCTTCCTCCAAAGGACTTGATAACAACAACTCCCTAAAGATATGTACTCCGCTTCGGTGGCTGTTGGGTTGCACGCAGCACTTGATAGATTGATTAAAATATGTGATTGTAATTGCTTTGCATGCAAGAGTGTGCAAGTATACACATCGAAAAAGTAATAAAGTGTGTGAGTGAGATCGTTCCCACGAGGATTGGGTAGGTTAATTCAAAAATAGTTACCATACAAAAAAAATAAAAAATCTTTTGTAAAGTCATATGCTAAAGTAAATCTGCAAGTGTCACCAAAAATTCTTTAACAAAATATAATTGTCACCAATGATGCTAGAGCAAAATAAAGGATGTCACAAAAATGCAGTAGCAATTAACAGATATTGGAGAAATAAATAAATCTGCACAAACACAACACTGAAAAGATATTCAAGCTTAAGACAGGCTAGGCTTGCTATGGCATAACTTCAATACTCACCTAGATGTTATTGTTCCCAAGGTTTACTAGTGCTCGACAGAGTTTGCTGAAAATGCCTCCACTATCCCTTTTTAGAAGGCCTAACACTCGAAAATGCTAAGGCATTACCTCCCGGTCTCAACCCTAAAACTCCTAATGTTGATAAAGTGCTACCCCTTTAGTCGTTGAAACTCTACCTTATCCCCAAGGAAAGTTAGGATTCTACTCCCGCAGCAACCCTATTGTTCAAGTTGATCTAGCTTTACCTATCCCTAGATCTAAGCTTCCTAATCCCTTGAGCTATGGCTACCTCCCAGTGCTCTTACAAACCAAGGTTTAGAATAAAAAGTGTTAGCATGCTTGAAAAAAACACTTAATAAACTGAAAACAGTAAAACATCCATTAAAAACAAATGAAAATCATCCAAAACAAGACTTTTCCATACTAGTTTAGTTCATGGCTAGGAATGAAAAACTATTCAACTTTTGTCCTTTGAAATACATATTCATCGATTAGAAAAGAGGTAAACAAAGTGAAGAGGAAGTAAACCTCAAACGCTTGTGCCGTGACACTTCCTAGCTTGCAGCTCCTCCCGAAGTTGCGCAAATCCCTTGCTTGAAGCTCTCCTACAATGATGGCTTGGCTAGAGGTTGAAGACGATCGAAAGTGGCCTTCTTTCTTCTTTCTTCTCCCTCTTGCTTCCTTAAAGCTCGCTCCTTTATGGCTCCTTAGCTACTGATTTTTCTCTTTTTCTTGCTCTAAACACTCTTGGCTCTCCTTTGTTGAAGGAGGCTTGGCCTTTTACTTATTGGGGGCTTCTAGGGTTTGGTGCCCTAAAGGTGCCAAGGGAATATCCCCTGACAATTGTTGCAGTAGGTGGCAGGAATGTCTAGTCTGTAGGGGACTGTGGCAGGTCTGAAAGGGGTGGTGTGACATCTGCAGGTTTTGTAGAGGGGGTACAACTAGCCCGAAAAACGCGTGGAGATAGTGGGCTGTAGGTGTGTCCTTTATTCTGTTCTGTTTTGTCCGCCCACAATGTTGTAGCATCCTTGAAGTCTGATCCAACACTTGGGAAATATGCTATGGCATCTCTTCCACTCTTTCAACTTTGCTTCAGCATCTGCACAGCATAACAAACAACATACCCTTCAAAGCATCATCTTTTAAAAATAAAAACAAAATAAAATAAAAATCTAAACTAAATGCAAATGCACATGAAATGCAATGAAATGCAATAGAAATGATCTTGAAACCAAACAAAACCTTAAGAAAAATGATAGAAAATAACGCTTTTTAGAGCGTTAACACACCCCCAAACTTAAGATATTGCTTGTCCTCAAGCAATGACATATAAAAATGCTATGACATTACTTTCAATCCTTGACAGCAGTTCAGGCAAAATATCAATCCTTAGAATATAAATGCTATAACAATCTACACGATATTGAGAATTACAAGAACTTGAACTAAGACAAGATGTTTTCCTTGTGTTTGCTGAATTGTATCTAACTTATTCTTAAGTGTTAGAAAAATTTTAGTTTTCTTTATTCACTATACACTAGTTCCTAAAAATCTTATCCCCAGTTTAGTTAGTTTTTTTAACTGCTTCGAAGGGTGTCAGCTCATCACACCTATCATCCTTAACTGTAGATGAGTATGGAGCAAACATCTCATCCCCGAGCTAGTAGGTAGAGTCATCTCATGACAACTTTCAGAGCATAAGGTAACTTTTGCATAGAGGAGCGTCCTTCTACAGTTTTATGCTAAAGCATTTATTCATTCATTTATATATATATATACATTTTATATATACTTTAGCAAAAATGAGTTTTTTTTCTTTCCAAACTAAGGCATAGGTTCTAAGTTCTCTAAAAAATTCCTACTACTCAAGCATAAAAAACATACAATCGTGTCAATAAAATTCCAAAGCATCAAGTACTAATTTAGTTCAATTCATTCTCAATATTCTCACTAATTCAGTTTAAAAGCATCAAGATTTATCATCGGATATCATCTATTCTAACCTAAAAGCTATCTTGAATTGAATCTAATGCTATAGCAAATTCATATGTATGCAGAATGAAATGAAAATGCTAATGCTAATACTTTGCTACCCCCAAACTTGAGGTTAGCATTGTCCTCAATGCTGTAAAAATGAAACTATATACAAAAATGAAAAGAAAAAGAAAAGATGCTTACTTCTCAGCGGGTCTTGTCTTGTGGACGGCCATCTTGATGCGTTTCCATGGCTTGTCCAGTGGTGATGGTTGTTCTGTTTCTGCTACTGCAATGGGCATTATGTCCTCCTCCAGCCTATAAAAAGCGTGTCTTCCAGCTATACGCTTAATCTTACGATGTGGGACGGATATGACTAACTGATCTATAGGAGGCACCTCTTTATGTGGTTATGAGTTAAGATCGAAATCATCACAGCTGATTTCAATTGTTCGTTGCATAGAGGTTGGTGATTCCATGGTAGGTTCCTTGCCTTTGTCCTGTGGTGATGGTTCTAATGGACCAACATGGACCTGGTATGATGTTGTAGTAGAACCAGTAGGAGATGGTTCAGTTGCTGGTGTAGTTGTTGGTGGCTCATCCTGTTAGCGGGCGGTGTCTTGTGCATTCCTTTGTGGAGTAGTCTGGCTTTGTTGTTGCTATGGTTGGGCTTGTTCCTATGGTGCTTGGTCGGGCTCGACTAGGCCAAAGATGTGGGTTGGGAAGCTGGGAAAATTATAGCCACCATCTTGCAGCAAATCTCAAAAGTTCAGCTGAAGTATTAAGTCCCTTTTTTGGACGTAACTCATGTAGGACATGAATTTGCTTTGAAGGTCTTGCAGCTGTAGTTGCATCCCTTGTACATTAGTAGGTAGTGCAATGAAATTTGTTGTGGCATTTTTTGACTTGGCTGATGGCTCAACAGATGCTATGGCATTTTCTTCTAGTCCCATCAACTCAGTTATCTTCTTCAAAGGTATCCCTTTTCGTCCCTTCATCTTGAAGTCCTCATCATTCTCGAACACTCTTTGTTTCCTACAGAGTACGGTAATGAGGTAAGGGAATGGAAGGGGGCTTTGCTTCCTTTTGAGCATAGCATAAGCCTCTTCAAGAATGATCTTCCCCACATTGATCTTCCTTGTCCTTAGTATTGAGTGTAGCAATTGTAGTCTGTCCAAGTTGACAGTGGTCGTGTGACTAGTTGGCATCAAGTTTTGCTTGATGAAGTGCATCCAAATTTTTCCTTTTGGTTTCAAAGAAGTTCGGTCCATCATTGTGTTTGCTTCATCCCAAATGGTTCCTTCGATACAGAGTTCTTGCAGTAAGAAGTCTTGGTCTTACCCCAACATGGATGCGACAAAGATGTAGTGCGGGTCATCTTCATCCAGTCCATAGAACTGGTTGATGTCTTTTGCAGTGAATGGTACAACATCTCCTCGTACATACACTATTGGTTGCCCCGGTCTCATGTAGTGGGCATAGAACTCTTTTACCAGCGAGATATTAAGTGGTTTCGTATCTTTTTTCGCTGCAAAGTAGCGAGCAAAGTCCTCCACTTGTTGTGTTTTATGGTGAGGGCTACTTGCTCTAGCAGCTTCTGAAATGTCGCGGTGTTGTAGAGGAAACCTTTCTCTTGGTGAACCGTTCTTGCTTTGAGCTTTTGGAATCGGTCCTTTGCAGCAGCATCCTTGAACTTTCTGATCTTAATCGGCCACGCTTCAGCAGCAGCCTTAGAGGACTCCGCAGTGTTTTTGCAACGGACCATTTGTGAAAGGAAAAGTTTGGGTTAAAATTTCTTTGTGTTTTCGAAGGAGAGGTGAGTTTTGTGAAAATGGTGTTGGTTATCTTGGAGAAGAAGATGAAGTAGTGGGAAGAAAGAAGTACGATTACTTGTTGGGGAAGGGGGAAAGGAAAGAGAAAAATAATGATGGATTGTATAAGGGTTTTGGACGGCTAGGGTTCTTGGGAAAGTAAAAAGGGTTGTGGGGGTTTAAATTGATGGTAAATTGGAGAGAGAAAGGGGTTTTGAAATTAATGAAAAATAATGATGGGTAAAGAAGGGTTGAATTTAAACCAAACTTTCTCTTTTCCCTTTGAAAACCAACCGAATTCTCTTTTATGGACTCCTCATCTTTCTCCTTTGGTGGCCCAAATAAAATAACTCCAAAAATTTTCCCTCTAAGACTGGTAGCCGTACAGTCCTTTCTAGCTCCCAGGCCTCCCTTGCACAGACTGTGTACTGCACACTGTCCTGTTGTGGCATGCCACGCCTCTATTCTCATGTAGACTGGTGCAACGATGCACATTGGTCTGAGCTTGTACCTTCAAGAATTAAAAGCTGAATAGAGACAAAAAGGAATTAAAAACATCTTACGACCCTGGCTAGATAAATCGGGAGGCAAAATACCACTAACAAGAAAATTAACAATGTCGGCATACCAAGGTAATGTTGTAGCATATAAAATTTCTCATCAGGGAAATTTTTCTTGATCTCAAAATCTCCTCCTAGATTATCAGGATTTTCTAGCCTAGATAGGTGATCTGCAACTTTATTTTTAGTGTCTTTCCTATCCTTTACTTCAATATCAAATTCTTGAAGCAAAAGTATCCACCTAATAAGTCTCGGCTTAGTATCTTTCTTAGTCACTAGGTATTTGATGGCAGAATGATCAGTGTGTACTATCATCCTAGTTCCTATAAGATACGCTCTAAACTTATCAAAGGCAAATACTAAAGCAAGTAACTCTTTCTCAGTAGTGGTATAATTAATTTGAGCATCATTAAGAGATCTACTTACGTAGTAAATAACATGGAAGAGTTTACCTCGCCTTTGACCTAGTGTTGCGCCAACTGCGTAGTCACTTACATTGCACATCAACTCGAATGGCTCAGTCCAATCGGGTGGTATTATTATTGGAGTTGAGGTAAGCTTCTTCTTCAGTTCATTAAAAGCGTTATGGCATTTTTCATCGAAAACAAAGGGTTGATTTTGTTGTAGCAAATTGTAGAGCGGCTTAGAAATTTTTGAGAAGTCCTTGATGAACCTCCTATAGAAGCTAGCATATCCTAAGAAGCTTCTAATTCCCTTCACAGTGGTGGGAGGTGGTAGCTTCTCTATCAACTCTACTTTTGCTTTATCAACTTTAATTCTTTTGCTTGAAATTTTATTCCCCAAAACCGTACCTTCGTTTACCATGAAATTGCATTTTTCCCAATTGAGTACAAGGTTAGCTTCTTCACAGCGTTTCAGTACCTTGGCTAGGTTGCCTAGGCATTTTTCAAAAGATTCTTCGGACATAGAAAAATCATCCATAAATACCTCCAAAAATTCTTCAACCATGTCTGAAAAAATTGTCAACATGCAACTTTGAAAAGTTATTGGAGCTTTACAAAACCCAAATGGCATTCTTCGAAAAGCATAAGTCCCATAAGGGTAGGTGAAGGTTGTCTTCTCCTGGTCCTCTGGTGATATAGCAATTTGGTTGTACCCAGAATAGCCATCGAGGAAGCAATAGTAAGCCTTTCCCGCCAATCGATCCAACATTTGATCGATAAAATGAAGGGGGAAATGGTCCTTCTTAGTTGCCTTGTTCAGCTTCCTATAGTCCACACAAATGCTCTAGCCTGTGATTGTCCTTGCTGGGAGTAACTCGTTGTTCTCATTTGTGATCACTGTCGTGCCTCCCTTCTTAGGAATATAATGCACATGGCTAACCCATGAGCTGTCAGAAATTGGGTATATGATCTCTGCATCCAACCACTTGATAATCTTTGTCATCACTACCTTGTTCATTGTTGGGTTTAGTCTTCTTTGGGGCTCAACAGAATTGTTGTGGCGTTCTTCCAGCAAAATCTTGTGCATGGAGATTGTAGGACTGATGCCCTTCAAATCGGCCATAGTCCACCCTAAAGCTTTCTTATATTGTGACAGCAAATTCACAAGACTAAGCTCTTGGTCAGGATCTAAGCTAGAAGAAATAATCATTGGCAAAGTATTATGAGATCCCAAATAAACATACTTTAAATGCGGCGATAGTGGTTTTAAATCTAGAGATGGTACATGTAAAAGTGATGGTTTAGGAGAAATAAATTCAGAGAAATCAATTGATTCGAATTTTGTACCCGGTCCTGGCTTGAAATAGCCAATTTGATGTAGCTCCAGATGAGCTTCTTCATCCTGATCATGCTCCTCCAGCATTTTTGTAAAGTCCTTCTTTGTGGAGAATTGTCACAGCAAAAATTTGCATCTTCTTCAATTGTTGCAGCATTTATCCCGGCTATACAATGACATTCTTCATTGTCATCCATGTACTTGAGAGTGTTGAAGACATTGATGGTCATGGATTGATCTGCTACTCGCATTGTGAAGTCTCCCTTCTCACAGTCGATGAGAATCCGACCGATTGCAAGGAATGGTCGCCCCAAGATGATGGGTGCTTTGTAGTCCACTTCACAATCCAAAATCAAAAATTCCAAAGGGAACACAAACTTACCCACCTTTACTATCACATCTTCTACCTTGCCTTCTGGTCGGACATGAGAATAGTCCACCAATTGCAAGATAACAGTGGTAGGTCGCATACTCCCTATACCAAGCTTCTTGAATATTGCCTTGGGCATCAGATTCATACTCGACCCTAGGTCGCATAATGCTCTACCCAAAAAATTGTCTCCTATCGAGCATGGAATGATGAAGCTGCCAGGATCTTGCCTTTTCATGGGAAGCTCAGTCCTCTCAGAATAGAACTCAGATGCTATAACAACTATTTCAAAATTCTCATCTTTTCTCTTATTCGTAACAATGTCTTTCAAAAACTTTGCATATGAGGGCATTTGATCAATAGCATCTAAAAATGAAATATTTATATGAAATTGGTCCAGCATACTTACAAACTTTTGAAATTGGAGATCCTCTTTGTGTTGTTTCAATCGCTGAGGGAATGGTGGTGGTGGTCTTACATCCTCCAAAGGTTGCGATGGTGCTGTTGCTTTTGCTGAAGCATCTGCAAGCTTCTCACCAAATACCTCGGTATTTAAGTTTTCTCCTGTTTCGTTTTGAGCAGATTTTTTTTCTTGTTGTTCAGCTTCTTTCTGCTCCTGAATGGGGGTTTCTTCTTTCTCCTTTCGTTTGAGTTGTTCTCCCATATTGATTTGTCTTCCACTCCTCAAGGTAAGTGTGTTGCATTGCTCTTTGCCATGATTTTTAGTGACTTCAGTATCACTAGGCAAGTTGCCTATTGGTCTTACTTGTAATGCTTGAGAAATTTGACCCATTTGAGTCTCCAGCGATCTAAGTGAAGCGTTGTGACTTTGTAGCAGTGCGCCTTGGGTCTGAAACAGATTGCCTTGATTAGAGATGGTGGTGGAATGCTCCTGCAATAATGTTTTTTTTGATGTCATGAACTCCTTAGTCAAAGCCATTAATTCTTGTAGCGAAGCTTCCAAAGAATTCTTGTTACTTTGATGATGAACTGTTCCCTTATGTTCGTTTTGCCATGGCATATTTCCTTGAAAACCTTAGACTCCTTGGTTTGTTGCTATGGGTTGCTTCCTATTCGAGCTGCTAGCTTGATTTGATCCGTGATTACCCCAAGAAAAATTAGGATATTGTCTCCACCCTGGATTCTACGTGTTGGAGTAAGGGTTGTTGGAATTTTTGTTGAATTTTCCAACATAATGAGCATCCTCCAGATGAGTTGGACAGTCTTTATTGAAGTGGTTTCCACTAAAGTGCACACAACATAATACTTTAGCATCTCGTACTTCACTAGGCTATTGAAGATTCTTCAACATATTTGTGATAGCAGAAAGTTGTGCTGAGACAGAATCATTGGCATCAAGCTCCAGCTTTCCTTGAGTTCGTCGTCCTGTCCCAAGCCTAGTAGTTGGAAACTGATAATCGTTGTTGGTTATCTTGCCAAAATATCAAATGCTTCTTCTGGTGACTTGTCTAGCAGTGTCCCATTTGCTGAAGCATCTAACATAATCCTGGTGGGTTCATTGACTCCATTGTAGAACATCACAATTTGAGTCCAGTCTTTAAAATCGTGATTGTTACACCTTCTCAACAAGCTTTTGTACCGGTCCAAACACTCGTACATCGACTCATCATCCCTTTGTCTGAAGGATGCTATCTCATTTCTCAGTTGAGTGTTCATGTTGGGTGGGTTGTAACTCGCCAAAAAGCTTTTGCACAAAGTTGTCCACGACTCCATCGAACCGGCTGGAATTCCATTCAACCATTATCTTGTTCGGTCTCTCAAAGAGTATGGAAATAGCTTGAGCTTCAACACATCCTCGTGCACTCCTTGTTGGCGGAATGAATCGCAAACCTCCAAGAAAGCACAGATATGCTGTCGAGCGTCCTTGTGTGGTGATCCTTCAAACTGTCCGATCGAGTTGAGCATATTAAACATCACAGGTTTGAACTCGAAGTGTGCTATCTGTATCTCATGTGTCACTATCCCAGAATTGAGGTCATCCAAGATCGGTGTCAAGTGATCTCGAATTGCCCTTGGTCTTGCTACTTTCTCCTGATTTGCTGCAGCATTTGGGTTTGGTGCAGGTACTTCTCTAGCATTTTGATTCTGTGGATCCTGATACATGGCTCTTGTTCTTTGCTCTCGCCTCTTTTGTCTAAAATACCTTTCGATTTCCGGAATAAATGGTTTGAGAGATTCCCTACGACTCACTCTAGACATCCACTAACCAAAAACCTAAAGAGATAACAAAGAAAACAAAGACTAAACCAAATAAAAAGACTCAAAACACAAAATAAAAATATAGAAAGTGTGGAAACTTTGATTGAAATAGCCTACAGCCTCAATCCCCGGTAACGGCACCAAAAACTTGTTGGGTTGCACGCAGCACTTGATAGATTGATTAAAATATGTGATTGTAATTGCTTTGCATGCAAGAGTGATCAAGTATACACATCGACTTCACTACTCTCCTAGATGTTATTGTTCCCAAGGTTTACTAATGCTCGAAAGAGTTTACTGAAAATGCCTCCACTATCCCTAGTCAGAAGGCCTAACACTCGAAAATGCTAAGGCATTACCTCCTGGTCTCAACCCTAACACTCTTAATGTTGATAAAGTGTTACCTCTTTTAGTCGTTGAAACTCTACCTTATCCCTAAGGCAAGTTAGGATTCTGCTCCCGCAGCAACCCCATTGTTCAAGTTGGTCTAACTTTGCCTATCCCTAGATCTAAGCTTCCCAAACCCCTTAAGCTATGGCTACCTCCCGGTGCTCTTACAAACCAAATTTTAGAGTAAAAAGTGTTAGCATGCTTGAACAAAACACTTAATAAACTAGAAACAGTAAACCATCCATTAAAAAAAATGAAAATCATCCAAAACAAGCCTTAGCCATACTAGTTTAGTTCATGGCTAGGAATGAAAAACTATTCAACTTTCTTCCTTTGAAATACATATTCATCGATTAGAAAAGAAGTAAAAAAAGTGAAGAGGAAGGAAGTCTCAAACGTGTGTGCCGTGACACTTCCTAGCTTGCCACTCCTCCCGAAGTCGTACAAATTTCTTGCTTGAAGCTCTCCTACAATGGTGGCTTGGCTAGAGGTTGAAGACGACCGAAAGTAGCCTCCTTTCTTCTTTCTTCTCCCTCTTACTTCCTTAAAGCTCGCTCCTTTATGGCTCCTTAGCTACTGATTCTTCTCTTTTTCTTGCTCCAAACACTCTCGGCTCTCCTTTATTGAAGGAGGCTTGGCCTTGTATTTATAGGAGGCTTCTAGGGTTTGGTGCCCTAAAGGTACCAAGAGAATATCCCTTGACAATTGCTGCAGTAGGTGGTAGGAATGTTTGGTCTGCAGGGGATTGTGGTAGGTCTGCAAGGGATGGTGCGACGTCTGCAGGTTTTGTAGAAGGGGTACAGCTAGCCTGGAAAATGCATGGAGACAGTGGGCTGCAGGTGTGTCCTTTCTTCCGTTCTGTTTTGTCCGCCCATAATGTTGTAGCATCCTTGAAGTCCGATCCAACACTTGAGAAATATGCTATGACATTTCTTCCACTCTTTCAACTTTCCTTCAACATTTGCACAGCATAACCAACAACTTACCCTTCAAAGCAGTATCTTTTAAAAATAAAAAGAAAAGAAAATAAAAACCTAAACTAAATGCAAATGCACATGAAATGCAATTAAATGCAATTAAATGCAATGCAAATAATCTTAAAACCAAACAAAACCTTAAGAAAAAGGATAGAAAATAATGCTTTTTAGAGCGTTAACAGTGGTAGATAAGGCTACACTATTTTGTTTCTTAGAGAACCAAGATATGAGCATGCTACCTAAAAATTGACAAGTTCCGAAAGTAATTTTCCTATCTATCTTAAAACCCACATAATCTGCATCCGAATAAGCATGAAGGTTAAAGGAAGAGTCTTTAGGATACCAAAGACCTAAACAAGGTGTGTCTCTAAGGTACCTAAAAATTCTCTTAATGGCTACTAAGTTTGATTCTTTAGGAGTAGCTTGAAACCTAGCACACAAGCAAACACTAAGCATAATATCCGGTCTACTTGAGTTAAGGTAAAGCAAAGAACCTATCATGGATCTATATAATTTAGAATCAACACACTTACCTCCTTCATCCTTGTAAGCATAGTTGATGAGATCATAGGAGTAGCTTGAGGCTTCATGATACGTGTAATAATAGCGCAACTGTGCAGTGTACACATCGCAAGTAATAAAGTGATAAGTATATCGTGTATCGTCTCCACAGGGATTGGTATACTTAATATGTCTCCCCTTGTTCCTTTGCTCCTTAAAGATAAAGTAAAAACGCAGATAAGTGGATTTGTTTAACTAACTAACTAAATAAGAAAACATAAATAAAGGATTGAGAATGATATAGAGAAAGTAGGTAGGATCCAGCTGCGTCAATTAGTGGATTCAATTGATCTTCTTCTTGTCCAATGCAATTACATAACATTGCTTCGGTAGTACTGTAGATACAACCTCGGCAGCGTTAGTGTTCTCTGTCGCAGTAATCTCTTGCTCTTGGGCAAATGCATCAAAGTTCAACAAAGTGTCCGTAGTTGACTCCGCTTATCTCTAAGTTAGAGCATTGTTGATGACTGATCTTTGACGATACCTCTCGACGTGAATCAACGATAATCACCAACCAATCAACACTTCTTTTAGCTTCTGAAACTCTTAACCTATCTCTAGGTCAAGTTAGTGTCATCAACACCGTATTTATCCCTTTCTTGAATCTAACTCTCTCGATGCTAGATAAATAGATTACTTACAAACTTCTCTCTCGAGTTTGAATGTAAGAACAAGGAATGGCAATAGGATAAGAAAATTTTGATATTATTATTGTATTAGAACAAAGAAACAAGAAACAATCTCCTATCATTAATATCTGCAACCTTCACTTATCCCTAAGAGATTTAGAACATAATATCGATAGGTACAAATCTTAGGGGAAGAGTTTCTCTAAAATCGTCTCTCTTAACAATGTGGCCGGCTAGGCTATATATAGTCTTAACCTAGGGCAAACCTTTCCTAAATAGATTCTAACTTGGAGTAAGGAACAAGTCTTCTGATATTTCCAAGTTTGCAACCTTCTAGAAAGCTTTTCTCGTTCGGTCTTTGACTTAGGCTTTTAGTGCGCTAGCCTAGTTCAATTGGTGTGCTGCATCTTCCAGAATATTCTCTATATTTTTGTCTTTCATTCGCCTACAATGTTGATGTTGCCACTCTAGATGCTGCGGCGGCCTCGTCTCTGCCTCAACCTTAACACTGCTTCACCACTGCTTCGGCCCTGGATATTCTTGCATTTATAAAATATGTAATAATATTTGTATTCCCTATAAATTTTGACTTTGTAAGTAGCGATAACGGAATATCCAATATTATGCAAAGATTCCATATTTTAGCTCAAGTTGGTGTATAATAGATGCATAAAGTACCATAAGAAGGGTAGTAAATAACTGCCTTTTACGTACTCATCAAATACCCCCAAACTCGAACTATTGTTTTTCCTCAAGCAATGCAAGACATCAAATTGTCGAACCTTACTCCCATTGGTCTTAATTTTCCATCTATTCTCCCTACCATGGTCATGTCTATCTCTCCGTTTTAGCCACCAGTTTACCCAAGGACTTTTACTAAGAGACAAGCTATAAGGCTAATTGAGTGTGTGCATTTTATGGACAAGGTTGATTCAAGGCTTTCTTAGATAAACTCTAAGTTCAAGACAAGTAAAATTTGGATTAAAGCTATCTCCTTAAAACAACAAGTCTTGAGCCAATTTCGGACACCTCAAGATATGCGTTTTCTATTTTTTTTCTTTTTCTTATTTTTTCTTTTTAACCATCTATTTAGCATATTAGAGTCAATTTCGGACACCTCTAGCATGAAGGAGAGCAAAACTAGAGCCAGTGATAGGCACCTCTAGTTATTTTTCCAAAAGGTTTTAAGTCTTTATCACCTAAGTTTATTAGAACTCCTAAATCAAGCAAGTCCAAAAGGTGTTTTTTTCTTTTTCTAACCCTAAAGCAAGCTTCTAAGTTTTATTCCATGAGTATCCTATGGTTATCCCTTCAAAACAGAACTTGGCCATGGTAAGGAGAAAGATTTCTATAGCCTTAAAGGAGTAAACTAAAGCAAAGCTGATGTAGATCAGTGCAAGACTAAAAACTGTAATTCAAGAAAGAGAATATTGCCAAAAATTTCAAAAAAATATTCCTTTTTTCATGGTAATGCTGCGGCAGTGGATTGCCTTGGCAGTGTTTCTGCACCTACAATACCCCCAAACTCAAACCGAGCATTGTCCTCAATACTCAATACATGCGGCAAACAACAATTTCAATACGGAAATAGACAAAAGCATTAAAAGAAATCATTTATAACGACTCCGAGGAGCTGCTTGTATGAAGTATTCTCCTAGGCCGTACCGCTGACGCCTTCCGTCTAGATCCTTGTGTTGTTTGGCTTGCCAATGTGGCTGAACTCGACTAGGCGGTGTGCGTTGCGGTGGTGCAGTAACTTCATCTCCTTCTTCCACGTTGTTAATATTTTCTGTGTGCATGATTTTTGTCCCGTCCCCTACCGTAGCAGTGGGTATTGCTGGTTTATGTGACGAACTGTGGTATTCGTCAATCTCGCGAGACAGAGTGTCTCTGCTGAGACTAGAATAGGAATTGGATTCTGTTGGGGAGAGTTAAAAACAACATGCCTCTTGGACGACATTTGGCTGGTAGAGGATACTCCAGCAGACCTGGCCGGCCTAGAAGGTCCGGCAGCATGAAACTCTTGAGGCGGTCGTGGTTGGGAAAATGGTTGCAGCCTTGGGGCAGGTGTTGTCTCGGTATAAGGGGCGACAGTGACAAAGATATTAGTTGGGAATTCTGGGAATTGCGCCCCTTGATTTGGGAAGCTTGTCATCATCATGTGGGCGAGAGATGTGTTAAAGTCGCGCTGGTACTCCATGTAGCGTTGCTGGCGAAGGTCCATGGCTGTCATCCTCTGCAGAATTTCTTGGTAAGGGTCTGCTGCGGTAGGGCCCTGGGCAAATGTGGGTGCTTTTACCGAGTACTGCCCTCAGGTAGTAAAGTCTGCAGTGAACTGATGCGGTGTTGCTTGGACAGGTTCTACCTGGGTTATCTACATGACTCGGCGATAGAAATCTTTAGACCATCCCGGCCGATTCGGTGTGTACTCGTCTGTACCCTCGACTGGTACACCTGCAGCAATACACAAAGCAGAGATTAAAGGGAAACATAAAGGGCCTTTGTCTTTCTTACCGCAATCATAAATTTCTTGGAGAATAATTTCTCCAATGTTGATGGTCCTCTTGTTGATTATAGACTGGATGAGCACCAAATGTCTCCTATCGACTGTGCTGTTATGCGATATGGGCATTAGACATCTTTTGACAAAGGTGCACCACATCTTAGCCTCGGGTTTGAGGCTCAATCTTGTTACGGATCCTCTATGGTTACCAGTCTCTCAAGGGGTATCATTGTAACAAAGATCATCTTTGATTAGCTCAAAGTCGATATCGGTGACCTCTGCCTCAAAATCACTATGTGCATTAGACAACGAAGTGAGGTCATAGCGTTGGTTGATTGCTTCGGCATTAAGGGAGACTGGCTTCCCTCGGCAGTGTACATATAAATTTCCTTTGCTCGACATGTGGGCATAAATCTCTCGAGCAATCGTGGCATTCGCTGGGGGAGGTTGGAGACAAAAAATTTTACAATCTTGGTATTTGATTTTGTCGAACAAGAACTGTTCGATGCTGTAATTATCTTCATCCAAGTGCTGAAATCCTTGCTCCTCCCATAGTTGCCGAGCAACAAAAGAACGATTGAATCGCTCTTCAATGGCGGCAGGGTAAAAGCGGTTGTAAGCGACCATGATTGTAGTTATTGAATGCCTTGAGCGAAATCTAGAGTACTTGAAAAGATTGCTGAAAATTTCAAGAGGTAGATGAGAGCTAAAGTAATGAAGAGCAAGATTGTGAGAGAAACAAGATTAGCAAGAATACAAGAGTGGGTAATTCTAAGCAAGGGAGTTGTTTATATAGGCTATAAAAAATAAGACTGTTAAAAATTAGCCGTTAGGCATTTACTGCCTTGCTGAACATTTACTGTCGCGGGGGATTTCTCGGCAGAGAGCCGTTGCACTGTTTCTGCCCGTTAAGATTTCTGCGGCTCTGACACAGTGCACTACCGCGGCAGCAGACTTCCTGCTGTGAAATACTTTTTCTGCATTCGTTGCTTTATTTATCCTAGAAACTTAAAAACATAAAATACTGAAAATAAAACATAACAACATATAAAAATAGTCCTAATACAATAAATAAAATGGAAGGGAAGAGATTATGTTACTTGTGGAGTGCATGTGAATGCATCTCCCAATTTGATTATCTCTTTCTTACACGTATCTTCCTTCACGTGTTGTCCAATCCCTTCAGTGCATTCGACTTCTCCTTTAGGCTTTATTCGCTTACCGAATAGTCTGCCGAGCGTGCTGCCCAGGCAGGATATTTTAGTACCCTGGTCTGGTGTATGGAGAGCCTTACATTCTACTGAAGCGTCTAAATTTGTTAGATTGTGGAAGGCGTTCAACTTGACTTGTTGATCGTTTATACGCATCGTGAGCTCGCCATTTTCCACATCAATGATGGTGTGTCCAGTAGCAAGGAAAGGTCGACCCAAGAGATCGGTGCATTTTCGTCGGCCTCACAATCAAGGACGAGAAAGTCGATAGGAAATATAAACTTGTCGACCTTAACCAGAATGTTCTCAATTTTGTCTTCAAGATGCACATAAGACCGATCCGTAAGTTGGAGCAACACTATTGTTGGTTTTTCCCGCCCAATTCCAAGTTTTTGAAAAACTGATTTTGGCATTAGATTGATGCTTGCTCCCAAGTCGCATAGGGTCTTTCCTTCGTAACCATCCCCAATCGCATAAGGGATTATAAAGCATCTAGGATCCTTTAGCTTAGGCGGCATGCGATTATGTTGCATGGTCATGCAACCTTCAGTGGCTGTCATCATTTCAAATTCCCCTACCCTTCATCGTTTGGATACTATGTCCTTTAAGAACTTGGCATAGTTGGGCATTTGTTCAATTGCCTCAACTAATGGCAAGTTAATATGGACTTACTTTAAGATGTCTAGGAATTTCCGAAATTGGTGATCCTGTTTATGCTTTTTTAACCTCTACGAGAAGGGAGGTGGGGGTCTTATGTCCTCCAGGTTTCCTTGGATATTGAGTTTAATATCTGGAGTGAACTTATCTGCAGCTGCCTCGGCAAGATTTTCGGGTACTGCTGGTTCTGCTGCCGTGGCAGTGCTTTCGGCAGGGTCCTGCTCAGCTTCTGAGTTCTCGTGATATTGCTTTTCTGGTTGGACTCTATCGGTTGAGGTCCCTTCTTTATCTTTTAATTGTAGGCCACTTCTTATCGTAATTACCTTGCATTGCGCGTGGCCTAATACCTTAGCAACCTCAGTATTGCTAGGTAAACCCCCTAGTGGTCGAGTGTTTTGTCGTTGGGCAAATTGACCAATTTGGGTTTCTAAAGACTTGATTGCAGCCTCTTGGTTTTGCAGTCTCATCTCAATTCGATTCATAAAGTCATCAGTACGCTTTATGAATCGGCTATTCTCGGTAATGTATGAATTAGTCTTTGACATGAAGGTCGTGAGAGAATCTGCCAGTGCGTTTAGAGACTGTTGTTGTTGTACCTACTGTTGTGGCATGGACTGTTATGCGCGCTGTTGCGGCAAATTCTGACTTTGGTACTGGAATCCAGGGGCTTGGTTGATTGGATTTAAGGCATTTTTGGGGTTACTCCATGAAAAGTTTGGATGTCTTTTCCAAGATGGGTTGTACTTGTTGGACATGATCTGATTGTTCCTGTTATAATTTCCAACATACAGGCTGGTTTCGTAATCTTGCATGTAATCATATGAGTTGACTGTCTTAACCTCATGTATATTTTGTTGGGCTTGCATATTCTGAACCACTTGGTCAAAGAAGCCAATTGTGCTGTCACCGAACTGGTTGTGTCTAATTCATGGGCCGTGGCATGGCGTCTCATTCCTCCTCGCCTTGATGTAGGAAACTGGAAGTCGTTCCTTGTGAGTTTTTTCAGAATCTCAATGGCCTCCGCGGGTGCTCTATCCAAAAGTGTCTCATTTGCGGAAGTATCTAACATCATCCTTGTGGAGGCATTGGTAGCATTATAGAACATGGAGACTTGCGTCCACAAGGGAAAACCATGTAGTGGGCATTTGTTTAACAATTCTCTGTAGCGTTCCCACACCTCATACATTGGTTCATCATCATCCTACCGAAATGATGTGATTTCATTACGAATGCAATCATAGAGATTTGTCGGGTTGAACCTCGTAATAAATTCTCGGTAGAGTTTATCCCAAGATCCTATGGATACTGCTGAGATGCCATTTAACCAAGTTTTTGCCCTATCCCAAAGTGAATAGGGGAACAACTTTAATCGTAAAATATCTTCATGGACTCCTTATATCTTGAAAGAATTGCACACTTCCATAAAAGATTTAAGATGTTGCCTTACATCTTCAGTAGCAGACCCACTAAACTGTCCAATTGTGTTCAACATGTTGAACATCACTGGTTTGAGCTCAAAGTGAGTTTCTTCAATTTTTGGGGTGACTACGTCAGGGTTTAGTCCGTTTAGATCTTCCACCAAAAAGTCTCTAATAGTGAGCTGCCTCGGCAATGGTCGCGGCGGTGGCTGCTGCGACATTGCTGGTGGCAGTACATTATGATCAACAGGTGGAATTTGTCCTCTTGGTGGATCATCCATGACTTGAAACAGGTTGCGCCTTAGATGGTGTCTTCTGCGTTCGATTTCAGGATCCAATTCGTACAATAGACCATTCGGGTTTGCCCTGGTCATATACCAAATAAGTCAAAGTTAATAAAAAAAATAATTAGAATTAAAGTTAAATAAAGAATGGTTAAATAGAAAGAAAATAAAGAAAAGAAAATTTAGTTGTCAATCCCCGGCAACGGCGCCAAAAACTTGATGCGTGTAATAATAGTGCAACTGTGCAGTGTACACATCGCAAGTAATAAAGTGATAAGTATATCGTGTATCGTCTTCACAGGGATTGGTATACTTAATATGTCTCCCCTTGTTCCTTTGCTCCTTAAAGATAAAGTAAAAACGCAGATAAGTGGATTTGTTTAACTAACTAACTAAATAAGAAAACATAAATAAAGGATTGAGAATGATATAGAGAAAGTGGGTAGGATCCAGCTGCGTCAATTAGTGGATTCAATTGATCTTCTTCTTGTCCAATGCAATTACATAACATTGCTTCGGTAGTACTACAGATACAACCTCGGCAGCGTTAGTGTTCTCTGTCGCAGTAATCTCTTGCTCTTGGGCAAATGCATCAAAGTTCAACAAAGTGTCCGTAGTTGACTCCGCTTATCTCTAAGTTAGAGCATTGTTGATGACTGATCTTTGACGATACCTCTCGACGTGAATCAACGATAATCACCAACCAATCAACACTTCTTTTAGCTTCTGAAACTCTTAACCTATCTCTAGGTCAAGTTAGTGTCATCAACACCGTATTTATCCCTTTCCTGAATCTAACTCTCTCGATGCTAGATAAATAGATTACTTACAAACTTCTCTCTCGAGTTTGAATGTAAGAACAAGGAATGGCAATAGGATAAGAAAATTTTGATATTATTATTGTATTAGAACAAAGAAACAAGAAACAATCTCCTATCATTAATATCTGCAACCTTCACTTATCCCTAAGAGATTTAGAACATAATATCGATAGGTACAAATCTTAGGGGAAGAGTTTCTCTAAAATCGTCTCTCTTAACAATGTGGCCGGCTAGGCTATATATAGTCTTAACCTAGGGCAAACCTTTCCTAAATAGATTCTAACTTGGAGTAAGGAACAAGTCTTCTGATATTTCCAAGTTTGCAACCTTCTAGAAAGCTTTTCTCGTTCGGTCTTTGACTTAGGCTTTTAGTGCGCTAGCCTAGTTCAATTGGTGTGCTGCATCTTCCAGAATATTCTCTATATTTTTGTCTTTCATTCGCCTACAATGTTGACGTTGCCACTCTGGAAGCTGTCGCGTCCTCGTCTCTGCCTCAACCTTAACACTGCTTCACCGCTGCTTCGGCCCTGGATATTTCTGCATGTACAGAATATGTAATAATATCTGCATTCTTTATAAATTTTGACTTTGTAAGTAGTGATAACGGAATATCCAATATTGTGCAAAGAGTCCATATTTCAGCTCAAGTTGGTGTATAATAGATGCATAAAGTACCATGAGAAGGGTAGTAAATAACTGCCTTTTAGGCACTCATCACTTCACATTCTCTAAGCCAAACTTTTTGAGCATGTCCTTGATGTACTTTGCTTGATTGATGAAGGTGTCATCATTCTTTTGCTTGATTTGGAGTCCCAAAAAGAATTAGAACTCCCCCATCATGCTCATCTCGAATTCACCTTGCATAATTTTTGAAAATTATTGATAATAACATTCATTAGTAGAACCAAAGATAATGTCATCAACATAAATTTGAACTACTAAGATGCCATTTTTAAACCTTTTTTATAAAAAATATTGTATCCACCTTTCCTTTATCAAAGCCTTTTTCAATCAAAAAAATTTGAAAGTCTTTCATACCAAGCTCTAGGAGCTTATTTCAAACCATATAAAGCTTTAGTCGATTTAAAAACATGGTTTGGAAATTTTGGATCTTCAAAACCCGGTAGGTGTTCAACATACACTTCTTCATTTATAAATCCATTTAAAAAAATGCTTTTGGCATCCATTTGAAAAAGCTTGAAATCATGATAACATGCAAATGCAAGTAACATCCTAATAGCTTACATCCTAGCTACGGGTGAATAAGTTTCATTGAAATCTATTCCCTCTTCTTTAGTGTAATCTTGAGCAACTAATCTAGCTTTATTTCTCATAATATTATCACTCTCATATAATTTGTTTCTAAAGACCCATTTAGTTCTAATAGTAGATTTATTACTAGACCTATAAACTAATGTTCATACATTATTTCTCTCAAATTGACTTAATTCCTCTTTCATAGCCAATATCGAAAAATCATCATCTAAATCTGTATTGGTATTTTTAGGCTCTATGCATGAGCTAAATGCAATATGATTCATTAATCTAAGAAAAGAACGAGTAGTTACCCCTTGGATGGATCACTCAAGATTTCACCACTCTTGATATAGTTGAACTCTCTTGGGTAGCTCACTTCCCTTTCTTCAAGCTTTACATCTCCTAAAGCTTCTATTGAAAGATCTTGTGTTTCCTCATTAGTTGAAACTCCATCCACCTTTGATGCTTATCCCTCATCAATGGTTTCAATGATTCTTACATCATCATCATCACAAGAATCCTTCCTAGGAAAGACGTTATCATCGAAAATCACATGCATAGACTCTTCTATAAATAAGGATCTTTTGTTAAAAATTCTATAAGTCTTTGAATGTTGAGAATATCAAAGAAAAATAGTTTCATCACTTTTTGCATCAAATTTACCTAAATTGTCTTTTTCATTGTTTAAAACAAAACACTTGCACCCAAATGGGTGAAAATAGCTAATGTTAGGCTTTTTGGATTTTAAAATCTCATAAAGAGTTTTTTTAAAATTAGCATAATCATTACCCGATTAATAATATAATAAGAAGTGTTTGTGACTTCCGCCCAAAAATATTTAGGTAAATTGTTTTCACAAAGCATGGTCCTAACCATTTCTTCTAAAGTTCTAATTTTCCTCTCACCTACCCATTTTGTTGAGGAGTGAGAGGAGCCGAAAAATTATGCCTAATCCATTTTCATTACAAAAATTCTCAAAATCTAAATTTTGAAATTTCATTCCATGATAACTTCTAATATGAGAAATTCTTTGATCAAGATCATTTTGAGAAATATTTAAAAATATGATGAACTTTTCTAAGGCTTCATCTTTAGTACTTAAAAATAGAACCCAAGTATATCTAGAGTAATCATCAACAATAAAAAATGCATATGATTTCCCAACCAAGCTAGTAGTTCTAATTGGCCCAAAAAGATCCATATGAATCAATTGTAATACTCTACTAGTTGAAACATCATTAATGTACTTAAAAGAAACTTGTTTTTGTTTACCCTTAGCACATGCATCACATATTTTGTCTAAAGAAAACTTAAGATTGGGTAAACCTCTAACTAGATTTAGGGAAACTAGTTTCTCTAAAACACTTATTCTAGCATGCCCTAGTTTCCTATGTCATAACCATGCATCATTTTCATCATGAGCAACTAAGCATGCATGAGAAAGATTTATTTCATCTAGATGAACCATATAGATATTTCCTATGCGATGACTTATGAGAATTATTTTATTAGATTCTATATCTATTATTTTATAACCACATCCATCAAAAAAGACATAAAACCTTTATCACATAATTGACTAATGCTTAACAAATTATGCTTAATACCTTTAACAAGAAGAACATTTTCAATAAGTATAGAGGAGTGATTACCAATAGAGTCTACCCTCAATTTGGCCTTTGGAGTTGTTACCAAAAGTCACTACTCCATCACTTTTGAGCTCTAACTCCTTAAATCGTTCCTTGTCTCCAGTCATATGCCTTGAGCATCCACTATCAAGGTACCACATGTTTCGACCTGAAGCTTTGGCCTGAAGCTTTACCCAAATCATCTTGGGTCCATGAGAGTTAGTTCCCAAAAGCTTTTTCCCTTAAGAATCCAAGATCCAATGGCATGAATATTATTAGAAACATCAAGTTCTATAGGAACCCATAGACTCTTAATCCTCTTATGTCTAGCATGTCTTTGAAATTTCTTTATTTGTGGTTATGAAAATTCTTTTTCATGTAGTTGGATTTTGAGGAACTTCATTTTTTAAAATTTGAACTACCAACCACTTTAATTTGTTCTTTGAGTTCATTCACCATTTTGTGGTGATCCTTACTCAAGCTAGAGATAAGATTGTTTAAATCAATATTTTACTTTTGAAAAAATTTAAATATCTTTCAAACCAACAAACTTTTCTTCAAGCTCCAAATTTGTTTTTATCAAAGAATCATTGTGCTCTTTTAAATCCGAAATAGTTTTTTTTTTCAAAATAGATTCTTTGAATTTTGAAACCAATTCATCATAAACATTTTGTACCTCATCATATGTATTATATAATTCATCATAAGTAAGATCATTATAAGATGGTTCTAGGGTTACCTTGGGCTCATCAAGAGCCATGAGACAAAGATTGTAACCCCCTTAGCCCGGCCTGGACGAAACCGGCACTAATGGGTTACACGGGGAATATCAAACCAAACCCACGAAGGTTCGATTCGATAAACAACCCTAAAAACCGTAACATTTTTTTCTTTTATTTTTTTTATTCTTTATAAGTAAATTAATCAAACGCATACATGATTAGGGACCAAAAAGGTAAGGAACTAATTTACATCACCATATTCATAATCAATCCATCGGATAACAAATAAACAAGCTTAACACATTCATCATACAATTCAGATCATACAAGGTATCTTAATTAATCAATTTTACGTTCTAGCATTTATGGACTTAATTGCATAGTATGTAATATTAGGTATTTCATCCATCTTAAATCATACGATATGTATTCAGATTAAAACATGAATCAAGGTGTCACAACATTACCTAAAATTACACATAAATTCACTGTATTTGTTACTAAATTAAATCCTACGTTTCATGCATTCAAAACTCTCGAATTTCCCTTTTTAAGCCAGGTGTTTCGAAACAGCCCTTGGAGTGTTTCGGAACACGTCACCTGTTTCGAAACAGGCCATAGAGTATTTCGGAACAGTCAATTCCAGTAGCATTTGGTACCGAACACTAGTTCGATACAAGCATGTCCAGTAGCATAAGGGTATCGATATTGTCACAGGGTGTTTCGATAACCTCTGTGTTTGGAACTGGGGTATAACGTTTCAAGCTCATTTTAACCACCCAAGCATAAACATTAATAACCCGAAACTATATGAAACACTCCTAGGCATATCCATCAACATAAACACACCTTAAACCATTTGTAAAGATCACAAGGAGACCTATAGGCATGCTTCCTAAAGATTGAATAGCAACATAACATACATGCTAAGTCATGCTTCACAATTCAAACATATCCAAAGTTCAACAAATAACAATCAATTAATAATGGCCTTATTACAACATGAAACAAAGCCTAAAAGCTCACTTCTCTCATAGATTGTGTTACACATTGCCTTGCCTAATTTATTTGCCAAAAACATACCAAATTCAAAGTGATCTTCCCCTTGGTTTCCTTGCCTCGAACGAAGCTCCAAGTGCCTTTATTTTTCTGCAAGGATTAAAAGAGAACTTAAGCAAACTTGCTTAGTGAGGTAACTCCACAAAAGATCATCAATGCATCTATTTAAAACCATGTTGAAACCATAATTTGCAATACTTGTCAAATCATGCATGCCAATATTACATGTCCAAATTCATTAAATCATATGCATCCTTGAGTTCATATAACCTTATCAAAACAATTTATAAATGATGCTCAAACCTTTTCTCAATTTCATGTATGTATATTGGCTTTCTAGTGACCACTTAATGTGAACCTTAAGTTCACCGAATACACGGATCCTTTTTCTCAACATGCATTGATCGGACACTTAGTCACCCTTGTATACATGTTATCCCCCACTACGCACGGTTGGACACAAAGTCATCCTTGTTTACGTATGGGTCAACTATATGCACGGTCGGACACAAAGTCACCCTTGTTTACATATAGGCAAGCTCTACACGCACGATCGGACACAAAGTCACCCTTGTTTACGTATAGGCGGCAATACCATGCACGGTTGGACACAAAGTCTCCCTTATTTACGTGTAGGCAATATCATTGTTCTTTTTATTTTATAGTGCACTCAATCCTAATGACATGTCATTCGTATTTGAATCTAAAGTTAGTGTCACTAAGTAAATATCATAATCAAATGTGCATGATAACTTGCTGCTCATAATGCATGCATAATATGTTCAACAAATGAACCAAAGCCATGCCCAAAGGCACCATCATGTATAAGGCAATTAACCACATTGTATTCCAAATCATTTCTCATAATTTTCCATAATCATGGATGCTAAATAAACTATGCATTTCAGCAAGTAATTCTCATGTATGCATCATTTCAAATCATGCTCATGCATTTGCATAAATCTCATTGCATTACCAACATAATGCCTTTATAATATGTAGCTGAAACTCATATCGGTTTAAAAAAACAAATACTTTACTTACTCTTGAACCATGGAAGGTTTTCACACTCTTCCATAGTCCTCAAAAACAGAACGTACCAAACGCGATTCGTTTTAAATCCGTAATCACTCACCAACAAGCGAAACGAGCTTTCGCCGCTATCCGATGATCGCACCAACGCACCAGCAATCAAGCTCCTTCTTGTACCTCTTCTACAAAATTAAAAACAGAGCATTCTCACATCATAACATGCTCAAACCAACAGCCAAAACCGATCACAGTTAAACTACCAAAAACTTAGCCGAAAAGACCGAAAACTTAGCCGAAACGCATCCAAACAACATCAGCCCAAAACCTAATGAATCTAACATCTAATCCACCTCAATTATGATCCAAAAACACATCCAAACCATCCTTATATCTCCAGCAACATATAAGCATCTAAAACAGCCCATAAAACATCCGAAAAGCACCTTAAAACTACACCGATTGCATTATTCCGGGATTAAATTAATGTGATATCAAATCAAGACTCAATTAATCATTAAATCAATATAAAAACATGATTGAACTCATCTAATTTCCAGCATTAAATGAGATCCAAAAAGATTTCACAAAATCACTAGATCTAACATTAAAAAGATAGAATCAAGTTTTTATTCAAAGATTAGCAAGCTAATACTTAGGAATTTCAATAAAGAACCTTAGAAAAGAATAAAAATCCAGAAAATTACCTTTAAGATCTATTCACCAAAAATATGAGATTTTCCCCTTCTTGATTCCTTGCAATTTGATGTAGATTTGATGAAACCAATGCTTAGGTTTTGTAAAGGATGGAAAGATGATGCAAGTGATGTAATCTTTGTGGAAAAAGATGCAAAAATCAGCAAGGAATTGAAGAGAAAAGATGAAGAGAAAGTGGAGAGAAAATGAGAGAAAATGAGAGAAAAAGATGAGAGAAAAATGAGGAAAAAGTGGTTTTGAGAGAAAATGATTAAAAACCAAATTAAAGTAATTAAAAATACCTTTTTGGTGAATAAATCATCATTAAAATTAGAAATGGGTTTATGACCCTCTAAAGATACTAAGTTTAGCTTGCTTTTCAATTTAGTCACTAAAATACATTAATTGCCGAAAATCACCAAATTGGTCTCCAATTTTTCCAAAAATTACAAATTGATCATTTATGCATAATTAAGCATAATTAAAAATCATTATAAAATCCAAATTATTTTCTTTTAATTTTGAAACATATTTTTAATATTTCAAACCACCTTCCAAATTATTATTTTTCTTAATTAAAAATATCCTTATTTTATTTTTTTCCCGGAATTAATGAACCGGAGAACCCGATTTAACCCGAATCGAATTCCCCTAACTAAACCTAACTAATAACCCCAAAAACAGGATGTTACAAAGATTGATAACTTCGTTATCCTCTTCGGATGGTGACTACTCATCATTCTAAGTGGCAACATGAGCTTTTTGTTTGTTCTTTCTCCCAAAATCCTTCTTCTTGTATTGTGGGCAATCGGTCTTTATGTGACTCGGTTTCTTGCATTCATAGCAAACTATTGAAGAAGGAAGTTTGGTGATGGAGTGAGACTCATTCCAACTTCCGAAAGTAGAGGCCATTTGCTTGACTTATAGAGATGATCAACAATCTTTGGTGGATGTTAATCCTTTTAAAGATCTAGCTTTGATACCAATTATTGAGTTGATCACACAATGTTTTTGGCTAAGAGAAGGTGAATTGACAATTTAAAAATTGTTAGAAGAATTTTGATGAAGATGAAAAAAAAATAAAAACACAAGATTTATAGTGCTTCAAGCTTCAAAACAAACTCTACATGCACTACCTTAGCTTCCACTAAGGATTTTCTAACCAATTCACTAAATGAATTCAACATTTTTCTAGGTTCAATGGCTAACCTTTACAACAAGCTAATTTTCTACCTAAAATTAACTTAAACCTCACAAGAGATTACAGATAATAAGAAATAGGCAAATTGATTTCCATCATAAGATAAATATACCCCAATTATAGAACAACACTCCCCAAACTCAATTGTAAGCAAACTCTACCAACGGCAATTGCTTCTCCCAAAAACCCCGAAACTCGATGATACAACACCTCAACATATCCTCCAAAGTCTGAATAACACGCTCAGACTGTCCATCCGTCTGTGGATGATAAGCCGTAGTAAAACTAAGCCTCGTACCCAAAGTTGTCTGCAAACTCCTCCAAAACTTGGATGTAAACCGCGGATCTCTATCCGATATGATCGACTTAGGCACCCCATGCAATCTCACCACCTCAGAAACATACAAATCTGCCAACTTATCCATGGAGTACATCGTATGCACGGCAAGAAAATGTGCACACTTCGTAAACCTATCAACAATCACCCATACAGAATCCTTTTTGGACGGTGTTAATGGCAACCCCGTCACAAAATCCATGGTAATTCTCTCCCATTTCCATTTCGGAACTTGAACCGGTTGCAACAAACCTGCAGGGAACTGATGTTCAGCTTTCACCCGCTGGCACACCATACAACGGGAAACAAACTCTGTCACATCTCTCTTTAAACCAACCCAAAAGTACACACTTTTGAGATCTCTATACATCTTCACACTACCCGGATGCATAGCAAACGGACTAGTATGAGCCTCCACCAAGATAGCTTGCCTCAACTCTTGATCATCTGGCACCACAATCCGACCTCTGAAACACAACACCTCATCATCATCAAAATGAAACTCGGTCGGTCTGCCCTCGGCAATATCCTCCACAAAAGGTACCAAAGCCTCATCCTCTAACTGTTTCACCTTGATCATCTCAACCAATCTTTGGTGGATGTTAATCCTTTTAAAGATCTAGATCTGATACCAATTATTGAGTTGATCACACAACGTTTTTGGCTAAGATAGGGTGAATTGACAATTTAAAAATTGTTAGAAGAATTTTGGTGAAAATGAAAAAAAATAAAAATACAAGATTTATAGTGGTTCAAGCTTCAAAACAAACTCTACATGCACTATCTTAGCTTCCACTAAGGATTTTCTAACCAATTCACTAAATGAATTCAACATTTTTCTAGGTTTAATGGCTAACCTTTACAACAAGCTAATTTTCTACCTAAAATTAACTTAAACCTCACAAGAGATTATAGATAATAAGAAATAGGCAAATTGATTTCCATCATAAGATAAATATACCCCAATTATAGAACAACACTCCTCAAACTCAATTACAAAGAAATAAATTGAAACATAAGATTTGGGAGATAAAGATTTACAATGAAGTGCTTGGAGTTGGATTGGATTGCTTGGATGTTTTTTTGGGGTTTAATAGTTGTTAATCCAGCTAGAAATACTTCATTTTATACCTTTTCATTGGTTTCTAAACGTTGGGGTTGTTGGAAATGTAAATATGGACGTTAGAGTGTTGAGTGTCCAAAAATATTATTTTTATTACCCTTTTTACTCTTATTATTGTTAGAATTAAGCATAATATTAATTGCATAATTAGTCATTCATGCATATTTACATAATTTCTTTAATTGTTATATTTAATTTATATTTTGGTTAAATTGCATGGAAAAAGATATTGTGTTTGTGTGTTTCCTTATTTGTAGGATTTGATGCCAAGTTGGAAGGAATCACAAAGAGTTAAAGTTGATTAGAAAGATCATGGAGAGATTCTAGGAGATCATGGTGAGATTTCTAGGAGAATGGACTTGATAAGGAAATAAAGATTTTAATTAATTTGAATTCTCTAAAGAGATAATTATCTCTTTATCAAATTAATTCTCATCACATAATTTGACCTAGGAAGATCATATAAAAAGGAAGATTGTCGTCCAAACAAATTGAGTCGATCGAGTGGGAGAGATTGACACAAGAAAAGGGGCTTCCAATTTCCTTTGTATTTTCCTTCTTATTTCTTGTTTTATTCGAGTGATGAGAGGAATATTTCTTTGGATATTTTGCCCAGCCATGAACTAATTTAAAGTTGGCTTGGGTTATTTTGTTTTGTGGTTTGATTTAGTTCAATTTTATTTAAGCTTTTTAGTGTTCTTAATTAAGGTTTATCTATTCTTGGTATTTATTTGGTTTGCGGGAGAATTAGGAAAGGACACTGATAAACGATTAATTTATATAGATTCGAAAGGATTAGATTCACGAAACAAATAGGCATGGTTCGTTCTAAGTCCGACTTAGGGATAAGTGCAGGATTTCAACGGATAATAGAAGTTACGCTTTGTCGAACCTTAAGGATAATCGCCCAAATTGCCCGAGAAATTTCCTCATCGTAAATGCCCAAACAGTCTACGAACTGACAACTCGAAGAACTGACATAGGCAATCCGACTGAGCCCAATTACCGAAATGAGTTGAGCAGTGCGAGCATCCATTTACAAGGAAGAATTTATCCGTCCATCATTCCATAATTCAGGATAACCCAACCTAATCTCTCTTATCGATTACTCCACTTTATTTTATTTTCTTATTTTATTATTTTCATTTAAATATCAATTCTATAAACTAATTGTGTCTTTATTTTTCAGCGCAAGAAATTAAATTCCGGAAGAAGCATCAATCCCTATGGAGACGATATCTTTCTATACTATAACTTGAAAACATGTACACTTGCACGCAATTGCAAACACTTAAAACACGCAACATAGAGCTTCAGCTTTCCACCATAAATGCACCTCTGCAGCCTATAATATTGAAACTCGGGTACCTGTTTCAAAATAGTATACAAATAGAAAGAGACATTGTGTATTTATTATAGGGGTTTAGAAACCATAGGTCATGGTATCGGAATGCTTGGTTTTTAAAGCATGAATGTATCGAAACGGGTTTCGATACTAAAAGTACACTGTGATCCTTGGAGGGTATCAAAACTGGTCAACTATCATTTAAAGCTCAACTGTCACCAACGGTCAAAAATATTTGAATCTTAAAAGACCCATTAGGATTTTTAAGGATATCGATATTGGTATCGAAACGCCTTTCCATTATTTAAAATATTTAAAAATTAAAGCATGGTTTTGATACATGGTTTGAAACACTTCTTGGTAGTTTAGTTCCAATATCAGAACGTGTTTCAAAATGGGCGTTAAACTCAAGAACACTTTTCGAAAAACAAATGGTTGGTATCGATACCAGTTTGAGTGGTATCAAAATGTTGTTAAAACTCAAGAACACTTTTCAAAAATTAAAGGTCGATATTGATACCACTTTGAGTGGTATCGAAGCGCCTGGTGTAAAACACTTAGAAAAAATATTTTTGATGTTCTTGGTTTGACTTAAAGTATATTTTTTGACTTAGGGACTTAAAAATTTATTTCAAAATAATCCTCTAACATATTTATTATTTCAAAATTCATTTTACTTTTACAGTACTGGACTTTGGAATTTGGACTTTTATATTGAACACTTATTTTGTTTCCAATATTGTTAATATTTAATATAAACATGGGTTGAACCTTCAAATATTTTTAAATGCTAAGTTTTTAGTATTTTCATTATTACTGGGTGAATAATTTATCATAAAATTGTATTTTATTCATTTAAACCCTAACTTGCAAGACAAGTTTACTATCATAAACTCTAAGTTTTAAGCTAAGAGATTAGGTTAAATTTAGGGGTTACAGTGACTTATAAGCATTCTTTGCACTAGAAGAGAAAGAGCTAGCTTTTATGATGACTATGTTAAACAAAATTGATTATGAGAATGACTGGATAGTTGACTCTGATTGTCGAATCATATGATAGGTGATAAAAAATTACAGGACTTATCTAAATACGAAGGAAGTTGTGTAATGGTCACATCAAATAACTCCAAAATATCAATAGCTCATGGTGGTAACTAATGAGTGCCCAAAAGTCCTCATTTTTTACATCATTTTTCTTCTCAATTATTGTTAATAAAGACACATTTAAAGACAATAATGAATTTTTCTGTTTATTTTTCCATATTTTAGCATTCATATATTGATTTAATGATTTTATTTATTATTTGGCATAAAACAAATGCATATGATGAATTTCCTTCTTAGATAGGAATTATATCATATGACAAGTCAAAAGATGGATGCTGAATTGCAGAATAGCACCCGCCATGACAACGCTTTTGGAGGCCGCGGCAGCGGCATAAAGAAAACAATTGGTGCTTGACAAAGAGAGAAAAAGTTGCCGAAAGTAATGGATACAGAGCAAGACAAAGAAGAAGAAGTTTAAGGAGTCAAAGCCCTGGTTAAAGTCAAACGCGAGAAATAAAAGTTATTTTAAGAAATAAGAATAAAGTTTATTAATTAATTAAGAGTTGTAATTCCTTTCTTTTAAGAACTCTTTCCTTGCATGAAACACTTTAACCTAGGGATTAAACTATATAAACTCCCCTTAGGTCTAGGTTTAGGAGGGGAGTCGGTTTACACACACATCATACCTTTAGCCGCCGACTACATTATGTTCTAACTTCTTCGAAGGTTTAGGTTGATTATGGAGTAGTTGGAGAAGAAGGTTGTATTGTTCTTGATATTTATTAATGCAAAACTTATTTCATAGTTTATTCTCTCTTGGAACTTAACTTTCTTTGCATATGAGCTCGAGATGATAAGTATGTGATAAGTGCTTAACTCATTATCACTTTCTACACTTTTCATGGGCACTAATCATCAATACTACACCTTTGTATTTCCCTTCTTTAATCACTGGTATTTGTAATGCAGGTGTACCCACTGCCGATACTGCTGTCGGAGCCTAATACACGGTAGATATGCCTGACACTACCCATACCACTACCACAGCAGACCCATACCAGGAGATTCTACAAAGGATGGCAGTCATGGACCTTAGGCAATAGAGATACATGGAGTATCAAAGAGACTTCAACAGCACACTTGCTCAAATGATGCTCCACAACTTTCCAGACCAAGGGGTACAGTTTCCAGAATTTCCCACCAACATGTTCATGACGGCTGCACCATACACAGAGACAATACCAGCTCCAAGAGGACCAATATCATTCTTCCCCACAGACCCTCAGCAATAATTTCACGCTGCTAGCCCATCTAGGATAGCAGATTATGCCGCGGCATCATCTACCAGCAGAAGACCTTCCAAGAAGAGGGCAGCCTTCAGCACTCCCCCAAGATCCCCAATCATCATGGGCAGTCTATCAGCTGAGATAGATGTTTATGTACACCAAAGCTCAGACGCTGCTAGGCCAACAATTCACCATGCAGAGGCAGATCCAGAAAACGATGGAGGGACTAATATAAGGAGACCGAAGATGAAGGAGAAGAAAAGGTGAATGCTCCCATGCAACGAACAACACCCACAAGAGTTCAGCCACCAATACAAGCAAAGACCCAACCATCGCCATCACCAAGGACGCAGCAATCAACAGTTAGATCCAGAAAATTAATTGTGATAGATAACTCTTCGGAGTCCTTATAATATTTTACTACTTTTATAATTGTTTGTTTCCTTTTTATATTTTGTTGCCTACTGCTTGCCCTTAATTTAAGCATTGAGGATAATGCTTGGTTTGAGTTTGGGGTGTAGAGCCACTGTCGAGGCAATCCACTGTCGAGACCTTGCCATGAAAAGGGAGGTTTTAATGATAAATTTTTATTTTTATGTCCACCATTGTACTTGAAATTGTTGCTCATACTTTTGCACTATCAATCATCAGTATTGTTTTAGTTTATGCTTTTAAGGCAATAGAAATTTTTCTCCTTACCATAGTTAGATTTTGTTTTGAAGGCTTAATTCTAGGATACTTAAGGAGAAAAATTTAGAAGCTTACTATAAGGTTGAACTTAAAAACACTTTTGGGACTTGTTTGGCTACAGGAATTCTTTTAATGAACTTAGGTGATAAAGACTTAGATCTTTGGAAAGGTGAGTAGAGGTGCCTATAATCGGCTCTAGAAAATACTCTTCTTCATGCTAGAGGTGCTCGAAATTGGCTTTAGTATGTTCGAAAGAATAGAAAAAGAAATAAAGAAATAAGAAGAAGAAAACAAAAGCCTTGAGGTACCCGAAATTAGCTCAAGAAATTATTGTTTTAAGAAGAGTACACTAAATCTAAATCTACTTGTCTTGAACTTAGAGTTTATCTAAGAAGTCCCTTAATCAAACTTGTCCACAAAAAAGCACACACTCACAAAACCTTATAATTTGTCTTCTAGGTACACCCTTAGGTAACCAAAAGGTTAAGTCTAAATAATAGACATAGTTATGGTGGGGAGAATAGATGGAAACATAAGACCAAGAAGGAATAAAGTTTGACGAATTGATGGTTTGCATTGCTTGAGGACAAACAATAGTTCGAGTTTGGAGGTGTGATAAGTACTCAACTCACTATCACTTTCTACACTTTTCATGGGAATTAATCATCAATTTTACACCTACTTGGACCAATGCATATACTTAATGTGATATATTTAGGGATTATGCAATTAAAGATAATATTTATAGAAAAGGCATACTTTACTGTATTTTTATGTCTATACAGGAAAAAGTATTGTCGCGGCAGCAAACTGAGGCCGAGGCAGGACCTGATGCCGAGGCAGCAGAGGACAAGTAACAATATGGCAGGAAAACTGAGGAGAACGTTGCTAGACAAGAAGCCCAAGGATCGGATCTGGATAACACGAGGAAAGCCCAAAGACAAGGCCACATGGGAAAGCCTTCTAGAAGAAATAAACTTGAAAATATTTGACCTATGTACAAGACTTGTTTCCTACTCCAAGTTGTATTTTACTTAGGAAAGGTTTGCCTTAGGTAAGCCTATATAAGTCATAGTCGTCCAAGGGAATAAAGACATACATTAGATTCATAGCTTAGAATATAGAATTAGCTTTAGTTTTTTTTTCTACATTATGTTCTAGTTTTGTTTAGGTTTAGGTGAAGGTTGTAAAATATTAGTGTGAGGAAGTCAACTTTGTTTCTTGTTTCCAATGCAATAAAATATCAAAGTTTGCTTATTCTTTGTCACTCCTTGTTCTTACATTCAAGCTCGGGAGAGAAGTTTTTAAGTCATTCATTTATCTAATATCGGGAGAGTTAGATTCACGAAAGAAATAAGTATGGTGTTTCTGCCATGAAACACTAACTCGGCCTAGGGATAGGTTTAGAGTTTCAACGGCTAATAAAAGTGTGAGATTGGTTGATGATTATAATTCATTTACGTCGGGAGGTATCATCAAGGACTGACCATCAACAGTACTTCGACTTAGGGATAAACGGAGTCATCTAAGGATACTTTGCCAAACTTTCGTAAAGTCTGCCCAAGAGCAAGGAATTGTCGCGGCAGACGGGTATCTTCACTGTCGAGGTAGTAATCTGCAGTTCTGCCGAGGCAATGTTTTACAACTGCATTGGACAAAAACGAGTTGATCGAATCCACTATACAGCACAACTAGATCCTGGCCATTTTCTTTATTCAATTCTTTTATCTTGATTTAGTTTTTATTATTTAGATAAATCACAACCCCAATTCACTTGTGTTTTTATTTTCTTTATAGAGCAAGAAGATCAAAGGAAGAATATTAAGTATATAAATCCCTGAGGAGACGATACTTGATACTTATCACTTTATTACTTGACGACGTGTTCACTTGCACTAAAATTGCACATATCTAGTACGCATCAGTATATGAAGGAAAATCGACTAATCCGGTTAAGAGATTAACCACCCAGGATTTCAGCGACTAACAAGACGCATGTTTTTGGTTGTTATTCGCCCTTGATTCATGCCGGGAGGTATATACAACTGGATTCTTCTCTACAAATCACTCAACCTAACCTCATCCTTTTTATAATTATCTTTCCGTTAATTAGTTTATCATAGTTAATTTAGTTAATCCAATCCAAAAAATTACTTGTGTTTCTACTTTTTCTTAGTGCAGTCTTAAGAAGTAGTGAATTCGACAAAGTCCCTTGTAATAACCCAACTGATATAACCAAAAACCCTTTTTATTATTAAAATCCAAGTCCATATTTACATAAGCCCAATACATCAACCCATGACCCAATTACATGACCCATCTAATAACCCAACCCATAAACTAACCCTAATATGATCTAACTAAACCCTAACCAGCAAAGAACCAGCCGCCGGCCACCTCTCTTTCCAGTTGGCCGCGCGTGGCCGCCACGCGCCATATCATTGGTCCTTCGAACGGCCACCGCCCACGTCCACCACGTCGGACCTGCTCCACCGCCCTTGTCTTTTCGCTTCTGCAAGGAAAAAAGAAAAGGATTAGATTAGAAATCTAATCAAAGCTTTTATGTATTTTATATATATATAAATTTGGGTATAAAACCCAGATCTGAGACTTGTAATCGGTTTTTACAGAGGAAATAGAAGGAAAAAAACAACTTATTCGAAGCAAAAAAATAAGCAATAATCATCACAATATTCGAGAGAAAATTGGAAAAAAGAAAGGAGAAACCGATATCAAAATCATAAATATAAAAGAGGTAAAAGAACTGAAACGTCACTTATCTTTTGTGTTAGATCTAGGATTTTGTAGCGGTTTTCTCGGAAAAATAAGCCCACCATCGCATTCCCCTCATCAAGATCTATTGGAAAGGCCCCTCCTTTTCGGTTTTCGGCGACCTTCGCGGCGGCCGGTACGATGGCAGATTTAACTATTTATCTATTGTTAACCCCTTAATCTTTGATTTTTGGAAGATTTAACTGATAATATTATTATTAGTTTATTATTATTATTATTATTTTATTACATTATGTTTTTACATTTGTTATTATAGTGTTGTTATTTTGTTATTTATTTGTTATCATTTTTATATTCGAGTTTTATTGTTCTTTAGAAATTATTATCCCGATGTATTCTATTGGGAATAACATCCCGTTCTTCGGATGTTATCTCCTTTGAATCGATGTGGATATTAGGATAGTATTTTAAATTAAAAATTAATTTAATTTAAATTTTATATTTTCTTAAAAATTACGATGCGAACCTTTAGGTATCAATTTTAGGCATTATGGGGGTGCTAATCCTTCCCCAAACGTAACCAACTCCCGAACCCAATTTTCTCTGGTTTTATTTTCATTGTTCGATCTACTTTTTTGAACGATCGATGGCGACTCCAACCGATTAACCGATTTTAAAATTAAAATGGTATTCCAATAGGAGTGACATCCTATTCTTCAGGTGTTATCTCTCGGGATACTGAATTTTTAAATATTACCGCGGATTTTTAAATTTAAATGGAATTCCAATGGGAGTGTCATCTCTAGGGATACCGAATTTTAAAATCCTACCGAACTTTTGAACCTTTTAAACTGTTTTTAAATATTTTCAAAAAAGGGGTCGCTACATTCCTGTGGGTTCGACAACCTAAAGTATTACAATCTGAAAAAGATGGAAATAGACAAGACTTTCGAGCCTCCATCAGTAACACGATGGTCTCTCCTCAAAATAATAACACTAAAATGACACTTCAAAATTTCTATCATTTGTCAGGGATGAAGAAAAATCTTCTTTCAATAGCATAATTAATATCTTCTGACCATGTTGTTCTATTTGGTCCATAAGATGTGAAGGTATACTATAATCTCGATATCAAAGAGGAACCGATAATGAAAGGAAGAAGATTAGAGTCTATCTATGTGATGTCTACAGAAACTGTATATGTTGACAAAATTAAACGAAATGAGACATCGGACTTGTGATATATTCGGTTAAGTCATGTCATTTACTCTAAACTAAACGTGATGATAAAAAAGTCAATGTTGAATGGACTTCAAAAACTAGAGGTGAGAACATATACTATATGTGTGGGTTGCTAGTATGGAAAAGCTCATCAACTACCACATGAGGAGTCAAAGTATAAAGCAAATGAGCCATTAGAGTTAATCCACTCTGATGTGTTTAGACCTGTTAAACAAACCTTTATCGGTGGGATGAAGTACATGGTGACTTTCATTGATGACTTGTTCATATATGTTTGGATCTATTTTATGAAGTAAAAATCTAAGACTCTTTCAAAATTTAAAGAATCTAAAGGGGTTATGGAAGCAGAAGTTGGCAAAAGGATTTGTTGACTACGTACAGATGATAAGTGCTCAATTCACTATCATTTTTTACACCTTTGATGGACAATAATTACTTAATCTATACCTACTTGGACTAATGCATGTGCTTAATGTGAGATATTTAGGTACTTTGCTTTTGTAACATATAAAGATGATATTTATAGAAAAGACAAGCTTTACTGCACTTTTATGCATTTAAAGGAATATTTATTACCGAGGCAGCAACTAAGGCCGAGGCAGGACCTGAGATCTCGGCAGCAGCTGAAGGAAAAGTATCGATATTGTAGGCAAGCTGAAGAGAAAAATGAGGTGGACGTTTCTGGACAAGCAGCACAAGGATCAGAGTTGGAAAGCGAGTAGAAAGCTCAAGTCAAAGGCCACACGGGAAAAGAATCCTAGTGGGAACAAACTTGGAAATAAAACAAATATTTTTTTATGTACTTAACTTGTGTTTTACTATAATTTGTATTCCTACTTAGGAAATGTTTGCCCTAGGTCAAGCCTATATAAACCATAGTCGCCCAAGGGATAAGAAGAATAATTGACATCAGAGACTAGAGAGCCGGATTCATATTAGATTTTAGAGTTTTTCTTTACTTTTCATTATGTTCTAATTTCCTTTAGGCTTAGGTGAAAGTTGTAGAGTATTAGTAAGAAGAGATTGAACTTTGTTTCTTGTTTCAATGCAATAAAATATCAAGGTTTACTTATTCTTTGTCATTCATTGTTCTTGCATTCAAGCTCGGGAGAGAAGTTTGTGAGTAATCTATTTATCTAATATCGGTAGATTTAGATTCACGAAAGGAATAAGTACGATATTTTTCTATTCGGAAAATACTAACTCGGCCTAAGGATAGGTTAGAGTTTCAGCGGCTAAAAGAAGTGTGGGATTGGTTGGTGATTATAATTGATTCATGCCAGAAAGTATCATCAAGAACTGGTCGTCAACAGTACTTCGATTTAGGGATAAGCGGAGTCATCAAATGACACTTTGCCGAATCTTGGTAAAGTCCACCCAAGAGCAAGAGATTGTCGCGACGGATGAAACTCATCGCTGTCGAGGCAGTAAAACTACAATGCTACCGAGGCAGTGTTGTGTGATTGTATTGGACAGAAACAAGTCAATTGAATCCACTATACAACACAGCTAGATCCTGACCACTTTCTTAATCTGCTTATTCTCTTATTATTTAATTTTCTTTATTCAAGTTATTTAGTTTACTTTAACCCAATTAATCTTTGTTTTTATTTCTTTTACAGAGCAAGAAGATAAAAGAAGACATATTGAGTAGATGAATCCCTGTGGAGATGATACACAATAATACTTATCACTTTATTACTTGTGACGTGTACACTTGCACTATTTGCACACTTTTTACACGCAACAACAGATAATGGGGGAGAGTACACTTCATATGAGTTTGCAAAATTTCTTCAAAAGTACCGAATACATCGTCAATGCACATGTACTAACACTACACAATAGAATGGTATTACTGAAAGGAAGAATAGATATTTGAAAAAAATATGTAAAGTATGCTTCATACAAGTAACGTTCTAGGTCATTTTTTGGTAGATGCAATGAAAAGTGTAGCTTACGTGATCAATAGACTTCCTCAACAAAGGTTACATTTTCTTTCACCTTTTGAAAAATTATGGAAAATAAAACCAACAGTTAGTTATTTTTGAGTTCTTGAAAGTGTTTGTTATGTATTTATGCTTAATTATTTGTGTAGCAAAATGGATAAAAAAATTATTATGAATATTTTTGTAGGGTATGACAACCAAAGTAAAGGGTGAAAAGTGTTATGTGTCTCGTAATATGGTGTTTGATGAAACATCTTCATGATGGTCCTCCGATAAAGAGTTATTTTCAGATTCAGATACTCTCAGGAGAGAATTGTAATCGTTTGAAGTTTAGTTGAGTTTAGATAAAACTGAAGTTGTTGATGATGTTGAAGAAGAAGAAGAAGGCATAACTCGGAATCCATGGCAATTTGGTGTTCACCAACAAGTAGTTGAAGATGGTGAGTCTAATGAAAGAGAAGAGTTAACGCCACTTAAAAGATCAACAAGGATCAGAGAGCCAAATCCTAAATATGTTAATTCTTCTATAGTAGAAAAAGACGATGCAAAAGAGTCTAAAACTTTTGAAGAAGATTCTCAAAAGGCGGAATGGATTGAAGCAGTGAAAATTGAGATTGATGCACTTGACCAGAATCAAACTTGAGAACTTGTACCAAAGTCAAAAGATGTAAAGCATATTTCTTGTAAATGGATCTACAAAAGATGTAAAGCATATTCTCTCAACAATATGGGCTAGACTATGTTGAAACATTTAGTCCAGTGGTGAATCTTACAATTGTTCGAGTATTATTAACACTAGAAGCCAACAAGGATTGGAACTTATGGCAAATGGATGTAAAGAATGCATTTTTGCATGGAGAGCTAGATCGCGAGATTTACATTGATCAATTGGTTGGTTTTCAAATTCAAGATCATCTTGAATATGTATGTAAGATTCGAAAGGCATTGTATGGGTTAAAGCAAGCACCAAGGGCTCGGTATGGCAAGATTGCTGAACTTCTAACTCATAGCGGCTATTTTGTGGCTCTTTCATATTCTAACCTGTCCGTGAAAGCAATTGAAGGAAAACTAACTATTGTGTTAGTATAGGTGGATGATTTAATCATCATTAGTGATTTTTAGGATGAAATTTTTCGAATGAATAAGAATTTATCAGTTCATTTTCAAATGAAAGAATTAGGTCAGCTCGAATATTTTCTTGGTCTAGAGATTGATCACACCAATGAAGGAATTTTTCTCTATCAAAGAAAGTATTCCTATCATCTATTGAAAAGTTTAAAATGCTCAATTGTAAGCCAATTTCATCACCGATAGCACCAAAATACCAAAATTTGTGCTAATGAAGAAAAAAAATTAGAACATGATACAATGTACTGACAATTTACTTGATAATCTTATCTACTTAATTTTAACAAGATCAAATATTTCTTTTACAATTGGCGTTGTGAGTCAATACATGCAAAATCAAAATAAGCATCCTTTGGAAGCAGTTCGACAAACTTTGAGATATGTAAAAAGTATCATTGATCATGATATTTTCTACAAGAAAGGTGAAGATTATAATCTAATTGGATATTATGATGTTCATTATATGGGTGATCATGATACCCGATGTTCAACTACAGGATATGTATTTTTACTTGGATCTAGATCAATTTCCTGGTGTAGCAAAAGTCAACCCATAGTTTCTTTATCAACCACCGAAGTAGAGTATCGTGCAACGACAATGACAGCTTAAGAGGGTACTTGGCTTTTGCTTTGTTGAAGGACTTGCATCAACAAGTGAAATTTTCAATCACCTTATACTGTGACAACTTGTCAGCCATACGGAACTAAACAAGTGAAGATACATTATCAATTATTTTTGAAAAAAAATCTTGTAAGAAGAAATCGTGCTTGAACATGTGAAGGCAGAAGATCAAGTAACAGACATGTTCACAAAAATTTTAAGTGGTAACAAACTCGAAAGCTTTTGTCGTCAATTCAGCATGGCAAATAAAACAGAATTTGGTGTTGAGGGAGAGTATTAAAATATCACCGCCAACTTAATTACTAATCAAGTTCATTTAATGTTTACATAAAGTTAAAATTAAGTTTATGTTTTTAATTAATTAATGGTTTTAAGTGTTACTTAATAATGTTGGATTGAAATTCAATAATAATAGGCACATATGTATAATGTATATTGCTATTATAAAGTTTAACACGTAATTAAGTGACCACTTATGTTACACGTGTTATAGGTATTAAATTGTCATGGAATTAAAAGTGTAGATACTTAAGGTGTATTTATAATTTGATGAGGGGCAGAGTTATAAATACTTAATAGTTGATTATTAAATCAACTATATAAAAGGGTCATGGTCCCAAGAATTAGGTTAACTTGCATATCTCTTTTTCCCGTCTGAGAGTTGTATGGCAAAAGATAACCTAACTTCTTGGAAGATCAAACCCTTTGAAAAAATTCTATCGATTAATTCAGGTATGCTTCCGCATTCAGTTTATTTATTTTATTGTTCTTGATTATTTGACATGTATAGATCTTGGGTTTATATTCGTATTGAATATATTTTAATTCTTACAAATAAATGTTAATTAAGTTTAACATTTATTAAACTTTTTCTATGTTGCCTATATAAAGGAATTTATACGTCATTGTAATACACACCGAAAAAATAAAAAGTTTTCATTTTCTATTTGAACATTTTCTTACGTTCTTTAAATGTTTGAATTCTGGGGTGTTCAACATATTATTGCTTTACAAGTATTAGTTTTTAAATAAGTATAAAATAATTTAAGTTTTGTTTTGATTAAAATTTTGAGGTATCTAAATTGTTTTAATGTAGTTTGATTAATATTAGTCTATATCGATATGTATCACTTAAGGAAGGCAAAAAATACTCAACTCGATCAGATTCGGTGTGTCCCGATCTAGTCTAGTCGGGTTTTTTACTTAAATTTTCAGGGATAAGGATAGGGTGGAACGGATCTTAAAAATTATTAAGTCGGGTTGGGTCAGATTCGTTGATTCGTTTGAAATTTTCCACCCCGTTCCAATATATTTTTATTTATTTTTATATATTTTATTATATTTATAAAAATATCATTATATATAAACATTATTATGTGTTTTAATTTTTTTTAATTTTTGAGGTTTGTTTGTATAATAAAAAATTATTAAATGTTGTTCAAGTTTTAATATATTCGATTTTACCAGTCAACATTTATGTTTTTTTCTTTTAAATATATAATTTAACATGTGAGGAATTTAAAATTTATTTTATTTTATTTTTTATATAGATTTAAAATTACTTAAAACCCATAATTCATGATAGTGATAGAGGATTGTTCGAATCTAACTTTTATCGTCGATGAAAATTATTTTTAAAAATTTTTGGATCAGGTCAGGATCGAGTTTAAAAAATAGTATATTTGAGCGGAATGGATAAATTAATATTTTAATCCCGGGATGGGATCAAGTTTAAGGGTTAATGAATCGAGGAGGCCAAATCCCGTCCCGCCTTGTTGTCATCCATAGTATCATCCATACTAATAGGTACAAATAATAAAATAATAATTTTAAGATATATATTTGTATTAGGGTTAGGGTAAGTTACACAACATAAAATTTATTTAGTTTTACACTAATTTTTTATCGTTGAATGATGATAATAAATGATTAATATTATTTGTTTTATTTTTTTTCAAGTAATAATCTTTAAATTTTCTGTTATTAGTATCATCCATCTATTTCATTCATCCAATGACTATGGACTATATAAAACTATTAGGATTTTATTTTGATATAATAATTAAAAAATATTTTAAATTAATTTGAAAAGATTTTAAAAATAATTCTTATGTCCAAAAAACTTGAAAATAAGTTTTTTTAAAGGTTTTAAAAGTGTTAAAAAAACATCTTTAAGTAACAAAATTTATGTTTTTAATGTAACCATACTAATACAGGATAACTCGTTTTGATAAACATAAGGATTTCAAATTATAATATTTCAACATTGTTAAAACTCGTATTGATATAAATTTAATTGTATCGATACAGAGGGGCGTATTCAATACCTGTAGAGTCGTTTCAATAAGGCTGAAAAGAACGATAATAATTTCTCTTTGAGAATAGTAGTCTTTGGGAAGAAAAAATATAGATGAACCTGGTTAACTACCTTATTCATGATCATGTCCAATAATAATTTCTCCGTCAGAAAAGACAAGTTTTATTGTACATCAAAAAAAATATTAAATGAGCTTGACTCATCGCATTATCTATAAACATTAAATGAATATATGTCATCAGGTAAAACAATAGTACAAAACATGTAATAATTTCTCACAAATTTTACATATAACTTGCAGAACAGATAATTGACAATTAGTAGAGATTAAACAGGCATGAAGCAGTTCCTAAATACATAAAAACATTAAACCAATCACTTCCTTGTCCAAATTCGGAAGGAAGAACAGTGCAAAGCTCTTTCTAAAATAGTATAAATCTATATCAATCACGAGCATTGGGACTTCTTATCCCACAGCTTTCAAGCTTCTCTAAATACTGAGATTTCTTGTCATTTTCAGTATCACACTTAGAGTAGATTTCTAGATCAGTTGAGTTTCTTCTTCTGCAAGCAATCCCCCGTTCCATGAAATCCGAGAGTGTCGGTGTGTCCGTAGCACTTGTCGCGACCGCATCTTCATCGGAGGAGCTAGAGGACCCCTCGGATCTCATCGGTGATGATATTTGAGTAAGGCAGTCAGCATGAAGAACATCATCGATTCTTGACATGACATTGAATGCCAAGCTCTCTAGAGTCCTTGAGTAGCTCTCAAGAATAGCATGACCTACATCCTGCAAAATCGAGTACTAAGTTAGTTTATCTACCTTGAATACGTTCAAGAACAGATGAAAATGAAACTGTCATTCTTTGCTTGCTTTACCCTGTTATATTGGATCTTAGATATATCAAGTGTCGATTGCGGAATTCCGGGAAACCGTTGCTTTAACATGATTAAGATCGTCTCGGCCCTCTCTTCGAATATTTCCCTCTTCTCCAAGCTGACACTCAAACCCCATGAAGATCTTCCATCTTTATGGTGCAACTTCTTCTTCCAAATGATAATGGAGGCCTCAATCCTATTCTTAAGGTCTAAAACTTTGTGTTCTGTTGACAAGTCCATGGTTGAAAGGAATTGCAACGGATCAAAGTACTCTACGGTGATGCCTTTATAGATCGAATCGCCGAGGCTCGATCTTCCATTCTACATAGACATGATGGAGAACAACAATCAAGGTAACTAAACAAACAATTAAAAGATTTTATTTAGTTGATGTGGATTTTTTCTACTTCTTTACCTTGGGGAGGGACTCGATGTAGCTTTCTGGGACCTCCATTTCGGATAAGACTTCACCATTGATGGCCATAGCTGCTTTTAGAACTTGAATCACTGACTCCTTTTGACACTGCAACGACTTTCGTGATGTTTCGGACAATCCATTTGCCGGCACCTTAACGGTTGGATGCCACCATTTTTCGTCCCCATGGCAGTTTTCGTTATCTTGATCATCATTTTTGGACACATACCAAAACTCTTGTTCTTGCCCAAAGCTGTCCAGAGTCTCCTGTTTTTCATTATAACTTGGATCAATCTATGCTCTTATTATGAAATGATCTTTTCAGGTTAGAACTAACTGGATGAAATTACTCACAATAAGCATCGTGTCGAGTTTGCGTAGGCCGGGTATGTTCACGAGCAGATGTTCCTTTGTTTAGTGACCATAACCTATTGAGTGTGGAACAAGTTAATATGGTAAAAATGGTAGTAATAGTTTGAACAATGATGTTTTTTTTTTTCTGAGACAGATATGTTACCTCCATGCTTGTTCCGTTCTCCGTTTTCTGTTGTGAAGGAACAAACTCGACGATGAGATCGGTCACCGATAGAAACCAATTCATTTCTCCTCTCCATCTTGCTTTCGTTTCCGGAGCCATAGGTCCTAATTGTACTTGCTCTCCAAAAACGGATGCTGCAGTAACATTGGCCAACAGGCTCAGAACTTATCAAGATTTTTCATCATGGAAACATAGAGGAAAGCTAGAAGATCGATGAAACCGGACCTAAAATATCCAGATTTCGGCGGTTTCCCCCGATTTTATATATCTAAATTAAAACTTCTGCATATGCTAATTTGATTTAAGATTGGAAAATTGTACCTGCTAGGTTTGTCACTGCATTTGACAATGCCAGAGCTGAAGAAACACCTTTTCCTCCTCCTGACATATCTTCACCAAAAAGCAACTTAGCAAACTTTTCCTTCATCAGATCTATATCTATATCGAACCCGAGAAAACATATGTCTTAGAAGAAAACTATCAGCAAGAAAATAAATATGAGTCTGTTTGGTAGGAGAGAAAATTATGAAAACATGAATTGCACCTGATGGTGGCCTCTCCGGAGTATTATTTCCTAGCAAACTATCTCCTATTTGTTGGTGACCGATTGATTTTTCCTGCAGATTAGAATCGACATCATCGTCATGATCATTACCACTCGGGATCGGATTTTTCTGTTGCTGCTGGTGCCTTCCTGGACTCTCAATCATTCTCATAATACGGAAAGACCCCGAGTTGTGAGTGCTGTACCGACGAGTCAATGTCTGAACCATTGTGCTACCATGTTCTTCTTTGTTTTTTTTGTCACAACAGAAGATTAAAGAAGAAACAAAGCCGAAATCAATTATAAAATAAAAGAATGGAACTACCCTTGTCTGTTTTCTGCTGTACTAAAGAGATAAAACCTTGGAGTGGTTAACGTTGTTTTCCGTTGTTGCAGTGAACATGTTTTGGGACATGAATTTTGAGGTTCAGCTAGCAAACATTGAACTAAAAACAAACAAAAGACTAAAAATGGTGGTTTGTTTGTTTGTTAAGGCAGGACAAATCTTTGCCCCATATATCCGAGAAGAACATATAAACATTAACTGGTTTAACTATATTCTCTTACAATATCCCCATTGTAGTTGGAGTTTTTCTCAGTCAACTGATATGGTTCTTTAGCTGGTTATATTTATTTACAAATTAGTCTCTAGATTGTCATTTTTTCTAGTTTACCCCAAGAGATTAACGGTGTTTAAAAAACGACCAGCAATGTCGACCGAAAATAACGTGTCACATTGCCAACCGTGTTCTTTTAAACGTCATTAATCTTTTAGGTATAAATTAAGAAAATAATAATAGTTTGAGTACCTAGATTGGAATAAGAGTATAATTCAGGGGTCAGTTTGTCAATAAAGCCTTTAGAGATTTTTAAAGATAACGAGAGTGTAGTCTTCAAATCTTTATGTTCCACAAAGTTTTGTGTTAATCTAAGGTTGGAATTTTCATCCTAAGTAGATTCATAAACTTGTGCTATTAGGAGAAAAACAAGTCCAAAAAGATCAAACAACCAGATATTTTCTGCAAGTATATGTATGTATACATGTATGTATTTCATTGAACATAATTAATTTAAATCAACCAAGATACGTATGTGTACATGTACGTGTGTATATTTATGTATTCTTGTGTGTATGTATTTCATTGAACATAATTGCGTGCAAGGATGGACCGAGAAAAGTTAGAGAGTGGGTGTCCTTAAAAATATACGGATTATTATTTCATACACCAACAATAAGACTAGCTGAATTTATAGTTCATTCAAAAAATGAGCTTGTATCTTGGCAAAATTTGAGAACACTTTGTATTTGGGGTTGTTTTTTGTATTTAAAAAGTTAAAAATGATAAATACTCACACTTTAGAATATATAAAATAGCCCAATACTCACACTGTGCATAGGAATGTGATCTTTACAAAGAAGATAGGGTGTGCCATAGTCAAGAGGTTGAGTTTCCACTATAATGGTTGTTCTTTATCCTTCCCAGCTCCATTTCGCGTGTCGTTTGGCCTTCATTGCTCGAGCCGGAAGGGTATAAACCGTATTCGCTGGTTGGCTCACTGTACTCGTAGCTAGCACCGTATTCCTGCGAGCCTAATGCCCTCCTGAATCTTTTCATGTCTTCATTGTACTGGTTTGCATCGAAGTCTGAGCTTCCATATGAGCTGTACACATTGCTCTGTCCGGGTCTCATTCCTTCGTTGAGATCCGACAATGATGATTCTCCTTCTAGAGCGCGTACTATCTGCTTAGATTCGAATTTAGGATCAGGATCAAATCATGAAGTGGAACAAAGAAAGTAACTCATGAACCATTAGGTAAATCATCTTAACAGTTACCTGGCTCATTCGTGGTCGACGTCGTGCTGAATGTCGCACAGAAGCTGCAGCACAAGCAACCATGCGAGCCATCTCATTTTGGTTATATTCCTCTTGTAACTTCGGATCGATCAAACTGTCATAGTTGCCATCCTCCAGTGCTCTTGAGAGCAAAGGCCTAGCCTGCAATTCCGAATCAGATTTACTTGATAAAAAGATTCTAAGAAGCCTAAAAAAATAAAACTTCTGCAGCCTGCAACATGTCCCAGACCATTATAAACCAAAGTAATAACTAACCCATTCGACCAAACTGTCCTCCGCATAAGAAGAGCCAACCGGTCTGTGTCCACTAATCAACTCCAGAAGCATGACTCCAAAAGAGAAAACGTCTGATTTTTCTGTGAGTTTTCCACTCGAAGCATACTCGGGAGCCAAATACCTTAAAGAATGAGATTCGAGTGAATGAAAGCAACCAACAAATACTTCTAATTACTTATCCTACAGGCCAAGCAACATGAACGAATAGTCTTCTTACCCAAAAGTACCCATCACTCTGGTGGAGACATGAGTGTTAACATCAGAAAAGAATTTCGCTAGTCCGAAATCAGTAACCTGAAAACAGAAATTTGTGAAGATCTGAATGACAATGTAGCATGAGAAAAAATACATATATGTTCAGCAACCAAATGAAGCAAGACAATAACATTTCATAGGTTCCATGTTTAGCAATGTCAAGAAATCAAAATGAAACCAATACCTTTGCCTCGAACTTGAAATCTAAAAGTATATTAGCCGCCTTAATATCACGATGGATGATCTTAGGATTGCCTGAAAACAATGAAGGTTATCAACAGTAAGAAATTCAGATCCTACATCTAGACCAGGTATGCATGGGAGAGAGGCAGAGAGCATACAATCCTCATGAAGATAAGCCAGTCCTTTTCCGGATCCTAAAGCAATTCTCATCCTGGTCGGCCAGTCCAATGTAGGTTGCCCTTTTCCTGCAATTAGCATTCGGTATTCAGATCAGTTTACCATAAGAATCAAACATCTGTTAGCATTCATGATACCCTGAAGATAATCTTACCATGCAAGTGAAACTCCAAAGTGTTGTTGGGAACAAACTCATAAACAAGCATCCGTGTCGTCCCAGAGACACAGTATCCAACCAATGAAACAAGATGTTTGTGATGAACACGGCTGATGATCTCGACTTCGGCTTGAAATTCTCTCTCCCCCTGCCCACTTCCAGCCTTCAGTTGCTTGACTGCCACTTCCTTCCCATTAGGAAGAACACCTTTGTGCACATAACCGAAACCACCTTGCCCAAGAAGGTTTGCATCAGAGAAGCCACTCGTTGCCCTTTCTAATTCCTCATAAGTAAATTTGCTCTTCGAGAAACCAAGTGCAATACCAGGAGACGGTGAAAGAAGTGCGTTTTCAGAGCCAAAACCTCCGCTGCTGCTCATGAATGGTGGAGGAGGAGGTGGCATTGGAGGCGTTGAAGAGGTTTCTGAAGATGGAGGTCCCCATGCTTTAATCGGTGGAGGAGTTGGATTAGGCGGAAGTGCACCGTACTGATCGACACCCGGGGGAGGATTTTGCTGCCACCGGTACTGCTGGCCACCATGAGGATTTTCTGGAAAGAAAAAATCAACAAGCTCTACTTCATTCTGAGCTGGGATCAAACCGAAAAACTGAATTTTTGTTTCAGAAAAATCATGCAACTAAAAGGAAACATAAAAAGGGAACAAAACCCATTTTTATGCGCCAAAAATTAATGATATGCATAATTAAATCCATTTTCCTGACCTTTAGGAGGAGCAGGAGGTGGTGGAGGCGCGTAGTAACTTTCGTCGTTTCTTCTTCCTCTCCTCTTCTTTTGAAAACATATAAACAGCAAACTGAAGACCAACAATATTGCCACTCCCCCTATAGCTAACCCCACTACCAGCCCGGTTGAAATTTCACTGCTCGAAGACGGTGGTGTGGGAGTAGACGGAGATCCTGAATTCCTAGGAGATGGTGGCGATGGAGTCGCTGGACTTCTCGGCGTAGGTGGCGATAGAGGTGGAAGGGAAGGATTGGACGATGATGGAGGAGTTAAAGCTTCTGGAGGCGAAGGGGAGGTTGATGATGTTGGTGGAGGTGATGAAGCAGAGGGAGGAGGACGGGACGGAGTGATGCTTGAAGGTGGAGGAGCTGATGGAGTGGCTGAAGGAGAAGATGGGGTAGCGGGTGGTGGGGAGGGGGTAGAATTAGTTGGCGGCGGAGTTGCTGCTCTTGGTGGTGGTGTGGTGGATGGAGGAGGAGTTTCTGTTGAGGGAGGAGTAGTTGGCGTGGGAGCTGAGGAGTCTGGAGGCGGTGGAGACGTATCGTTGTTTGATGTTGGTGGCGATGGTGGAGCCTGAGTCGTCCCTGGTGAAGGGGATGATGACATTCTTTCTGTTTTACAAGGAAAACAAAGGCAATCAAAAAACTTTTGGAATGTTTGATTTAAAAGAGGGAATGTTTTGGGGAAAATAATATAATTAAATGATATAAAAATATTTTTATTACAAATCTAAAAATTTGGACACAGACAAAATCCTAATAATATAAAATAATGTTAAGATCTTTCTATTTTAAACACATATGATAAGATACTTAGTACTATTATTTATATATTTTAAAAAAATTATATCTTTTTAACATGAGATTAATATTTTTTTTAATATTTTAGATTAATTCGATCATCTTAATATTTATTTAATTTATTAAATATAAATCATCAATATGAGTTTGGATCATCTAAATTTTTCTATCAATGATTCACTTTTTTATGTTTATTTTTTTAGTTTTAAGCTTTAGAATGTTTCATTTTCTAAACTTTAAAAATAAATAAAACTCGAATAATACTTATTAATTATCAATATTTTGTATTTGTTAATACTAATTAGATTATAAAATTATTTTCAATATAACGTTACTAATTATATTCGAAGAATATATATTAATTTTTTATTTATATAATTTTTTATTTAATATAGTTTCATTATTATTAAATTTAAATGTATGTATTAATTTTTTGGTAACATGTATATATTAATTTGCTATTTATGAAATTATATTTTTAATATAAATTCATTAATTATTAAATATGATATTTTATCGTATAATTTTTATATTCAATCATCTAACTCAAAAAACTCTTAAAGGAATATTTAAATTTTAAAGGTTTTAACATCATCTTAATTCGTTGTTATATTTTTTTATTTATCAAATATTTAAATTATTCGGTTTAATTGATAAAACATCTAAAAAAATAAAAGATCATATCATTGGTCATTCTCGCCACATTATCTATGAGACCAATCAATCAAATGCATCCATTTAATTATATTTTCCACCTCATTTTTAGATTTCACTTGGTAAAAAAATTAAAGGCATAAAGATAATTTTCACCCTTAACGTTTATAATTTTTATCATTTTGTCCCTTATTCTTTTTTGGATAAATTTAGCCCTTAACTTATATTTTTTGACAAATATCTTATTTTTTAACTAGTATGATGACTAGACCGTTAAAAATTTAATGATAATGACATTTCATATGCATATGATAATATATTTAAAATGATATGAAATATAACATATCAAATATATATTTATATATATGAAATATAATTTTATTCCAATATAAAATATAAAACAATTGAAATTGAAATAAAATATTAAAAAATAATTAATTCTAAAATAAAAGACTATTAAACATTCACAACCCTAACTATGATAGAATCAAAATCATATCTTAAAAAATTAATTAATTTCGAACCGTGTTCATATTTTTTAAGATAAGATTTTGATTCTATCGTAATTAGAATTGTGAAAGTTTAATAGTCTTTTATTTTAGAATTAATTATTTTTAATATTTTTATTTAAATTTTAATTGTTTTATATTTTATATTATAATAAATTATATTTTATATATATATATTTGATAGGTTAGATGTCATGTCATTTAAAATATATTGTCATACGCATATAAGATGTCATCATCGATAAATTTTTAATGGTTCAGCTATCATGCTAGTTAATAAAAAGTTATTTATCAAAAAGATATAAGTTAAGGGTTAAATTTATCTAAAAAAATAAGGGTCAAACTGATAAAAATTATAAACATTAAGAGTTAAAATTAACTTTATGCTAAAATTAAACTTAATTTACAGTAAATATTAATTAAAATTTATTTAATAAAAAATAAAATAAAAAATTTATTAAATGAATATATTTGATTGGTTGATACATAAATAACGTGACATGAATAATCTATAATATAATTTCTTTTAAATATGCGAAAGAATTCTCTTAATAAATTTTACACTTATAATTATTTATTCTCGATTAAATTTTTTAATCATTTATTTTAGAGATTGTTTATCTATTTTTTTTTATAATTGGCATGTAAATATCTTCATAAGACCAACTTTGAAAAAGTGTTTGATTCCCATTCTGATGTGACAATAAATTCTTTTGTTCCATTTCTTTCAAAACCACCTCTCTTTGTCAACAACCAAAATGGATGAAGCATGAGGGATGTATTAATAGAATATATATATATATTTCGTTGGTCTAATAAGATAAGATATTAATTTTTTAAAGTAAATTTAAATATTTAAAATTTAACAGTTTGAACAAAATAAGTTAGATTAAAAGAAATTTTTATGATATTAATTTGAATCGATCAATTAATAGTTACATATAAATAATTAAATAAATAGAATATATATTATAACGTCTGAAAATAGACAAAGAACAATGATTTCATATCAGAAAAGAAAAAAAGTTTTATGATATATAAATAGTGACGTTATACATCTTATTAAATATATATTTTAGGAAAAAATTAATAATATTATATAATATTTATTTACAAATTTTTTGAACTTTAAAATCTCTTTAGGTTTGTTAGTTATAGCTGAAACTCCAAGCAAAGGCAAGCCCAGCTCACATCCAACGCTCATCTGCAACGAGAAGAGAGGGACGGGTTTCCTAAAAAATAAAATCACATTTACTTATTTATTTATTTATTTATTTAAATATCACTTTTTATTATTAAATAAAGATCAAATTCAATCGAGCTGGATGTTTAAAGGATTGAAACGAAATTTTAGCATGGTTTAGAATTTTTATTTTGTGTGATTCTCTTTCAAACTTTTGATTATTTTTTAAGGCTAAACTATTTCAGTGACTACCCAATTAATTGGGGATATCTATTTTAATCACTCAATTAATGGACTCGTCAATCAGGTCATTCAACTTTTAAATCTTACCTATTTGTGTTACTGCTCTTAAAATTCTAATAAAAAATTAACAGTGGTGACGTGACTGTTAATTAAAATTTATAAAATTATACATTTAATCCCTATAGTTTATTTATTATTTCAATTTAATCATAATTTTAAATTAATAAATAAAATTAACCATTCAATCAGATGATGACAGGTGTCATCACTCGATTGAATGGTTAATTTTATTTTTTAATTTATTTTTATTAAATATTTATTATATAATCCTTTCCAATCAGATGGTGATTGTCACCATCTGATTGGTGAGAGTTAAAGGACATAATAAAATGACAATTTGTGAAGGCTGGAAATTAAACCCATATCCTTCGAGATGATAACCAACGTCAAACCACTGGGTTAAAACTATTTTATTGTCTTAAACCATAACACATATTATTTAAGGATTACTTAGTTGGTGAAAAGTAAAGAGTATAAAATGGAATTAACGGGATTTAAAATTCATTGGTATTCAAATTAAACTATATGAATATTTAATATTTAAAATAAAATAATTGTGTATTTAACATTCGAATCAAATTTATTAAATATTTTTATTCAAATATTTGAATATTTTGATTCGAATATTAAATATTTGTATATTATGATTTAATATTAATGAATATTAAATATTCAAATAACAAGTACTAAATTGTTAAATATAACAAGATTAATATTAATGAAAATTTGAATTTCGTATTTTGGATTTTCTGATAAGTCGGAACTTGAAATATTGTGATCCGTATCTTATCCTGAAAACTTAAAATCGGATCGGATATCTGGCTTAAAAATAAAAATCAGATCAAATATTCATATTTTGAATCGAATCATTAAATAATTGGATCGAATCAATGGAATCGGATATTTTTGAACACCCTTAAATTGTATAGTTGGGCCGGCATAGTTGACCCTAAAGTTTTGATCCATTGGGTCTCGCTTTACGGGCCTTTTTGCAGTGTTCTACGACTTGCTTATATAATACTTCTCTATCCGACTAAAATTGTTATATATTAATTTTTTTGTTTTAAATTTTTTAAGTTTGCCTCTTATAATTTAATTTTTTTTGCATTGTTTAATTAGTTTTTAAATTTACATTTTACAAATTTTAATTAATTAAAATATTTAAAAAATTATAATCAAAATTTAAAATATTAAAAAAATATATCAACATGTGATATAATTAGTGAGCCAGAGGAAGTATTTTGTTGTTATAGGTCAGCATAATGTTACATCTTGTAATTATATATATTTTATACGTGCTTAAATATATTGAATTCATAACTTTTTTTAAGAATATTCAATGGTGCTGATATTAATTTAGCCAATAGTCATGGCCTAGTCGAAATTTGGTTTCCAATGATTGTTGTTAAATTAAAAATTTTAAACTTTAGTAACTAGGAATAATAATTATTGTAATTTATCTATTTTTTATTAAAGAAAAATGAATATTAACGATAAATTTTAACATAATATAATATTAGAGATTATATCGAATACGAATTAAAAATTAGATAACCTTATCAAATATAAATTAAAATTAAATAATCTTAAATACAATAACTAAAAAAAATGTACTCTAAAAATTTAATAACTATTTACATAGTTTACACTAAACTTTAAACATCGCATTCAAATGGAAATACAACAAAAGAACAATCACATATATATATTTTTTAATTTCTGGGCATGGCGGAAGAAGTTGGTTGAACGAATCGGTAAAACACAACTCATAAACAAGTTTTTTTTTATTCGCCCCGAATATAAATATTTAAAATTCGATCATTGATTTAGATTTTTTAAAAATCTAACTCGACCAAAAAAATAAATATTTTAAACTTGACTCCGACCTATAAAAAATAATTTCAAAGATTAATTTTAAAAAAAAATTTAAGATACTTAATTATAAAAATTATATTTTTAGGGACTAAATTATATATAGAAGATTCAATTTGAAGAATCAAACTATAAAAAAATAAAGATAGAGGGGCGTTATTATAAATTTTCTTAAAAATTATGGAAAATTGTATAATTAGTGTTGAGTTGGATCAAATATTTTATACTTTAAATTTAAATTCAACTCGAACTTGATTTTTTTCATTGAAAAATCCTACTCAATCAGATCAGGTCGAATAAAATATTTATTCATGATTTGAAATGAGGAAGAGAGAATGAGAATAGAACTTCGAGTTAATTAATTTTTTTAATTTTTATTTATTTTTAAAATAAATATTGGAAATATAAAAATAAAGTACACGTGAGGTTGACAATAGATATCTAATCAAATAATATTAAAAATATCAAGTACTTGTTTAACCTGAAAAAAAAAATTGTATTTATCTAAAAAATATATACTTTCATCACTTGTCTGAGACTTAAACCATGGTAAGCATATAAATTTTCAATAAACATAAGGAAGAAAAAAAAGTTAGTGTATTTCCGTAAAAATATATTTAACGCTTACGATAAAATTGATTGAATATTGTATTATTTTTTTTAAGTATAGATGATACCAATTATTTCAAAAAATATAACACTTTAAAAATATCTAGAGTTGTTTGCTTTCTATCCGCCTTCATACCGAATTAGATAAAAAATTAAAAAATGTTAAATCCGGCAAGAAAGCAACCTGACCTCATGGGTTAAGAAAAATAAAAAAATTACAAGAGCGTCCTGCTTGCAACCCAACTTTATGGGGTAAATTTCCTCCATCAAACTTGTATCGTGTAGAGAGTCTATAATTTTATCATGCTTTATTTGTTGGGCAGTGTATTTACATTAACAAAGTTTGTCTGAAAAAAAAGTTACAAAATCAAAAAAAAAAATAATGGTCAGAAAAATATTATTATAATATTTTTATAGATATTTTAAATTATGTAGGTGTATTAAGTTGAAATTTTAATTTTTTTATTATTAGATTGTAGGGGTAAAAGTCAAAAATAAATTTTATTTTATATTAAATAAGTAGGGTGTATGTTAGTAGTAGGTAGAAAGTCTGAAAGAAAATTTGATGAAGAAGTAAAAGAAGAAGAAGAAGAAGAAGAGAAGCAAAAGGAAGAGGTAAAATATTTAAAAAAAATTATAGTAAGTTTCTACATTTTAGCAATATGTATACGTTTTTGTTTATTTGTATTTTAAATTTTTTCTTACGTTAAAAAATCGTAGTAATATATTGTTATATTACAATAATTTTAATTTAAAAATATAATTATTTTTTAACGGATAGATACAATGACCAACGTTTTTATAGTTGTTATCTATCATGATGGAGAAATTGTGAAAATTGATACTGGTGTCGTTTTTATAGTAACTTCAATTATTTCATCTATCACCCATTTCGTCAATCAATAAAAGCACTTACACACTCTCTGCCCAAAACACTAAAGCTTGAATCAGTGACACACTCTCTGTCAGAAAAAATAAAGCTTGAATCAATAACACACTCTCTGCCAAAAAATAATGTTTAAATCAATAACACACTCTCTACTCGAAAAAATAATGTTTAAATCAGTGACACACTCTCTATCCGAAAAATAAAGACTGAATCATTGACAGACACACTGCCTAATTTTTTTTTAACTAAATCAATGACAGACTCTCCGACCGAAAAAATAAAGCTCGAATCAATTCTCTAGTAGCATGCACCATGAGTTCGGGTTGAAAGCTTATCGATCTCAAAATTTTTTACTTATTTAAAATCCTACGAGGTTGGGTTGCTTTCATGGATACCTCAACATTATTTATTTATTTTTGAATAAATATGAGGTTTGGTTGCTTTCCATCTACCCTCACAATTTCTTTTAAATTTTATTGAAGTTGGTGCGTGTTCCACCCGACCTCAAGGTTGCACTGTTCCAAATATCATATTTCTTGAAATAAATTGGGACCATCGATACTTTTTGAAATAAAAAAATTGGGGTGCAATATCTGCCCAATTTTTCCCTATTTAAACTAAACTAAACTAAATAAATATTAATTACTAGTTTGGTCAATGAAATATGATGTTAAGTTTTTAAAGTACATTTGGTTCATAAAAAAGATTATTATTAGGGATAATAATATTTTTTATAATCTTATTCTCATGTTTAGTTTATTCTTATTTTCACTAACCTAACTTTTCAACGGTAGTATTTTTTTCAATGGTTCGGGAATGTGATTTTCATTATTTTCATAAGTATTTGTCAATTTCTGTCACTTTAGACAAAATTGTCCTTAAAGTAATGAGTTTTTTTTAAAAAAATAATCATTTCTAATATATTTAAATGACATAAATTTATTAAATAATTTTATTTTATATTAGTTAACTGTTTAAATAGTTTTACGCATTTAAAAATATTTTAATATTTAAATAAAAAATTATAACCATAAAAATATTTAATAAAATATTTAAATATAAATATTGAATTGACATTGTTACGTTGCGTTTATATAAAGATATTTTTCACTGATAAAAAAATTAAATTAAATTTAGGTTTTGTATTTTGATGTGAGATCTCGAATTTAAATTTTATGAAAAATGAAACTAATATAATTCATTCAAGTTTACTTGAATTTGGTTTAACAATGAATGAGTTAAAACTTAAAATTATGAAATTAACTTATTTATGGGTTGAAAATTTGATATGGGCACTTGCTAAAAAACTCGATCATTATTAATAAAATAATATTTATTTGATAAAAATATTGTTGAGTTGATCAATCTTGTAAGATGGCCAAGAGGGGGGTGAATTGGCAATTTAAAAAGTGAGGTAAAAATTTTGGCTAAAAATGCTAAGAATAAAGAACAAAGGATTTATAGTGGTTCAAGCTTCGAACAAGCTCTACATCCACTACCTTAGCTCCCACTAAGGATTTTTAACCAATTCTCTATTGAATTCAACCTTTTTCTAGGTTCAAGGGATAACCTTTACAAACAAATCAATTTTCTACCCAAAATTGATTTCAACCTCTCAAGAAGTTACAAGAGAAAGAAAGGGCTAAAACAAATTCTCTCACAAGAAATGTATGCCCCAAATACAAATTAACTCTCCCTAAACTTAAGAATTACAAGAAACAAAATAAGATCACAAGTTGGGAGGCTAGGATATGCAATAAGTGCTTGGAGTTGGACTTGATTTGCTTGGATGTTGCTTGAGGTTCATTTCTTACTTAATGTTTTTGAAAATGCTTCTTTTTATACCTTCTCATTGATTTCTAACCATTGAGGTTGTTGGGAAAGTAAATATGGACGTTGGAACTTCATCTTTCCATCATAAATGCACTCTACAACAGGTGGTATCGAAACACGGGTACTTGTTTCGAAACATGCCAAGAAAAGAAAGAGCCTTTGTGCATTTAAAAAAGGGGTGTATCGATACCTGTTTTGATACAAAAACTTTCTGTGATGCCTGATATCGAACATTGTTTCGATACAGGCTAACCATCAATCAAAATTTAACTGATACCAACGGTCGACACATTTAATGCTTGAAAATAGCCGTTGGGGATTAAGGGTATTTCTATACCTCTATCGATACCATGAGTCATATTTTAAAATTAAAAAATACTTTGAAAAATTAGCCAAGGTGTTTCGATACCAGTATTGAAACATGGATTGACAGAAAGTTTTGGTATCGAACCTTGTTTCGATACTTGTTCTTGATCTCAAGAACAAGCCTTGAAAAATCCCAGGTGTATCGATACCCGTACTCATGGTATCGATACCCTCGAATAAAAAAAATGGCTTGTAAGAGTATTTCAAAGTTCTTGGTTTTGACTTAGAGTTCAAACTTTTACTTAGGGACTTAAACTTTATTTCAAAAAAGTCCTTACACTTATTTGTTATATCAAAATCAATTTTAGTTCTACAAATATAATCTTAGGACGAGTTTTAACCGTAAACTATTTTTTAATGATTTATATAATTATTTTAATCACTGAAAAATCAACTAAATTTCTTATTATATACTACGATAAATGAATATATATATAAAAACATATAATATATATGTAATTATTGAGATATTGATTTTGATATAATAATTGAAAAGTGTTTTGGACTAATTTGAAAAGATATTAAAAATGATTCTTATGTTCAAACAACTTGAAAATAAGTTTAAAAAGTTTTTGAGAGTTTTTAGAAGTGTTTAAAATGTTTTAAAATAATTTTGTGTTTTTAATTGAAAGTTTTGAAACCTCATTTAAGGTTTCGAAACCTTTCAGGTAGAATGACCTTTTTCTTGAAACCTCCGCAAAGGTTTCGAAACCTCTATAAAGGTTTTGAAACATTTTTGAAAAGGTTTCGAAACCTCTGTGCAGGTGAAAATTTAATGCTCAACTTTTTGACTTTCCAACGGTTCCAAAATATCTCCAACGGTCATAAACGGCTAGAATATGATTTTACACTATAAAAACAAGCTTGGGACACTTGAAGATGGTTAAAGATAATGTAACATCTCGATTTTCAGGATTGTTAGTTTAGGCCTTAGTCAGGAGAATTCGATTCGGGTCGAATCGGGTTTTCCGATTCATTATTCCGGGGAAAAATAAAAAAAGAATATTTTTAATTAAAAAAAATAATAATTTTGGAATAGAGTTTAAAAATATTAAAACATGTTTCAAAAATTAAAAGAAAGTAATTTGAATTTCATATTGATTTTTAATTATGCTTAATTATGCATAAGTGACCAATTTGTAATTTTTGGAAAATTGGAGGACTTAATTTGTGATTTTCGAAAATTGTGGTTTTAGTGACTAAATTGAAAAACAAGCTAAACTTAGAATCTTTAGAGGGCCATAAACCCATTTTAATTTTTAATAATGATTTATTCACCAAAATGCTTTTTAATTACTTTAATTAAAGATGAAAATTATTTTCTCATAAAACTATTTTTTTTTCTCTCATTTTCTCTCCATTTCCCTTCATCTCTTTTCTTCAATTCCTTACTGATTTTTGCATCTTTTCCACAAAGATTATATCATTTTAATCATCTTTCTATTCTTTACAAAACCTAACCATCAATTTTATCAAATCAACACCAATTTGCAAGGAATCAAGAAGGGGAAAACTTCATCTTTTTGGTGAATAGATCTCAAAGGTAATTTTCTGGATTTATAACTCTTTTCTAAGGTTCTTTATTGAAATTCCCAAGTATTAGCTTGCTAATCTTTGAATAAAACTTAATTCTATGTTTTCAATGTTAGATTTAATGATTTTGTGAATGTTTTTGTGAAATCTTTTTAGATCTCATTCAATGCTGAAATTAGATGGATTTAATTATGATTGTATGTCAATTAAATGTTTAATTGAGTCTTCATTTGATATCACATTAATTTAATCTCGGAATAATGTAATCGGTGTTGTTTTAAGGTGTTTTTCGGTTGTTTTAGGGGCTATTTTAGATGCTTTAATGTTGCTGGAGATATAAGGATGGTTTGGATGTGTTTTTGGTTCATAATTGAAGTGGATTAGATGTTAGATTCATTAGGTTTTGGGCTGTTGATGTTTTGGATACGTTTCGGCTAAGTTTCGGTGTTTTCGGCTAGGTTTTTTGGTAGTGTTGTGGAGGTATGATGTGGCTGATGGATTAAGCATGTTATAATGTGAGAATGCTCTGTTTTTAATGTTGTAGAAGAGGTACAAGAAGGCGCTTGAGTGCTGGTGCTTTGGCGCGATCATCGGATATCGGCAAAGCTCGTTTCGCTTGTCGATGAGTGTTTTTGGACTTAAAGCGAATCGCGTTTGGTACGGTTCTGTTTTGGAGACTATGGAAAAGTGTGAAAACTTTCCATAGTTTAAGAGTAAGTAAAGTAAATGTTTTTGATAAATCAACATAAGTTTCAACTACATTCGATAAAGGCATTATGTTGGTAATGTAATGAGATTCTTGGAAATGCATGAACATGATTTGAATTGGTACATGCATGAGAAATACTTGTTGAAATGCATAGCTTATCTAGCATCCATGATTATGGAAAATTATTGAGAAATGATTTGGAATACAATATGGTTAATTGCCTTATATATGATGGTGCCCTTGGGCATGGCTTTTGGTTCATTTGTTGAACATATTATGCATGCTTTATGAGCAACAAGTTATCATGCATATTTGATTATGATATTGGCTTAGTGACACTAACTTTAGATTCAAATACGAATGACATGACACTAGGATTGTCTTAAGTGCACTATAAACAAAGTTGAGAATACAGAAAATTGCCTACACGTAACAAGGGTGACTTTGTGTCCAACCGTGAGTGGTAGAGCCGCCTACACGTAACAAGGGTGACTATATGTCCGATCGTGGGTGGTAGTGCTATAATGATGACTTCGTGTCATGTCAATGGTGACTTCGAGTCATATCAATGGTGACTTCGTGTCATGACGAGACAATGGTCTCTAACAATGGATCCGTGTATTCGGTGAACTCAAGGTTCACATTAAGTGGTCACTAGAATGCCAATATACATACATGAATTTAAGAAGGACATTGTGTATCATTTATAAATTGTTTTGATAAGGTTGTGTAAACTCAAGGAAGCATTTGGTTTAATGAACATGAACATGAGATGTTAGCATGCATAATTTAGTGATGCATTGCAAATTATGGTTTCATTATGGTTTTAAATAGATGCATTGATGATTTGTGTAGAGCTTCCTCACTAAACATGTCTGCTTAAGCTCTCTTTTCATCCTTGTAGAAAAATAAAGACACTTGAGGCTTCGTTCGAGGCAAGGAAACCAAGGGGAAGGATTACTTCGAATTTGGTATGTTTTTGGCAAATAAATTGGGGCATGGCAATGTGTAACTCAACCTATGTGAGAGTGTGTACTTAGACTATGGATTAGTATGTACTTAGAGTTTGGTTTATGTTGAAATAAGACTCATGTTGCTTGAATGTTAATTGATGGACTATGGAATTGTTTGGATTGTTGAAGCATGTACTTGTATGATTGTTATGTTTTTAATCATCTTCTAAGAAGCATGCCTATAGACTGATTGATGTCTGTGACGTTGTTAATCATGTGTCATATGTTGTTAATTATGCTTAAGACTTGTGCATATAGTGATAGTGATTAATGGATGTGTGTTGAGTCGTTAGTGTTCACTTAGTGTGACGAAACTTTTGAGTTCTAGACCTAAAGTTTCGAAACCTTAGTGAAGGTTCCGGAACCTTTGTCAAATAGTTTTGAAACCTTTAGGAAGGTTTCAAAACCTTGCGGGTAATTTCAATTCTAGAAAGTTACTAGACGCGAAAAGTTTCGAAAAAAGTTTCGAAACTTTTAGGGAAGTTTCGAAACTTTCAGGGAAGTTTCAAAACTTTTTACAAAAAGTTTCGAAACCTTCTAGAAGATTTCGAAACCTTTGACTACTAAGAATTGATAGTTGCTAGAAATTATACTTTAGTCTCTAATATCTTCCTTTGTTCGATTAGGGTACTTACAGATGTTATTTTGAGCTGAAATTTCACATGAATGCATAAATTTGACTTAATTTCAAGATAGTTAGCTTAATTTGAATGAAGTCCTCGTAATTTGAAAGATTTACATTTTAGTTCCTAAATTAGAGAAACATGCAATTGATGATGTTAAAATGATCCGTTTGACTTGAAATTTACTGTGAAGGATACTTGAGTGTTTAATTGAACTTTGATGAAAATAATTTATATTTTATTAATAGAATTTAAAAGTTTTACATTTTAGTCCTTAGTTTACTTAAGTTTTTAATCTGGTGATTGTTTATGATTGGTTTGTTTCCGTTAATGCCTTGTATGAGACCTTGACATGTAGGAATAAGATTATGCATCTAGGAAAGATAAAATAAAGAAAAATATGACGGTTTTAGGGTTGTTTATCGAATCGGACCTTCGTGGGTTTGGTTTGATATTCCACGTGTAACCTTTTAGTGTCGGTTTCGTCTAGGCCGGGCTAAGGGGGTTACAGACAACATCCAAGAAATATGGTCAAGAGAAATTGAGTTTAAATCTTCATTTTCCTTTTTTCTTGTACATAGTCTTAAGATAGTGGATTTATTGTAAATCTTGTGTTCTCTTATGAGCTTAATTGTGTAAACACCCACCTTTGTGAGGTACTTAGTTTACCAAACAAATCTCTTTGTAAAATGAGAGGTTCTAGTTTAGCCTTAGACAAAAACTAGAGTTGGTTCTATCTTAGCCAAGTCCAAAAGATAGGGTTGTGACGATTATCCCTTGAACCGGTAAAAAAGTTTCAATTCATAGTGAATTGGTCGAAATCCTTAGTGGTGTGCTAAGGTAGTGGATGTAGGCGTGGCCGAACCACTCTAAAATCATCGTGTTCCTTGTCTCAATTTTTGATTTTAACAAATTCAACCAAACATCATAAACAACCCTCTTGACGGTAATCGATGATCGATTCGAGCTTGCGCATTAAGTCTTTCAGTAATAATTTATTAAAATTATTTAAGATATTAATTACATTTAGAATATGTTAAACATAATATTTTTATAAATTTTTGTTATTGTAAAAAATAATTATATGATTTTTTATATAAATATTTTTAATTTAATATTAAAAATTTAAACGATTAAAAATAAAATATTCATAAGGATAATCTGATAAAATTTACTTTTAAGTTAATATTCCAGTAATATACTAAGTAATGGTATATTTATGAAATCTTATTCCTAAAGATAATCCTACATTCTGTGAATCACACACCCTAAAAGGTATAATGTAAAAATATTTTTAATGTTTGATTAAATAATAATTTTAACTCATATATATTGAAGTAATTTAATCTTTAATATTTTATTTTGGGTCAAAAATAACTCCTCCGCAAATAAGAATTGTTAATCAACTAAAAGTAAACAACTCGAAATAACTTGACAGAATGATACATCAAAAAAAAATAATTTTATATTTTATGTAATTCATAATATTGTTTTTTTAACTAATGTGATATTTTCTAAGTCAAAATCTTTATATGTTCAATATTATTACATAAATTTATCACTATTATTTCAAATTATTTATTGTTAATTGACTAATAATTTTAATCTGATAAAAGTTATTTTAATCTAAATAAAAGATTAAAGATTAAATTACTTTAGAAAATAAAATATAGACTAAAATAACTTTTTATTTAGACGTTAAAAATATTTTTGTCTTTATATTTTTTTAAATAATATTAAGATTGAAATCAAGAAATTATCTTACAATTTTTTTAAACCAAATATATCTTTGATTAGTTACTCCATTAATGAATAAGATATCAAATAATTATAAAAAATTAAACATAATAAATTCTGATTATTATCTCCACCAATTACTTAAAGAACAAGGGGATTGGGAATGAGTACAGATGAGCTGTACTCCAGCTCATCAAACCACAAACATTGAGCTAATATTTTGATTACTCATCTATAAACCAAAATTTAACTTCAATTTTAAAATATTTTAATTAAATGAATAAACTACTCTAGTGATCACCTAGTTAATTATGGATATCTATTTGAGTCACCGTTATTAAAATTTAACGAAGAATGTTAACAATAGTGACATGACAGTTAAATAAAAATTGTATAATTACATATTTAATCTATGTAATTTATTTATTATTTTATTTAACAGTCACGTCACTGCTGTTAACATTCTCCATTAAATTTTAATGACGGTGACTAAAATAAGTAGGCTTTAAAAGTTGGGTGGCTTAATTGACGAGTTCGTTAGTTGAGTGACCAAAATGTATATCCTAATTAGTTGGATTGTCATTAACGTAGTTTATCCTAATTAAAATTTTAAGGTATTAATTGAATTTTGACATCAGTTTAATTAATAAGCATTAAAATGTTAGTTAAACTTTGATTTATAATATATATGAAAATATTTTATGCATTGAGGTGAAAATTTTTAAAATCTAGGGATAATGATTTAAATTTTAAAATTTAAAGATTTTGAATAAAATTTAAGATTTAAAGGTTAGATTTTAAATTTTAATATAATATATTATATATTTAGGATTTAATTTATAAACCCTTAAATTCAATTTTTAAACCCTAAATTTTAAATAAATAAACATAAACACTTAAATTATAAATCTAAATTAAATCTCTAATCATTAAAATTAAATCACTTATAATTTTTTTACCGTCAATACAGAATATAATTATCCATAATACATTTAAAATATATGAACCAAATTGCATGTATGCCTACTTGTAGCATAAATAACTAAAAATAAAAAATAGTTTAAAAAAATTAATTGTGAAATTAAATATTAAAATAAATAATTTAAAACTTAAAACGCGTAAAAATTTTAAATACAAGATGAATACAAACACGTATATATAAACCTAATGGATCACATTTTATAGCCCCTGAATTAAAAGTGTATAATTCGTTGTAACTCCTTAGTAAGTGGAGAAATAGCATTTTTATCCCCAATTTTTAAGTTTCTTTTTTTCAGCCTTCTTAATACAAACTTTTTAGCTTGTCCCTCGAAGGTTTATGATTAGTTTGGTCCCGAAGATTCGAATGTATTATTATTCAAATCGATAATGTCGGAGTTTGTAAACTCTTTATTGTTCATTCACCTATGGGTTCTTATGTTTTGGTTGGTTGACTTCCTTTTGATTCGTCGTGAGGTTAATATCGATAAAAAATTTATGACTAAATCTGACTCTCTTCCTGATGATTCCTTATCTACTTTCGATATATCTGTTAGTTCCCTCCTTTATCTTTTGAGACAAGATTTCAGTGATCTTTACATGTTTGTCAGAATGACTCATAATATAATAGATTTTGTCTTATTTTATATTAAAAAATCTAAATTGACGATTAAATTTCCATAAGAAAAGATATAATTGATACAATATTATATTTTTAAGGACTAATTTAGAATTTAAATGATACTTGGGAGATTTTATGGAATTAACTCTATTTTTAGTGGTTGATTGTTGACAGCTTAAAAATAGGTGGCCATCTGGTGGACGGTGGCAACTGGGAAGCTCCGCCGCCCACAGTAGAGTAAAGATCCGCAGCCCAAACCCAAACCACGAAATGTTGGGAAAATTTTAACAATATATAAGAAGAGAAAGTGCTAAAAAAGCCAGTGTTAGATTTAGGGCGCGAGAGTCGGATTCGGGGCCATTCGATCCCTCTATAGAACACGAAATCAGATTCTTCTCCGATTTCCTATTCATTTCTTTTGACTTGGCAGAGAGGAAAAGGAGGAAGAAAGACACGATTTTTATTTCTGGGAAATGATGCAGAGGCGTCAGGATCAACGGTCAAGATCTACCAAGCCCATCACAGTTCATGGGTTGGTTCAGTCTGGGGATCTTGTTGGTCTCCAAAAGCTGCTTATTGACAAGCCTTTTCTTCTCAACGAGAGAAACCCTGTCGTAAGTTCCATTCCTTTGGTTATTTCATTGCATTCCCACCCATGATTATTGTTATGTTTTGATCATTTCATTGCATTTATGGTAAAATTTTAGTCTTTAGCTTGGATCAATCAAAGATGGCTGCTCTGGAATTGTGGGGTGTTAGAAAGGGGGTATTGAAGCTATTCCATGGGGGAATCAGCTTTTGATCTTAACTGAGGCAAACTATGTTTGAGCCAATTATTTATTCATAATTCATATAAATGTCAACTCTTTGGTATATGCTAACTGCTGCTTGTTTTAAGCTTCTAAACGTGAACTTTTTACTGTGAGCTGCTTATATGTTTACTTGCTGAAATTTCTCATAGATTTACAGAGGTTGATTTTTGATGTTTACCATGGATATATCATATATTGTTATATTTTGATTGAAATTCTAATGGTAATTAAGTTGGGTTATATTAGGTAAGAGATCTTGAGAGAGAAGATTACTTGGTAATTACAAGACATGAGAGATTACTTTTAAACATTTATGTTTTGCCCCTGAACCCTAAATCCTGGTTCTGTCCTTGTTTGGATACACGGGTTTTGGGTATCATGTATATGTACCCTTCATGTTCTCATAGTGTATTATTCGCTTCTCTCATCCCTGGAGGTAGGCAAGGCCAAATCATGTTAAATCTTGTCTTTTGTGCATGTCTTATTTTATGTTGTCGTTGCTTTGTTTATTTACTGCATATCAAATTCTTAACATGTATGCGGATGAATTCTATTTCCATGGTATTCTTAGAATTTTCAGTTGGCTTAAATGCAGATGGCACAGACACCACTGCATGTTGCTGCTGGAAATGACAGAGACCATATAGTTAAATTTTTGCTTGACTGGCAAGGGCTAGAAAAGGTTGAGTTGGAAGCCAAGAATATGGTAGGTACAGAAAAAGTTCACCGTTTTTTCAGTTAATTGTTGTTCTGAAATCTAATGGTGCTGCTTGATTTAGACCTTTTGGATTCCTCTTAAGTTCTATCTGTTGTTTTTGCAGTACGGTGAGACCCCGTTGCATATGGCAGCCAAGAACGGATGTAATGAAGCTGCACAGTTGCTTCTGGCTCATGGTGCTTTCATTGAAGCCAAAGCTAATGTGATTTTTCTCAGCTCCTTATTTTCCTTTCATCATTAAGGTTTTTTATTATAATAAGATGGTAGAATTCGACTTCTATTGAAGATTTTCTTCATCAATGTTATTTATGCAGAATGGAATGACACCATTACACCTAGCTGTTTGGGACTCGATTCGATCTGACAACCATGCGACTGTCAAGACACTTCTTGACTACAACGCTGATTGTACTGCTGAGGACGAAGTAATTCTTATCGTATTTCTTGGTGTATTTCTTAATTCTTAATTTATCTTTTACTACAAACTCATGGTAGTTGATACACCTACAGGAGGGTATGACTCCTATAAAACATCTCTCCAAAGGACCTGGAAGTGAGAAGTTACAGGAATTATTACTTAGGCGTCTTGAAGAGCAGCGAAAGAGAAGAGCACTAGAAGCATGCAGTGAGGCAAAGGCTAAGATGGACGAACTTGAGAAGGAGCTATCAAATATTGTGGGTTTACATGAGCTCAAAGTACAGCTTCGGAAATGGGCAAAGGGGATGCTCTTGGATGAAAGGCGCAGGGCTCTAGGGTTGAAAGTTGGCACTAGAAGACCTCCTCATATGGCATTCCTTGGTAATCCTGGAACAGGTAAATGCAATTGGATCGTATGCCTCAAAATTGATTACCATATTTTAGCAACACTATATAAAACCTGTAGTTTTTACACTTCTTATGGTGTTTGGTCTTAAAAGGTAAGACCATGATTGCTCGTGTTCTTGGGAAATTGCTTCATATGGTTGGAATTCTACCCACTGACAAGGTAACAGAAGTGCAAAGGACAGATTTGGTTGGTGAATTTGTTGGACACACAGGGCCAAAAACAAGGAGAAAGGTGTTTCCTTGTGCTCTATGGTTTTAATTATTTAACTTTTTGGTTGAGGGCTTTATTTTATTTTTCTGAACTACGGACTGATCATTTGCAGATTCAAGAAGCTGAGGGCGGAATCCTTTTCGTCGATGAAGCATATAGATTAATACCTATGCAAAAATCAGATGATAAAGACTATGGATTGGAGGCTTTAGAAGAGATCATGTCGGTAATGGACAGCGGAAAAATTGTAGTCATATTTGCTGGATATAGCGAACCAATGAAGCGTGTAATTGCTTCTAACGAAGGATTCTGCCGAAGGGTGACGAAATTTTTTCACTTTAGTAATTTCAACTCCGAAGACCTAGCCAACATACTCCATATCAAGATGAATAATCAAACAGAGCAGAGTTTGTTGTATGGGTTTAAGTTGCATAGTTCTTGCAGTTTAGATGGCATAGCAAGACTAATAGAGAGAGAAACAACAGAAAAGCAGCGTAAGGAGATGAATGGAGGTTTAATCGATCCGATGCTAGTCAACGCTAGGGAGAACCTTGATCTCCGGCTCAGTTTCGATTGTATCGATGCCGATGAGCTGCGCACAATAACCTTGGAAGATCTAGAAGCAGGCATTCGGCTTCTCGCACAATGATACCAGGTTTCAATACATGAATATATGTTTCTTTTATTGTTCTATAGTGACCGTGACGGGATTCAAGATGGGATCTCATCGAATTGAAGCTAGAATGTTTCATTCTATCTTCTTCCAAGTATATTTGTAGGTTGCCAGCGCTGCTGGAAACTAGGAAGCTGGTAATGGAGCTATATTTGTCATGTAGCTTGTGCTTTGAAGAACTTCCATTTCATTTTGCTTGCTTTAATCCATTCCTTTGTTGTAAACAATGATTAACTCATACATATCTATTCTTTCCCTTGAGGGACATTCTTCATGTTGCAGTAGCATTCATTTGTTTTAACAGTGCAGTAATTAATTTCATTTCCAGCATCTCTTGTTGTATGCACCAGGTTTTGTGTTTTTGACCGAGTAAATCGGATTTCAACTCGACCCGGATTCGAAAATAACTCGAGTCGAATGTCATATTCAGCAGAGCGAGTTTAATCCAATCCAAAACCATTCAAATCTCTGGTCTGTTTGTGATTACTTATAGCACTGTCGTGCCATTAGATGCCTACACTTAGTTTAGAATACAACTATAAATGAATCTAGCTTGAATGAATGATGTTTCACTAGTATTCCTTTATTTTGTTTAAATTTTTATTATCATGTTATATACGTTTATTTATTTTTGAAAGTGTTAATGTTAGCTTATTTAACGTTTGCGAACATGTTCATATTACGTACATAAATGAATATAATCGTTTAACATACATTACGTACATAAATGAACATGATCGTTTAACATTTGCGAACACGTTCGTTAAATTTATAGTTAAAATGATAAAATTACATCACTAATCTAAAATTTATATTGTCTTCAATTTAGTTCGTTAAATTTATAGTTAAAATGATAAAATTACATCAGTAATCTAAAATTTATATTGTGTTCAATTTAATTCATATGTTCATCGATATTTAAAATTTATAAAATAAAAAAAAATATAAATCGAATAAACAAGTTAATAAATGAATATATTTTTTTTGAACAAGTTATAGTGATCACAATAGTATCTGTTCTAAAATAAAATCTTCACCGTTTGAAGTTGATCGCTCAATCACTTTGCTGACATCGTGTTCAAACCTGTGACCTCTAGGAATAATAATCATTCTTTTTTTAATAAATAGATATATAAATGAACTTGTTTGTAAATATAAACAAATCAAATATATCTTTATTTATATTTATTCATTTATTAAACTAATATTTTATTTATACTTGTTTATTAACTGACTTCGCTTTAAAGTGCAAAAATATCTGAACAAGGTTATTTTTATTGAGTGGAAGAAATGAAAGCCCAATCCTTCTCCTTTCCCTCAGTGTCTTTGCTGAACTATGGTTTCTAGTTCTCTCTCACTTATCTCATTTCCTTCCACTTCAAACCTTGATTCATCTCCCAATTATACATCTTTTTGGAAACCCAATACCAGATTATCGAAAATTCTCAAACACCCATCGTTGAAGCTCTTGGGTTGTTCCTCCACCGTTGAAGATGGGTCGCCGGAGCAGTTCTTCAACAACAATTCGATAGCGGATTTCATGAGATTCAAGAGAGGGAGTCAAAGCGGCAGCCGCGAGTTGCAGACGGCTATCGTCAGTTATCGTAAGAGGTTCCCTTGGTCTATACTTTATCCTTTTCTTCGGGTACTTGTACAACCGCTTCAGCTTCGATTCCGAGTTATGAATGATTTCAAGAAGATTCAGTTTGATGTGTTCTAATTGTGGGATTTTTTTGTTAATTGATGTTTCAGGTTGATTTGGTCTCAACGATTCATATAGCAGATGCAGAGTATGTTAGGCTAATTCAAAGTAGATTTTTTGTTAGATAAAAGTAATTTATGTTTTGTTGGCCATGGTAATGTATTTTGAATGCAGGGTTGTTCCTTGGTTATCTAGTTGCAGTTTATTCCCTTTTATTTTCCAGAAAACAGATTCGAAGACATAATAATTGAATGCTTTCTTTATGAAGCAATTATATGTTAATGACTGATGTTCTATTTCAAGGAAAAGTAAAAACGAAAAATGAATGAAGTTGAGCATCATCTGGACTGTAAGTCTGTAACCCTGTATGCTCGAAAGCAAAAATGGCACGGAGAGAATGTAACTCTGCTGATGAAAATCTGGGTTTTGGTTTGGCTTTCCTATGTAAGGAATGATGGAAGTGTGTTGAAGATTAGTTTCTCTTCTTAATATTTCGATCGAAACGTTGGTGGAGATTGAGTTTGTGCCAGCCTGGCTAAAATGTTCGATTACTTGTAGCGGCTTTGCTATGTATTCTTTGCTTGGAATTTTCTAGTTAAATTGGTTGAAATTGAATGACTAATCTTGGTTGCAGGTACTTTGAATCCCTTCAGAAGGAGCTTGCACCATATGATTGTGTTCTTTATGAGATGGTGGCCAGCAGAGAGACTTTGGAGAATAGAAGGAACCCTTCTGCAGCAATAAGGCTCAAAAGTTCACGGTCACGTGGTTTCAACATTTTGGGGTGCATTCAGCGGCAGATGGCTCGGATACTTATGCTCGATTTCCAGTTAGATTGTCTTGATTACCAGGCTGATAATTGGTACCATGCGGATCTTGACTATGAGACCTTCAAGTTACTTCAGGTAAGATAACATTGTTGGATGCTTTCATGATTTTAAATTTGAGGTTAGCTTTATCATCATGCTCGTACGACTAATGTTCTGAATATTATTTTATCCAGCTCGAAAAAGGTGAAAGTTTCTTCTCGTTTGCACGGGATGTGACCCTTAAATCGACAAAAGCTTTAGTTCAGACTGCTTCAATCCCAGAGGACCTTGATCCATGGAGATCCAAGCTTCTATGGGCCTCTCGTATGCTCCCTATGCCACTTGTAGGTTTTCTCATTATCAGTGGTGTTTGTGCGGATGTGGGAAGCCAGGCATCCGATTATCCAGAGCTAGAAGCTTTGTCGAGGCTCGATTTCGGTTCTGCCATGAAGGTTTTCTTGGCTAAACGACTAACCTCCGAGTAAGTTTTAGAAAAGGAAACTTATTTTCTTAACTTGGGAGTCTTCTTTTCGCAATACTATGCTTTGGATGTTCGTAGCTGTGCTTTTCTGTATTTATGTAGTTTCGAATTGAACACAAGTTCGTATATATTACGTGACAAAAATATTATTTGCGTAGGTTCACCCAAATAACTGCTGATGTTGAAGAGAGATCGGTTATCATTGGCGAGAGGAACAGAGCTGCTATAGAAGCACTGAGACGAGCGATGGATGATGGTAAGAATAAGATAGCGATACTATATTGTGGCGGCCACATGCCGGACTTAGGGAGACGCTTGAGGGAGGAGTTTGACCTGGTTCCTTCCAGGGTACAATGGGTAACGGCTTGGTCCATTACAAAACAAGACTTCCAGAGCAGTTCCCTTCCTTTTTTGAAGACACTGGCCGAAGTTTCCGGTTGGCCATTGAACCGTTACCAGACATTGGCATTACTCATCTTTTCTTCTGTCCTTGCATTAGATCTCTGGTTTTGGGAACTCTTTTGTGGCACTGCAGTTAACTGGATGTCTGAAATTGCTTTCGAGATTGCTCGATATGCGGATAAAGCACAGGTGATGTGAGTCTTGGTTAGCTAAATTGTTTGATCGACATTCGACACCGATACATCTTCGTTCCTGCGTAAATCCGAACACTTTTGAGTTGTGCTATAGCTGGTGTTAGGGAAGAAAGAAAATGTAACAGAAGTCTTTCCCTGTCATTGTAGGTTTAGAGTCATGATTTCGGGGAAGAACTCCCTCTGCCCGGACAAGACTACTTTTAGACCGCAAAACAAATGAAATACAAATTCAACTAAAAATGATTTGGATCAAAATAACATGAAATTAAAATGATGGATCTGAAGCGTAAAAGAA